>CM069136.1:96785783-97385783 GCA_035221665.1 Okamejei kenojei | reverse complement strand
CACGTAAGGACTGATGGTGCTGTTGACACCTCCCATCATGGAAGTCCCATTTTACCAAATCATTCAGGGTGTAAACCACCCTACATTACTACTTCTAATCTTTTTGAGCAGATTTCAAATGTTTTGAATGTGAAAAGATTGCTTTTCTACACTACTCCCTGCAAAACAAAAATAGCTGGATCGCAAAGTGGCTCTACCAATTTTTGTCTGATAACCTTCTGAAGTATCTCTAGACATTTTAATTCATCATAGAGCTATGAAACAGCAAATTATTGTTGTTGGGACCCATTGGAGTTGGGACTAATTCTAATGTGAAGATATTTCATAGGTAATATATTTTTACCTGGGACGTGTTTTCTCTTCTCTGTGTCTCTTTACCTTTTCTCTCGATAATCCTTTCCACAAGTAATTTGCCTTTACTGTAAAGAAGTTATACTTTTCACCATTCTTTTCCATGCATGAAGCTGAGGCCTAATCTTTTGATTGCCTAGATGTTTACTTGAGTTAGATGAAAAGATGGAAAGACAAATTGAAAATCGATAGTGGCAGCAGCACAGTGGCACAGCTGGTGAACCTGCTGTATCACAGCCCCAGAAACCCAGGTTGGATCCTGACCTCAGATGCTGTTTGTGTTAAGTTTGCATGTTCTCCCTTAGACCACGTGAATTTCCTCCGAGTAGACCCTTTTTCCTCCCACATTCTAAAGATGTGTGGGTTTGTAGGTTAATTGGACCATAAATTACCCCTGGTGTGCACCGAGTGGTTGAGAAAGTGGAATAACATAGAATGAGTGTGAACAATGATTCATTGTTGGCATGGACCCAGTGGGGCAAAGGGTCTGTTTCCTTGATGTATCGCTAAACTAAACAGATAAAGTCAGGGTGAGGAATGATAAGAGATTACACGCTACGAATAAATACCATACAGCTGCCTGAAGTGGGCAAATATTCACAACACTGAACAGAAATGTGGCATTTGTATGAAACCAGGTGATCTATTCTCTTGATTCATTCTTCATTTGCTGAATTTGGTTTGGATCTTGTACTGCATTTTATGTTCTCAAACATAAAACTAACTTTGTAGAAGCCAAGCTACTTCCGAAGAATCAACCTAATGAAACAGTGATATCATTTTTTACCAAAGTTAAATCTGCAAATCTAGAACTCTGTTGCTGGATATAGCAGACCTGAAGCAAGTCAAAATAGGCCAAATGAATGTTAACATCAAAATGCCTAAAGGGACGTATACAGTGTTATCCCTTCTTATGAAAGATGGCATTCAATAGAGTTTACGTCTATAAAATTCGGGTAACTGATGCTAGAAACGATGAACAAAATCCCTTGAAGATATAGTATTCATCAATCTATTGAACTTCTCTAGACTCCATAATCAATTATATGGTCCAGCCAGCTAATTTGTTCAACATTAGGTACCCACCTGGAGCACCTGTGTGGTAATTTTTGCATGACATTGTTGTTTTCAGATAACAGATTATGAAGTTATATCCTATTGCACATTGCAAATTTAACCAAACAGATTTTTTGGTTGCAGGGTGGGATTTTATTACATGATCTTCCTTTTTCTTAATTGGCAATTTATTGCCAAAGCAATTGATCCCATATATCAGTCCATTACCGCTTAAAACAACATTGCATAGAAACAGTTCTCTCAACCCACCATGTCTGGGTTGACCATTATGTCAATCTAAAATAATCCCATCTGCCTGCACATGGTCTGTATATCTCTGTCCCCTGCCTGTTCATGTGTCTGTGTTAATACCTCTTAAACATTGCTATCATATCTACTTCTACTACCTCCCTTGGCACCTACCACTTTTAGTATAAAATCTGCCCTGCAAACCTCCTTTAACCTATCTATACCTCTCGTAATTTTGTACACTTCTATTGGATAACCCTTCAGCTTCCAATGCCCCACAAAAACAATTCAAGTTTGTCTGACATCTCCTTATAGCTTTTTCTTATCGAGTCCACATCACAAGATTAGAAATTGTTCAGCCAGAGCTGAACACGCTTCTTGGCATCTGCACACAATGGTGTCTTGCGCTTCTTCTGCTTCTTGAGCTTAGTGGTGGAAAGATTGGTGGAAACAGGGCCACGACGTGAACGCTCTTTCCTTGACCCCTCCTTATAGCTAATACTCTCTATTCCAGTCAGTACTTTGGTAAACCTATTCTGCACCTTCTCCAAAACATTGACAATGGGGCAAGCACAACTCACAGAATGCTCCATATGTGAACAATACTCTCTCACATGTTTCTTAACCCCCCCATCCTCCACAAGCAATCTGAAGAAGGGTCCCGATTCAAAATGTCACCTATAAATGTTCTCTAGAGATCTCGCTGACCTGTTGAGTTACACCAGCACGTTGTGTCCTTATGTAACTTAACCAATGTTTTGCCAATGTTTATAGCCAATGGTCTGAAGAAGGGTCTCAACCGGAAACATCACCTATTCCTTCTCTCCAGAGACTGCCTGTCCTGCTGAGTTACTCCAGCACTTGTGTCTATCTTTAATTGTTGTTAATATTTCTTAATAATATAGTTGTTTTCGAGTCATAGAAAGATACAGCTGGAAAGTGGTCCTTCAACAAACTGAGTACACACTGTCTGTTGACACCCATTTATATTAATTCTACTTTAACCCGTTTTATTTTCCTCAAATTCTCATCAATTCCCAAACCACCTTAGCTTTTACCTCTCAGCTGGATACACAGAACAATGAACCTGACTGTCAGCACATTTTTGGGATGAGGAGGAAACTGGAGGTCTGAAAGTAAACCTCTGCAATCATTGAGAAAAAATGCAAAATGCACACAGATAACTCCTGAGGTCAGCATTGAGCCCAAGTCACGGGAGCAAAGAGGCATCTTCTTACTTTTCCTATCTTTTCTATCTCTACTTTTTACTTCTTCATATCCAATGACTATTTCCATCCCTTTATTCTGCACTGATCTGACATTGAATTTACTCAATCTAACTATTCAGAATCCATCAATCTGATCATTCAATGGATTTCATTCTTCATACCTTATTCAGTCAGATTCTAGATGTCCTATTTCAATTACTACAATATTATAGGCTTGCACTTCCAGGAAAATTATGGACAAAAGTTGTTGTACTTAACCAGCTAAAAGTAAGTCCAACTTATAGTAAACACCATAATGTTGGAGGAACTCAATGAGTCAGGCAACATCTGGGGAGGGAATGGACAGACAATGTTTGGTTCAGGACCAACCCTCCTGATGCAAGAGAGAGCAGATGCTGGAATCTTGAGCAAAGAAACAAAGTGCTGGGGAACCCAACGCTTCAGCTAACATCTGGGGAGGGAATGGATAGGTGAAGCTTCAGGTTGACCACAACGTCTCCTGTCCATTCCATCCACAGCTGTTGCCTGATCTGCTGAGTTCCTCTAGCACTTTGTTTTTTGCTCATGGGAAACGGTGTTAAAATAATCCCTACGCAAATGATGGTTCAAAATCTCAGTTTTTATGAATTTACCAAGTCAAATTTCTACATGATATGCAATATTTCATTATTTTCCCAAAAGCTTTTGTTCCTGAAGTAATAATGGTAAATGCTGACGTTTTTAATGCTGAAATACTGAAATGCTAAAAACTAAAGTTATTTTTATGCAATGATGACTAATTTCACAATGTATTTTATTCTATCTTGGAGCAAACTCCAATTAAAGGTTTAAATCTAAACAAAACAGTGTAAATTAAAAACAAAAATTAATCGACTAGCATGTAAAGTTATTTTGCTTTGGTTTTTGCAGCTGCTGTTTTTTCATTGTTGTCTTCAGGCGATTTCCTGTTGCTATAGTTGATAGCCTGCCAGTGCCTTCCTTTCAAGTGTCAGCACTCAAAAGTCTGCTGTAATGGTCAAATGCGCATTAATGAGATATAGCAGCTGGGTAGAGCTGAACCACCGTGTTGCAGAAAGGAATGCTGCTGTTGCAGGAAGCAATGGTTTTCAATTGCTTGGAGAGCTGGCAGTTACACTCAAAGTCAACCCTGACCCCATCTCCCTGAAAATAAACATTAGAATGCAAGGTTTAATATAAGGGGGAAAAAATAACATCAAAATGCATTGCAAGTTTTAATCAAGGATTAGTCATGATTCTGAGCTGAGCAACTGAAATGGTTAACAATGCTTTTTGTTGATCTGTTGTTGTATCTACGCTGTCTCCTGTACTGTGTTGTGTCTCTAAGCTGCCCTTGAGCAGGAAGTCTTTGTAAACAAGAACTGAAGCTTAAACTTGGATATCCTGCATAAATATCTCTGCTAAATAAATCAAGCTGATGTTCACAGCTGAACATAAAAATAACAAGCTGAAGTTGCAGGATGGCCCGGTTCCTCATGAAATAAGCTGGTTGCCCATGAGTGGAAAGTTGAAAGTTCAGCCCTTGGGTTTGTGCATTTTGTTGAACATTCCTCAGTTTTTAACCAAGCTGCTGAATGGATGAATTTTGTGTGAGTGGGATGAAAAGACCGAAATTGGCTCAAATTCTGGCTCCTTCTCACTGTGGAAATATCGTGAGCAACTAGGGGATCTAAGAGAAAGGATTTCCATTTATGTGGCACTTTCCATGTGTCCATAAAATAAAAATCCTTGGAATTGTCATATAACTAAATGTGACAGCCAAATAGTAAAATAATCGTTCACTAATATATGTTCTCGTGCTCATTTGGAATAGCCACAAGAAGTGTGGATTAGACATCAGACGTTTGTCAACTGAGACAAATTAATTGCAGAACATTTGTCCTTATTTTTTACTTCAATAGCCATATAAATTGTTATCTACATTAAGCTAACAAATATTATTGTAGCTCAGGGAATGGTAACCACAATTCGCAGGTAAAACAGGTGGATTTCTTTACACTTGAGTCCCAATAATTGTTGGTATGGATGTTTTGTTGTTTGAAGATACAGTTAAAAAAAACAGTTATTTGGTAGTATGTTAAGGACAATATAGGCAACTATTTGCATTCTTTGTAAAAGAAGCATGATTGTAGAAATGCTTTAGCTTCATTTCAATGGTAGTTATTAGAATATTTACCATGAAGCTGTGTTCTGTTTCTTCAAGATCTGATTTGACAAGTTCCATATACTTTGCAGTTAAACTGATAATTAATTTATCCAACGTAAACAGGTCATGTGTTCACACCCCTCTCCCAACCTTTATCCTTAACCCAATCCCTGATCTCAGACAGAACAGATGTAATATAGCAGAGCAAAACACAGTGCTAGTGAAACTCAGTAGTTTAGGCAGTATACTGTATATGGAGGGAGTTGACAGATGATGTTTTGGGTTATAAAAACATAGAAACCTAGAAAATAGATGCAGGAGTAGGCCGTTCGGCCCTTCGAGCCAGCCATTCAATATGATCATGGCTGATCATCCAAAATCAGTACCCCGTTCCTGCTTTCTTCCCAAATTCCTTGATTCTGTTAAGCCAAAGAGCTATATTTAAGAGGGAGTTAGATGTGGCCCTTGTGGCTAAAGGGATCAGGGGGTATGGAGAGAAGGCAGGTACAGGATACTGAGTTGGATGATCAGCCATGATCATATTGAATGGCGGTGCAGGCTCGAAAGGCCGAATGGCCTACTCCTGCACCTATTTTCTATGATTCTATATCTAACTCTCTCTTGAATACATCCAGTGAATTGGCCAGCGCTGCCTTCTGTGGCAGAGAATTCTACAGATTCACAACTCTCTGGGTGAAAACGTTTTTCCTCATCTCAGTCCTTCCCGTGTGCCTTCTTCAAACTGATTGGATTGGTTGGGGGGTAGGGGGGAGGAGAAATCTGGAAAACAGAGGTGGCAGGAGATGGGGAGGGGTGCAGGGTAAAGCCTGGAAAGTGATATGTGGATATAGGTGAGGTGTTTTGAGGGGTGGAGTATGTGACAAAGGCTACATGTGAAAAGCAAGGCTAAAAGGTTGCAAGATAAAGCGAGAAGAGAATGAATGAAATGGAAAGCCAGAGGGAGGAATATGGGTGGAAGAGGACAGAGGTCAAAGGGGAAAGAATGTGGATAAAAGGGAAATGGGGACACGTGGTTGAGTAATGAGTGTACAGAAGGGGCTGGACCCATGGGGGGATGGGAGATGGTGGGAGAAATGTGTACGCACCACGTTGGGGAGGGCAAGGAAAAGAGAGGGTGGTAAGGGAAGGGCATTACTTGTAATTGGAGAATTCAAAGTTCATACTGTTGGTTGTAAGCTAACCAAAGGGAATACATGGTGATGTTCCTCCACGTTGCCAATGGAGGATAGCTCTCTTACATCCTCCATTGGCAAAGGAGGAGGCCAATGGAGGATGTAAGAGAGCTATCCTCTTCCTTAAGGCTGAGGATCACAGAGTTCCCCTTATAAATCTTTTGGAAGATCAGGGTGTCAAAGAGGCACTTCACGGTTGGTCAAACTGTGTAGTCCCTCAGATCCTCAATGCCTGAGGATCCTTAATGTTCTCTGGGGTCTGCAGTTTGATGTTTAACTTCCACATCCTCATGCCTGTCTTCTGGTTCTCCTGCAGGTGACAGGTACCGTGACCATGACAGACTTTGACATGAAGAAGTCTATCTGGGGCCATCTGTGCTTCTACTGCAAGGTCGCTGAAAGCATTGTGCAGCTTTACAATTTTGACTGTCTTCATCAGGAGCCTGGAGGCACTTTCCAGTTTGCTCTCAGCACCGTTAGATCATTCAGCCACATCAAACATGCAGTTGAAGCCAGAACGACCGGCAAGGATGGTGAAGCAATGGTGGGTGCTGCTAGAAGACAGCTAGCCGCTTGCTCTGCACGGGCAAGGTGCACACATTGAACAAAGCAGAGCAAATTTATGGAATACTCGACTCAGTGGGACCCGTTGGGTCACAGCATCACACGGGAGGGCTGGTCCCCCAACGCAATATTCCACCTCTCCACCAATTCCAATATTGGTGGTCAGTGGGGGGGATATCTGGAGTGCTAGTATGGGTGTTGTGGGCTGAAGGGACTGGTTTCCAGAGGGCTATTATGGACATTGTGGGCCGAATGGATTCTTGGGCTGGTGGCTCAGTCACTCAAGCCTGTTGTGCTGGCAGCTCACTCAGGGCTGGTGGGCTGGCAGTTGACTCATGGCTATTCCTTGAAATTCCATTTCAAGTAGGGTGCAAGGCCAGCAAATTCAAGTGCAGTTTCATACCATTTCAAGCAGGGTGCAAGGCTACTAAAGACAGCGAGTCGTGATCTCTCCTCCATCTTGCAGAGACTGAGCCACGCCCACACTTCTGGGTGTTATAGTCCTTCCCCCCTCCCACCAGAAGGGGCGTGACTTTCATGGCGTGATTGACAGGAGAGATAATCTCAACATTTTTTAAACACTAATAACTCTTTTATTTTTCATCGATGGGAAAAATCCTCAGCACCTGATGAGTGGAGGGGGACTGAGTAAGAAGGCCAAAAATCGCAGCCATACGTGGTAGCGTTTTTTCTAAAATCAATATAAAGTGCACACAGGAAGTAGTCAAGATTAGACTTTTTATTATATAGAAGGCAAGGGAACTTTAATTAGGCAAGGCAACTTTAATTAGGCAATGCAACTTTAATTAGGCAACAAAACTTTAATTAGGCAACACAGCTTTAGCATTTCCAAACCAAAGGCAACACAGCTTTAGCATTTCCAGACCAAAGGCAACACAGCTTTAGCATTCCCAAACTATATTTTCAAACCACATTAAGGGCACTGACAGGTCAGTAAAACCACTCACAGTTTAGTAGACATGTGTTCAGTGTTATTCACAGCTCAGACTGAGAGACGTGACCCTCTCGCTCCCCCATCTTCCAGAGACTGACTGAAGCACTCAACACTTCCGGGTTTTACAGTCCCTCCCTCAGGAGAGAGAATCTCAACATTTTTTAAAGACTAATAAGTCTTTTATTTTTCATAGATGGATAAAATCCTCTTGTCCTGTGCAGCAGAGGGGGACTGAGGATTGGAGGGTAGCTAATGTAACCCCACTTTTTAAAAAGGGAGGGAGAGAGAATACGGGGAATTACAGACCAGTTAGTCTAACATCGGTAGTGGGGAAAATGCTTGAGTCAGTTATTAAAGAAGGTATAGCAGCACATTTGGAAAGTGGTGAAATCATTGGACAAAGTCAGCATGGATTTATGAAAGGTAAATCATGTCTGACGAAACTTATAGAATTTTTCGAGGATGTAACTAGTAGAGTGGATAAGGGAGAACCTGTGGATGTGTTATATCTGGACTTTCAGAACGGGCTTTTCGACAAGGTCCCACATGCAACATCTCCAAGTTTTGCTGCAAGCTGGGGGGGTGACTTGGATAGGACTAGGTTAGGTGAGTGGGCAAATGCATGGCAGATGCAGTATAATGTGGATAAATGTGAGGTTATCCACTTTGGCAGCAAAAACAGGAGGGTAGACTATTATCTGAACGGTGGCCGATTAGGAAAAGGGGAGATGCAACAGGACCTGGGTGTCATGGTACACCAGTCATTGAAAGTAGGCATGCAGGTGCAGCAGGCTGTGAAGAAAGCGAATGGTATGTTGGCATTTATAGCAAAAGGATTTGAATACAAGAGGTTCTACTGCAGTTGTACAGGGTCTTGTTGAGGCCACACCTGGAGTATTGCATACAGTTTTGGTCTCCTAATCTGAGGAAAGACATTCTTGCCATAGATGGAGTACAGTGAAGGTTCACCATACTGATTCCTGGATTGGCAGGACTTCCATACGAAGAAAGACTGGATAGACTAGGCTTGTACTAGCTGGAATTTAGGAGATTGAGGGGGGATCTTATAGAGACTTACAAAATTTTTAAGGGGTTGAACAGGCTAGATGCAGGAAGATTGTTCCCGATGTTGGGGAACTCCAGAACAAGGGGTCACAGTTTAAGGATAAGGGGGAAGTCTTTTAGGACCGAGATGAGAAGATCATTTTCCACACAGAGAGTGGTGAGTCTGTGGAATTCTCTGCAACAGAAGGTAGTTGAGGCCAGTTCATTGGCTATATTTAAGAGGGAGTTAGATGTGGCCCTTGTGGCTAAAGGGATCAGGGGGTATGGAGAGAAGGCAGGTACAGGATACTAAGTTGGATGATCAGCCATGATCATATTGAATGGCGGTGCAGGCTCGATGGGCCGAATGGCCTACTTCTGCACCTATTTTCTATGATTCTATGATTCTATGACTGAGCAAGATGGCCCAAAATCACAGCCATAATTGGCAGCGTTTTTTCTAAAATCAATATACAGAACAACAGGAAGTGGTCAATGTCAGACTTTTAGTAATATAGATTACATCCCTCACAAGGTGATGCCCACCCCTCCAATCTCCCTGCCTTCCTGCAGCAGGATACCCAGGCCCGAAATTCAAAAGTCATTGCCCACCAACCACACTGGGAGTTCGTGGAGCCACCATCATGACAAACCAAATGTTTTTTACAGAATGGTAATGAACCTCAAACCAAGGAATGTTTCCTATTGCAAATATTTAAGTCAACTTAAAATGTGTTAAACTTTTAGATCCTATATTAATGATCTGCAAATGACCACATAATGGACTGTACATGACATTTGTACAAATTAATGTTTTAGAACCGATGTTAATTTTTGCAGATACCTCGTGCCGTGAAGGAAATGGCTGGGAGTGAGTAAAGCATTTTGTTGAAGGTATAACCATGTTATATGGTTATATAGACACAAAGGCAGCATCTCTGGAGAGAAGGAATGGGCGACATTTCAGGTCGAGAACCAGCTTCAGGCTGGTGTCAGGGGAAGGGGTGGGACAAAGATTGAATATAGGCAGAGACAGTAAGATTAGTGGGAAAACTGGGAAGGGGGAAGGGGATGGAGAGAGAAAGCAAGGCTATCTGAAGTTAGAGAAGTCAATGTTCATACCGCTGGGGTGTAAACTACCTAAGCGAAATATGAGGTGCTGTTCCTCCAATTTGGACAGAAAGGTCTGGTTGGGAATGGGAGGGGGAGTTGAAGTGCTGAGCCACCGGGAGATCAGGTAGGTTAAGACGGAGGTGTTCAGTGAAACGATCGCCGAGCCTGCGCTTGGTCTTGCCATAGGCTATTGTGTTCACTGTTAATGTCCTTTTTCCCATTAAATGATTTGATGAACATTGGAATAAATGCTTTGAATTGGTGAAATTAAAAAAAAAAAAGAAACAATCAAATTTTGGGCACAATCTAGTTTCAGCTAGATTAATGGAATGTGCATGTTACAAATCTTTCATAACAGTCTATTCATTGAAGGATGCATGAAAATTGTCCCTTCTATTTCTACCATAAGTTTAAAGGCACTGCACACTGAGGCCTTTTGATTAATGCATCATTTATGCAATTCACTGACTAGAAATAATTGCAAGGTCAAATCTGCTTGCAAATCATCCCTGATTGATTCAATTTCCAAATATTCTGAATATGCTGTTTATTCTGTTTATTGGCAGGAGTTTTCATGTGGGCTTGGTTGGTTTTGCTCCTGGGACCAACACAAGTAATAGAAGGCCTGGTTGTAAAGGATTGCTTTGATCTACAAGTGTCCATGGAGGATCTGTATTTTTGTGGTTAAAAAATGCAGGGTTATTCTCTTAAAATAAAAACTTTTGTGGGAATTTTCTTGCAAGCATATAAATGGTGATCACAAATGAGTTGCTCGTTGGCAGAATAATATTCTCTCTTATTGCGGATTAAATCAACACTGATCAAGGGCACATATAATTTTAAGTTCTGCCCACCTATGACTCCATGAGATTTATATGTTTTGCTCCTCAACAAGAAGAAAGTATCTACTATGTTGTCTGAAGAAGGGTATCGACCTGAAACATCGCCTATTCCTTTGCTCCATAGATGCTGCCTCACCTGCTGAGTTTCTCCAGCATTTTTGTCTACCTATTATATTGTTACATGTCAGCCATTGGGAAGTTGCAGAGCACATAACTTTGGTAATGTTTTAGTTGAGTTTAGTTTTAGTTTCGAGAACAGCATGGAAACAGGCCCTTCAGCCCACTGAGTCTGCTTCGACCAGCGGATCCCGGGTGGGAGATTGCAACCTCCACGTAGTCCGCCCTGTTTCGACTAATGCAATCAACTCGACGTGCACAAATGGAAGATCAAATAGAACAAGTTGTCCTACAACTTTAGGCTGTGCACGCCACACGAAAGAAGAAGAAGAAAACCAGCGATCCCCGCACACTTACACTGTCCTACACGCTAGGGACAATTTATATTTATACTAAGCTAATTAGCCTACAAACCTGTACGTCTTTGGAATGTGGGAGGAAATCAGAGCACCCGGGGAAAACCCATACAGGTCACGCAGAGAACGTACAAACTCCATACAGACAAGCACCCTTGGTCAGGATCAAACCCGGGACTCTGGCACTGTAAGGCAGCAACTCTACCGCTGTGCCACCATAGTATCTATATCCTACTGCTTGCCTTATTTTCTGGTGACCCAGGAAATGACAGATGCTGGAATTGTGAGCAAAATACAAAGTGCTAGAGGAACTCAGTGGGTCGGTCAGGCGGCGTCTGTGGAGGAAATGGACAGATAACATATCGGGTTGGGACGCCTGTTCAGATACATCCTACGTTGTGGATATGACCTGTGAAAGCCTGAAGTCGACTCTCATCGTGCCAACTAGGTTGGAGTGCGAGGAGAAGCGGAAAGTGATGGATGTGTGGGTGGGGTGAAGGGAGGCAACGTGAGGAAGCAAATTAAAGGTTGAAGGAAATTTGCAGAGTGTTGACTGAATACTCACTTCAGCATGTGTTGTAACTTGTTAAATGCTCCCTTAGATCACAAATGGAAGTTTTTTCTGATCATAGCATGGGGACGTAGCTGCCAGATGATAGTGTGATAGAGGCATACAACACAGATACACGCCCTTCGGCCCATAGAGTCTGCGCTGACCATCAACAGCCTATTTACACTAATCCTACATTAATCCCAAATTTTTCTCCCGCACTTTCTCACGCACCCCACCTTAGATCCGATCCGTCACTTACAGGCTCATGGCAATTTATATTGGCTAATTATGCAGGTGCACCTCTGCGGAGTGTGGAAGGAAAGTGGAGTATCTGGAGTGATCCCACGATTCATGGGAAGAATGTGTAAACTCAATACCGACAGCAACCAAGGTCAGGGTTGAACCAGGGTCTCTGATGTTATGAGACAGTGGCATTACTCACAATGGTGGTGTGACTGGCATTGGCCACTGATCTTGCACACATGGGCAAATTCAGTGTGGTAGGAAGGAAGGTAGCAGATGCTTGTTTAAACCAAAGATAAACACAAAAAGCTGCAGTACCTCAACAGGCCAGGCAGCATCTCTGGAGAGAAGGAATGGGTGATCTTTCGGGTCGAGACCCTTCTTCTTCAATTGCATTTATTCTTTATTTCAAGAAAATAAAGTCAAAGGCAATTCTGTTTCATATTTGACAGTGAGAGGTGCAAATAATTGTCCATTTGTAAATGCTATATGACAAATTAGATGTCAAAGAAATTCTAGAATTATTACTGCAATCTGAAGAAGGGACCCGATCTGAAACATCATGCCTGACCCACTGAATTCTTCCAGCACTATGATTTTGCTCGAGATTCCAGCATCTTCAATTTCTTATGTCAATATCATCTCATTGTTTAATCTGAATATTCAGAGTGTTTATATATATATTTACACTTTTTAATAAAGGATGTCAGATGCAAGAAACCCTTTCTACATCTATTGAATGATAGCTGGCCTTGTTAAACTTATTCCATCATTCACATTAGTTTCAAATAGCTTTGTACAGATTGCAATTTGGAAAAAGACCGATCAAATAATTAGCCTTATTTACAACAAAGACATATGCCCCACAAAATGGAAGCCCTGAAGTAGAGATTCAAAAAACCAAATGCATCAAAGGATTTGCTGAATTGAAAGGAAAATCAAACCTTGTCAGATCATTCACTGTTAGTTAGAATTATAGTTACGTCAGCCTGCGCGCTGTCACTGGGTTACTGGATAGCTCCAGGGTTGGGATTAGCTCTAAATGGAACCTTGTGAATGCTGAATAATAACTTGAGTTATGAAGAAATTCATTACATGGACAAACATATTTTAGCTTGGCTTTACACATACAGCAGCACAGTCACACTAAACATCTGCCAAATAACTAAGATGGATAAAATCTGTTGCGAATGCTTAAATATAAGTTTATTTAGCGTATCGTTCTTTACATAGTGTTATACGAGAATTTTGCCCGAACAGTCTGCGACCCATGGCGCTGTGGCCATAGCACTATGTTGAAAGCCCATAGTGCTGTGGCCGGTAGCACTATATTTAAATCCCATAGCGCTGCGGTCTGTAGCGCTATATTTAGAACCCATAGCACTGCAGCCGACAGTTTGTTGTTTAAATTCCCACTCGCTAAGCCGATAGTGCTCTGTTTAAACATTTGCGCACCAAACTGGCACTGCTGTGTGTAGTACCTTTATACACCAAGTCTGTAGCGCTGTGTGGATTGATTTGCGCGGCAAGTCTGTAGGGCTGTGTGTTGTGTTACGCGCCAGTCTGTGGCTGATAGTGCTTCCCATGGCGGGGGGGGGGGAGGCCTTGCTGGGATGCAGTCCCCTGCCATTGGTTATAGTTTGAATTTGGTAGCAGCTCAATAGGCCAGGACTTACCGGTGGTTATTTCAACAGCTGATTTCTTACCTGTATAAAGGCAGGCGCCACTAAGTCAAAAGTTAGTTCATGTACGAGAGGGGTTCACCGACAGGCTGAGTCGTGATTAGCGCCGCGGATGGAGGCAGAGAGAGAGAGAGGTGCTACTGGAAAACGGACCCCACGCATACCTAGACAAATATTCTTCTTGTTCTCTCTCTTGCCAATAAATCTGATGTGTTCATGTATGAGAGGGGTTCACCGACGGGCTGAGTCGCAATCAGCACCACGGACGGAGGCAGATTGAGAGAGATAGAGCAAGGTGTGCTGCTGCAAACTGGAACCTGCGCATACTGACAATTATTGTTTTTGTTCCTTTCAATTTTTGCAAATTTTGTATCTAAACAGATGAGTGAGCCTTTTTTTGCTCTACTGGTCAGATCCTTGAACCTGTTGCTTTGTAACACATAGATACATAGAATGTTGATAGGTCTTGCACATACATTAATGCAAAAACATTGAATTCTAATCAATGGGGATGGATAAAAACAGTTGTAAAGTTCCAAAATAATATTGTATAATTTATTACTTAAACACAAATGTTATGGATACAATTTATACGTACATACATCAGTATAATAAAACTGAATGGGGCGGCATGGTGGTGCAGCTGTAGAGTTGTTACCTTACAGCGCCAAGACCCAGGTTCGATCCTGGCTGCGGGTGCTGCCTATCCCTATACGTTCTCCCCGTGACCAGCATGGGTTTTCTCTGGGAGCTCTGGTTTCCTCCCACACCCCAAATACGTACAGAGTATTTTCAGCTAATTGGCTTGGTAAAGTTGTAAATGATCCCTGGTGTGTGTAGGATAGTTTTAGTGTGCGGGGTTCAATGATGGGCGTGAATTTGGTGGGACAAAGGACCTGTTTCCATGCTGTTACTCTAAACTAAATTAAACTAAATTAACTATTTGCTGAAAAAGTTTTGTTGATTTCAAGATTGTTTCCTTTTAATGCTTAATTGTAATACTATTCGCCTGGCAGAAACCAGATTGGTGTGCTCAGTAAATTACTGTTTGTTAACCAGGTGTGCAGCTGTGTGATCCAACCATTCTGAACATGAATCAGTTCCATATTGGAGGTGAGATGGACATCCATCCATATTTGGTGGATCCTCCTTTGAAAATGGGTATTTGGTCCTGATAAACAACTTCATTTTAATGAGAAACTCTTCACCTTTGCAAAACATTCTTGGTCATAAGGGGTAAAAATGTATGCTTTGAGTTTGAATTTAGTTTATTGTCATATGTTCCGAGGTACAGTCAAAAGCTTTTGTTACCATTCAGCTGAAAGACAATGCATGATTATAATCGAGCATTCTACAGCGTACAGATACATGATGAAGGGAATAGCCTGAATAACGATTAGTACAACATAAAGCCAGTAAAGTCCGGGTTTTCTTGTAGGTTACAGTAATTGTAGTCAAAGGAACATACACACTAAGAGCAGTTTAGTTCCATTGCTGTCAATTTGACTACAATGGAAGCAAACAGTGATAAATATAATTTTCAGTACTCAGTACATTTTGTACATGCAACAAGTATAAATTTCAATCCATTAAAATTTAAACTGAAAAGTAGCAATGTACAGAAACATTGACAACAGGCTTAAATTAACTGATCAGTGCTGGATAGTCAGATGTTGCATGTCAATATTAACATTAAATATTGTCAACATTAAAATAGGCCATTTGGTCCACCACCACTCATCATGCCTATCTATTCCAATTGTTGCCGGCATTAACTTAATACCCGTCTATGCACTTCTCACTCAAGTACCTATCAAGAAGTGTCAAGTAAGTTTGTTGTCATATGAAGGAATAGGTGAGATATTGGTATAATGAAAATGTTGCTTGCAGCAGTAACTCAGGCACATAGGCTCAGACAGCACATACACATGTGAAACAAGTTCTGCCAGACAGTAGAAAATTAAAGACTGTGCAAAAACAAGACATAGGTGCAAAACGCATTTATAAGACAAGGTCCGTGATGTTCCATTGCTGAGGTAGGATTAGGGTTAGGCAAGTCGATTCGAGAACAAGATAGTTGCAGAAAATACTATTCCTGAACCGACTGACATGGGACTTGATGCTCCTGTACCTCCTGCCTGATGGTAGCAGCGTGAATAAGGTATGGCTAGGACAGTGGGGTTCTTAATGATAGATGCTATTTTGTTGAGGCAATGTATGTAATGGTGTGGAGTGCTGAGACCACCACTCTCTGCAGCCTCTTTTAATCCTGTGCATTTTTAAGCCTTTTAAGTGTTGTTACTTTTCATTTTCAGTTTCAGTTTTCCATCGATCATTAATATTTTATAAATTATAGTCAGTATTTTTATGCTGGAAGAATGATTGATTTGACTGATATAACTTTGACAGGACTTTATAAAGGCAATCTTCTAAAAATAAATCAATAGGGAGCCCGGGAGAAGGGTACTTTGATTTTAAAGCTGGGTGTAATTTCTTTAACTGTCCTGGTTATAAATCAGCAAGGATAGAGTCAGATTATCACCCTTTTTATCAAAGTACCCTATGGTGAGCAATAAAATAAATGAGTTTAATTATGGTCCCTGTTGTTGAGGCTGGATTGCTGCTATCTAGGCCGGCTTGAATGTAAACAGAGCAGCTCTTTCATTCATTAGTGGGTGTCTGGAAGGAATGCTGCCCTCTCCGTCCCACATACTTTGCCAAGGCACAACACTCAGCTCAAGTGGACTTTGAAATCAGAGAAACAAAAGCATTCTGTAGGAACACCAAGAGGAAGTGGGACAGACAACATCTCCCACTTACCCGCATGTTGAACTATTGCCCTTGAGTGACCAGTGATGCTGGAGCTTAGGTCAAAAGGTGAAGACAGATGGCAGAAAAAAAAAGTGGCTTCCGAATGAAAGAGAAAATGACAGTTCCTTCATTTCTCATCCCTGAGTGCCCATAAACACCCCGATGAAAGAACTGCCCTGATTGGATGAGGTGATCAATATTGCCGCATTGTCTTTTATGTGAATGAGGAAATGGTCCAGCAATTTTTTTCAGAAGCTCTTTAAAAAAATATATAAGGCTTCGATATAGATAAAGGGCCAGTCAGTTGCTGTTGATTTGTACAAAGGCTAAAGAATGACTTTGCTTTGACCCCGCGCCCTCTGGCATCACAGGTGGTGCCTGAACACAATGAGCGCTCAGATGAGAATGCTGCTGTGGGCATTTTACAGAGGCAAGATTGTAAATATGTCTATTTATGAGCGTCCTGCCGTGTTCCCATCACTCCGGTGGACAAAGGATGAGCTTTGTGTGAACAAAGCGTATCTGTAAACTTTCCTGTTGCTGTTTGTGTTCTTCAAGGTGCAGCAATAAACGTCGTGATGTGCCATTTCCTAAAATTGTCTGAGATCCAGCAACGGCTTGGGATGGAGATTTGCACCTGCAAACATGCACGAGAGATTGCTTAAATGGAGGAAAATGTAGTTCGCTAACGCAGCAATATTTATGAGAGTGTGATATTTCTCTCAACTGTGCGGACCTATGTTCTCCAAACCATAAGCGAATCACGAGCTACAAAAAAGCTTTAATACTCTGCTCAGATCATCAGCATCATTGATCCATCCCACATTTCTATTTGGCCTGTCGTGGCTTCCACTGACATCTGGCTATGATCATCTGAGTCAGATCAAATTGACTGTCAGCGCAGTAATGCAAAGGGCAATAATTACTGGCATTATGGATATCCACAAAATGGGGTTATTTTAAACTCATTTTACTTAAGTTGATGCAGTTTGAAGGTTTCAAACTTTTATGCTGGTCTACCTTGATATATCTGGACAGGGCTGTCAATTCCTTCGCATGTCATTGTCAATGCTACTTGACACTGATGGATGCACACTTTGTCAGGGTGATAGTGCTGCCGACCAATTTGTTCTACTCTGAACACTCGACCATGGAAAATGCTCCATGCAGTAGCCTGAAACGGGGAGCTGTCTTCAGGGAAACTAACCATGTTCGAACAAAAGCTTCACTATACTTATGATACATGAATAATTAGATGAATACTCTGAGAGTACTGTGAGAGTGTGGGAATGCTATAAAGTATCAGACATCTTGGAAAGGAAATAAAGTGCAGTGATAACATACATAAAATTCACAAGCTATGAAATAAGGAAGGGGAAAATTAATTATTAATCATAAAGATTTTTTTTCTCTTTTGTTTCTGATCTATTTGCATGATGGCTCAAAATTGCAGATAAATGGCCATATCTTCTTTCCTCTCATTGTAGTGACACATGTAATTAATTTAGGATATTCGGTGTAATAAAACATCCCAAAGTGTTTTTGGGGAGAATTATCAGACAAAAATTGACAAGGTTGCATATGCAGCAACAATAAGACAAGTAGAACAATTGAATGAAGAAAGGACCTATTTGCATAGTGCCTTTTGCATACCTTGTTCTAAACTGGATTTTACACCCACTGGCCTAGTTTCAAAGCAAGTCTTCTGTTGCGAGGTGTGAAACATGGTGACTAATTCGGACCCAGCAACCATGAGAATGACCAGATAATTTAGACTTTACTTTGGAGTTTAGAGGTACACTGCGGAAACAGGCCTTTCGGCCCATTGAGCCCACGTTGACCAGCGACCACCCCGTACACTAACGTACACTAGGGACAATTGCATAATTTACGAAAGCCAAATAATCTACAAACCTGTACATCTTTGGAGTGTGGGAGGAAACCCAGAGAAAATCCACGTGGTCACAGGGAGAATGTACAAACTCCATACAGACAGCACCCATGGTCAGGATCGAATTCGGATCTCTGGCGCTGTAAGGCAGCAGCTCTGCGGCTGTGCCACTCTGCCACCCTTTATTGACATGTTCAGTAAGGGATGAATATTGTTCAGAATAGGACTACTGTTCTTCTCTGAAGTAGTATCATGGGACTTTTGATATCTGACTGTGCAGGCGACCAAAGGGTTGGTCAAAGATATAGTTACTGGACTAGTGTCCAAAAGCCTAGTTTACTGATGTAGAGATGTAAGTTCAAATACAACCACAACAGCTGGGGAAATTTAAATGAAAAATAAATTTAATAAATCTGGAATGAAAAAAAAAAAGCTGGCATCATTAAAGGATACCACAAACCACAAGATATTTATTAAAAAAACATCTGGTTCACTTGTTTGTCAAGAAAGGAATCCTATCCTAACTCACTCTGGAATATATGTTGACCAGGACTGAATTCCACCTTGTGCTTTGTAGTGAGGCCTTGATGTTTTAGTGAGCTACTAACATTTCAGCCAACGAGTAAAAATAACAACAAGGTAAGTTAAGCCACAAAGCAAAATCTTCAAAGATACTTCAGGGTTGCAGTCACACAAATTTTGCACCAAGTATTTCAAGATATGAGAGCAATTGACCAAGAGTTGTACAGAGCATTTTAACGATGCAATATGAAGCAGAGAAGCAGAAAGATTTAGGGAGGGGAATTCAGAACTTTAACTGATGGCTGATAGCATGGATCCTAAAGATAGAATGATTAATATTTGGGAATGAATAAAAGGTAAGAATTACAAAAGCTTCAAATCCTCCAGTTTATAGAATTAACGTTCATTACATACATAGGAGAAGGGGAGTCACAGATGGAATTGAAAATAAAGATGAGATATTTAAAATTAGTTATAATTTAGCTTGATGGAATGAATGTGAGCTCAGACGGGCAGGATATGAATGACATAGTATACGGAATATAAGATGAAAGACATTTGTTAGGAGTGCATAAAATGGTCCAGATCAGAGTATGCACAAGAGTTCCATCAGCGGGTGAGTTGAGAGGTGTGAATCAGGTAATGCTAAGGAGTCAATTATTAGATAGCCATTGCAATGGACATACAAGAGACTGCAGATGCTGGAATCTTGACCTAAAAACAAAGTGCTGGAGTAAGTCAGCCGGTCAGGCCACATCTATCAAGGGAGTGGACAGATGAAGGTTCGGGCCAAGACCCCTCTTCGTTCAGACTGGATTAAGGGAGAGAAAGCTGGAAAAGCGAGGTAGGGGTAGGACAAAGTCTGGCAAATGATAGGTGGAAGAACTGCAGATGCTGATTTAAACATATGCAGATGATGGTAATTCACATATCACTGTACCTTAATTGGCACACGTGACAACCTTTGAAACCTTTGAAACCGATGATAGACACAAAAAGTTGGAGTAACTCAGCGGGGCAGGCAGCATCCCTGGAGAGAAGGAATGGGTGAAGAAGGGTCTCGACCCGAAACGACACCCATTCCTTCTCTGCAGAGATGCTGCCTGTCTGCTGAGTTACTCCAGCATTTTATTTCTATCTAAGTGATAGGTGGATACAGGTGAGGGGCCCAGGGGTGATTGGCAGATAGATGGAACAAGTGGCAAAAGCTGGAGGCGAAAAGAAAACAAATGGAGAGAACAAAAGGAAAGAAGAGAAGTGAAATGTAAATCTGCAGGGAGGGATAGGGGTGGAGAGGACATGGAAGGAGAAAGAGGGGGCATAAAATGGAAACGTGTAAGTGGAAATTAACATAAGGAGGAGGGGAAAGGAGCAGAGTGGCTAGAATGGTGGGAGATAGTGGGGGATTTGTATTTGCTCTGGTGTAGGGATGGGGAGGGGGGCTGGAGAAAGGGTGGGAGTTGGGGACCAATGTTATTTTCCACCAAATCAGTACCATACTTCTGAAATCCAGAGTCATTTGAGTCACTAGGGTTTTATTTTTAAAAACGTGTGTGTATGTGAGTGTGTGTGCGTGTATGTATGTGTGTGTGTGCGTGTGGGTGCATGTGGTGTGCGTGTATGTATATGTGTTTGTGCATGTCGGTGCGTGCGGTGTGCGCGTAAGTGTGTGGGCGCGTGCGGTGTGCGTGTCTGCCGGTGGATAAGGATAGAATGTGGGATGGAGGAAGTGCAATGTTTACAGATTTTAACTAATACATAATGGCTTTTGATTTCACTATGCAATTCTTCCAATCCAGTGTACTGCATTTGGCATTCACCGTTCTCTCCTCTCCATTGGAGAAACCAAAAAACAGATTGGGTGGTCATTCAGCTGGTGAGACCCTTGGCTTCTTGTTGCCAAACAGTTTATTTCCCATCTCACTCCCACTCTTATGGTTGAGTCGGTGGCCTTCTGCACTCATAGTGAGGGCCCATGCAAGCTCGAGAAACGTCATCTTGTCTTCCGACTGAGCACGTCACAACCTCCTGAACTCAGTAGAAAATGTTGCAACTTCAGCTAACTAATTTCTCTCTGCACAGTTGTCCATCTGTGATATTAGCGCAGTTTGTTTGCCTTCCTCTCTCTGGAAGTGGAAGAGGAAGAAAATCACCATCTTTCAACCTAACAGACACATCTCCTCCCCCACCTTCCCTCTGTTAGTCTTCCCACATATGTGGTCTGACCTACTTTATAGAGCTAAAGTTATAGAGTTTTATTTTAAGTTATTGAACCTCTTGTTGTTTATTATAGTATCTGCTGAATACTATATTTACTTACCAGTTGTGCTGATGCAAGAAATAAATTTTCATTCCATTTTGGGACATATGGCAATAAAATATTCTGGATATTTCCAGCAGTATTTAATTTGTTTCATGCAAGGCAGCAGCACTACCTGTTGCATCACTGATGGATGGGAAAGATCTGGTGGGATGATTTTCTGAATGCAGGCATTGAAGGTAGCGAGACAGATACAGGGATTGATGCAGCCAACATCTTAGCGATGCAGTTAGACTGTCTAGGTCGTGTATAGACTTTGAATTATGTTAAATCAATAGATTCACATTGAATGGATTTAGCATGGATCACCAGGTGCATCCTCATGGAACTTGTCCCAACTAAATGATTTAGGTGACTGTAGCTTGTTCTCGGCCAACATTACCTCTTGAGATGTTGAGCGGAATAGTTGTCTGCATCGAACAGGAAAAATGCTTCCCTCAATCACAGTCATATGTTAGCTGGCTGTCATTCACTCTTCCAGGGTTATTAAATTACCACATGCCACACGATTGTGAAGGAACTCATTTTAAAAGTGGATTTTTCACCTGAAAGGTAGACCCTTATTGACAGGGCTTTGTCTAATGAGACCCAATAAAATGAAATGGTTGCACATCTTGTTACATGGCTAAAGTAAGCGATGTGTTGATGATAGACAAAAGTGCTGGAGAAACTCAGCGGGTGCGGCAGCATCCATGGAGCGAAGGAAATAGGCAATGTTTCGGGCCAAAACCCTTCTTCAGACAATAGGGAGGAACACAGCCTTATTGATGTAAAGAAGGGTTTCATGTTTTTGTGTAACTTTCCAACCGGAGTTCCACTTAGTGCAATTGACAATCATGATTTTGTGTTTTGGAATAACAAAGATTATGTGATTGTAATTGCAGACAACTGTATGATTCAAAGTGTTCTCATTTGGTTTTACATGTCCTTTTGATGAAAACCAAAAGCAGCTGACTGAAAGTGAACTCGAAAGACTGGGTGTTCTATTTTCATTTAAAAAACGATGAACCCTCTAGATATTGAGTCAACAAACAATTATATAATTCATGATTAAAGTTAACTGTTCTATATCCCAGCTGTCTTCAGGGCCTGTTCCACTAACGCGACTTTTCAGCAACTGTCTTCGACCTTCAAACTCGATGGGACGGCACTCGCCTGAAAAACCCCGAGCTGGATCGACCGTCGGCGATGAAACAGCGAGCTGGATCAACCGTCAGCAAACACGCACGCACAGGCACACACTGCAAAGGCGGTGGCCAGGGAAAGCGAGGGAGCGCTTCCTGAAATTCACACCCACGATGAACAGGAAGGTAAAAGATGGCTGGCACAGTGTACGGTAAGCGAGAGAGAAGGGGAGAGAAGGGGGGAGAAGGGGGAAGAAGGGGAGGAGAAGGAGTGGAGACACTTTTAAGAAGCCAGACAACTTTTAATAAAGTTTAGCGGGCATTTAACATTACCGGACGGTTTTCCTTGGTTCTGAAAACTCCAATGAGCCAATTAAAATGCCCGGTTAGCAAAGGAGATTGCCTATGGTTACCTCGACTGCCAATAACTACATAGTGACCCCACTCCACTGCACTATGAGTTCAAAAAAACCATGCCGACCAATTTTTACTTACGGAAAAATTTTCAGCATGCTGAAAAACTTTCCTCGACCAAACTGAGGCCGCGAGTATGCGGGAACTTCCCTCGAGCATGAAGGAGAGTTACAGTGACCTCCTAGGACCATGTGTCGACTATGCTGCGAGTTTGAGTCGAGTGCAAACTCATCTAAACTTGCGAATAAGGACCCTGCAGTGGGACAGGCCCTTTATGCAGCTAAAATGAAGTGTCATGAACAAGCGTTAAAACTAGCTGGTTTTCACAGAATTACTTTAACTTTAAGAAATGGGTGGCATGATGGCGCAATGGTATAAGGTCATAAGGTCATAAAGAAAAGGAGTAGAATTAGGCTATTAGGCCTTACAGCGCCAGAGACCTGAGTACGGATGCTTTTCTGAACAGAGTTTGTACGGTCTTCCCGTGACCCATGTGGGTTTTCCCCGGGATCTCCGGTTTCCTCCCACACCCCAAAGACGTACAGATTTGTAGGTTAATTGGCTTGGTAAAGTTCTAAATTGTCCCTGGTGTGTGTAGGATAGTGTTAATGAGCGGGGATCGCTGGTCGGCACGGACTCGGTGGGTCTGTTTCTGCGTTGTATCTCTAAACTGAACAAAAATAATGTAAAGATAAATTAAAATAAATAAACTTTGTTCTTTTATATTTACAGCACAGCACTGTATTAAAATAGGTTCCAAATGCCTTTGCACAATGCTCTTAGGGCAGTTGACCTTGACTCATGCTCACATTAATCCTGTTGTGTTACTCACTTAAATTTAGTATGGTGTAGCTAGTTCAGTTCACAGGTGAGCAGTCATTTGGCCCACTGTGTTTTCGTTTGGTCACCCTTGCCCTTTCAATGCTCTGATCCACTGACCTTGTCCCATCTGTCATTTGGCACAGGTGGCAACTTGAGGCTTGTGGTGACCCAATGGGTCAGCTGTAGAATTCCTACCCACACAAGCCAAGTGTCCCATCCTGTTTATACAATGCCCTCCCTGGAGGCCAAATGAACAGCAAAGAGAAAAGTTGCCTGGGGAACAAAGACTACCAGACCTTTTATACCAAAAGGTCATCATTTCCTATGTAAGAAAATGTTCTTGTTGCCATGACTGCAAGAAACACAAAGAGAAAATAAAGGTTGCACTAAGAAACTTTACAAAGTAATTTGCACAAATGAAAGTGGTTTACAGGAACTCCTTGCTTGAGTACCTACATAGTATTTCAGTAAAAAACGGCCGACCCTAAGAATGTATAATACTGTTGATGGAGGTAATTTTTAAAGTTACAAAATATTCTAATGCTCTTTTGAGGCCAGCATTCTCAGATTTGCTGTACCTAGTTTTACAATCATTTTAAGGGAAAATATATCAGTTCAAAAATGTATTGCTAAAACACTTTTTGTCTTTGCTGAAGAAATGCTGGAATGTTTCTGGCTCAAAAAAACACCAAACTAACATGACTGATGCCCAGCAGCTGCTGAAGTAATAATGAACAGGAACTAAGCCTTCTCAGGTGCATTGCACTTGTTAATGTGATGATAGCAGTAGCATGCTCTGAGCACATTCCAGGGTCACTCAGACAAGTCTCAGCTTCTGCGATCAAAACCACCATATTCAAATCCCACTCCAATTTAATTAAAGACTTAAGTTTCACAATATTATTTTAAAGAAATGTGTTTAAAATTTGAAATTGGTTTAATTTTATTCTGTCAATAGCTGTCAGCAGAAATGAAAGATGAGAAATCTGGTTTACATAGAATTTAACAACAAATAAATAGCCATTCCGTTCCATTTCTGGTTTGTCCCACTTCAGTCCTATTCTTACAACATATTATTCCTTGCCTTTCTCACATATGAACAAATGAAACTTCCTCCAAAAAGTATCTGTGTAGATCCCTTGCACTACTCCTTGTGATGGCAACGTTCACTTTCTAAAATATTGCTTCAAGTCATTTCTCCTGAATTCCTTGTTATGTTATTAATGATTAATTAGAAATTAGAAATTAGAAATTAGCTCCTGACTCTCAGACCCCAAACGTTATGTATTCCTTTTCTCCAGGGATATGCCTGACCCGCTGAGTTACTCCAGTATTTTGTGTCTATCTCTGTTGAAGGAACTAGGTGGATCGAGCAGCATCTCTGGATGGAAAGAAAATATTTTGGGGCCTGATGCAGCGTGTCAACCTGGAATGTTGACGAATTCCCGTTCATTCATAGATGCAGCTCGACCCACTGAGTTCCTCCATCAGGTTGTTCATCGGTCTTCTTTATGTCTATTTGATACTTGCTCTCGTTTTTGTTGTTGTAAACATATACCAGAATCTACTTACAATCACATAATACTGATGAAGGACCTGGGGATCAGCGGACAAGCCCTACGCCAGGCCATCATTGAAACATCACGGGTGGCAGAGCGGAGTAGCCAGTGGCTCTGGCTGAAGAGCAAAGATCCCATTTGGTCACCCAAATAACCGACTAGATAGATGCAGAAGGGGGTGGTTCTGGAACGCCAGAATGCACCGCTGACCCTATTGGAGATGTCGTGGGTTCAATCAGCGAAATGTCGATGAAAGTAGGTGCCCACTTGATAGCCCCAATGACGTGTCTGCCTAGTCTTTCTCAACATCGGAGGAGCATAGGTGAGTGCATAAGGCTCCCATCACCACCTGGAGCAAGTTGACATTTGGCACTTTGGATTTTTAACATCTTGTCCTGTGTATTTGGAAAAAGATAAGTCATTGTCATACATGTGACATAAACACATATGTCAACTGTTAGTCTCCAATAAAGCACACACCATTGTTTTAATGTTACTCGTGTCCTTGAGACAATATTGTGCCTAGATATTGTGATCATTGTAAGATTGGTTCAGATACCGCTTCCAAATAACTCTCTTGTCGTTTAGAACAAGAGAAGAGTAAAGAGTCAAGTATTTTTAATCGTTACATGTACCAAAAAAGGAACAATTAAATTCTTAATTGCAGCAGCAGAAGAGGGCGGTCACGGTGGCGCAGCGGTAGAGTTGCTGCCTTACAGCGAATATAGCGCCCGAGACCCGGGTTCGATCCCGACTACGGGTGCTGTCTGTACAGAGTTTGTACATTCTTCCCGTAAGCTGCGTGGGTTTTCTCCGAGATCTTCGGTTGCCTCCCACACTCCAAAGACGTACAGGTTTGTAGGTTAATTGACTTGGTAAATGTAAAAATTGTCCCTAGTGGGTGCAGGATGGTTTTAATATGCGGGGATCGCTGGTCGGCGTAGATCAGGTGTGCCAAAGGGCCTGTTTCCGCGCTGTATCTCTAAAGTAAACAGTGGCAGACGCCCTGGTTCGATCCTGACTACAACTGTCTGTATAGAGTTTGTACATTCTCCCCTTGACGTGCATAGGTTTTCTCTGAGATTTCCGGTTTCCTACCACACTCCAAAGACTTTCAGGTTTGTAGGTTAATTGGCTTGGTATAATTGCCCCTAGTGAGTGATGATAGCAGGGATCACTGGGCAGCGCGGACTTGTTGGGCCAAAGGGCCTTTTTCCGCGCTGTTTCTCTAAACTACAAAAAGAGGTCTGTAAACACAAAACTCATTGGTGATACAAGCTGTTATTAAATGTGGCAGTCACGGTTTTCAGACTCCTATATCGTTTATCCGATGGGAGGAGTGAAATGATAGTGTGGCCAGGATGGTGGGGTCCTTGATGATGCTGACTTATTTTTTAATGCAGTGTCTCCTATGGTGGGGAGGTCAGTACCCCTTTTTTTATCCGAGCCAATTGTGGTCTATTGATGAGGAAGTCAGTCGAGGATCCTGTTGCAATAGGATGCACAGAGGCCCATTTCCCTGAGCTGGATAGCAAGTTTGGAGGGTTGATGGTGAACTGTAGTTGATGAACAATAGCCTGACACGTGTGTCCTTGTTGTCCAAGTGGTGCAATGGAGAGAAGAATGGCAGAACAGGGAGCCAGCGAGATTGCATCCACCATTGTGGCAGTAGGCAAATTGCAGCAGACCCAGGTTTTTGCTGCAGTAGAAGTTGATATGTGCCATAGCTAACCACTCAAAGCACTTCATCAACATAGATATTAGTGCCGCCAGTCGGTAGTCATTGAAGCATGTCACCTTAGTCTTCTTGGGCACCAGTATTATTGATTCTCCTTTAAAAGCAGGTGGGAATCTCAGACCTCAATGATGAGAGGTTGAAGATGTCCATAAAAACTCCAGCCAATTGTTCTACATGGGTTTTGAGATCATGTCCAGATATAGCATCAGGTCCGGACACTCTCTGAAGGTTCACCCTCATGAAGGACCTACTGACATCAACCTTGGTAACTGAAATTACAATACCATTAGGGGCTATGTGAACACATCAATGTTCTCCCTTTCAAAGCATGCATAGAATGCATTGGGCTCATTGGCTTTGCTGTCCCTTGAGCTGCCACTTAGTTTTACCTTGTAGGAAGTGAGGCATACTAGCCCTGCGACAGCTGCCGAACGTCCATCTCATCCTCCAATTTAGAGCAAAATATTCTCTTAGCCTTTTTGATGACCATATCAAGGTCATACCTGGACTTGCTGCAATAATTTGTGTCAATAGACTTCTTTGCTGAGATCTCATCCTCAACAGATTGCAGACTGCCTAATTCATCCAAGGCTTCCGGCTGGGGAACACTCAGATGGTGTTCATGGGAAAATACTCCTCCATACATTTACTTCTTAGTTCACTGACAACTGTGGCATATTCGTCCATTGCAGAGTCCTTTAACATTGCTGGTTCCAAGCAGTCCCGGAGTTGTTTCTCTGCCTCCCTGATCAGCTCTGTTGAGTCCTCACTGTTCATTTCATCAGTAGCAGGCTATACACAGGATCACAGCTGGGTGATCTGGTTTCCCAAAGTGAGAGCAAGGGATGGAGCAATAGGCATATTTGATGGAGGAATTGGTAAAGGTTGTTTGGTCCTCTGTGGTGCTGCAAAACACATACTGGTGGTCGTTTGGAAGTGACTTTTCAAACTGGCCTCGTTGAAGTGTCCGGCTATGATAAGAAAGGCATAGGGTGTTTGTTGCCCACTTCATGCAGCTCATCCAGTGCTAGATAAAGATTTGCTGGGGTGGGATGTAGACCGCAGTCATGATGATGGAGATGAATTCCCTCAGGAGGTAAAAGGGATGGCATTTCACTGCTAGGAGTTGTTGTTACAGGGAGCAGGAGTTGGACAGAACCATTATGTCTGAGCACCAGGAAAGGTTCACCATGAGACCTTCGCCTCTCACTCTCTGACTCGGTTCGGTCCATACAATGAATGGAGAAACCGTCGGGAGCAGGGCCAAGTCTAGGGGGGGTGAGGCTGAGCAATGTCTCTGTGAAACAGAGCACACTGTTTCCCTCATTTCCCTTTGGTAAATCAGCCTTTCCCTGAAGTCTGCAACCTTATTCTCAAGGAACTGTAAATTGCTAAGTACCTAGGATGGTAGTGAGGGAGTTGGGTTCATAGTCTCCTGTGCTTCAGTTTTATTTGTAGGCTGCCCAATCGACCATGTTTCTTGGCACAATGGAAAACATCCCGGTGTGTCCTGGCCCTGTATTCCTTGTAAGCGCGATGAGTAAGGGATCTCCTGCCATTGGGGATTCTCATGCAGTTGGTAACTCCATTGTCATCGGAAGATTGTAACAGCACTAATCCACTTAAATGGACCAGCACCTTGTCAGTCACAGCACTGATTTGTGCTGTTTCTTTTATCTGTGGAATTTCAGAACTGTCCCATTGTGCTGACAACATAATTTCACCACAGTCGTCAGACATGATTTACCTTTCGTAAATCCATGCTGACTTTGTCTAATGATTTCACCACTTTCCAAATGTATTGCTATCCCATCTTTAATAACTGACTCTAGCAGTTTCCCCACCACTGATGTTAGACTAACTGGTCTGTAATTCCCCGTTTTCTCTCTCCCTCCTTTTTTTAAAAGTGGGGTTACATTAGCTACCCTCCAATCCTCAGGGACTACTCCAGAATCTAAGGAGTTTTGAAAAATTATCACTAATGCATCCACTATTACTGTCGCTCCTTCCTTGAGTACTCTGGGATGCAGACTATCTGGCCCTGGGGATTTATCAGCCTTTAATCCATTCAATTTACCCAACACCACTTCTTGGCTAACCTGGATTTCACTCAGTTCCTCCACCTTATTTGACCCCCGGTCCCCTGCTATTTCCGGCAGATTATTTATGTCTTCCTTAGTGAAGACAGAACCAAAGTATTTATTCAATTGGTCTGCCATGTCCTTGTTCCCCATGATCAATTCACCTGTTTCTGACTGCAAGGGACCTACATTTATTTTCTCTTCACATATCTATAAAAACTTTTGCAATCAGTTTTTACGTTCCCTGCTAGTTTTCTTTCATAATCTATTTCCCCTTTCCTAATTAAGCAATTTGTCCTCCTCTGCTGAACTGTGAATTTCTCCCAGTCCTCTGGTAGGCTGCTTTTTCTGGCTAATTTGTATGCTTCATCTTTTTTTTTATACTATCCCTGATTTCCCTTGTTATCCATGGATGCACTACCTGCCCTGGTTTATTCTTTTGCCAAACTGGGATGAACAATTGTTGTAGTTCATCTATGCAGTCTTTAAATATCTTCGATTGCACATCCACTGTCAACCCTTTAAGAATCACTTGCCAGTCTATCTTGGCCAATTCACTTCTCATACCTTCAAAGTTACCTTTGTTTAAGTTCAGAACCCTTGCTTCTAACTTAATTATGTCACTTTCCATCCTAATGAAGAACTCAACCATATTATGATCACTCTTCCCCAAGGGGCCCTGCACAACAAGACTGCTAACTAACCCTTCCTCATTACTCAATACCCAGTCTAGAATAGCCTGCTCTCTCATTGGTTCCTCTACATGTTGGTTTAGAAAACTATCCCGCATACATTCCAAGAAATCCTCTTCCTCAGCACCCCTGCCAATTTGATTCGCCCAATCTATATGTAGATTGAAGTCACCCATTATAACTGTTTTACCCTTGTTGCACGCATTTCTAATTTCCAGTTTGATGCCATCCCCAACTCCACTACTACTGTTAGGTGGCCTGTACACAACTCCCACTAGCGTTTTCTGCCCCTTAGAGTTTTGCAGCTCTACCCATATCGATTCCACATCCTTCAAGCTAATGTCCGTCCTTTCTATTGCATTAATGTCCTCTCTCACCAGCAACGCTACCCCACCTCCCTTTCCTTTCTGTCTATCCCTCCTGAATATTGAATATCCCTGCATGTTCAGCTCCCAGCCTTGGTCCCCCTGGAGCCATGTCTCCGTGATCCCAACTATAGCATAGTCATTAATAGCTATCTGCACATTCAACTCATCCACCTTAATACGAATGCTCCTTGCATTGAGACACAGAGCCTTCCGGCTTGTTTTTACAACACTCTTACTTCTTATACAATTATGTTGACAAGTGGTCCCTTTTGATTTTTGCCCTGGAAACCCACCACCTCTTATTCTCTGTTTATTATTAATTTTTTCTTCTTTTCCCCCCTACATGTTGGGTCTGAGTGCTTCCCTTCTCTGCCTCCTGCCTCAGACCCTGTCTACTGGCTTTCTCTATTTGAGTCCCTCCCCCCAACTGTTCTAGTTTAAATTCCCCCCCGGTAGCCTTTGCAAACTTCCCTGCCAGGATACTGGTCCCCTCGGGTTCAAGTGCAACCCGTCCTTTTTCATTTTAAATATCTCCAAAAGATCACTCCTTGGCCTCTTGACCAATAAATAAAGTTTTTTCCATGGTAGAGGAATCATGAACTACTAAAGGACATCGATTTAAAGTGAGAGGTGAAAGATTTAATAGGAACCAGAGGGGCCAACTTTTTCACACAGGGTATTACGTAACTGGAACCAGCTGCCAGACCAGGTAGTTGAGCCCGGTACAGTAAGAACATTTAAATTGGACAGGTACCTGGATAGGAAATGTCAAGAGGGATATGGGCCAAAGGCAGGCAAATGGGATTAGTTCTGATGGGGCATCTTGATTGACATGGATGAATTGGGTTGAGGTGATGTATGACTATGACCGAGAGTACACAAAATGCTGGAGAAACTCAGCGGGTGCAACAGCATCTATGGAGCGAAGGAGATAGGCAACGTTTCGGGCCGAAACCCTTCTTCAGACTGATGGGGGGTGAGGGGAGGCGGGGGAAGAAAGGAAAAAGGAGGAGGAGGAGCCCGAGGGCTGAGGGAGAGGTAGGAAGGGGAGGAGACAGCACGGGTCTACTTTGAAGTATGACTATGACCTGTGTTTCCTCTTTCAGTAAAAGCAGGGGAATTTAGAATCAGCGAGTAATAGATTAATGCAGCAGAAAAATATGCTCAACGGCCGACCATTTTGCCCATCGACATTAATCCCATTTAGAAACATAGAAATTAGGTGCAGGAGCAGGCCATTCGGCCCTTCGAACCTGCACTGCCATTCCATATGATCATGGCTGATCATCCAACTCAGTATCCTGTACCTGCCTTCTCTCCATACCCCCTGATCCCTTCAGCCACAAGGGCCACATCCAACTCCCTCTTAAATATGGCCAACAAACTGGCCTCGACTACCTTCTGTGGCAGAGAATTCCACAGATTTACCACTCTCTGTGTGAAAAACGATTTTCTCATCTCGGTCCTAAAAGACTTCCCCCTTATCCTTAAACTGTGACCCCTTGTCCTGGACTTCCCCAACATCGGGAACAATCTTCCTGCATCTAGTCTGTCCAACCCCTTAAGAATTTTGTAAGTCTCTATGAGGTCACCCTCAATCTTCTAAATTCCAGCGAGTACAAGCCGAGTCTATCTAGTCTTTCTTCATATGGAAGTCGTGCCATCCCAGGAATCAGTCTGGTGAACCTTCTCTGTACTCCCTCTATGGCAAGAATGTCTTTCCTGAGATTAGGAGACCATTTGCCAGCTTTATATTGGTATCCTTTTATCTGTCTAAAAAATCCTTCTGAAACACAGTGATTGTACCTGACTCCAGCATGTCCTGTGACCACAAGTTTCAGTTTTCAAGCACAATCTGTTCAACAATTTTTTTAGTCAGATTTTCAAATCTGTTCAGAAGTGTGCAGTAAATGAAGAAGAATTGCACGACTTATATGCATAAAATCATTTGCAGTCAGCAGACTTAATCGTCAATTGTCAATTACCTAATCACCCGTACTCATTTTAGAGATAGTATTTCAGAGATTTCAGAGATATGCAGCTATTAAAAACAATTAATTCTCCCTGCTATTCAGAGCACAAATTGGATGCCCAGATTTGTATCTAAATTGGGACAAGGCTTTCACTGCTAATTTATTGGATATTTTACTTATTACGACATAGAAAGAGGCCATTTTGCCCATCAGGTCTATGTTAGCTTTTAGCAGAGCAACCATGTGTATAGCATTCCTCACATTTATTTTCTGACACACCTGCAGCATTATCCTCTCACTTTGTTTTACTTTTAGACTAGAGATACAGTGCGGAAACAGCCCCTTCAGCCCACCAAATCCATGCTGACCAGCAATCACCCTATACACTAGCACACGAGGGACAATTTTACAACCTACTGAAGCCAATCAACCTACAAACCCGTCAGTCTTTCGAGTGTGGGAGGAAACCAGAGCACCCGGAGAAAACCCATGCGGTCACAGGGAAAATGTACAAACTCTGTACAGACAGCACCCCGTAGTCAGGATCAAACCTGGGCTTCTGGCGCTGTAAGGCATCGACTCTACCACTGTGCCACCCAACCTCTGATTCCTTCTTAACTTCCCTGCAATTATCTTCAAATTAGCCCTTTATTAAGCAACTATATTTAAATCATGTGAATTGCTTCAACCAACAAAAGCATGATTGCAGAAGAAGAGTTAGATGTGGAATGTTGTATCACAATCAAATTAACTTTAAAGTAAAATGGCACAGAGGTTGAAAACCCCTGAAGTGTAAAAAGAAATATTGAAAATGCTTACTGGATCAGGCAACATTTGTGATGAAAGTCAATAGATAATAGACAATGGACAATAGGCAATAGGTGCAGGAGTAGGCCATTCGAGGCAGCATCGCCATTCAATGTGATCATGGCTGATCATCCACAATCAGTACCCCGTTCCTACCTTCCCATATCCCCTGACTCCGGTATCTTTAAGAGCCCTATCTAGCTCTCGCTTAAAAGTATCCAGAAAACTGGCCTCCACCGAGGCAGAGAATTCCACAGACTCACAACTCTCTGTGAGAAGGTGTTTCCTCATCTCCGTTCTAAATGGCTTACCCCTTATTCTTAAACTGTGGCCCCTGATTCTGGACTCCCCCAACATCGGGAACATGTTTCCTGCCTCTAGTCATCCTTCTAAATTTCAGAGTATACAAGCCCAGCCGCTCCATTCTCTCAGCATATGACAGTCCCGCCATCCCGGGAATTAACCTTGCGAACCTACCCTGCACTCCCTCAATAGCAAGAATGTCCTTCCTCAAATTTGGAGACCAAAACTGCACTCCAGGTGTGGTCTTGTAATTATGCTCCTAGAGCTAACCCGCCTTAGTCTAGTTCAGTAAAACACCAAGTCAGGCACTGGACCACTAAACTTTTATTTTATGAAACAATAACAAATTCTCTATACGATACCTTGCCACACTGCGCGATCGATCCTTGTCTCTGCTTGTCCCCTTCAGCCTCATGCAAGCAGATACCTCCAAAAGGTTACGCAGTCCCAAGCGCTCCTCCAGGAGATCGACAACAAACCTCGTGGGGGTTCCTTTTATAGGTCATTGAACCCTGTGGGGCAGATCTACATGGGGGTGGTACCCCTACAAACCTATCACAGATATCGATTAAGTTCATAAGTTCATTTGTTGTCACATACACCTTATTGGTGTAGTGAAATTCACCAGCCAGGTCAGTCATACAATTTAAAAAAGCAACAGACTCAGAAAACACATTTTAACATAAACATCCATCACAGTGACTCCTACACATTCCTCACTGTGATGGAAGGCGAAAATAAAGGTCCAAGTCCTTCCCTTGTTGTTCCCTTGTTGTTCTTCCTTGGACCGGGGCCTCAAGCCCCCCATTGATGGGACGGTTTTGAGTCCCATAGCTGGCGGTGTTCGGGCCATCTGCATCGAGGCGTTCAGCTCCCGCATTGGGGGGATTCCAGCTCAACGCACTGGGTGATCAAATCTCCTGTCGGGGCAGGACGCACCTTCTGCGGCGTTGGAGTTCCCGACTAGCCTCTCCCGAGACTGCGAGCCCTTGATGGTAAGTCCGCAGGCCACAGTGGGAGCGATCCCAGGCAAGGGATCCGCTCTGATGGTATGTCTGCGTCCCGCGCTGGGGCTCACGACAGTCCGAGGTGGCTTCCAGCTCCATCGATAGTAGGCTGCAGAGCCCGGAGAATGTGATCCGAAACTTGATCACATCTCCGGGAAGGTAAGAACCTGAACAAAAAATGGATCCCCCGATCACCCCCCCAACCCCCCACCCCCACCCCCCCCCACCCCCACCCCCCCCCCCACATAAAACGAACAGAAGAACATTAATGCAAACTTTAAACAAACGCTAAAAATAACAAAAAGCATGAAAAAAAATGAACAGACTGCCAGCAGGGCTGCCATCTCCCTCCTCCGGTTAGGGGGCGCCCTTAACTCCCGGCGCCCCCTAACCCTACATTAAAGTGTTATTGACTGTTCCCCAACCCAATTACAGAGCACCCCATTACAATGTTTCTACAGAAGCTTCTGGAAGGAAGTTAATTAATCAAATAATGCAACATTCTCCTGGGTGGTAGAAACAATTCTAATAAGGCTTCACATTTCAGCCAAACATCAAACATTAATACAAATATCTTGCAACATTATTAACAGTATTTACAATCCTTATGCAGCCAGCCTATCATGCTAATGCTTCCTGCAACACCGTTGGGTTTCTCTGCAAAGTACTCATATATTTATACAATATATACTGCTCCCTATATACTGCTACTCTACCACATAATTCTCTCTACACTAAAGTCAAGGCTAGAACGTGGTCGGTCATCTCCGTAGTCACATGATGGAGATTGATCATTCTTTATTACATTGTAATTGTATGGTGTGATATTCTTGAGGGTCTATCATAATTTCAGCTGGGTTCAGTCCAGATTTCCCTACATGCATAATTCCTATTTGAAACAAACTATGGGAAGTAATTTTAATCAAACCAATTTCAGTCTTGCCTTTAATTTAGCTAATTTAGTTTTAAGGGTCTGATGATCTTTCTACAGGTCCAGCATCTTGTGGTCGATATTCACACACAATTGCTGCTGGATTCCCAGCTGTTTGCGTATTTTTTATTAATTTGTTCCAATATGACGTGGATCATTATTCATGGATCATTGGCTGTCGAATAAGGATACCAAATCTAGGGATCATTTTTCTTCAACTCCTTGATAACAGTAGCCGCTTTATTATCAAGGGTTAGACAAGTTTTGATCCACCGGCTGAATTCATCGACTTTGACAACAAATACCTACAACCCTGGCTCCTCTTCTAATTTAATGTAATCTTTCTTCAATGCCTTGCATAGACTTATAGACAATAATAGTTCTTTCTTATTATTAGTCTCCTTCTGCAACTGAGCAACTTCCTGGATGGTTAGCATTGACCACTCCGAGGAGGATGTTATTTAACTTTTAGTCTACCTTATCATTTTCATACCACCACCTTACATTCCCAGGTTATTTTACTATCAAATTAGCGCTGCAATTCTTGAGATCTGCTAGTCCGTTCTTTCCTTGATGTTCACTGAATAATCCTGTCCCGCTTCTGACTGCTCTTCTGGAGGTAAGACAAGAAAAGATATTAGGTTAATTTATATACTGTGCCCAAATCCATCTTCTTCTTTTGTGTGGCGTGCACAGCCTAAAGTTGTTGGACAGCTTGTTCTATTTGATCTTCTGTTTGTGCACGTCAAGTTGATTGCATTAGTCGAAACAGGGCGGACCACATGAAGATTGCAATCTTCCACCCCCATGCCATCCTGATAGGCCATTGTTAAGTGTTAGATTTTAGTCATTCCAATAATTTCCTGATAGAGGGTAGTTAAATTTGGGTGCAGAGTGGTTGTCCCCGGGCCACAGAGCAATGTTTATTTCATATTTTTACTTAAGAGAGCCCGTTCAGACAAAGTAGGGCAGTAGACCTAGAAGGGATTGTTGTACAATGATCTTTCCAAAGTTGGAGCCTGCCTTGATGATTTCTCTAGAGGCATCCTGTACCTTTTAATTTGCTGTGACTCGATTTGTCTTCCTCGCTCGTACGAAATGTTGGGTTAATTAAGATATTAGCAGGTTTTGGCACTAGTATATATATGGAGCAGCTTTTCAACTGAGTTAATTGTTGTTAAATTTCGTACCAGTTTATGTTGATTTTCTTCTTTCAGTTTCAGAGCTGCAAGAGTAAGGATGTTACTGTTACTTCTCTAATCCATTTATCAGTGTTGCAGGTGGCCTATAATTTTCTTGGAAAAGTATTACCACTTTCTTGGGAGCTACTTGGATGGGATTGATGCCCACACATCCTACCTGAACTGTGTCTTCTGCCCATTCTTGAAGGTTCACATGCTCGTATACCTCACTCCCCAGATGATGTAATTGATAGGTAACACTGTCCTGGAGGTCTGATAAAACTCAACAAAATTTCAGTTAGACTTATTTGCTCTAATTGTTCATGTCTGCCACAATGATTGCTGCTCTCCACTATTGCTCCTAGATCTCTTGCTTCTGCTGGTTTTTACTGGTACCTCAGTGTATCCTACAGCTCCCTCCTCTTCTTTCAACTAGTGCCAAATCTTATTCCCACCGAGTTCCTTCATCTCACCACAGTTACTTTGTCTCTCTTCTTAGTTTCTTTATTACTTCTTGATTCCTCTTACAGTATGCTCTATTTTGTCTTCTTGCTGGGCATTCCTTGCTCCAATGACCTAATTTGTCACAAATATAACAAGCTCCCATGATTCCAATGTTCTTTGCTTTAATTTGTCTCTCTGGGTGATTGTGAAACTGTTCACAGTTCCTTCTTGTACGATCTTCAGTTTTCACTATAATGATACACCCAATTCTCTCATTTTGGTAAATTACTTGGGTGGGTTCAGGGGTAGGGGTCAGGTTGCTTTGTCCATAAATTCTGGACTGGCTGGTGGGTCAGGATTATGAAAATAGGTTAGTTTGTGAGAAACTATTGAACATTGAATTTTCTCAATTCTGTTAACCCTTGCTGTCTCCTCCCCTTCCCACCTCTCCTTCAGCCCTCGGGCCCTGGCATTCCCTCTCTCTCTATCTCTCCCCCACCCAAGTCGCACTAGCTTCTCATTTTCACACTACAAACAGCTTACAATAGCCTGTTTCCTTTATCATCGATACTTTTTTGCATATCTTTCATTCATTGTTCTTTATATCTCCACATCACCGTCTATATTTCTCGTTTCCCTGATTCCTAACCAGTCTGAAGAAGGGTCTCGACCCGAAACGTCGCCTATCTCCTTCGCTCCTTAGATGCTGCTGCACCCGCTGAGTTTCTCCAGCCTTTTGTGTACCCTAGTTTGTGAGAAAGATGTTTGTCCTCCTGGTCCCTGATACTTTGGCCAGCTTTCTCTTTGCTCTCTTGGATCCTTGAAATCTCCAGCATTTAAAAGCCTCTGATAATTTCTAGGATCTTGGATGTATCTATATCCTCTAGGATCCCGAGTGCCCCTTTGGTCCTGAAAGTTCTCTCTCTGACTCCTTCTTTCCATTTGTTCCCTTGTCGGACAGGCTCGACTCCAATGTCCGATCCCACCACGAGTATAGCACTGATTGGGTCTTATTATTTGACATCTTCTGCCACTTGGCCCAGCAAGATTGGTTCCAAGATAGGTGTGTTATTGTAATAATGATCTGGATAGTCTGGGACTCTAATTTCACCCATTCCATTCTTCCTTAACATTTGAGGACTCCATGGTCCTGATTCAGAGCTTGGTACCTCCATTTTAACCACATATTCGGTTTCTGACTTTACTGCAGGATGACTTCCCTGCCCTCTCCCATGTTTCCAATGGTATCTCACAGCTCTGGCCATCTGATTGGCATGGTTTTCCGACCAGTCCATCTTATTAGTTCTGATTGATTCAACCACATTTGTAGTAAGGCAGTTTAACAATATGGCACAGTGTTGGGGAGAATTTAGGTCACCTGACTGATCCAGATACAATTCTGAAAATTGTTCCAAGAATTCATCTGCTCCCTCTCCCTTTTTTAGTTTAATATCTAATATCCTGGCTAAGTCAATGGGTTTCTGCAGAGCATTTGTAAGGGCAGATAAAACTACCTCTTCTCTTACACCCTTGCCAGCTATTACATTTGCTAGCGTTTAATGTGTTGGATGTCCCAAAGCTGTTAGAAATCTAATATGTTATGCTGGAGTAATTATTTGTTGAATTGTAGCCCATAGGTCTCGGGAGTCTGCATGATACACACGCATTGTTGGTCTTAAGTGTTCTACAAAGGAAGCAGGGATCTTATCAGGGATCTTGCTCAACACTGCCATCATCTCGTGGGGCTTCCATGGGGTATGGACATCTATTGTGCGAGGGTTATTTGCACTCACTGCACTGGCCGGGTTAAAAGAAGGATTAGGCATTTCCCTGATGGGGAACTGCGTATGAGTTATTTGTTTTGCTTTTGTACTTTCTGCCATATCGGGATCTATCTCGATTCCTTCAATTATTGTCTCCCAGATATATCTTTCTCTTCTCTAGGGGGTTCACGGTACCTTTTAAATGACTCCCTCCTATGTCTCTCTACTCATCTAATTAGCCTAGGTTTAGGACCTAGACTTCCCGGCACCAATTTTGCAGATTTCAGCTTTGCACAGAAATTGACCTAACAGGTTCATTAATATATATTGTAAATAGCTGCAGTCCCAGCACCAAGCCTTGTGGTACCCCACTAGCCACTACCTGCCATTCTGAAAGGGACCCGTTAATCCCTTCTCTTTGTTTCCTGTCTGCCAACCAATTTTCTATCCATGTCAACACTCTATTCCCAATACCATGTCCCCTAATTTAGCCCACTAATCTCCTATGTGGGACCTTATCAAATGCTTTCTGAAAGCCCAAGTACACACATCCACTGGCTCTCCCTTGTCCATTTTCCTAGTTGCATACTCAAACAATTCCAAAACATTAGTTATCTTCTGTTGCTCTTTAAACATTACCCAATCCTTAACACTTAAGACCAACAAAGCGTGTGTATCATGCAGACTCCCGAGACCTATGGGCTACAATTCAACAAATAATTACTCCAGCAGAACTATATTAGATTTCTAACAGCTTTGGGACATCCAACACATTAAACGCTAGCAAATGTAAAAGCTGGCAAGGGAGTAAGAGAAGAGGTACCTGCCTTCTCTCCATACCCCCTGATCCCTTTAGCCACAAGGACCACATCTAACTCCCTCTTAAATATAATCAATGAACTGGCCTCTGTGGCAGAGAATTCCACAGATTCACCACTCAGATAAGACTTCCCCCTTATCCTTAAACTGTGACCCCTAGTCCTGGACTTCCCCAACATCGGGAACAATCTTCCTGCATCTAGCCTGTCCAACCCCTTAAGAATTTTGTTAAAGAAGGAACTGCAGATGCTGGAAAATTGAGGGTACACAAAAGGCTGGAGAAACTCAGCGGCATCTAAGGAGCGAAGGAGATAGGCAACGTTTCGGGCCAAAACCCTTCTTCAGACTGATGGGAGGTGGGGGGGGGGGGGGGGGGGGGCAGGGAGAAGAAAGGAAAAAGGAGGAGGAGGAGCCCGAGGGCTGAGGGAGAGGTGGGAAGGGGAGGAGACAGCAAGGGTTAACAGAATTGAGAAAATTCAATGTTCAAGCCTAGAGGATGCAGACTCCCCAAGCGGAATATGAAGTGCTGTTCCTCCAATTTGCGGTGTTGCTCACTCTGGCTGTGGAGGAGGCCCAGGACAGAGAGGTCGGATACGGAATGGGATGGGGAGTTGAAGTGCTGAGCCACCGGGAGGTCGGGTTGGTTATTGCGGACCGAGCGGAGGTGTTCGGCGAAACGATCGCCAAGCCTCCGCTTGGTCTCACCGATATAGATCAGCTGGCATCTAGAGCAGCGGATGCAGTAGATGAGGTTGGAGGAGGTGCAGGTGAACCTCTGTCGGACCTGGAGGACTGCTTGGGTCCCTGAAAGGATTGGAGGGGGGAGGTAAAGGGACAAGTGTAGCATCTCTTGCGGTTGCAAGGGAAAGTGCCTGGGGAAGGGGTGGAGCGGGAGGGAAGGGAAGAATTGACCAGGGAGTTGCGGAGGGAGCGGTCTTTGCGGAAGGCAGACAGGGGGGGGAGATGGGAAGATGTGGCGAGTGGAGGGGTCACGTTGGAGGTGGCGAAACTGGCGGAGGACTATGTGTTGTATTTGCCGGCTGGTGGGGTGAAAGGTGAGGACCAGGGGGACTCTGCCCTGTTTGCGAGTGGGGGAATGGGGAGCGAGGGCAGTGTTGTGGGGTATGGAGGAGACCCTGGTGCGAGCCTCATCAATAGTGGGGGAGGGGAATCCCTGTTCTCTGAAGAATGAGGACATTTGTGATGACCTGCTGTGAAACACCTCATCCTGGGAACAGATGCGGCGTAGACGGAGGAATTGGGAATAGGGGATGGAGTCCTTACAGGAAGCAGGCTGGGAGGAAGAGTAGTCCAGGTAGCTGTGGGAGTCAGTGGGTTTATAGTGGATGTCGGTCATTGTATTACCTGCAATGCAGATGGTGAGGTCAAGGAATGGTAGGGAAGTGTCGGAAATGGTCCAAGTGTATTTGACTGCCGGATGGAAGTTGGTGGTGAAATGGATGAAGTCAGTCGGTTGTGTGTGGGTGCAGGAGGTGACACCAAAGCAGTCGTCGATGTAACGGAGTTAGAGGTCGGGGATGGGGCCCTGGTACGCCGAGAACAAGGATTGTTCGACGTACCCGACAAAGAGGCAAGTGTAGCTGGGGCCCATGCGTGTGCCCATAACTACGCCTTGTGTTTGGAGGAAATGGGATGAGTCAAAAGAGAAGTTATTGAGGGTAAGGACCAACTCCGCTAGGCGGAGGAGGGTGTCAGTGGACGGGTATGGGTTGCTCCTCTGGTCGAGGAAGAACTGGAGGGCTTTGAGACCATCCTGGTGGGGGATGGAGGTGTAGAGTGACTGGACGTCCATGGTGAAGATGAGAGGATGGGGGCCTGGAGAATGGAATGCGCGGAGCCGACGGAGAGTGTCTGAGGTGTCTTGAACGTAGGTGGGAAAGGATTTAACCAAGGGGGATAGGATGGAGTCAAGGTATGTGGAAATGTGTTCGGTGGGGCACGAACAGTCAGAGACAATGGGTCTGCCGGGGCAGTCTGGTTTGTGGATTTTGGGGAGCAGATAAAATCGGGCCGTGCGGGGCTGGGAAATGATGACGTTGGAGGCTCGGGGAGGTAGGGAGGCAGGGAGCCAGAGTTGATGAAGTCGGTTATGGTGCTCGAGATGGTGGCTTAAAGGCGTATTGTACTAGTATGCATGATTTTCATGTGCAGCTTCAGATTGACAACACTACAGCAGTAGCATACGTTAATCACATGGGTGGAATCAAGTCGGTATCATGTGATAAGTTGGCTAACCTTATTTGGCACTGGTGTATTACAAGAAACATCTGGATTTCTGCTATCTATTTACCAGGTAGATACTAGGTCACAAAAATTCAATGACAACACAGAATGGATGTTGAATCGTGAAATATTCAATGATATTGTCGCTCGGTATGGCGTACCAGAGATTGATTTGTTTGCATTCAGATTGAATCACCAGTTATCAAAGTATGTTTCATGGGAACCACACCTTGGGGCAGTGGCGGTAGATGCATTCTTGCTACACTGGGGTGGAATGTTTTTATATGCATTTCCCACATTTTGACTCATCAGCCGGTGCTTGCTTAAGATCGAGCAGGACACCGCCTCAGGCATTTTGATAGTTCTCGACTGGACTACACAGCCATGGTTTCCACTAGTTCTGAGACTAATAGCACAGCCTTTTATGGCGGCGATCCCCAAAAGCAGCAACCTGTTGGTTCATCCTGTAACTGGGGAGAATCATCCACTACATGACCGTATTAATCTATTGATTTGCAGATTCTGAGGAGATCGTTCCTGGGGATCGGACTATCAGGGCATACAGTGGATGTGATTACTGCTGCCTGGAGGGTTAGTACTAAAAAACAATATATTTCTCATATCAAGAAATGGGAGGTGTTCTGCTTGCAGTCGAACATTTCATATCATACGGCAAGTGTACCTGACGTGTTGGAATTTCTTTCCATGCTATATTTGATGAGCGACTCAGCTATAGGGCCATCAGTAGTGCCAGGAGTGCCTTATAGCCCTACCTGTGGCAAGGATCGGGATAACAATGTTGGGTCTCACCGTTTAATATCTCGGTTTATGAATGGTATTTTTAACTGTAATCGCCCAGGCCCAGGTACACGAAAATCTGGGATGTAAGCATGGTTCTCGTGCTGCTTCGCCAATGGGCTCCAGCAACATCTCTGTCATTGCCCAGACTCACTCTTAAAGTGGTTATGCTCATGGCGCTGGTTTCAGCGCAATGCGTCCAGACATTGCAGAAGCTTCGACTGGACAGGATGGTTTCATATGTCAACAACATAACCTTTTATGTTTATGATTTATTTAAGCAGAGCAGTCCAGGGACGTCAGGGCTTAAACTAAATGTTATGACATACCCCATAGACCTTCGCCTATGTGTAGTTACACACTTACGGCGGTATATCAAGGTCACCAAGAGCCGCAGAGGCCCCGAATTAGTGTTATTCATCAGTCACAAAAAGCCTCATAAGAAGGTGTCAGTACAGGTGGCTGAAACAGGTTATGGCTTGGGCTGGAGTAGACACTGATGTTTTTAAATCTCACTCCACCAGGGCGGCATCAACGTCAGCAGCAAGGACACTGGATGTCCCTCTCGACCAAATCCTCACGGCCGCAGGATGGTCCAATGAACTGACATTTGAAAGGTTCTATCATAAACCTCTTGCCACACCATGGCCACTCCATTTTGAATTCTGTTTTGTAGCTTCCCCCTGGGAGAGAGGGGTCGCTATTGTTTTTCTTTTTGTTAATTAAAGCATCAATGTGTTTAAGTCTGTATCATGTTTGAATGCATTATTTGTTATTTGTTATTACTCATCCTGTGTCAACCGAGGCAATGTGTCGCATGGACTCGTATCCACGGCGTGAAATCACAGAGCTCTAGGTTTCTAATCTTAATATGTTACTTCAATTACTGTTACCTGTGATTTCACACCGCTGCTTTGAAGATTGACTCGCATGCGGATTGGCGGGACTTCTTCACGTAATCGCTCATCGTAACTCCTCATAAAATAAAGATCAAATTTCAAACTGGTAAGTTCTCGTTTAATCTTACTATTATATATTATCTACCTGAATTAATAAAGGACCTTAAAAAATAACAGTTAACCTAAATAGCATTGTGGATTTATACAGATCACACACATTATTTGTGCAGCTTAAAATGGCATTTCCATGAAACGGCCTCAATGCTTCACTGCCATTTGGAAGTATCTGCTATATTAGCAGTTGCTCATAGAAATACCCACATTTATCCTTTGTCTAGCTTAAGGATTGATGTGGAAATTGCCCTCTGACCTCCTTCAGCCATTTTCCATCAGTGCATTAAGATTGGACTCAACATAAAGTCCAGCACCAGATCATAGTCCAATGGAATGACCTGGAACTTTCCCTGGAGAAGCTAGCTGTGGCCCATGTATCAGATTGATCTGGTGCAGGAACAGAGTTTGCTTTCTTTTCAATGGAGATGAAGAGCTGTCAGAGATAATATAATTTTAATCTGTTGTATTAATTATGCATGGTTTATGTATTTAATGTTTAAATGCATTGTTTAAGCAATTTTCATGTTTCAAATTTTTTCTTAAACTTCCAATAACTGTTATAATTCCTTATTTGTGTAAAATTGATCATTTGTCAGATCCTGAATGTCATTCAAAAACATTTAAAGTCCTCAATAGCTTAGGCAGAAGGCTTTGTTACACATTAAAGTATTTTTGAGCTGTTTTGTGACTGAGCCTTGTCAAATGATGGCATTTCACTGTATATGGCCCTGTACGACATAAGTTGCCATTTTAGATCAGAGCGTTAATTTATAGCAAGTTACCATTGGGAGATAGAATCATGCAGCATGGAAACTGGCCAATCGGCCCTTCATATTCACACCAACCTGTGGGCACCCATCTCCACTCCCTGCAGTACCCATTCCTTTTTATGCCAAAGTGATTCAAGTGCACATCCAGAGATTTTCAAAATGCTAACAGCCTGCTTCAATCATGCTCTCAAGCAGTGCATTCCATGCACTCGCACTCTCTAGGTGAAAAAGGATCCTCTAATCATTTTTCCATACAGCAGTGATGAGGAAGGATATCTCAATGCTGCCATCCCACTGAGCTCATTGTATGATCCTGTACTTCTAGACCACCTATCTGCTCAGTCAGTTCTACGATGTACTGGGGAGGTAAGTGAAGAAAATTCAGCGAGGTCAATCCCCGCTAGATACCTTTTAGAGTTCAACTTCAGTGCACAGCTGGGAAAGCCTGATGGGGCTTAGAAAGTAATTCTGACATATGAGTATTGTTCTTGGGATGGATTCAAATCAAGCTGTTTATTCCACCATTGGAACCTCTCTGGAAGTGTAGCAGAAAACACTTTCTTAGTCATAACTGGGGGTCACATTCACTATAAGCAAGTTAAAGTAAAAACTTTAGGCACTTCCAAGAAAGTTTCTGGCCTTGGTTTTTGGGGTGCGCGATAGCTCAGTTTGTAGAATTACTGCTTTTCAGTTCTTGTGACCCAAGTTTAATCCTGGCCTCTGGTTCTGGCCGTGTGGAGTTTGCGCCTTCTCCTCGTGACCACAGGCACAATCAGGGAGTGGCCGCTGGAAGGTCACACTCTGGGAGAGGAAGAGCAGCAAGCAGCTGGAAAGTCACGGAGGGTGGGGGGAGAGTGGATGAATTCAGAAGCGAAGGAAGAGAGAAGGGGCTAAAATGAAGTAGCTGAGAGAAATAAATAAAAGCTAAGATGGGAGCATATTGTGTGGCGGGGGGGAGTAGCAGATAGACAAATTAAGGGATTGGGCCTGAAGGAGGGCAGGGAATCTAGTGCAATGATGTGCGGGAGATTAGATTACATTAGTTTATTTATATGCCAGACTGCAATGGAGTCCGGAGTCCAGAGGTTGCATAAGGGGACTGCCGAGGACAAAGGGGGACCCGGAGTGGAGGGCCATCGAGAACAAAAGGGGAGGACCCGGTGCAGGGAGACTGCCGAGAACTAAGGGGGAACCGGGGTGCAGGGGGGGAATTGGGAGGGGGAGGGGATTGGGGGGTGGGGGGGAATTGGGAGGGGGAGGGTGGAGGGGGGAAGCTTTGAGAACTAAGGGGGGGTGGCGAGGGGGGACCATTGGGGCAAAAATAGGGATATTTGTAACTTTGTTGGCACCCTTTAAGTGGCAAATCATTGTACGCTAGGGATGTAAAACAAAGCATCTCATTGTGACTTGTCACATGTGGCAATAAAGTATCTCATCGCATTTCATCCCAACAAACAATTCACTCGCAACTATTTTCCTCTCCTCAAGACTAATTTCAAGGGATTACTTAAGGAACAGGTGAAGAAGATTTATGTAAAAAAAAAATCATAATTGAAAAATATTTTGGAAAAAGCTTCGAAAGGTTAAATGTGTGAAAGCTGAGAAGCTACTTCCTTTCTGTGGAGAATACATAACTTAAGATTAGAGAATGACACTTAGGACTGACATGAGAAAAAATATCTTTATGCCAAATGTTGTAAATCTTTGGAATTTCCGACCTTAGAATATTTTGGAGACTTCATAATTGAGGAAATTCAATGTTGTAATCAAAAGACTTGTATATGTTGAGATAGTGACTTTGGATACATTTTTCTTGAGCTCCATTTCTCTATTCACCACATTTTCCTAAATCTCAATTGTATCCACATTTGTGGCCTTAAGAATGATTCACGAACACAGAATAAAAATAAAACTGCAAATGTAGTTGGCAAATAAAGAATGAACAATTTTAAAATCCTTAAGCATGCAATGTTACAGAAAGTGGGCCTACATGTTGTGGGATGATGACCTGAAGAGAGAAAGGAAATGGTTTAAAAAAAAATCACTAATACTGCTCAGGGAAGGAAATTAGATTAGATTAGATTAGATTTTATTACTTGTCATTCGCACCTCAGAGAGGCTCGAACGAAATTCTGTTTCTACAAACCTTACAGAGCAATTCATAAAAAAAAAACACACACAAACAATTCAATTCACACAAACATCCATCACAGTGAGTCTCCCCCTCACTGTGATGGAAGGCAAAGTTCTTCACTCTCCCCCGCACCATTTCTCCCCCGATGTCGAAGCCCCAGGCGGGCGGTGTTAAGTCCCACGGCCATTGAGGCCAAGCGGGGCGAAATCTGTTGTCCTTACCTGACTTGGATTGACTCCAAAGCCACGCACATGGTTGACTTTTAAATGATACCTGAAATACTCTGGTTGGGAACCTAATTGTGATGATAATGAAAACTGGGGATTGAATGGATGAACAAATAAACAAAAAAATGATCAGACTACGGGCTATAATAGAAACTGTACAATTGAACATTTTAATGTGTCCATTGTAAGCTTAAAGTACTGTGAATAAAATACAGTTCAATGAACTGGAAATCCAGATACTGAGACATTATGTGATCTGCATTTGCCATGAAAATGCTTCATAAAATATACTCCAAGGATAACGGTAAGGGGGGCATCTAACAATTAAGGATCTTTGAAGCAGGGAGATACCATAAATAAGGTTCTAACTTTAATGTCGAAAACCCAATTAAGGGGGTGGGGCTGTAGATGGGAGTGTGGCTGGATGTGGGGAAGAGAGGTAGAGACCCGCTAAGTTTCTCCAGCTTTGAAGAGATATGGAAGGGTATGGTGATGCAAGTATTTTAAATCAAGAATGAGCATGATTAAATCAAGAATGAGCATGATTAAAAGCACAGTGACGATGGGTCTTAAAACATAACAAGGGATAGGCAATGTAGTTACAAATAATTAAAGATGTAAGCAAAAATATAAAGCAAAATTTGTATATAGCTATTTGTGAGTGCTTGCTGTGTTGCCACATTTCCTGCAGTATATGATGTTAGCGACTGTACCTCAGAATGTTTGGACCATATTTGCTGGGAATTCCTGGCTAATGCTGATTTGTCATAGTTGATGACAAGTACACAGTCATAGACTGATAAAGCTTTTACTGGACTGGATCAGGCTACATTTGGACACCAGAGTTGCTATCAGTGAGCTCTTTGTGCATGCACTCACCTGGCCCAGAGTGATCCCCCTGACCTTCTACACTGCCTAGTAGGATGTCAGATGCAGATTCACAGTTGACCATGAAAGGGAATTGGATAAGCACTCGCATAGGGAGAGGAGGAAAGCTTACAGTGTGGGAGGTTGTGCAGGAGATTGTGATTAACTGAACTAGTCATTAAACAAATGGATTCAAAGGGCCAAAAATATTCCATCTCTGCTGCATTGTTCTTTTGTTGATTGATTATGAGGAAACATAAACATGGTTTTTCAATATTTTATTCCTGCCCCCTGAAGATGTTCCAATTTTCCGGTCACTATCTCCTGATTGTTGAATGCATTTTGCAATGAGTAAGGCTTCTTGTCTTTCTATGTTTGATTACAAATATGAAAGGACAGGATAGAATTTTCACCCTCTTTCGGGTTGAAGGTGCTCTTGCTACCAATAGACAATAGACAATAGACAATAGGTGCAGGAGTAGGCCATTCGACCCCTCGAGCCAGCACCGCCATTCAATGTGATCATGGCTGATCATCCACAATCAGTACCCCGTTTCTGCCTTCTCTCCATATCCGCTGTCTTTAAGAGCACTGTCTAGCTCTCTTGAAAGCATCCAGAGAATCAGCCTCCACCGCCCTCTGAGGCAGAGAATTCCAAGAGACTCACAACTCTCTGTGTGAAAATGTTTGTCCTCATCTCCGTTCTAAATGGCCCACCCCTTAGTCTTAGAAAAATAGAAACATAGAAAATAGGTGCAGGAGTTGGTCATTCGGCCCTTCGAGCCTGCACCGCCATTCAATATGATCATGGCTGATCATTCAACTCAGTATCCTGTACCTGCCTTTTCTCCATACCCCCTAATCCCTTTAACCACAAGGGCCACATCTAACTCCCTCTTAAATATAGCCAATGAACTGGCATCAACTACCTTCTGTGGCAGAGAATTCCAGAGACTCACCACTCTCTGTGTGAAAAATGTTTTCCTCATCTCGGTCCTAAAGGAATTCCCCTTTATCCTTAAACTGTGACTGACCTCCCCAACATCCGGAACAATCTTCCTGCATCTAGCCTGTCCAACTCCTTAAGAATTTTGTAAGTTTCTATAAGATCCCCCCTCAATCTTCTAAATTCTAGCGAGTACAAGCCAAGTCTATCCAGTCTTTCCTCATATGAAAGTCCTGACATCCCAGGAATCAGTCTGGTGAACCTTCTCTGTACCCCCGCTATGGCAAGAATGTCTTTCCTCAGATTTGGAGACCAAAACTGTATGCAATACTCCAGGTGTGGTCTCACCAAAACCCTGTACAACTGCAGTAGAACCTCCCTGCTCCTATACTCAAATCCTTTTGCTATGAATGCTAACTTACCATTCGCTTTCTTCACTACCTGCTGCACCTGCATGCCTACTTTCAATGACTGGTGTACCATGACACCCAGGTCTCGTTGCATCTCCACTTTTCCTAATCGTCCACCATTCAGATAATACTCTACCTTCCTGTTTTTGCCACCAAAGTGGATAACCTCGCATTTAATCACATTATACTGCATCTGCCATGCATTTGCCCACTCACCCAACCTATCCAAGTCACCTTGCAGCCTCCTAGCATCCTCCTCACACCTAACACTGCCCCCCAGCTTTGTGTCATCCGCAAACCTGGAGATGTTGCATTCAGTTCCCTCATCCAAATCATTAATATATTGTAAATAGCTAGGGTCCCAGCACTGAGCCTTGCGGCACCCCACTCGTCACTGCCTGCCATTCTGAAAAGGACCCGTTTGCTCCTACCCTTTGCTTCCTGTCTGTCAGCCAGTTCTCTATCCACATCAATACTGAACCCCCAATACTGTGTGCTTTAAGTTTGTATACTAATCTCTTATGTGGGACCTTGCCGAAAGCCTTCTGAAAGTCCAGATATAACACATACACTGGTTCTTCCTTATCCACTCTACTAGTTACATTCTCGAAAAATTCTATAAGATTCGTCAGACATGATTTATCTTTCGTAAATCCATGCTGACTTTGTCCAATGATTTCACCACTTTCCAAATGTTTGTTATTCCATCTTTAATTTCCCTTCTTAAACTGTGGCCCCTGGTTCTGGGCTCCCACAACATCGGGAACATATGCCAGCTTGGATTTATGTTGAAATTAGGCAGCCAAGGTGTGCACCATGCACCCAGTGGAATTGTTGAGCTGGAGGTGGAGTTCAGCATTACCTACAGGAATACATCAAATGATCAATGAACGGCTAACCAAAGAAGTGTTGGTCATGGGCTTGCTGTCTGCGATTTTTAATTTCTTAATAGGGTGATGCATATTCCTGACAGAATATCCTGGAAATTATGTATTGGCATTGAAGAAATCAAAATAAACTGATGTTATATCACCAGGTTTGCAATGGTTAAATAACAATGAGATGGTTAAATAGTACAATTAAGACAGTATTCCCCGGAAACTATCAATTGAGAGGTGATTAATTGAGCTTTTAGAAATTAGATTAGAATTAATAGAAGACAGCTTTTCTCTTTGCTGTTTGGTAACACTTGCCCAAAACATGATCAGACACTAAACCTTATGATGAAAAACAAGCCATTGGAAGGGGTTAATAAACAATCCTTCACTCAAAGCAGTAATACAGTGTGGAATTTCCTCCCATAAGAAGCAGTAGATGCTCAATTAATAAATTTAAGTCTGAAGTTAATAGAGTTTTTGCTGGAGGAATATATTAAAACTCATAAAGGCATATGGAAGTAGTTGGGATAAGATCATTCACATGCTATTAATCTGTGAAACAGTTTCAAGGGGCTTAAAAGACTACATATTTTCTTATATTCTTAACGTAGGCTATCATTAGTCATTTTCCAATTGGATCTTCCTTCATCCTTTATTAAAATTACATCAGGTTTACTATATGCAGCAGAAATAAACTGAGACTTTAGCTTTATCCGAGCACTTGTAAAAATCGCTCTAATACATTGCACCAGTTTTAATCCATCCTCGGAACATGCTGGCAAAAAATAGTTTTGTCCCAGGATGTTATTAATTTGAACAGAAAAATGCTCCACCACATGTTCGGTTGGAGTTCAAAGGCAATGTTAACAAATGCTTAATCATTTTTATCTGCAATTGGTGCTAAGCTCCCATTGAAAAACTGTACTCAGTGAAAAGGCTTATCTCCATTGAGCTGTTTTTCCTAACGTGTTCCTAATTATATTTGAATGTAATGCATGTAGTTGACGATTGAACAATATGGCAGTAATTTCTTTACAGACCTTGTTGTTCTTTGAACTATGAGAACAGAGAGCTAGAACGGAACTAGATCAATGGGATTTGTGCCTGGCAAATCAAGCCAGCTGGAACCTCCAGAGAACATACTTGCAGCTGTTCACCAGAAGCAATCTTTCAGCCGTGTGTGGGGAGGGGTCCCTCCCTCTGCTTGATCCATGCTGTGTTGAATAGTCTTCAGACTAAGAGTTCTCAATGCGGGGTTAAGCAAAAAACATCGAGAGGCAATTGCGTACAACAGGAGGGTAGCTGATGGCTGATGAATGGCTTCCTCACCGCCAGCTGCATTCTATTCTAATATTTGGGTAGCAATAATATAATTTATAATAGTTACCTGTAATCTTGCCTTGGGTTAATAAGGCCAGGAACAAATTTTCAGCTGTGTGGGGAGGAGTTTATCCCTCTGCCCATTCTGTGCTGTGCGGACTATCCTTCTGACTGAGAGTCCCCAGTGCTTCCAGAATATAAAGTAGATGATGTCTTGCACACTTTGGCCTCTAGACTACAGAACATAAATCCGTATTCCAGCAAAAGTCACCTTTCGATGGCCAGTGCTGTACAACAGTTTTACAAAGGTCACATTCCCTGAAACAGGATGTTTTAAACTGGTGGTTAAATGGTAATTTAGACAATATCTTATGATTACTTCAGCAATGTTATTATTCGAGTAAAAGTCTGAAATGATGCGCAATCAAAATAGCCATCGCTCTCTCAACCTTTGGAGTGCAGATTTGATTATTTAAACCTTGCTTTGTTTGAAAGATTATTGCACTGCACTGTTACAGGAAGGGGAAGCTGTCAGCCACTTTAATTCCATTGCATCTCATTCACCATTCCCATCCACACACCGGTAGTGCAGTAGTAGAGCTGCTACCAAACAACGCCAGAGACTCGGGTTCGATTCTGACTACTGGTGCTAATTGTAAGGAGTTTATATGTTCTACCCGTGACCGTGTGGGTTTTCTCCGGGTACTCCGGTTTCACCCAAACTGCAAAGATGTACAGGTTTGTAGGTTAATTTGGCTTCAGTAAAAATGGTAAATTGTCCCTAGTATGTAGGATAGTGCTAGTGTACGGGGATCACTGGTCGGCACGGACTTGATGGGTCGAAGGGCCTGTTTCTGTGCAGTATGTCTAAAACTAAACTAAACATTTGGCAAGTTTTAGTTGCCTTGAGCACTTCTTGAACACATTGAGAATGTTCTGCTGGAACCATGGGTGGGTGAAAGGACTGGAGAGAAGTGAGGGGCAGTTATGAAATGACCAATTAAGCCCTTTATTTTGAATGGGATAAAAAGGCGAGGCATAATGAGGATTTGGGCAGAGAAGGAGGGTCTTGGATTTCAGGGTCTCCATTAGAATTTGGGTCTCCATTAGATTTCATGGTCTCCATTAGAAGTCTGGATCATTGGGTAAATGGGTTAGAGGAATCAGAAGACTCAATTGTGGTGGGCGGTTGGGGGTGGGTGATATGATGCTTGGAGGAAATTCAGGGAATTATTAGTGTTGGGGGGTGGAACCTAGCCTTTGCAGTTACGTTCAGAGGATATTACACAAAAAAAGCATGTTGATAGGGAAGTTATTTTTTCTGAAGATTTGTCACGGACTAAAGGAGTCAGCTTTTACTTAAAAAGGATCGGTGCAATGCGACTCAAGGAGTCTTCAGAACAGAATATGCCTGGTTGATTTTTCCCGATTAACACAAGCTAGAAATGAAAGATTATCACTTTTCTGAAATAAAATTATGCTATTGAATTTCTAGACAAGTGATTTATTGCGAGTTAAGTTCTGGGTAACTTTAGCTTTTAAATATGCCTCTTCACTCAATGTTATCAACTTTACTGGAGGAGTTTTGCATACCTTCTTAGTATAACTTGAAACATGAAATTGACAATGAGAAATTGCTTAATTTGTAGAGTGTGCTTAATCTAAACTCTGTAATTAGCTACATCTTGAATTTTCTAGTAAATTATTCCTCAGTCTTCTCTTTTTCCTTTGATGGATTGAGTCTTGCATGGATAAAATTCCTCATGCATAATTCACCCAAGTGGACATTTAATTTGCGGACTCAGTCAGTGAGCATAAGTGGGCCCATTTAACTATGGATAGTTAAAGCTTGATCCTTGTGATAATTTTGATGAAAATCCCAAAAGCAAATTCCAGAATGCATTTCAAAAGCGATCTTTAATGCTTAAGGACCTTAACTGAACCTTCTTGAAGTGGCCATCTCTTTGAGCTGAGATCTACTGCTTTTTTTTGTGAGAATAAATTCTATATTTATTTCACAATTTTGAGTGGAGTTGTTTCTGAATTTTAATTTGGAATAGCCTGCTCTAAAATTATATTCCATAAACTGAGGTTCTCCCAAATGCAGAAACAGCATCAGTTTGAAATCCTAAAAATTCAATCTCAACTTAATCAAATATTTTTAAGGGAATTACATACATTTTCATACCTCTTTTGAAAACGTTCCATGGTCTTACCTACCTCTCCATCTCTGTAATATTCAGCACTTTAAACCTCCGAGATGTCTGTGTTCCTCCAATTCTGCATCCCTGAACAACTCTCAGTGTAGTCAATCCACCATTAGCAGTCATGCCTCCTGTTGCGGAGATGCTGAAATTCAGGGTTTCATTCCAAAACCTCTCAGTTCTCTATATCCCGTTGCTTCCTTGATTAAGTTTGTAAGGTCATTCACCTGTAACATTAACTCATATTTGCACTCACATGAGGTGTTGCCTAAGTCGTTTCCAGCATTTGTCCATTTGAGATTCCTAGTGCAAGGGTGTTTCTGCATTTCACAGTTCCAGTACATTATTTGTTCATTTATTTTACCTTTCTCTCTTTGTAACTATTCTCATTCATCTATTAGCAAGAGATCTTTGAAAACAATGTTGACAGCCATGGTCCCAACCTTATCACAGACATTCCCTCTGTTCATTCCATCTTTTCCCTTCTCTGCAACTGAAAACATAATTGTTTTCCCACTTTTCCAGTTAGGATGGATCATTGACATGAAATGTTAACTGTGCTTCTCTCTCCAAGACGTTTCCTGACTTTCAGAGTATTTCAAGTACTTTCTGTGCTTATATCAGATTTCCAGCATCTATTCATGCGAATAAACAAAAGATTCATGATCATTTTCTATGAGCAAACAGGTAGATCTTCCAATTGCATATATTTTCGAACCCCCACAATCAGTATCCATTGGCTCACTATAATCTAGAAATGCATGGATCAGCCATGTGAATAATATGGTTCCATGAGGAGTTTGGTGGCTTAAAATGTTGCAGTAATTGACTCACTTCCTGACACTTTCAACATTTTTCTAATATTTATCAGGCAGATCATGGTGAAATACTCCTCATTTATTTAATTGGAAGTTTTATGCCATCCGGGACAAAACAGCTTGCTTGACTGGCATACCAGAACCAACAGGACACAGTAGCTGCGTGGTGTACCATCTAAAAAATGCACTGCTTTTACTCACCCAGGCTAATATGACAGTTGCTCTCAAAATCATGTCTAGGGAGCCCAGAAGGACAATGGGAGCAAATGCATGAATAAATCATCAACAGCAGGTCCCCTTCCTTATATACCATTCTGATCTGGAATAATATTGTCTTTCCGTCATTGTCATGAAACTCCCTCTTAAACATTGTTGTGGAGCTCCTTCATCAGAAGAACTCAAAACGACAAGCATCACCACCATTCTCTCAAAGACAATTAAAGATAAATAATACCACTGGCACAGTGATGTAATTGGCGGAGCCACTGCCACACAGCACTAGAGACCCAGTTCCAACCTGATCTTGGGTGCTGTCTGTGTGAAGTTTGCACGTTCTCTCTGTGATCGAGTTAATTTTCTCCTGATGCTCTGATTTTCTCCTACATTCCAAAGGTGTGTGGGTTTGTAGCTTAATTGGGTGCCGTTAATTGTTCCTAGTGTGTAGGAAGTGGGTGAGAAAATGGGAGAATATAGAACTGGTGCGAATGGGTGATCATTGGCCAGTGTAGATTTGATGGGCTGAAGGGGCTGTTTCCATGCTGCATCTCTAAACTAAACAATAAATGCTGCCCTTCCTGCAATGCACATATCCTGAAGAATGAGTTTCTGCACTGGAGATCAACATGTGTTCATTAGGAACATATTTTAATGGGTACCTCAGAGGACAATAATTCTGAAGGAAGTTGTTCTGATGGAAACTACTGAAGTTGTAGGGCTGAACCTTGGCTTAGCTAAGCAAAACAATAACATTATAAAACTAATTCTACTTTCTCTCAATGTTATACGTTGTGACTTGATATGCAGGTGCCCACAATTGACAATTGAAGATGGATGGATAGTTCTAGCTCAAAAATCCTTTTCATCTTGGATCTTATTAATCCAAAAATAAAATGATGGTATCATTAAAACATGGAATGAGGCCATTCGGCCCATTGAATCTATGCCAATTATGCACAACAATACAGTCAGTCCCATCCCTCAACTCTTTCCCCACAAACTTGGGATTTTTCAGATATATTTCAACTTCCATTTGAGAGCAATGATTTAATCTGCTTGGGGCTCCCTTTCAGCTGTGACTCAGTGTCTTCAAGCATTAAGAACCTGTAGTGTGGATGTTCTGAAAACAAATCCCTGCATTTAATGTAAAACAGCCCCTCTGACAAATTATTCTGTTCCTTTAACAAAACAACTTGAACATATGTTTTTCCTTTAAATGTAGAATTCCTTCAGGGTGGGAAAAACAGCCTAAAGCACTTGACAATGTAAAGCAGAGGCCATGCTAAATGAGGTAAAGTTAGAAGAGTTGATTGACTGGTTGGTTAGCTGGTTTCAAGAAGAGACAAAAGGCAAGGGGTCAGGTTTTCTGCAGCTCTAGAAACTCTTACCTTGAGTGGACCTTAAGAATTCTGCTTAGAGGTTTGTACTTTCAAACCTCCTGGGCATATGTACAAACACAGAAACAAGCAGATTTTTAATCCCAACAGATGCAGATCACTGCTATGGATGCTCCACTACTGGGAACACTTCATGGTTATCTCTTGTCATTGACAAAGTACCTCATCTGGTGCCGTCTCAGAAATGTTCATACTAAGCTGTGCAGCCCTCTTCCTCCAGTGACCTCAATGTTATCCCCAAATTACCTGAGCCTCCCATCAGTTTACTTGGGCAAGTCTACCATTGTACACAAGATAGACACAAAATGCTGGAGTAACTCAGTGGGACAGGCAGCATTTTGGATAGAAGGAATGGGTGACGTTTCGGGTCGAGACCCTTCTTCAGTCTGCGTGTCAGTGGACAAGGGGAAAGATATATGGAAGGTTAAGGCGTGAAAGCAAGAGATCAAAAGGGACTAAGATCAAGGAAAATGTAGAATGGATCATTGTTAGCTGAGGGGAAGGTAATCAGGTGGACAGTAAAACAAATCGGAGAACTAGGATGGGGGTGGGATGGGAGAGAGGGAAAGCTAAGGTTACTTGAAGTTAGAGAAGTCAATGTGCATACCACTGCGGAATGGGAGAGGGATCAAAGTGTTTGGTAGGCAGGAGATCACGTTGGTCTAGGCGGGCTGAGCGGAGGTGTTCAGCCTAGACCTTTATATAGCTTTTTTATTGAAACCCTCAGCATGGGGCCTAGGTATCTAAAGACTTTGTTGTTAGTGTATGGACAAATAGAGGGTGGGATGGATAATCGCACTTAACACAAAGGGTAGGGTGGCTGGATAGTCACCACGATAAAGTCAATACGATAAAGAGGAATGGAGGGATTTAAACACAAAACTGATAAATCTGAGATGTTGAAGATGGCATAAGTATGTGAGGGCAGTGAGCATGGGAAGGAGAAATTGGTGCAGGATAGAAGGTGGACGTCAGAATTCTGGATTAGATGAAGCATATGGAGGATCTCAGCGGGCAGTATAGATCAGGAGAACATTGGAGTAACTAATGATTGCCCCAAAATGCTGGAATAACTCAGCGGGACAAGCAGCATCTCTGGAGAGAAGGAATGGGTGACGTTTCGGCTCGAGACCCTTCCTCAGTTGAAGAGGGGTCTCAACCCGAAACATCACTCATTCCTTCTCATCCTCAGCCTGTCCCGCTGAGTTACTCCAGCATTTTGTGTATATCTTTAGTGTAAACCAGCATCTGCAGTTCCTTCCTTGATCAGGATCAGGAGTTGACAAAAATGTAATTGTTTTGTATGCAATATGAGCGTAGCAAGTAATTTTGGGGATGCAAGGAAGAAAACCTGGCATTAGAATTTGATCTTCAATTCGAAAATATTGTTTCCAGCAACATTGAAAGGAAACAACTACATTGAAAGAAAATACTTATTGTTGTGCCTTTGACTTTTAAAGTCTATTCACGTGAACTGTTGAAAACATTACACAGTGGAATTAATACTGGCTGTGATGCCTGCACTAAAATCAAAGACGGCATAGTGCTTGGTTAAATAAATGAGGCATTGCAAAATAAAGCAGTGTGAAAAAGGAGGGAAATAGAAGTGTTTATTAATAACAGGGCTTAAGCAAAGAATTGGATTTCTTCACACCTTTTTTATGTGCAAATACTAATGTGGATTGCATTAATGATAATTTCCTGGTGAAATTGCACCCATCACAAATTGAACTTAACATTTACGTGCTGTGCTCACGTGAGCGTACTTTTGATGCTCTTGCAATGTTAGGCATGCATCTGAGGATGTTAACATTTATGCACTGTCCACTTTCTCCATTCCAACAGAAAATGGAGCACAAAGGAGCAATCTTCGTCAAATATCTATTATCATGTGCACAAATACAGTGAGGTACAGGTATGATGAAAATCTTACTTGTAATAACATTGCAAGTACATAGACTCAGTTTAAACTTTCTTGGTCAATCTTACTACTGAGCAATGAGAAGCATTTGTGCTACTGCATTGGTTTAATTTAGTTTATTATTAATGTAACGTGTCGCGAGGTACTGCGGAAAGCTTTTGTTGTGTACTATCCAACCAAATAAATGACTATACATGATTACGTCCACAGTGTACAAATAAAGGATAAAGGGTACCACACAGTGCAAGGTGAAGTTCATTAAGGATAATTCAAAGGTCCCAAATGAGGTAGATGGGAGGCCAGGACCCCACTCCAGCTGGTTGGAGGATGGTTCAGTTGCTTAAAAACAGCTGGGAAGATACTGTCCCTGAATCTGAAGGTATGTGTTTTCTAACTTGTGTACCTCTTGCCTGTTGGAAGAGGGGGGAAGAGGGAATGAGCAGGATAAGACTGGTCTTTAATTATGCTGGTGGTCTTGCCGAGGCAGTTTAAAATGTAGATGGAGTCATTGGAAGGGAGGTTGGTTTGTGTGATGAACTCAGCTATGTACACAACTCTCTTCTTGGATGGAACTATTCCCAAACCATGCTGGGAAGCATCCCGGTATAATGCTTTCTACAACACATCTGTTGAAGTTGGTGAGGGTTGTTGGGGACATGCCAAACTTCCTCTGCTTTCTAAGGAAATAGCGGCATTGGTGTGTCCATAGCTTCGATGTGGCTGATTCAGGACAAATTGGTGGTGAAATTCATTCCTAGGAACTTGAAGCTTTCGACCATCTCTGCTTTGGCGCCATCAATGTATACTGGGTGTGTGTACTCCTACGCTTCCTGAAGTCAATCACAATCTCCTTTGTCTTGCTGACATTGAGGGAGAGGTTGCTGTCATGGCTCCATGTTGTGAGATTTTCCAACTCCTCCCTGTACTTCATCTCATCACTATTTTATATCCAGCCCACTACGGTGGTGTTGTCTGCAAACTTGTTAACTCCCGGTTGCTGAACAATTTAACGCTCCCTCCCATTCCCATACTGACCTTTCTGACCTGGGACACCCGCACTGTCAGAATGAGGCCCAACGCAAATTTGAGGAACAGCACCTCAAATTTCGCTTGGGCAGCTTACAACCCAGCTGTATGAATATTGACGTTTAACTTCAAGCAACCCTTGCTTTACCTCTCTCTCCAACCCTCCCCCTTCCTAGTTCTCCGACTAGTTTCACTGTACTCCTAATTACATTTTACTGATTGTACGCCTTGTTGTCACCTTCCTCTCAACTAACAATGATCCATTCTACATTTTCCTTGAAACACCGTCCCCTTTGATCCCTCGTTTTTGCACCTTACCCTTCCATATCTCTATGTCTCTCTCTTCCCAGACTCAGTCTTAAGAAGGGTCTTGATCCTAAATGTCACCCATTCCTTCTCTCCAGAGATGCTGCCTGTGCCGCTGAGTGATTTCAGCTTTTTGTGTCTCTCTTTGGTGTAGACCAGCATTAGCGGTTCCTTTCTACACAACTTGTAAATTGTGATGGACTGAGTTATAACTTGAAAAGATACTTTGCTGATATTGGAACACCTAACTACTGGCTGCTATCGTACCTTCCAAAGTTTACAGGATATGCATAATCCAAAAGGAAGTGTCCTTCCTGAAGAGATACTCATTCAAGGTATCTCAGTGGTGACATGACTAGCAGTAGCCCAATAGATCAGGGCTATTATGGCAATGACTAGCCGGTCTGCATGAATTGACAACTTAAGAGAGGGGGTAGAAGCATCCAGTCTGGAGAATCTCCAGACTGAAGAAAGGTCCTGACCTGAAACATCACTGAACTATGTCCTCGTGATGCTGCATGACACACTGAGTTGCTCCAGCACTTTGTCTTTTCTGTAAATCAGTATCTGCAGTTCCTTGTTTCAAGGTTAAAAACATCAGCAAACAGCCAATTGTCAGAGTGTCTAAAGAAAGGTCATGACCCAAAACATCATCTGTGCATTTCCATGTGCCTGACCCACTGAGTTCATCCAGGAATTTGTTTGTTACTCTAGATTGCAGTGTCTTCACTCTCTTGTATCTACATCCTAAATGAAGTTCCCTAATGAATAGGTCAGACAAAAATGCTGGAGAAACTCAGCAGGTGAGGCAGCATCTATGAAGCGAAGGAAATAGGCGACGTTTCGGGTCGAGACCCTTCATCAGTCTGAAGAAGGGTCTCGACCCAAAACGTTGCCTATTTCCTTCGCCCCATAGATGCTGCCTCACCTGCTGAGTTTCTCCAGCATGTTTGTCTACCTTTGATTTTCCAGCATCTGCAGTTCCTTCTTAAACAATGAACAATATATTTTCAGGTCTGAAGAAGGGTCCCGACCTGAATCGTCACCCATCCTTTTTCTCCAGAGTTGCTGCCTGACCCATTGAGTTACTCCAGCACTTTGTGCCTTTCTTTGGTATAAGCCAGCATCTCCAGTTCCTTTCTACGTAATATATATTCAGTTGCAAGTTTTCCAAGGGTATCCTCACTGAGATATGTGAAAAGCTATGGAAAGATCTCATTCACACTCCAGTGGTTATCAACAATTAAGTGAAGAAGCACAAATTACCATTAATACCCCCTCTAACCCCTCACAGGTTGGCTACAATTGTATCCAACCCTGACGTTTTTTTGTGAGGATGTGATATTTATTTCTGCATTGAGGGGATCTTTAAACATGGAGGAGATAATCACACCCAGCTACTGCCAGGCTCCTATACTGGCCCTAGAACACCCCTCCCCTAGTCTGTGGAAGACAGGGATTTCCTTGTGGCATTTCGTCATTGTTAAGATTGTCCAGGTCTTGTTCAATCTTGGTGGGGCATTGGAGAAGTGGAAAGAGGGAGGAGGAGTGGTGGGCCAGGAGTAAACAAGATCTATACATACTCCAACGATAACCTTATCCCTAATGATAACCTTGAAAAACTACTGGATTGTCAGCAAATGAAAATCAAATGTTATTTACTGATGTCCTTCATGAGAGTAAACCAGCCATCCTTACATTGTGTGTAGAACACGATGTGCTGAAGTCTGAAGAAGGGTCCCGGACCAAAACCTTTCCGATCTATGTCCTCCAGACATGCTGCCTGACCCATTGAGTTCCACCAGTAACTCATGTTCTGCACATGATTCCAGCACCTGCAGTTTCCTGCATCCCTATCTTTACATGGTCTTGTCAATATATGAATGCAGACCTATTTCATATGGTTGACTCTTAAGTGCCCCTTTAAATGGACCAGCACGCTACTCCGGTACTGCTGCATTCAATCCCATCATTGACAATTTTCCCAGTGCATCAGCACTGTGCAACAGCACTATGCGAGTCCCTTCACCATAAGGTTAGCAGCACTTCAAGAAGGCAGCTCACCACCACCACCTTCTCACGGCAATCAGGGATGGGCAATTAAATACTCACCAGCAATGTTCGATCCCTGAAATACGCATTAAAAACAAAATATGTATTTGATCCTTGTTCTGTTACGAGTCAGCTGATCTTTTCAACAGTAGCAGGAAAAATACAAAGATTGGTTTTAGTATCTGCTGAATTAGGCATTGAAAATACATACTATTCTATATCTCTAATTGCTCACTACTGACCCCTACTGGAAGGTACATGCATGTGGGTATCAGGTAAAGGATAGGCTTGTTCTTTGCACGGTTAGGCAACCTACCAGCATTTACTGTCTGAGCTTGCATGTGAATGATGGACACAGATAAGGCGCTGGTGGCTTGTCAGCACCTGCAATACATTGTGGAATCAAGCCCAGCAAATATCAGCACCTTCAGGAGAGGAGGGGGTTGACCTGGAAATAAATTACAGTTATCAATGAAATGAGAGAAGAGCTGCTAGATATTTCTAGCCCCGAAGACAGGTTATGTATGAGCATCATTGCCATTGGTGTGTTTGATGAATATTTTGATGTTAATGTCGCTCAGTTGAAAGAAAACAATCCAATGTGTTTCAGTGCTGAGTTTCTTCATATCCCCTTCTAACATCTTGTACTTTGTAAACAAGCAAAACTAGATGTGTTCACTGTGATGAAAAATTGGGTTTACATTTGGTTTAGAATAGAACACAGTTTAAATAATTCACGAGCAATCCTTTCATCTTTTGCTGCTGACAATAGATGCAATGTGCCCCACAGTCACAAGCATTGTGAGGGTCGTGTGCATCAAAAAGTTTCTTTCACTTCTGAAATGTTTCTGCAAGAGCTATTTGGGGTCGATAACAAATATGCTCCTGGCACTTTAAAGACTGCCATGCTGATTCTGACATCAAACTGCCCATAGCTACAATAACGATGTGATAGGCTAAAGTCATCTGTAAAGTGACTTGTATGTTCACAGTGGCTGACAAGGGTTGGATTGTTTTCTCCTGTCCATTCACATTAACAATGCACCATTCTGTACCTCATAGGCTCCTTATATATTCCAATTCCTTGGCTTGACCTGTAATCCCCCTCTATGCCCATCTGACCCATCTGTGTTTCATTTCCCACTCATCGGAATCCAAGATATGGGCCAGACCCTATTCGCAACCATTAGACAGAGTTTGGCACTGTTCCGTCTTCCTGCACCACATCCTCTGGCAATAAAATGACCATCAGATTGGAGAACAGTGCCTGCATTGTTGACGACCAAGATCTGGAAGCACTTTTAATCATTTGCACTCTATACCCACTCAAACGTATTAATGCAATCAACATCAAGACTGTTGGGGGCATTCTTTGCATATAGCTTGCTAACATTCCAGGCATGTACTTCCCAAAGTAAGACCATGCCTGGATGTTGATTGCTTGATTGGAAAAGAACCAAAAGTTTAAAGGCCCAGCTTGGCACTTGTGATGTTGATTCTTAATAAGTGACTTCCTAAAAGAACAAGCGGGAGCTTTGCAGCTTAATGACTTGCTTGAAAATATTTTCTAGGTAGCTCATACCACTTTATTTCCTGTGTTCTGTGTCGCGTCATGGGTAACATTCACTGAATCCAACCTCTTTGAATACCCAAGCCATTATTTTTTCAGAGGCTGTTAGTTTAAAAAGCAAAGAAAAATCTGAAGCAAACTGAGCTCACGGATTACTGATGCAGAATTAATTTTACCCATGATTCAGGAAAACATGCCAGTGAGGTACAATCCTCAGTGAAACTTATTATTTCTACAATCCTGCATATTTTCTGCTATCACGATTCCCATTGTGATTCATGCATTAGTGCATAGAGCAAGTGGCAAAGATTTAGACAATAGACAATAGGTGCAGGAGGAGGCCATTTGGCCCTTTGAGCCAGCACCGCCATTCAATATGCTCATGGCTGATCATCCCCTATCAGTACCCCATTCCTGCCTTCTCCCCATATCCCCTGACTCTGCTATTTTTAAGAGCCCTATCTAGCTCTCTCTTGAAACCACCGCCCTCTGAGGCAAAGAATTCCACAGACTCACCACTCTCTGTGAGAAAAAAGTGTTTCCTCATCTCCATTCTAAATGGCTTACTCCTTATTCTTAAACTGTGGTCCCTGGTTCTGGACTCCCACAACATCGGGAACATGTTTCCTGCCTCTAGCGTGTCCAAACCCTTAACAATCTTATATGTTTCAATATCTCTCATCCTTCTAAACTCCAGAGTGTACAAGCCCAGCTGCTCCATTCTCTCAGCATATGACAGTCCCGCCATCCCAGGAATTAACCTTGTAAACCTACGCTGCACTCCCTCAATAGCAAGAATGTCCTTCGTCAAATTGGGGGAGCAAAACTGCACACAATACTCCAGGTGCGGTCTCACTAGGGCTCTGTACAACTGCAGAAGGACCTCTTTGCTCCTATATTCGATTCCTCTTGTTATAAAGGACAACATGCCATTAGCTTTCTTCACTGCCTGCTGTACCCGCATGCTTATTTTCATGATTTTTACTTTCATGATTCACAATCTGAAACAAAGTCTCAGACATTTGATTGCACCATGTACATTTTCTGGTGTAAAATGACAAAGGTGGCTGGAATAGTGTTGATGCACATCTGATGGTAGAAGGGCTCTGCCGAGCACGTTGACTTGGTTGTCACATAGTTGAATAGGCATGTATTGGTAGCAAGGAAAATCGTGGTTATAATCTTAAAAGAAATGTTCATTATTTTGTGAAATCTGTGCACCTTTGCTCCAGCATTAGTGTGATGCGAAATGCGACAGTAGTTTTTGATGCTGACTGTGAGGAAGAGCTTTGTATAGCGTCTGTTCTTTATGAGTAAGTTGCAGTTTTATTCTTTCGTGTTATCAATGAGTGACTGTGTCTTCACTTTTGTTATATTGTTTGTAGTGAAACTGTCTGCAATGTGGGAACACAATGTTTGGAAGCGTATGATTGGTTAGTCACATCACAAATATTTAAATAACTCATGGGTGTTGTGTTTCCTTTGTGATTGGAGAAGAACAGACAGTATTGACTGAGATAATGTCATACAGCAGCAAGGTGGGCGGTGGAATCACGGAGGAAGCCCTTGTTTAAAGATATTACCATGCAAACTTAAGGAAAGATCTGAATTTATTCCAATGCAAATCTGGTCAGATTTTGTTAACCTAATGTCATCCAAAATTATATTAACCATCCAACTTGCATCTATTGCAACTCACTCAATAATCTTAAACTTGCTGGTCACGTACAATTAGTTGGTTTTACATTTTCAGAAGGCATTAGTTACCATCAACCACATTGCTGGGTATGGAATCACATATATGCCAGAAAGAGAAAGTATGACAGAGTTAAATGAACCACAAAGGTTTTTTATGACACTCTAGTTTATACATATATACTGTGACAAAGAACAGAATATTTTATTTAATTCCAAATATATTCAAATGCTTGAATTTAACTCTCCAGCTGTCTTGGTGTGATTTAAATTCATGTTTCTGAATCAATAGCTCTGAACATTGGCTGCTAGCCCAGTAATTTAACTAATACACAAACGTAACCCTTTTCTACCTGTGGGAGTCACCCAATTAAAATAAATAAGCTGAAAGTAATATGTAAAACATGGAAAATATCAAATCTGAAAAAGAGCTTCTACTTTTTCTTATAACAACGAGGCGTGCATGAGGTTGAGAGTAGCTGTAGATTGATCAAACCGTTTGGTGTAACAGTAGGCTGCCTCAGCCCCTGGGACCAGGGTTTGATCCTGACATCCAGTGCTGTCTGTGCAGTTTGCATATTATCCTTGTGATATTGTGGACTCTCCAACCGATTTTAACGATGTGCAGATTAGTAGGTTAATTGTATACTGCATATGGGTCCTTCGTGTGTAGGTGAGTGGTGGAATCTGAGAGGAGTTGATGGGAGTAGAGGAAGAATAAAATGGGATTGTGTGGAAGGATGCGGAAGGATGTTTGACAATCAACATGGATTGGGAGGGCCGAAGGGTCTGTTTCTGTACGGTATGACTCCATGGAATTAGCAGCATATTAGCTTTCAACCAGCCAGCTTCAAGATGTCATTATATATTTTATTTCACGTGGACTGTTCCCAGTCTGACAAAAAGCCATGCCGATCAAACAGAGTTCTGGGTGGTGATTCTGTCTTCTTCTTCTTCGTCGGTCACTCGAAACGAGTATGACTGTCCTCTCCTCTCATAGAAACATAGAAACATAGAAATTAGGTGCAGGAGTAGGCCATTCAGCCCTTCGAGCCTGCACCGCCATTCAATATGATCATGGCTGATCATCCAACTCAGTATCCCGTACCTGCCTTCTCTCCATATCCTCTGATCCCCTTAGCCACAAGGGCCACATCCAACTCACTCTTAAATATAGCCAATGAACTGGCCTCAACTACCCTCTGTGGCAGAGAGTTCCAGAGACTCACCACTCTCTGTGTGAAAAAAGTCTTTCTCATCTCGGTCTTAAAGGATTTCCCCCTTATCCTTAAGCTGTGACCCCTTGTCCTGGACTTCCCCAACATCGGGAACAATCTTCCTGCATCTAGCCTGTCCAACCCCTTAAGAATTTTGTAAGTTTCTATAAGATCCCCTCTCAATCTCCTAAATTCCAGAGAGTATAAACCGAGTCTATCCAGTCTTTCTTCATAAGACAGTCCTGACATCCCAGGAATCAGTCTGGTGAACCTTCTCTGCACTCCCTCTATGGCAATAATGTCCTTCCTCAGATTTGGAGACCAAAACTGTACGCAATACTCCAGGTGTGGTCTCACCAAGACCCTGTACAACTGAAGTAGAACCTCCCTGTTCCTGTACTCAAATCCTTTTGCTATGAAAGCTAACATACCATTCGCTTTTTTCACTGCCTGCTGCACCTGCATGCCTACTTTCAATGACTGGTGTACCATGACACCCAGGTCTCGCTGCATCTCCCCTTTTCCTAATCGGCCACCATTTAAATAATAGTCTGCTTTCCTGTTTTTGCCACCAAAGTGGATAACCTCACATTTATCCACATTATACTGCATCTGCCAAACATTTGCCCACTCACCCAGCCTATCCAAGTCACCTTGCAGTCTCCTAGCATCCTCCTCACAGCGAACACTGCCCCCCAGCTTAGTGTCATCCGCAAACTTGGAGATATTGCCTTCAATTCCCTCATCCAGATCATTAATATATATTGTAAATAGCTGGGGTCCCAGCACTGAGCCCTGCGGTACCCCACTAGTTACTGCCTGCCATTGTGAAAAGGACCCGTTTACTCCTACTCTTTGCTTCCTGTTTGCCAGCCAGTTCTCTATCCACATCAATACTGAACCCCTAATACCGTATGCTTTAAGTTTGTATACTAATCTCAATAGGGTCATCTACTTGTGGCCAATCTGCGATCCACACACCTTGGTGCAACGTGGGCAGTGGAGACTGGTGGTGGTTGGTAGTCGTTCCAGCCCCCTTCTCTCTCTCCTTATGGTGCTGTCACTTTGTCTCTGCGACATGGCGTAGTTCCGTTTCGTGACGTGCTGCTCCTTCCTGCATGGATTTCCTCCAGGAGCGCCTGTCCAGTGCAATGTGCTCCCAGTTGCTCGATGTGATGTGGAGTTTCTTCAGACTGTTCTTGATGTTGTCTTTGAAGCATTTCTTTGGCCTGCCAGGGGCTTGCCAACCTTCCTTCAATCGAGAGTACAGGATTTGTTCAGGGAGACGTGTGTCGGACATGCGGATGACATGGCCAGTGCATCGAAGTTGGTGCAGCATTATTGTGGTGGTGATGCTGGTCACGTTGGCTTCCTCCAAAACGCTGATGTTTCATCAGGATCTTTGATGGTATTGTTCCAGCGCTCTCAGGTTGTAGGTGGTCCATGACTCGGCTCCATACAACAGGGTGGAGAGGACAACAGCTCTGTAGACCAGCAGTTTTGTTTGAGCCTTTAGGTCGCGGTCTTCAAAGACTCTTTTCCTGAGTCTGGCGTAGACAGGCAATGTAGATTGGCACAACTCAGACGATAGTTGACCTCAGTCGATATCAGCTTTTGACGAAAGAATGCTGCCAAGATAGGGGAAGTGGTCAACTTTTTCAAGAGTGGTGTCGTCTACTTTTATAGTGGGCTGGGTAGACAGCTGGTTGGGTGGAGGTTGATGTAGGACACGGGTCTTCTTGATATTTAAGGCTAGGCCTATGGTTCTGTATGCCTTGGCAAAGGCATTCAGGATGCCCTGGAGGTATTCTGCAGAGTGTGCTGCAATGATGCAGTCGTCCGCGTATTGAAGCTCCATGATGGCGGTGTTACTGACTTTGCCCTTGGCCTTGAAGAGCCCACCGTCAGTTCTGTAGAGGATTGGGATCCCATGTGGCAGCTCTTCACCAAAGAGGTGAAGTATGGCAGCAATGAAGACGACTAACAGGGTGGGTGCGATGATGCATCCCCATTTGACCCCCGTTTCCACAGTGAAGGGCTCGGAGTCGCAGTTGCTGAGCACTGTGACCCACATGCCGTCATGCAGAAGCCTTGATATTCTGATGTGATTCTGTAATGCTCCTAAGAATAGAAATAGAAACAACAAACTGTGGATGTTAATTTACACAGAAGGACACAAAGTATTGGAGTAACTCAATGAATCAGGTAGCATCTCTGGAGAACAAGGGGTCCAGGACAAGGGGTCACAGCTTAAGGATAAGGGAGAAATCCTTTAAGACCGAGATGAGAAAGACTTTTTTTCACACAGAGAGTGGTGAGTCTCTGGAACTCTCTGCCACAGAGGTTAGTTATAACCATATAACCATATAACAATTACAGCACGGAAACAGGCCCTCTCGGCCCTTCCAGTCCGTGCCGACCATTTGTTTTCCCCTAGTCCCAGCACTCAGACCATACCCCTCCATTCCCTTCATGTCCATATACCTATCCACTTCACTTTTAAATGTTAAAATCGATCCTGCCTCCACCACTTCTGCTGGAAGCTGATTCCACACAGCCACCACCCTCTGAGTAAAGAAGTTCCCCTTCACGTTACCCCTAAACTTCTGTCCCTTAATTCTCATGTCATGCCCTCTTGTTTGAATCTTCCCTACCCTCAATGGGAAAAGCTTATCCACGTCAACTCTGTCTATCCCTTTCATCATTTTAAAGACCTCAATCAAGTCCCCCCTTAACCTTCTGCGCTCCAAAGAATAAAGACCTAACTTGTTCAACTTTTCTCTGTAACATAGTTGCTGGAACTCTGGCAACATTCAATAGTAAATCTCCTCTGTACTCTCTCTATTTTGTTGACATCCTTCCTATAATTAGGCGACCAAAATTGTACACCATACTCCAGAATTGGTCTTACCAATGCCTTGTACAATTTTAACAATACTTCCCTACTCCTATATTCAATGCTCTGATTTATAAAGGCCAGCACACCAAAGGCTTTCTTTACCACCCTATCTACATGCGATTCCACCTTCAGGGAACTATGCACAGTTATTCCTAGATCCCTCTGTTCCACAGCATTCCTCAATTCCCTACCATTTACCATGTACGTCCTATTTTGATTTGTCCTGCCAAGATGTAGCACTTCACACTTATCAGCATTAACCTCCATCTGCCATCTTTCAGCCCACTTTTCCAAATGGCCCTAATCTCTCTGTAGACTTTGAAAATCTACTTCATTATCCACAACACCACCTATCTTAGTATCATCTGCATACTTACTTATCCAATTTTCCACCCCATCATCCAGATCATTGATGTACATGACAAACAACAGTGGACCCAACACAGATCCCTGAGGCACCCTACTGGTCACCGGCTTCCAACCTGACAAACAGCCATCCACCATTACTCTCTGACATCTCCCATTCAGCCACTGTTGAATCCATCTTGCTACTCCGCCATTAACACCCAAAGATTGAACCTTCTTAACCAACCTTCCATGGGGAACCTTGTCAAAGGCCTTACTGAAATCCATATGGACAACATCCACTGCTTTACCCTCATCAATTTCCCTAGTTACCGCTTCAAAAAAGTTAAGAAGGTTTGTCAAACATGACCTTCCAGGCACAAATCCATGTTGACTGTTCCTGATCAGACCCTGTTTATCCAGATGCTTATATATATTATCTCTAAGTATCCTTTCCATTAATTTGCCCACCACTGACGTCAAACTAATAGGTCTATAATTGCTAGGTTTATTCTTTGAACCCTTTTTAAACAATGGAACAACATGCGCAGTACGCCAATCCTCCGGCACTATTCCCGTTTCTAAAGATATTTGAAATATTTCTGTCATAGCTCCTGCTATTTCTACACTAACTTCCCTCAATGTCCTAGGGAATATCCTGTCAGGACCTGGAGACTTATCCACTTTTATATTTTTCAAAAGTGTCAGTACTTCCTCCTCTTTGAATCTCATAGTTTCCATAGCTACTCTACTTTTTTCCCTTACCACACAGAGTTCAATATCCTTCTCCTTGGTGAATACCGAAGAAAAGAAATTGTTCAATATCTCCCCCATCTCTTTTGGCTCTACAGATAGCTGTCCATTCTGGTTCTCTAATGGTCCAATTTTATCCCTCGTTATCCTTTTGCTATTAATATAGCTGTAGAAACCCTTTGGATTTACTTTCACCTTTCTTGCCAAAGAAACCTCATATCTTCTTTTAGCCTTCCTAATTTCTTTCTTAAGATTCTTTTTACATTCTTTATACTCCTCTAGCACCTCATTTACTCCATGCCTCCTATAATTATTGTAGATATCTCTCTTTTTTCGAAACAAGTGTCCAAATTTCCCTTGAAAACCATGGCTCTTTCCAATTTTTACTATTTCCCTTCAACCTAACAGGGACATAAAGATTCTGTACTCTTACAATTTCCCCTTTAAATGCCCTCCATTTCTCTTCTACATCCTTCCCATGAAACAAAGTGTCCCAATTCACTCCTTTAAAATCCTTACGCATTCCCTCAAAGTTAGCCTTTCTCCAATCAAAAATCTCCACCCTAGGTCCAGTTCTGACTCTCTCCATAATTATATTGAAACTAATGGTATTGTGATCACTGGTCCCGAAGTGTTCACCAACGTTGAGGCCAGTTCATTGGCTATATTTAAGAGGGAGTTAAATGTGGCCCTTGTGGCTAAGGGGATCATGGGGTATGGAGAGAAGGCAGGTACGGGATACTGAGTTGGATGATCAGCCATGATCATATTGAATGGCGGTGCAGGCTCGAAGGGCCGAATGGCCTACTCCTGCACCTAATTTCTATGTTCCTATGTTTCTAACATGATTAGGTGATGTTGCAGGTAGGGACCCTACTGTAAAAGAGTTCTGATCTGAAACAACCCGGCACATTGTGTCTTTTTGTGAGTTTGAAGAAGGGACCTGAATTGAAACATCACCTATCCATGTTCCTTGACCCCTGAGGTACACCAGCACTTTATGGTATTTTACTTTGGACTCATGTGAGTGACTACGTGAGAAGAAGCCCCACCAGGCGCTTGCGCATCATTACATCGACGCATGTCTCATTGAACGGAGCTGGAGAGCGCAGCTCCACAGCGTAAGTAGAAAACCTCGCAGGTAAGTGTTTTAAAACTTTCCAGCGAGACTTAAGCTCTGTAAGGCTGGCTTGTGAGTCAGCAGGAACCTGTGGTACAGCGGGAGGAGCAAGTGTGGGTCACGCAGCATTGCGGTCCCATCGTAGCGATCGGGAAAATAGATAAGTGCGGTGCCGTTTCCGATACCAGTGGCCGTTATTTCCGTAGTTAATACCCTCCAGCTGCTCTAGAGTCGTACGGGCTGAGGCCACAACGATAGGGAAGCATACAAGGTCTGCTCTGAGTATGTGTTACCAGATGCAGTTTCCTTAGTTTGATGTGTATGATCAGGATATTTGCCATATAAAACCTCTCATCCCTGCTCTGAGAAAACAAGCAGGTTGAATACGAAGGGGGTTTGATTCTTGGAGACCAGCAGAGGCAAGGAGATGGGTACAAAGTATTATACCCAATACAGCTCACATCAACCCTTATATTGGGAAAACTGTGTGATACTGATATTAATATAAATATTCTGCAAGCAGAATGTGCCTGTCAGAATCTATAATTCTAAACATGAACAAATATGATTTATGCACAAATACACAAGAAAATGTAAAGAAAGTTACTCTCCTCCAAGAGAGGACAAGAATGTGGGGGAGACTAGAAATGGAGAAAATGCTCCACTCTTTACTCAGTCAAGGGTCCAAAGACCCAAAGATTCCCAGGCAGCCTCCGAAGGAGTTCCATACACTGTGTATGATGCCTGTTAAAAATGGGAATCTGACTCTCCAGTGCCTTGTTAGGTCTGGATGAGGTCTCCCTAGAGCAAGACTAAAATGCTCCAAACTTTAATCAGTCAAGGGTCCAAAGACCCAGAGATTCCCAGGCAGCCTCTGAAGGAGTTCCATACACTGAGTATGGTGCCTGTTAAAAAATGGGAATCTGACTCTCCAGTGCCTTGTTTAGGTCTGGATGATGTCTCCCTAGAGCAAGACTCGGGAGTACCAGGGCAGGAGGAGACTGACCCTGAAGCTGGTGTCCCTACTTATGTGTATACACCAGAGCACAAGAGCCGCGCTCCGGGTGTTCCCGATGTAGCATCAAGTTTGCTATATCGGTATTGACTGGTGAGGCTATGGTTGAGACCTGGCTGCCAATATTATTTGGTTTCTCACCTGCTCCAAGAACTGTTATGACTGAAACAGTAAAAATATATATATAAAACGCCCGTCTATTGTGCCTCACTCAGGGTGCCAACAGTTAACTCAGTAATTTGGGCACCCATGAGCGCAACGATGCGAGGGAAGGAAATGTGTTTCCAGCATGTCCTCTAGCTGATATCAGTTGGCATCACTACATTTGGGGAAGACATATAGGGACGATAATGTCCAAAACTTATAAGACATGCTAGCGTTACTCTGCAATGCCTATTCAAACCTAATTGTATGATGAAAATTGCCATTTAACCCTACATTATACCCAAAAAATGCAGGACTATGTAGGGCAAACAATAACCAGATTAATTATTGGTGAAAATCTGCCAAAACAATTCAGGATCTTCTAGTTCATTTACGGAGGTACAGGAACTTCATTCAATCACAGATAGAACTTCTGGGGTACAACCTCTGGTTGGGTGTAAGATTACAATTGTTTTATAATGAATGATGATGCATTATATTTGATCAATTTGGTGTTTGCTGCACCAGAAACTCGTCAGGTGGAAAATATATTCCCAGACAGAAGAAGATGGTGGTTGCAGAATCATTCTGGACCTCACAAACTTTAATTCATATGTTCAGTATAGGCATTTTAAAAAGTACTCCTTCAACACTGTAACACAGTTGTTATCACAAGGCTGCTATATGGCTACTATAGACCTAAAAAAGATACCTTATTATTCAGTACCAATGCATCATTATCGCAGGTACTTTAAGTTAATTCGATGGGTCAGCTGAGGCAATTTAAAGAATTACCTAATGGGTTAACTTCAGCTCTCAGGCTGTTCACAAAATTATTGAAACCAGAATCACATTGTAATGGCTTATCTAGAGGATATGTTAATTGTAATGCCACTCAGGAGATAGCTGAAGAACTGGTTTCAGCAACCATAAGCCTATTGAAAGGATAGGGTTTCTGTCCATCCAACAACATCTAAGTTACAGCCAATCCAAACAATCGATTATTTGGGGTTTGTCATTAATTCAGTTGATATGTCAGTAACTTGCCAACAGATAAGGTTGGGGACATTACAAATGTCTGTACTTGTCTCGCTGAGAGACCTCATCCCTCCATCCGAGAAGTAGCTACGGGTATTGGTAAAATGGTAGCAGCATTCCTGCTGTTGAGTTTGGACCTCTGCATTGTTAAAGTCTGCAAAGAGCCAGAGAACAAGCACTAAAAATTAAAAAAAAAAAAAAAAAAAAAAAAAAAAAAAAAAAAAAAAAAAAAAAAAAAAAAAAAAAAAAATTAAATAAAATAAAATGCGTGCAGGTCATTTGATAGGCCCATGCAGTTACCAACTAAAGCTTTAGCTGAATTGCAATGGTGGATTCTCAATGTTGCACAAGCTATTTTGGTTAAGCAACCTTCAGTGGTATTACAAACTGCTGGGAGTGCTCTCGGATGGGGAGGTAAGGACAGCACCACCAGTTGAGGTGGTCGATGGACTGTCCAAGACGATTAATTCTCTTGGTATCAATTATTGGAGTCATTGGGGGCGTTTTATGCATTGATAGCTTATTGTTCTACAATGAATGACTTACATGTTCAATTACAAGTAGACAATACCACAGCTATGGGAGAGACAATATTGTGGCAGACAACGGATCACAAAATTTTAATGACGATACAGAATGTTAAATCCAGAAGTTCAAAAAGATTGTCAGTCGGTATGGGTACCAAGTATTCTGTTTGCGGCCAGATTAAATCTCCAGTTGCCTAAATATGTCTCGTAGGAGCCAGACCCAGGAGTAGTAGCGGTGGATGCATTCTCGCTACATTGGGGAAGTATAGTCTTCTATGTTTTCCCCATTTTGACTGATTAGGCAATGTCTCACCAAAATAGAGCAAGACTCCGCCACAGGCGTTTGGTGGTTCCAAACTGGTCTACACAGCCATTGTTCCCATTGGTGCTCAGAATGATGACTCAGCCATTCCTGACAATCCCCAGCTGCAGTAATTGTTGGTACATCCAGTGCAGGAGAAGTCATCCATTACATGATCATATTAATTGTTAATCTGCAGGTTCTGATGGACTGTCGGATAGGACCATGGATGTTATAACTGCAGCTTGGAGAGATAGCACTAAGAAACAATATATGTCTCATATAAGGAAATGGGAAATCTTATATACAGTCAGATATATTTTATCATAGTGCAAACATATCGGATGTATTGGAGTTCCTTGCTATGTTACACCTGAGTTATAGTGCCATTAATAGTGCTCGGAGTACTTTGTCCTCCTATTTAGAAGATTTTCAGAACGACAATCTATCGGGTCATCCGTTAATATCCCGATTTATGAGAGGAATTTTAATAAAATCCTACAAAACCCAGATATACAGAAATCTGGGATGTCAGTATAATTCTCACATTGCTTCGGCAGTGGGCTCCAATTACGTCACTGTCTTTTCAGAACTTAATATTTAAAGTGGTTATGCTCATGCCATAAGTATCAGCACAATGAGTACAAACATTACAAATGTTGCGCTTAGATTGTATGCAGTTGTCTGTAGATAAAATTACTTTTTATGTCTATGATCTAAGCAAGCAAAGCAAGCCAGGAAAGGTTGGAACCAAGGTAATCTTTAAAGCATACCCTGTCGACCAAACATTGTGTGTGGTTAAGCATCTGACTTAATATAATAAAGTAACTAAGAGTCTCCGAGATTGTGAGACACCAATGCTCATTACCCACAATAAAAAACATATAAAAACATATTAAAAAAAATAAAAAAAAGTGACAGTACAAACTATTTCTAGATGGTTAAAACAGGTTCTGTATTTAGCTGGAGTTCACACTCATGTGTTTAAATCTCAACTCCACAAGGGCGGCATCAATGTCTGCAGCGAAGGCGCAGGACGTGCCGCTCGACCAATTTCTAGAGGCTGCAGGATGGTCTAAAGAAGTAACTTTTTCTAGATTTTATGATAAACCTGTTGTCATAGTGCCAGGGTTTGCATATGCTAGGGTACACAAAAAGCTGGAGAAACTCAGCGGGTGCAGCAGCATCTAAGGAGCGAAGGAGATAGGCGACGTTTCGGGTCGAGACCCTTCTTCAGACTGTGCATATGCTATGTTGTGTTCTGTTCAATTTGTTTGCTTTGTTTCATATCATTGTTTCATATCATTTGTTGTAATTTTCCCCTGGGATAGAAGGGTTATTACTTTCCTTGTTATTATTATTAACATAGTTATTGAATAATTTGGAGCAATGTTCAATATATTATTTATTCACTACTGTGTCAACTGAAGCAGTGTGTCGTATGGGGTGAATCTACGGCATGAAAATCACAGAGCTTTAAAATCTTCACATAGTCACTCACATGACTCCGAAGTAAAATAGTAAGATTAAACGAGAACTTACCTGTTCGAAGTTTGATTTTTATTTTATGAGGAGTTACGATGAGTAATTACGTGCCCTCCGCTCCAAGCCCTCATAATCTAAAGGTTCATCTGGTAGTTCTAGTCTTCTGTAAGCCTTACTATCTTACTTCGGCTATCAGTTTCTGTGTTTTTCACGCCGCTGCTTTGAAGTATGACACCTGGCGGGGCTTCTTCTCACGTAATCCCTCATCGTAACTCCTCATAAAATAAAGATCAAACTTCGAACAGGTAAGTTCTCGTTTAATCTTACTATTAAGTTTCTTTGCTGTTTGGGGACGTGTGGATATTCCCAACCAGATCACCACTTTCGGAAATATACCCCACTAAACATTGGACTTTTAATTGGAAGCATTCTAGAATAAAATTAATTCATTTAATTTTGTTCCTTGGATTTCATCTCTATTTTTGGAATGTTCTTTTTGATAAAATATATTTATGGAAATAAATATTATGTAATGATGCATAATACAGGATGGATGTTTTTAAATGCTGAAATCCTGTAAGGACCATTGGCCACCAATAGTGTAGAATGTTGGCCTTAATTATCTAACAGGCATTGGAGGGGCAAATGCCCAGCCTAACTCTTTGATTTACATTTTTATTTCACTTTTATCTGTGAATGTATTCCCTAAAATAGGAGGGCGGAGGGGCGGAGGGGTGGGGGGGCTCAACAAAACACCAATTAAAACACTATTTTCAAAATAGCCAGCTGCATCAACAAGAAATTCACAGATGCCCATGATTTTCCATCTATTATGGGCATACATTTATGGCCAATAAATCCATAATTTCATTGTATGTGAATTTGGCAGCTGATGTGCTTGCTGGATGTTGCGCCACAATGTGCTTGTGTTAACATTTCAATATAGCACTCAATTATACAGGTAAAGTGCATGTAAAAGGAAGTACATTGTGAGGCGTACCCCTAAACTAAATAGGTTAAATATAGCTGATGATAATCTGTGAAAATCACATGGATTAATTAGTGCCATGAGTTTTTTACACTTTGGATGCCAAGGAAGGAACTGGCAAAAAGTATTTAAAACAACTTCCATATGGGTCCCATTAACAGTGGCTAGAAAAGGTTCTGCTGTTTAAATTAATATATAACTTTGGATTAACTATTCTAACTGGTGCAAAAGATAGCTGGAGACACAGTGACCAACAAATTGACTAAGTTGTGCCCAGCAATATTCAGATCTATATTTCAAATTATAATTTTATTATATTTAAAAATTGTATCTTGGCACAGTTTCAATGTACTTAGAATTGTATTGGTCAGATATAATCATCACCATCAGGGCTATTATCTAAGTGCACCAAATCATAGAAACTTACAATGCAGAAAGAGATGATTTGACCCATCTTGACCTGTGAATAACCTGTTTCAAAGTCGCTAAAAATGGCTTTTAAAAATAAAAACCATTTACTCGTCCCATTGATGTATACTGTCTGAAGGTCTCGACCCAAAACAGCACCCATTCCAGGTCCAACAGAGGTTCACCTGCACCTCCTCCAACCTCATCTACTGCATCCGCTGCTCCAGATGCCAGATGATCTATATCGGTGAGACCAAGCGGAGGCTTGGCGATCGTTTCGCCGAACACCTCCGCTCGGTCCGCATTAACCAACCCGACCTCCCGGTGGCTCAGCACTTCAACTCCCCCTCCCATTCCGTATCCGACCTCTCGGTTCTGGGCCTCCTCCACGGCCAGAGTGAGCAACACCGCAAGTTGGAGGAACAGCACCTCATATTCCGCTTGGGGAGTCTGCATCCTTTGGGCTTGAACATTGAATTTTCTCAATTCTGTTAACCCTTGCTGTCTCCTCCCCTTCCCACCTCTCCCTCAGCCCTCGGGGCCTGGCATTCCCTCTCTCTCTATCTCCCTCCCCCACCCTAGTCGCACCAGCTTCTCATTTTCACACCACAAACAGCTTACAATGGCTTGTTCCCTTTATCATTGATACTTTTTTGCATATCTTTCATTCATTGTTCTTTATCTCTCCACATCACTGTCTATATCTCTCGTTTCCCTGATCCCTGACCAGTCTGAAGAAGGGTCTCGACCCGAAACGTCGCCTATCTCCTTCGCTCCTTAGATGCTGCTGCACCCGCTGAGTTTCTCCAGCCTTTTGTGTACCCCCCATTCCTTCTCTCCTGAGATGCTGCCTGTCCCACTGAGTTACTCCAGCATTCTGTGTCTATCTTCAGTGTAAACCAGCATCTGAAGTTCCCTCCTACACCAAACAATCACCTATCCTTGTCATCCAGAGATGCTGCCTGACCCGCGACATCACTCCAGACTTTGTATTCTCTGCAAGATTCCATCATTTGCAGTTCCATGTGTCTCCTGTGTACTCAACCATATTAACCATGTTGCAAAATTGATGTACTCCAGTTAGTATTTCTCTTTTTTAAATTTATTGGATGCCACAAGCAATGCCAGCAAGTAATATTCATCCCAATTAGGATTGCTAGACTTGGAACCACTCATTGATAGCTTTACTTACCTGAGATATATTAATAAACCAGTTGTTATTTTTAAACGACCCACTCATTTCATGGTTACCATTACAGAAACTAGTTTTACTTGTTGTAGTTCCAGATTTTTATTAACAGCTTGAATTTGAATTCCCCAGCTGCTAAAATGGGACTTGAATGCACGTCTCTGAGTCAATGGTACAGAGTACAAGCTGTTGAGGCAATAAGCTACCATTCTCATGACTACCTGTAGATGTTTGAATGAGTTTTGCAGGAAGGAATCGTATGGGCTCAAAAGCATGATAGCTTGTGGATAGGAAAACACATAAAATGATAAAGATTCTCAATGATAAACTATCTTCTTATTTCCAGTATGTATCTGGTTCTTCCAAGCCATGTCTGATTCTGCCCAGTGTCACTTTGCTCTTTGTATCTTCCTGCCAATGTTTGTGGCAGACAAGTTGTAAATACAGTTCAGTAGTCCGATTTTTGATCTACTTGCAGACAATTAATAACCTAGTCCAGCCAGAAAGGAAATGCAATTATCTTGTTCACGTCCAAACCTCAGGAAATGTAAAAATAAATTCAAAAAAGAGTAGTCCTAAATATATAGATCTGTTAGCTAATTGAAGAAATTGGTGTAATTAACAGAAGCAAAGGTTTTCCCTTCAACATTACCAGGAATTATATATTCGTTTTAGATTATTGATTGTTGAAATCTAGATTTTTTTTGGGGTTTGTATCATTTGTTTGGAGATCGTACATTTTTATCTTTTCTAGGTGTGCTTTTCATTTGTAGGGCCCCGGAGGCTGTGGCTTCGGCTCATTAACCGCAAGCAGGTGTTGTCGGCTTCTTCGGTAGATGGTACCCTCATAGCCGACCAGATACGAACGAGGTGGGACGGCCACCCCAACCACGGTAGCCAGATGGGAGTGACCACCGACGGTCTGCAACCAAACAACCTGTCCAGGCAACAGAGGATCGAGTGGTAGCACGACCGATCGAGCAGACCCCTCACGTCGGAGATGGTGATCCAAAAGCTGCGGAAACACTTCTCCACTTTTGGGTCCCCTGTCAGGCTGCAGACTGACAACAGCAGGCAGTTTACCATCCGAGAATTCAAAAGCTTTGCCGACAAGTGGAATTTCGTGCATTTCACCAGCAGCCCAGAGTACCCACAGAGCAACGGCCTTGCAGAACAGGCCGTCCGCAGCGCCAAGCTTCTGATGGAACAGGCGAGACTATCCAACACTGATTTGTATTTGGATCTCCTGAACCTCAGGAATGTTTCCAGGGATCCGGCCATGGGGTCACCTGCTCAGCGTCTGATGTCCAGAACAACCAGATCTACCATCCCACTTCTGGCACCATGTAAATAAGCAATTCACAAACTCTTAAAGTGTGCAACATCTTTTAATGATAGCACAAGGTATTACATACATCCTCAAGCGCTGGCTACATTCTTCTACTGAACTGTACCCAGCGTGGGGAAGGCATTATGATTGATGTTAACTAGGCGGGGTTAATGGTACTGAGGTAACTATATTATTGGTTGCATATAAACCATCTACAAAAGGGTTGTGAGAACTTATTCATTGCATACGATCTGTCTGGAGGAGATGCACGAGGACAGAGAAAAGACAGAGGAAAAAAGCTGTCAGAAATGTGAGGCTAAGAACACAAGAGATACTGGATATCTGAAATTAACCAGAGAATCCTGGATATACTCATTTGGCAAGTGGTAGAGAACACCTAGCCACTTGGTGTACATCTTTGGTGTAGAAAAAAGATGAAGAGGAAACAAAAGGAAGTTCACTCAGGAAAGTTTATGAACCAATCACTAGTTCAAGTACCTGACTAATAAATCTGAACACTTACAAATAGTTGTGTCCTACTTTTCATAGGTTACCCATCATAACATATCCTTACCCTATGTTTAAGAAAGAACTGCGGATGCAGGAAAAATCAAAGGAAGACAAAAATGCTGGAGAAACTCAGCAGGTGAGGCAACATCTATGGAGAGAAGGAATAGGTGATGTTTCGGGTCGAGACCTTTCTTCAGACTATTTCTTCAGACTATATCCTTATTCTATACTATTTTTTATTGAGCTTCAAGTCCAACAAATGATCGGTTGCTACTATTATCCTCAAGGTCTCTATACTTTTTCTCTTGACATTCAATGATTTTCATTGTTGGGCTTCATCTTCACTGAGGCCACAAGTTCTGGAATTCCAATATTCCCCATCTCTCTGCATTCCTTTCTTCTTCAAATTCTGCATGAGGATGCTTGGAGGCTGCAAGGTGACTTGGATAGGTTGGGTGAGTGGGCAAATGCATGGCAGATGCAGTATAATGTGGATAAATGTGAGGTTATCCACTTTGGTGGCAAAAACAGGAAAGTAGACTATTATTTGAATGGTGGCCAATTAGGAAAAGGGGAGATGCAACGAGACCTGGGTGTCATGGTACACGAGTCATTGAAAGTAGGCATGCAGGTGCAGCAGGCAGTGAAGAAAGTGAATGGTATGTTAGCATTCATAGCAAAAGGATTTGAGTATAGGAGCAGGGAGGTTCTACTACAGTTATATAGGGTCTTGGTGAGACCACACCTGGAGTATTGCATACAGTCTTGGTCTCCTAATCTGAGGAAAGACTTTCTTGCCATAGAGAGAGTACAGAGAAGGTTCACCAGACTGATTCCTGGGATGTCAGGACTTTCATATGATGAAAGACTGGATAGGCTCGGTTTATACTCTCTAGAATTTAGGAGATTGAGAGGGGATATAGGAGAAAAATAATAAACAATAGCATTTGAAGCCATTGCCCTATTGCACAGTTTCATGGAAGTTTTTATGTTTGTGATTATGCAAATGTTTCTATGTGGAAACATGAACCGCAACATTACTTTGGGAAATTAGTGCAATTTCAAGCACAATTTGCATCCAGAATGCGATTACATCTAAAGTGGAAATTCTTCCTTCACTCTTAAATCAGAGGGAGTGCAGCATAGGTTCACAAGGTTAATTCCTAGGATGGCGGGACAGTCATAAGATGAGAGAATGGATCGACTGGGCTTGTATTCACTTGAATTTAGAAGGATGAGAGGGGATCTTATCGAAATATATAAAATTATTAAGGGATTGGACAAGCTAGTTTCAGGAAACATGTCCCCGATGTTGAGGGAGTCCAGAACCAGGGGCCACAGTTTAATAATAAGGGGTAGGCTATTTAGAACAGATGAGGAAACACTTTTTCACCCAGAGAGTTGTAAATTTGTGGAATTCTCTGCCTCAGAAGGCAGTGAGGGTCGATTCACTGGATCCATTCAAAAGAGAGTTAAATAGAGCTTTTAGGGCTAGCGGAATCAAGGGATATGGGGAGAAGGCAGGAACGGGGTACTGATTGTGGAAGATCAGCCATGATCACTTTGAATGGCAATGCTGGGTCGAAGGGCTGAATGGCTTTCTCCTGCACCTATTTTCTATTGTCCACTTTCTATTTCTATGTTTCTAAAATATCTTCTCAGTGACACCACTGGCCAGTTAGTGTAGGAACGGAAATGCTTTGAGGTCGAGATTGAGGCAAATTCTTGAAGCAGAATAGAGGAGGCTTTACTCTCTATCTATATCCTAAGCACTGTTAATTTCAATCATTCTGTGCATAAATTGTGCTTGAAAAACATAATTCTGACCACTTTTAAACAGAGGCATTTTAAACACGCAAGTGCTATTTGCTTGTATGCATATATTCTTAATAAGGTAAACGATGAATAGGGAGGTGGACTTGCCTCTACCAGCACCCTTCACAAAACATTCATGATTGACCAGGAATGGCCCAAGTGACGGTTCATATTCTATATACTTTTAATTGTTGCTGGAAGTGATAACATGGCTGAGCAATTCGTTAGACAATTAACACAAAGACCAGCAATTGATCAACCTATGCCAATCTGCCACATTGTAGTTATCCTATTCTCCCAGGGGTGGAGCTTAAGTCCTTCTTTGTAGAAGATTGTAATTATACTTGATAAATGTATTTCAACAAGTCTCCATTGGAAATGAAGACAATGGTATTTACACAGAAAAGAGCTGATGGGAATTATGTACAGAATGCTGATATATTATGAACAATATATATTATTATTGAATTGAATAAATGTTATTGAATTGAAATAAATTGAATACATTTTATTAGCCAAGTATGTATACATACAAGGAATTTGCCTTGATGCTTTGCTCGTAAGGATAACAACGCAATATGCAGTAGACAATTAAAAATAAAACATTATAATTTAAACTTGTGCAGAATAAAATAAAATACCAGGGGAAAAAAGAGGCTTTTGGCTGTTGAGTAGAGCTATTGCTCGTGGAAAAAAGCTGTTTTTATGTCTGGTTGTGGCGGCTTTGACAGTCCGGAGTCGCCTCCCAGAGGGGAGTACTTCAAAGAGTTTGTGGCCAGGGTGAGAGGGGTCAGAGATGATCTTACCCGCTCACTTCCTGGCCCTTGCAGTGTACAGTTCGTTAATGGGGGAATTTTGCAGCCAACAACCTTCTCGACTGATCGAACGGTGAGCTGCAGCCTCTGGATGTCATGCTTGGTAGCTGAGCCAAACCAGACCATGATGGAGAAGGTGAGGACAGACTCTTTGATGACAGTATATAACTGGACCATCATTGCCTGTGGCAGATTGTGTTTTCACAGCTGCCGCAGGAAGTACATCCTCTGTTTGGGCCTTTTTGTTAGTGGAGTAAATGGTGGCCTCCCATTTAAGCTCCCTGGAGATGATACTTCCAAGGAACTTAAATGACTCCACAGATGTGACTGTGGTGTTGTTGATGAAGAGTGGGGGAGGGGAGGGGCAGCTCTCCTAAAGTCTACAATTAATTCCACCATTTTAAGAGCATTGAGCTCCAGGTTGTTGTGATGGCACCAGGACGCCATCTGTGTCACTTCCTGTCTGTAAGCAGATTTCGTCCCATCCTGGATCAATCCAATCAGGGTTGTGTCGTCCGCAAACTTGAGAAGCTTGACACAGGTGTCTGTGGAGGTGCAGTCGTTGGTGTAGAGAGAGTAAAGGAGAGGGGAGAGTATGCAGCCTTGCGATGCTCCTATGCTGAGGGTCAGCGGGTCCGAGGTACTTTCCCAGCCTCACATGCTGCTTCCTGCCTGTCAGGAAGTTGGTAATCCACTGACACTGCACAGTCAACTGCGAGAGTTTGGAGTGTAGTAGTTCTGGCACAAAGGTGTTAAATACAGAGCTAAAATCCACAAACAAAATCTTTGCATAGGTTCCCTGGTGGTCTAAGTGCCGGAAGATGAAATGCAGGCCTAGGTTGACTGTGTCATCCACTGATCTATTGGTCTGGTATGCAAACTGCAGGGGGTCCAGCAGGGGGTCCAGCAGGGGGTTTGTGATATTGTTCAGGTGGACCAGCACGTCTTTCAAGGGTTTTCATGATTACAGTGGTCGGTGTGACAAGCCTGTTGTCATTAAGACCTGTAATCCTTGGCTTTTTGGGTACAGGAACAATAGTGGAGATTTTGAAGCAGGCAGGGACTAAATTTGATGCATTAAATACTTAAAGAACAAATGTTACATAAAGTAATTCGTTTGAAGTAATTGTTTCTCTATTTCCTCTCCATCCCTACATTTCAACATTGACATGAAAATTCAAAACAATGGTTCCTGGGTCAAACTGTGGCACACTGGAAATTCACCTGAGACTTCCTTTTATGAATCACACCTGCACAGATCAGGTGTTTCCCACATGGAATGCAAACATAATGATACCATTCCTCATACAATGCTGTATTAGAGCATTGCTGGCCAAAATTAAAGCACATTGATAGAAACGCAGAACTACAGATGCTGGTTAACAGAAAAGGACAAAAGTGTTGGAGTAACTCAGCGGGTCAGGCAGAATCTCTGGAAAACTAGTTGACGCTTTGGCTCAGGACCCCTCTTCAGACTGATTGATCATTGGACACTCACAACCAAACACGACTGCTTATTTGAAGCATCACTCATTATTTCTACCCTAACCTCTGCACAGCAGTCTTGAGGCTGATCCTGACTACTGTTGCCATTGGCTTCTTAAATGCTAGGTATGCACCACAGTATTTCAGACCTTCAAACATTCTCACTTGTGTTGTACTCCCACCGGTCGTACTTTATCAGTTGAATGTGGGGCAAAGAGCGAGCGTGACAGCTCCAAAGCCCATCGGGATGAGGAACCCCCTCTTCCAATCTGGTTGTTTTTTGAATCTGAGAAGAGTCAGGCATTGCCTGTTGGATAAGTCAACATTTATGGAAATGTTTTGACTGAATGACAATAGTGAGGCACTATACATAAGCGCATTAATGGCATGATGGCTGGCTAACTATGCTTTTTGTGGTGTTTGTCTATTGTGTCAGAATGTGTGAGTGTTTGCACAGATGTATTTGTTTGGTGGTAGAAGTGGGTATCTAAGAGTACAGTTCATGGTTCCTCTTTTGCTATTGTTGCATAATTCTCAGTCAGCACTCCTGAATTTATCTTTGTAAAACAATTGACAACATTATTGACAGGGAAATGTCAACTCATGCCACTAATTAATAAGTTAGTGTAAAGCATGTAAGATTCCCTGCACTTTTGAAAATGATTATTATGAGTGAATAAAACCAAATTTAGTTGACAAACTGAAGAAATCAAAGGGTTAGAGGGAGCGAGGAGAGGAATTTGAAATTGAAGGTTGAAAGCATGAAGATTGGTTGTTTGCAAAATGAGAAGATGGTGGAGAGATATTCACCAAAGGTTAGTTGGTTGGTGGTCCATTTTGATGGAGAACCATCTTCTGGCTGCATTAACTAATGGACTTCTGCACTAGCATACCATAACGCACTGAAAGTCAGCCATGCATGCACCTGAGTACTTATTCTGCCCTATGCTCACCATTAGGTCCAAGGGTGATTAGCAGAGGGTATGGATACACCGGATCAAGTCCTCACCTATATGCCAACCACATTTGGCCCTGCTGTGACAAGTGATGTGAGTCATTTGGAACACTGAATTCACAGATATAAGGGCTATGGAGAAACAGACATTCTCTTGGAGACCCGCTCAGTGGAATCTCCAAATTAAAAATACCTTGAATGTTTGTGTATATTTAAAAACACAAACTCAACAATGAATGATTAACTAAGGTTTCAATGGGCATAATTACCTACTTAGTTTTATCATTTTATGTGCAGACTGGTGGCTGTGTAGTGTTACATATTTACAAGGGAGTATATAATGGAGCATATATTTAACCATTTAAAAAAATCAACTATTTCCAAAAGCCTATGAATACCAGACAATGAAATGGGCTTTGACAGAACATGCTGTTGGAAGGCCATGAGAATGGCCCATGGTGTGGATTAAGTTCTTGCTACCTTGTCACTGTACAGTTGAACTATGAGGACTGGCTGCAGCAGCCATACAGCAGCACGTTGGAAGCTGAATCATAGTTTGGTGCGGATGCAAGGTCAGAGTATGCAAAGTGTGTTGGCCAGGATCATCACAATCTGCTCGCAGTTTTTGACATTGGTGTGTTGCGCAAAATTTCCAAAGTTGCCGCAGACAACATAAAATGTTTTAAATTGGGAGGAGGAGAATAATAAACAGCAACAGACACAGAGAGACTGGAAGAATGGGAAGGCAAGAAGCAGATAAAGTGCAATGCAATGTAGTATGAAATTATAGACTTGACAGAAAAAGAGACAATGTAGACAATGACAAGGTTGTAGACGAATACTAAAAGGCACAAAGGGGTTTGAGTTAACATGTGATTGAATCTTTAGAGGTGGAAGTGCATGCGAGAGAGTACTTTGTAAATTATATGGGATTCAGATCATTCATAAACTGAGCTCAAGGGGTTGAAATGTTGATTTGAAGTTTTACCTGTTACTGGTTATGCAAAACCAGAGGATCTATATTTTTTCTACAAAAGTGATTCCAGAGAAGAGGGATTTCATCAAAAACATTTGAAGCGAGAACAAAGAAGCTTTAAAGATTTTGTGGAGATGTACGATATTATGACGAGTTTGGATCAGGTAGGTTACAGGAAGCAGTTCTTTTAGTAGTTGGAACAATGATCAGGGACGGAGATTTAAAATTTGGATCAAACGGTTCAAGCAAGTGAGGAAGAAATATTATCGAAGGCAGTGCAGTTAACTTCAGGGGTTCACTACCAATAAAGATGCAAGAAACAGGATCAAAAAGAGTTTGTGAAAAATAAATGAATAACAATTGAGAGAACAATTTGTGTGCCCTGAGGAAAGATCGGGGAAATAGGATAGATGTGATTGTTTTATCCTTACCAAACATCGATTCGATGAGCCAAATCACCTTTCGGTGCTGTAATAATCTGTTATAAGTTTGATTCTGTTATAAGTAAATAATTCATGATGTGGAATAAAGGTTGGAAATACAGAAGAGCCAATTGGTGAAAGGAAGGAATGTCAAATGACTCAAAATATTAACTTGTCCGTGCTCTTTGTGCATGCTGGGTATTTCCAGTAATTTCTGTTGTTTTTTAATCTTTTTGCGTGTATGTTTTTCTTTGAACAAAACAGAAATCACTATTTCCTGACCTTGTGAAGAAGGTCAGGCTGTTTGGTGCCAGAAATCATTCATTCAAGGACCTGCTACTGGGAAAAATATTATTAATACACTAGGCCAAGGAATTCTGTGCTAATGAATGGGGTCTGGGGAATCAAAGAAGTTAAGCGCAGGCTAGAGCGGCTGCAGAGGGGAATTGAAAGCAGGGTTGGTGCCAAACACTTGGTAAGGTCGGGGGGGAGGGTGTTGGTGTTGTCCATTGGCCATGGTGTGACCAGATCAGCAGAATAGTGGGTGAAGTGAAGGGGAAGATTACTCTTTCTGGCTTGGAGGAGGCTGTAGATGATTGGTATGGTGGAGGGTGGGTGGTAGGAAGGGGAGGGACAGGGGGTGAGTGGGAGTGGAGGGAAGGTGATCAGAGCCTAAGGATCTGGATAAATAATTTTATTAAAGGGAATCTACCTGTGCTAGGGTCACAGCACCAGTTTGGGTGTTGCTCTGACAGATGCAGGAAGGTCCATAGGTGTTGCGGGTCATGCGTTGGTGAATGAAAATTACAGAATATGTGTACAACTGGTCATTATGTCCCAGTGAATACCATCCCCCCCCCCCCATTCCCGTGAATTAGTGTTCTACTTGCATAGAACACCCAGCAGGAAAATCACAGATTTTGCCTTTGGCTTAATGAACCCCAGATTTTCCACAATGTTTTATTTTTCATTAAAAATATGCTGCAAATTAGGATGGAATGTGATCCAATTTCTTGGCACCTGTTGTTTCTCAATGGTGACAGTAACATTGTCCATCACTGTATTTTACCATTAGTTCTGCCTATACATTAGCAATATTAATGTGCATTCACATCATATTTGGAATCTTTACTTACATCGCCTGGGTGTTTATGGAGTATTGAGGATTAATAAACAATCCCTTGCCTTATTTACATTTTATAAAGAGTTCTGCAAGATGAGGAGGTCAAATGTATCAGTGTTTCCTTTGACCAGAACTGAGACTTTTGAGTAAAGCGAGGAACAAGAATAACAAGTTACATTTTTACTTAAAATGAATTACAGTTCAATACTATTGTAGTAATTGCAAAGTACCAGCATCACCAAGCAAATATTATTAAACGGATCAAATGCAGAGACTTCACAACCTAATTTTGTATACAAACTTTCAAAAACTAATGGAAACTCTTCTGGTGACATAGTTATAAAGTGACTGCCTTTTGAATTTCTAAAATTATTGTATTTGAGTCAGAGCTGAAGTGGGACATCATAATTAGCTTTAGCAACCTGAACACACTGATTACTTAGGTAGCCCTAGTTGAAATTGAACACTTGTTAACTGCAGAAAGGCCTTCCCGTGATGTCTCTTCTAATGTGAATTTAGGAACAATGCCTTTCTGCACCATTTCCAGGGTCTAAATCATTCCTTTTGGAGCTGGAGCAGAAAACTCTAAAACAATGTGTCGACTAAGCATGAATTCAGCGTCACATATTCTTCCGAGTTGGTGTTGTTTCTGCCGATAAGAACCATGCGCAAGGGCCACTTGGCACCAAAATGCCTTTCATTATCATGTAAAATTAAGGCTCGGGCATGGTCAGGTTGTCAGGTTCTAACTATTCAACAGTGCAATTTATATGACTTTTGATATTGAATTTAATTAATACATTCATTAAAATTGGGCCAAATGCACCAATGCTTTCTTCATTTCTATATGATTAAATGTTTATTAAATTGAACATGGCCAAGGTCTTAGGAAACCAAATGCAAAATAAACTCTAGCTTATTGTGTTCTATCCATTGGTTTAGAACTCTGTGCATTTTCCTTTTATCATGGATGTAGCCTATCTTTAGAGGTAATTGAGCTGATTTTTACAGAATATTAAATTCTATAATGTTTTGATTGAAGTTCTGAGTTTCGTGAACTAACTACTGTATCAAGCACTCCGTGCCATCCGGTACACTCTGTGCCATCCAGTGCACTCTGTGCCATCCAGCACCAGGTTCCTTAAACTGCTTTGCTAATCAAAATGTTGAAAACATAATTTAAAATATCAAAACGTTCGTTGATTAATTTCATTTTGCATTTTTTAAAGTTTTATGCACCCACTACACTGCTGTTTCACTGTTCTTATTGTCATCTAATTTACAAATGAGTCTGACTATTAGTTGTCATATAAAAATTGCCCCAACAGTGTGACATTGCCATGTTTTTAAAGATTCAGCAGAGCGCAACTGGTATTCCAAGAGATCTGCTGGTCAATACTGTTGAATAAAAGTGAATGTTAATTTGCAGTATTGCCACTATCTCTGTGGATATTAGTATGGGCCTCACTACCTGTTAGACCCATTCAACTTATCATAAGCATCTTTTTGACACTAATATCATTAAAGGACAGCAATTGTTTTTCATGAAGAGTGTAGTTAGAATGTGGAATTAATGAAGGTGAATTTGTGGGCTGTCCTTCTATCCCATAGAACAATGCTTTGTGCAATGGCATCTAGTTCCAGATTGAATTTTACCCAGTGTGGCCAGCAGGACATTCTCTGCCACACTTGCTGCGGAAGCTAAACAATTTGCTGGCTTCTAATTCTCTGGGCTTTTCTATTTCCTCAGCCAGATGAGCTGTTCATTACTCCTCTGATGGCCTAAGGAAAAATTAGTCTCAAGAGGTCCTGGCCAATGGCAGCCATCTCACAGTTCTAAGTGTTGACATTGGCCATTGTCCTGTCTTGTTGTGAAGATGAAATGTGGATGTCCAACGGGTTTTGACCCAGTACCAGCTCACCATACAATATGTCTTTGTGAACACAATCATCATAAATCCAATGAACTTGACCAATCTACCCCAAATCAAAGACATCCTATCAGTCTAGACAGGTTAGGCATTTGTGCCTTATGACAATAAAAATGTTAAATTGTAATTGTGTTTGATGTTATATATTTACAATACCAATGCCATGTAATATAAATATTTTTGGTCGAAGCTAACAACATGGTTTACTACAATTTTACACCATAAAAGCAATTGAAAAATAGGAAAGCAGTGGGCCTTTCCTCACCCTCTGAGCCAAATGCATTTCTGATGTGCTAATACCTGTACGTTTCTTTCTTAATGTGTAGGAGAAATAAGCACAAGCTGCAATTGACATTCATCTTTCCCGTAATTGCAATTGTACATGGCATTTTTGCAGATGAACAAGCCACAGGACTTCAGGGTGCAATATACTACAGGGCTACGTCATCGATCGTTTATGGACCTCCAAGTGACACAAAATACAACAGAGAATTCCACAAACTGAGTCCATGCATACATATTTACAGAAGAGAACACAGAAAGCAGTCTCTAAGAGTGTGGCTACAAGACATATGTGCACAGAATTTAAAACATGTTCTGTCAATTTGAAGTCTACATAGGTAATTCTTTGTGTTACTTTTTTCTTCCTCTTACCTTTAGATAAGTCTTCAATAACTTATTTTTCACTCCTGATGAAGACTTGGGTCTGCTGAATCCTGATTCCTTGAAAGCTCCTTGTTAACCAGGAGGAGCAAAGAATCCACAGGGCTTCTTAGCTATTTCTGTGAAGCTGAGTATCTAGAAGACCCCCTGATAATGTCTGCAAGATCCTCAACTGCTATGAGGAGTCAAGGATTCAGCAATAGGTCTGCCTGACTGGATAAAAGGAGTGGATAACAAGTTGGCATAGTGCTTCCTCTCCATCCATACTCACTGATCCATTTGTGGAAAAATAATCTGCTTGTTTAAATTGGGGTGGTATTGGAAGATGCCACAATTAATATTTACAAATTCCTCATCCTTTACATATTTGTCTGGGCATAGTACAAATATCCATGTTGTTGAATGAGCAGTATTATTCACTCTACCTGCTGGTTGTTGGAGTAGATGTTTGGTGTAACGTTGAAGCTGCTAATGCCTAATGTTGGTCTTTGGAGTGTAATTTGGTTCATTGATTAGGTGGGAGTTGAGTGGTTTCATTGCCAACCCTCCTAAGGCTGGGTGGTGACAGGCACCTTACAAAAATCCTTGAATGTGTTCGTTCGTACGTGTTGGAGTGGTCAGCACGGCGGAGATCTTAATGTTGGTGAGTATGTGGTGGTGGTGGGAGGGGATGGATTTGATAGAATAGCATGGTGCAAAGGTGACAAAGCCATATGTTTGAGAGCCACATTAAAATGTAACCATGTAGAGTGTGTAATATTGGTAAATATTAATGGCATCAAGTCTGATACTATTCAAAATAAATCAAGCACGCTATTTTTACACAGAGGCCTCAGTTAATATGTACTGAGGGAAGCCTGGCCCCTGTCTTGTGATCCACCACATACCACAGTCACTGTCATTGGCTTAATAATGAATGTCTGATGACAGACTTAACATGCTCCATCAATTGGACCACACTTCCTTGATGAACGTAGAATTAAGACTTGCAGTTGTTGCAATGCATATGTTGATTTTATCTTCAAGTGACAGATACCAGTGACCAGCTGAGGCAAATAGAATGGATATATTTATGGGAAAGTACACAAAGAAGTCAGAAGTAGAAGGTTATTCAGATAGCGTTTAGTGAAGAGTGTGGGAGGAGGCTTATGTTGAGTGTGATCATTGTCACAAACCAAAAAATGTTACAACATCAATAGAAATAAGAACAAGGAAATTGAAAATTACCCCAAGGTGAATGATGAAAGTTGTAGATTTTTAAATCGAGTACCAAGAAATATCCAATTTAGAAACAAAACAAGAGCATCGTGGCCCAAAACCATCGTGTGTGGCCGGGATGTCGAAGGACGAGAAGCCAAAGCCAAGATACCAAAAGTACATCACGCCGAAAGGATACGAACCCGAATGGACACTATGCCGCAGAGACAAGACGCAGAACGGACATGATGTCGAAAAGCAGCCGAACAGACATGACATCTCCGGAAACGGGATTTGTCCAGTCTCACATTTAGATTTCCAATTTGTCCAATCCACTTGTTGGCCCTTTGAGATATCAAGAGGAATGTGATGACTTTCACAATGAGCTAATGTGTTCCTTGGTTTGGGACTCATGACTCACAGGTAAAGTTAAATACTGCTCTTTTTGATATTTTCCAAATCAGAAATAAAGCAACATAACTGAGGACAGGAACAGGGAGATAGGGGATCTGAATGTGTGGCTGAGGGGCTGGTGCAGGAAGCAAGGATTTAGATTTATAAACCACTGGGATATCTTCTGGGGTAGGGGTGACCTGTACAAAAGTGATGGGTTACACGTTAACTGGAGGGGGACTGACATTCTATTAAACTAAATAGTGGAGGGGGGAGGGATTGACAAATTGGGAGTATAAAGATAGAGTTGAAGGGGAAGTGAGTACAGGAAAAGTTACAAAACACTCTCAAATTAATGGGAAGAAAAGTTCGAGAAGGGATAGGAGAGTAAGGTCAGGGCCAATTGCGAACGGTGCGAGAGGGGAGGTGAATACCGAGGTCAACGTGTTGTATATGAATGCGCGAAGTATAAGAAATAAAGTGGATGAGCTTGAGGCTCAGTTAGAAATTGGCAAGTATGATGTTGTGGGAATTACAGAGACATGGCTGGAACTGGGCCAGGGCTGGGAACAAGGGTATACCTCCTATCGAAAAGATAGACAGGTGGGCAGAGTGGATGGGGTAGCTCTGATAGTGAGGAATGAAATTCAGTCCCTTGCAAGGGATGACATTGAAACAGGAGATGTGGAGTCAGTATGGACAGAACTAAGGAATTGAAAGCATAAAAAAGACGCTGGGACTTCTCTACAATCCTCCAAACAGTAGCCTGGATATAGGGTGCAAGTTGAATCAGGAGTTAAAATTGGCATGTAGTAAAAGTAATGCTGCGGTTGTTATGGAAGATTTTCACATGCAGGTAGATTGGGAAAATCAGGTTGGTACTGGACTCCAAGAAAGGGAGTTTGTGTAGTGCCTCTGTGATGGATTCTTAGAGCAGCTCGTATTGGAACCTACCACGGAGAAGGCAATTCTGGATTTAGTGTTATGTAATGAACCGGATTTGATAAAGGAACGTGAGGTTAAGGAGCCATTATGAGGTAGTGACCATAATATGGTCAAGTTTAGGATTTGAGTATAGGAGCAGGGAGGTTCTACTGTAGTTGTACAGGGGCTTGGTGAGACCACACCTGGAGTATTGCGTACAGTTTTGGTCTCCAAATCTGAGGAAAGACATTCCTGCCATAGAGGGATTACAGAGACGGTTCACCAGACTGATTCCTGGGATGTCAGGACTTTCATATGAAGAAAGACTGGATAGACTCAGCTTGTACGCGCTAGAATTTAGAAGATTGAGGGGGGATCTTATGGAAACTTACAAAATTCTTAAGGGGTTGGACAGGCTAGTTGCAGGAAGATTGTTCCCGATGTTGGGGAAGTCCAGAACAAGGGGTCACAGTTTAAGGATAAGGGGGCAATCTTTTTAGGAACAAGATGAGAAAAACATTTTTCACACAGAGAGTGGTGAGTCTTTGGAATTCTCTGCCACAGTAGGTAGTTGAGGCCAGTTCATTGGCTATATTTAAGAGGGAGTTAGTTGAGGGATCAGGATGTATGGAGAGAAGGCAGGTACGAGATACTGAGTTGGATGATCAGCCATGATCATATTGAATGGCGGTGCAGGCTCGAAAGGCCGAATGGCCTACTTCTGCACCTATTTTCTATGTTTCTATGTTTCTATGTTTAATCTACAATTGGAGAGGGAGAAGGGTAAATCTGAGGTGTCGATGTTATAGTTGAATAAAGCAGACTATGGAGCCATCAGGCAGGAGCTGGCCAAAGTTGACTGGAAAGATTCCCCAGCAAGGATGACAGTGGAACAACAATGGCAGGTATTTCTGGGAATAATACAGAAGGTACAGGATCAGTTCATTCCAAAGAGGAAGAAAGATTCCAAGGGGAGTAAGGGGCGACGGAGGCTGCCAAGGAACATCATGGACAGTATAAAAATCAAAGAGAAGAAGTATAACATAGCAAAGATGAGCGGGAAGCAAGAGGATTGGGTAATGTTTAAAGAGCAACAGAAGTTCACTAAAAAGGCAATACGGGGAGAAAAGATGAGGCAAGAAGGTAAGCTAGCCAAGATTATAAAGGAGATTAAAGGCTTCTTTAGCTATGTGAAGAGGAAAAAAATAGTTAAGACCAAAGTTGGACCCTTGAAGACTGATAAAGGTGAATTTATTACGGGGAACAAGGAAATGGCAGATGAGTTGAACAGGTACTTTGGATCCGTCTTCACTAAGGAGGACACAAACAATTTTCCTGATGCACTAGTGGCCAGAGGATCTGGGGTGACGGAGGAACTGAAGGAAATCCACATTATGCAGGAAATGGTGCTGGGTAGGCTGATGGGACTGAAGGCTGATAAATCCACAAGGCCCGATGGACTGCTTCCCAGGGTACTTAAGGAAGTGGCTCTAGAAACCATGGACACATTGGTGATAATTTTCCAATGTTCTATAGATTCAGGATTGGAGGGTAGGTAATGTTATCCCACATTTTAGGAAAGGGGGGAGAGAGAAATCAGGAAATTATAGACCAGTTAGCCTGACATTGGTGGTGGGGAAGATGCTGGAGTCAATTATAAAAGATGTGATAGCCGAACATTTGGATAGTAGTAACAGGATCGGTCCGAGTCTGCATGGATTTGCGAAGGGGAAATCATGCTTGACTAATCTTCTGGAATTTTTTGAAGATGTAACTAGGAAAATGGACAAGGGAGAGCCAGTGGATGTAGTGTACCTGGACTTTCAGAAAGCATTTGATAAGGTCCCACATTGGAGATTAGTTGGCAAAATTAGGGCACATGGTATTGTGGGTAGAGAGCAGACATGGATAGAAATTTGGTTGGCAGACAGGAAACAAAGTGTTGGAATTAACGGGTCCCTTTCAGAATGGCAGGCAGTGACGAGCGGGGTACCGCAAGCTATTTACAATATACATCAATGATTTAGTAAGGGATTCAAAATAACATTAGCAAATTTGCAGATGACACAAAGCTGGGTGGCAGTGTGAACGGTGAGGAGGATGCTATGAGAATGCAGGGTGACTTGGACAGTTTGGGTGAGTGAGCAGATAATGTGGATAAATGTGAAGTTATCCACTTTAGTAGTAAAAACAGGAAGGCAGATTAATATCTAAATGGTGTAAAAATGCGAAAAGGGGAAGTAGAACGGAATCTAGGCGTCCTTGTTCATCAGTCAATGAAAGTAAACATGCTGATACACCAGGCAGTGTTGTAAGCAAATGGCATGTTGGCTTTTATAACAAGAGGAGTTGAGGATAGAAGCAAAGAGGTCTTTCTGCAGTTGTATAGGGCCCTAGTGAGACCACATCCGGAGTATATTGTGCAGTTTTGGTCCCCTAATTTGAGGAAGGACATTCTTGCTATTGAGGGAGTGCACCGTAGGTTTACAAAGTTAATTCCCGGGATGGCGGGACTGTCATATGCTGAGAGAATAGAGCAGCTGGGCTTGTATACTCTGGAGTTTGGAAGGATGAGAGGGGATCTTACTGAAACGGAGACGAGGAAACACTTTTTCTCACAGAGAGTTGTGAGTCTGTGGAATTCTCTGCCTCGGGCGGTGGAGGCCAGTTCTCTGGATACTTTCAAGAGAAAGCTAGATTGGGCTCTTAAAGATAGCGGAGTCAGGGGATATGGGAGAAGGCAGGAACAAGGTACTGATTGGGGATGATCAGCCATGATCACATTGAATGGCGGTGCTGGCTCGAAGGGCCAAATGGCCTACTTCTGCACCTATTGTCTATTGTCTATTGTCTAATTCCATGTACCGATTTACTGTAATCGTCTATGTAAATAATAAATTTGCAAAAATATTTGAAATTGCTGAAGTACAAGTAAGTGTTATCTGAGTGTTATAAATATTTGAAAGCCTATTAAAATACTAGTAAGTATTTTTCCCTGTTTTTTTTCCCAACCAATAATAAGAACAAATTGATGTAGAAACATAATGAAAAGTTCCAAGGCACTTAACAGGAACATTATTAAAACATAAGATCAAAATTTCACCAAACTATTTGGAGAGGGCGAGTGCTTTTGGTGGTTGCCATGAGGAAAAAAGAAGCATAACCATTCTACTGTGGAAAGAGGGCCAAGTTACATTTCATGGAAAATGGTTCAGGTCAAACACTCTTCAATAGATTTAATAGAGAGTCTATGACCTGAAATCTTTTGCTCTTCCCATAGATTCTGGCTAACCTGCCACATGTTTCTAGCATTTCATGTTTTAATTTAGATTCACAGCATTAGTTTTGATTTACAAATCATAGAAGTTGAGATCCTATATTTGACTTTGATGAAATACAGGCACATGGATAGGTTTGGAGGGATATGGACCAAGCGCAAGCGAGTAGGATTAAGGTAGCTGGGACATTGTAGGTCGGTGTGGGCGAGTTCGGCCAAAGGGCCTGTTTCCACACTGTATTACTCTATGACTATAACAGAGTGCAGTCGGCTTATTGCATGGAAGTTTAAACAAAGAGCTGTCGGCTGCAGCACTATGAGTTCTAAATATAGTGCTACAGGCCGCAAAACTATGGGCTCTAAACATAGTGCTATGGCCACAGCGCTATGGGTCACAGACTTTTCGGCCAAATTCTTGTATAACAGGGTGATGTGGGGGTAGAGGTTGGAGTGGGGAGAAAACAAGCAGAGGCATACGATAATCTGTTCGCCTTCTACATATGGACTATTTATTATCCTCCATATACATTAAAAAGATGCATAGGTTCTTCAATTTCTCAATTTGCAGATCTAGTGCAAAGCCAAATTAAATGAGTGTGCAGACTTGCTTGCTGGTTACTATGAGTATAGGAGCCTATCCTTTTTATTTCAATGGCCATTTTCCAAGGATTTGGAATGGAAGAGGGCCAGCTCAATGTGGTGGCTGGAATTTCTGTCCCAGCAAACTTCAAGTGGTGCATTGGCGCCGCAGAATGTCTCCCCACTGCATCAAGAAGCCAAAACACTGCTATTTTGTGACGGGAGCTGCATAGCTGTGTTTCGTCCAGCAGCACAGAATGCACCTACTCCAGCCTCCCAGACAGCCTTGAACCACTGTAATAATTCACCTACAGCTGCAACACTTCCATGGCAATGCCTTCTCCCTGATCCTATTCTCATACCTGGAATATCAAGATAGTAAGGACACCCATGTCAGTATCCTATTTATTGACTATAGGTCTACCTTCAGCCTCACAATTATAACCCAAAAGCACCTCCAAACTCCTGGGCCTAAGACCACCTCCCTCCACAATCCTTAACTTCTTGGCCCATAGTATGGATTCTATAAGGACAGGTGATAAAACATCCTCCACAACAACTCAAAACTGCTGCCACACAAAGCTATGTTCTTGGCCCCTTATTATCATCCCTATAAACTCGTGAATGTCCAGCCAAGTTCTCTTCTGACTCAATTTACAGGGTTGCAGATGACACCACTTTAGTGGCTGGATCTCAATCAATAGCAAGACAGAGCACAGAAAGTAGATAGAGACCTTCGTAACACGGTGTCAAGCTAGCAAACACCCTCTAAACATCTGCAAATCAAAGGAGTTGGTCTTCAACATCAGAAAGTGGGGTGGAACATATTTCCCAGTCTGTATCAATGGTGTTGAAGTGGAGATGATCGAGAGCTTCAAATTCCTAGGTATAAATATCACCAACATTTTGTCCTGGCCTAACCACGTTATGCCACATCAGAAAGCACACCAACACCTCTACTTCCTCAGAAGACAAAGGAAGTGTGACATGTCTTCAGTGACTTTTATCAAGTTTCTACAGATGCACCCTAGAAAACATCCTATCTGGATGCAGCTTGGTATGGTAACTGCATGCCTCAAGACTGAAAGACTTTGCAGAGAATTCTAAATGCTGCCCATGCAAACCATGCTCTGGCCCTATTGACTCTATCTATACTTCACATTACCAAAGTGAAGTATAGATGTAAAGCAGCCAACATAGTCAAGGACCACTCTTACCTTGGTCATTTCCTCTTCTCCCTTCTGCTGCTTGGCAGAAGATCCAAAAACTTGAAAATAATGTATGTATCACTAGATTCAAGATTCCATTTCAAGAACAGCTTCTTCCCTGCTGATATCACACTCTTGAATGGACCTCTTATTGGACAAGGAAAAGGCTAAGAAGGGTCTCGACCCGAAATGTCACTCATTCTTCCTACCAGAGACGCTGCCTGTTCCGCTGAGTCACTCCATCTTTTTGTGTCTATCTTCAGCTAAGGACAAACTCCTGATTTCCCAATCTACTTCATTGTGACCCTTGCATTTTTTTTTGCCTGTATTTTCTCTGTTACAGTAATGTTCTCTGTTACAATATTCATTTTCTCTGTTACATCTGTTTCTCTGCATTCTGTGTTTTTTCTCTTTTGCACTACCTGATGGTATGATTTGTCTGGAATACATGCAAGACAAAGCTGCGTATCTTGGTACACATGAAACGATTAAACGTATAGCAATACCAACATTGTTGGAAATTCCACAGCATGAATTGGGCTATTCGTGTGGGTAATTAAAAAAAAGTACAATTTCAGATTTCTTGCTGACCAAACTCTTCCTAAAACATTTAACCACCCACATGCAAAGGGACAGAATGTTCTCCAAAGCCTCTTAATTTTGTTTGGCTGATGATGGCTGATGGGCAAGTGTCTGTTGTCTGTGGCAATGGGCAAGACTGCAAAGGTAAATACATTATAAACCATAAATACCTGTTTTGCCAAGTTGTGGCCTGATTTTGTTTAGATGTTCCAAGGAAATGTCCTTTTGCCGATGACCATCCTGGACTATGCAAAACATAGTCCAGTTAGTTTCTTTTGGAGCAGGTTTGATTTTTTTATACCAAAGTCCAATTTGCAAATTTAATGCAGTAACATCCATTGGAGTGGAGTTTCACTGCTACTAGTCCAGACTGAAATTTTAAATGCTCCCAGGTGATCATTGAAGTGTTCAGTTTCATCACTGAGCGTGTTATCAACTCATATTAATGGAGTTATGCATGTTCAGTCACAAAACATGTTCAAGGTTGAGACTGATGGATTTCATCATTAAAATAACTAGAGGAGTTAGAAACATAGATGCAGGAGTAGGCCATTCGGCCCTTCGAGCCTGCACCGCCATTCAATATGATCATGGCTGATCATTCAACTCAGTATCCTGTACCTGCCTTCTCTCCATACCCCCTGATCCCTTTAGCCACAAGGGCCACATCTAACTCCCTCTTAAATATAGCCAATGAACTGGCCTCAACTACCTTCTGTGGCAGAGAATTCCAGAGATTCACCACTCTCTGTGTGAAAAATGTTTTCCACATCTCGGTCCTAAAGGAATTCCCCCTTATCCTTAAACTGCGACCCCTTGTTCTGGACCTCCCCAACATCGGGAACATTCTTCCTGCATCTAGCCTGTCCAACCCCTTAAGAATGTTGTAAGTTTCTATAAGATCCCCCCTCAATCTTCTAAATTCTAGCGAGTACAAGCCGAGTCTATCCAGTCTTTCCTCATATGAAAGTCCTGACGTCCCAGGAATCAGTCTGATGAACCTTCTCTGTACCCCCTCTATGGCAAGAATGTATTTCCTCAGATTTGGAGACCAAAACTGTACGCAATACTCCAGGTGTGGTCTCACCAAAACCCTGTACAACTGCAGTAGAACCTCCCTGCTCCTATACTCAAATCCTTTTGCTATGAATGCTAACATACCATTCGCTTTAAGGCTACGGTTGGGAAATAGAACATAGAACATAGAAATTAGGTGCAGGAGCAGGCCATTCAGCCCTTCGAGCCTGCACCGCCATTCAATATGATCATGGCTGATCATCCAACTCAGTATCCTGTACCTGCCTTCTCTCCATACCCGCTGATCCCTTCAGCCACAAGGGCCACATCCAACTCCCTCATAAATATGGCCAACGAACTGGCCTCAACTACCTTCTGTGGCAGAGAATTCCACAGATTCACCACTCTCTGTGTGAACAACGATTTTCTCTTCTCGGTCCTAAAAGACTTCCTCCTTATCCTTAAACTGTGACCTATTGTCCTGGACTTCCCCAACATCGGGAACAATCTTCCTGCATCTAGCCTGTCCAACCCCTTAAGAATGTTGTATGTCTCTATGAGATCACCCCTCAATCTTCTAAATTCCAGCGAGTACAAGCCAAGTCTATCCAGTCTTTCTTCATATGGAAGTCGTGCCATCCCAGGAATCAGTCTGGTGAACCTTCTCTGTACTCCCTCTATGGCAAGAATGTCTTTCCTCAGATTAGGAGACCAAAACTGTACGCAATACTCCAGGTGTGGCCTCACCAAGACCCAGTACAACTGCAGTAGAACCTCCCTGCTCTTGTACTCAAATCCTTTTGCTATGAATAGACCATCAGCCATGATTAAACTAAATAACAGCAGGCCCAAGGTGTAGCAGGCCTACCCCTGCTTCTACTTCGTATGTTCTCATAACCTGATGATTTTTAACAATAAAAAATACATTATTTAAATTTCATTGGCAGGCTTTTTGATAACTTGCTGCAGATAGATCTGATCAGAATTTGGGAAACTTGCAGAAAGAAGAGGTTACTCATCAATATACCAATCCATTCTGTATTGAACAAGTGATGACATTTACTGTACTTTGTTAGGGTTATGCAGTAGAAGAATTTCAAAATGAATGGATGGGAGAATTAAGCTGTTGATGGTTATCAAAGGATTAAGTAATTTGTGGCATGTTGAGGACAATATAGGGGAAATGTTTAGGAAGGTGAAGGGATGCACTTTGGATCTGTGAAAAGGAAGTGAACATTTTCTTAATTTATGAAGATATGTTACGATACATAAAAGATGAGGAAAATTTTAATTGAGCAATTTAAAAAGCTGAGGACATTCACAGGAGTAGATAATGGAAAACTAATAATTTTGGTAAGGAAGTCAAGAATTTGCAAGCTTTGTTTTAAAATTGTATCTCAACAAAATCAGGAGACATTTTCACACAAAGAAGAATGGACACCTTTGACCTTGTCTCCAAAAGACTGAGTGCTGGGTCAGTTAGACTGAGAAAGATGCATTTTTATTTTTAGATAAGAGCATGAAGGGAAATGTAACTTGTACTGATCTGGACATCAGCAAAACTAACTAAATATTGGAATGGACTTGTGCAACACCAAAAGTTCAGAGTTTGTAGTCACATACCAATGGTGATGTTAATGGTTCACCAGTTTATGTTAGATCAATATTCTTGCTTTTAATGTGGCATTGGAAATAGTGTGGAGTTGTCATGGAGGTGTGTGTTTTATATACATACAATAAAAAAATCTTAGAATTTAGATTTTTATGGAGCATATCAGGTGGAAATTTTATCATCTGGATCAAAAGTACTGGTGTGTTTATATCTAATTTTCAAAATGTATATTTAATACATGTTCAACTCGTTTAATTCTCAACTTTAATACGTGTTCAACAAGAGAAAAGGGCGCCGTCCTGTATGGTTATGGCTTACCAGACTGTAACTGTCCGTTTTTTCACCTCTTTATTTTTCACCTGTTTATTTTTAGTGAGTTAAAGTGTTTTGTGTTGGAGGTTTTAGTCTTTTTTTGTGGGAGGTGGGGGGAAGGGGGAAACTGCATTTCTCAGTCCCTACTTGGTCGGGGGGCGGCTTTCCTCCGAGCAGCAACTTCGACCTGTCCTCGCAGCCTTCCATCGGGGTCTGGAGTGGCGTTTCCTGACGGGACCGGCCAGAACCATGACTTTGGCGGTGGCACAGTGCTGGAGCGCTATCGCGGAGCAGAGCGGGTGATGCCTTGCCCGGGTCGCCGCACTGGAGCTCCGATGAGCTGAGACCGCCGATGAAACATCGCAGAGCTGCGGGACTGTGGAGCGGCCACCCGCGGGCGGCGGCGCTGACCTTAAACATCATGGAGCCTGGGATCTCTCGCCGAGATCGCCAGTGGTGGAGCTCCGTCCGGTCACCTTCCAGGCATCCCAAGCCACTGAGAGGGTTCCCGACGCCAGAGCACCATCACCCGGCGAGAAGGGCCTGTAACATCGGCCCCCATAGCGGTGACTGTGGAGGCCTCAATAGGCCCGACTATGGGTGGACATGGGGATGGGGACTGGTCTTTGTGCCTTCCCTCACTGTGGGAACCATTGTGGGAGGATGTTTTTATGTTTAAATTTCTTGATTACTGTTATGCTTGTACTCTTTTTAATGTGCTGCAATGGCAACTTGAATTTCACTACATCAGTTGGTGTATGTGACAATAAATGAAACTTGAACCTTTGAACCCTCTAATGAAGATAATTAGAAACATAGAAATTAGGTGCAGGAGTAGGCCATTCGGCCCTTCGAGCCTGCACCGCCATTCAATATGATCATGGCTGATCATCCAACTCAGTATCCCGTACCTGCCTTCTCTCCATACCCTCTGATCCCCTTAGCCACAAGGGCCACATCCAACTCCCTCTTAAATATAGCCAATGAACTGGCCTCAACTATCCTCTGTGGCAGAGAGTTCCAGAGACTCACCACTCTCTGTGTGAAAAAAGTCTTCCTCATCTCGGTCTTAAAGGATTTCCCCCTTATCCTTAAGCTGTGACCCCTTGTCCTGGACTTCCCCAACATCGGGAACAATCTTCCTGCATCTAGCCTGTCCAACCCTTTAAGAATTTTGTAAGTTTCTATAAGATCCCCTCTCAATCTCCTAAATTCTAGAGAGTATAAACCGAGTCTATCCAGTCTTTCTTCATAAGACAGTCCTGACATCCCAGGAATCAGTCTAGTGAACCTTCTCTGCACTCCCTCTATGGCAATAATGTCCTTCCTCAGATTTGGAGACAAAAACTGTACGCAATACTCCAGGTGTGGTCTCACCAAGACCCTGTACAACTGCAGTAGAACCTCCCTGCTCTTGTACTCAAATCCTTTTGCTATGAACGCTAACATATCATTTGCTTTTTTCACTGCCTGCTGCACCTGCATGCCTACTTTCAATGACTGGTGTACCATGACACCCAGGTCTCGCTGCATCTCCCCTTTTCCTAATCGGCCACCATTTAGATAATAGCCTGCTTTCCTGTTTTTCCCACCTGTTTTTCCCATCTGCCAAACATTTGCCCACTCACCCAGCCTATCCAAGTCACCTTGCAGTCTCCTAGCATCCTCCTCACAGCTAACACTGCCCCCCAGCTTCGTGTCATCCGCAAACTTGGAGATATTGCCTTTAATTCCCTCATCCAGATCATTAATATATATTGTAAATAGCTGGGGTCCCAGCACTGAGCCCTGCGCTACCCCACTAGTCACTGCCTGCCATTGTGAAAAGGACCCGTTTACTCCTACTCTTTGCTTCCTGTTTGCCAGCCAGTTCTCTATCCACATCAACACTGAACCCCTAATGCCGTATGCTTTAAATTTGTATACTAATGTCTTATGTGGGACCTTGTCGAAAGCCTTCTGGAAGTCCAGATTTACCACATCCACTGGTTCTCCCTTATCCACACTACTAGTTACATTCTGAAAAAATTCCACAAGATTCGTCAGACATGATTTACCTTTCGTAAATCCACGTTGACTTTGTCCAATGATTTCACCACTTTCCAAATGTGCTGCTATCCCATCTTTAATAACTGACTCCAGCAGTTTCCCCACTACCGATGTTAGACTAACTGGTCTGTAATTCCCCGTTTTCTCTCTCCTTCCCTCCCTTCTTAAAAAGAGGGGTTACGTTTGCTACCCGCCAATCCTCAGGAACTACTACAGAATCTAAAGAGTTTTGAAAGATTATCACTAATGCATACACTATTTCCTGAGCTACTTCCTTAAGTACTCTGGGATGCAGCCTATCTGGCCCTGGGGATTTATCGGCCTTTAATCTATTCAATTTACCCAACACCACTTCCTGACTAACCTGGATTTCACTCAATTCCTCCTTTGACCCGCAGTCCCCTGTTATTTCCGGCAGATTATTTATGTCTTCCTTAGTGAAGACGGAACCAAAGTAGTTATTCAATTGGTCCGCCATATCCTTGTTCCCCATGATCAACTCACCTGTTTCTGACTGCAAGGGACCTACATTTGTTTTAACTAATCTCTTTCTCTTCACGTATATAAAAACTTTTGCAGTCAGTTTTTATGTTCCCTGCCAGTTTTCTTTCATAATCTATTTTTCCTTTCCTAATTAAGTCCTTTGTCTTCCTCTGCTGGTCTCTGAATTTCTCCCAGTCCTCTGGTATGCTGCTTTCTCTGGCTACTTTGTACGCATCATCCTTTGGTTTGATAGTATCCCAGATTTCCCAATCCACGAATGCACTACCTTCCCCGATTTGTTCTTTTTGGAAATTGCATTACATTTTGGAAACAACATATAATGTTCTTAGGCTACAATCCTATTTATTATACAGTTGGTTCTTCTTGGTTCTTGGTTCTTGGTTACTTGGTCCGCCAAAATATTCCAACTGGAATTTAAACTGGAGGTGGTGAAGGGAGAGGTTTAGCCAGAGAGGGTTATTGGGAAGAAAGTGCCACTTTAAATTTAGTTGCATCTGGCTGGGCAACCGTGGTTTGGTGGAGATTATTCCATGCTTTAATAGCGCGTGGGAAGAACGAATTGCTGTACACATCTGTCTTTGTGACTGGGACCACAAATTGGATCGAATGCCCTCGTCTGCTCCTAATTGGTTTGGGGTTGGTGTAGGTCTTGTGATCTATGCCTAGCTGACCATTTAACAGTTTGTAAAAACAGGTCAAACGGTGAGCTTCACGTCTGTCTTGGAGAGGGTTTCACCCCAGAGAATTCAGAAGTTTGGTGACACTCGCTTCTCTCTCGTAGGTGTTAGTAACAAATCGAGCGGCCTGTCTTTGGACACGTTCGATGGATGAAATGTTTTTATCTGTGTATGGGTCCCAAGCTGCAACTGCGTAGTCCAGATGAGGTCTAACGAGGGTGAAATACAGCTTTTCCTTGACAGAAGCTGAACAATGATGGTAGTTGCGCCTCAGGAAATTTAGGACACCTGTTGCTTTCACTGTTGCATGATGAGTCTGACCGTTCCAACGTAGATCATTCAGCAATTTAATGCCAAGATACTTGGTTTGTTTGGATTCTTCAAGTGTGACACCAAGTATGTTGTTAGATGTGACGCCTGGATTCCTCTTTCTGGTGACACGCATGGTTTCACATTTGGAAGGGTTCAACTGCGTGCCCCATGGTTGAGATCTTTTTGGAGAGCATCTTCATCATCAGCTGACTTAATTGGACGGTACAGCGAACAATCATAAACCCTGTACGCACCCACCGTACCATCCCGTTACCCTTGTGTAAATTGCTCAAATTTTCCTGGAGATTACATTTGATTTGATTTATTGTGTTCAATACAATTGACTCATGAAATATATAAACTATTCAAGTTGCAGTTGTATAAGATGTTGGTGAGACCGCATTTACAGTATTGTAAATGCGGTTTCAGTTCTGGGCACCATATTATAGGAAAGATATTGAGAAGTTTGAAAGGGTACAGAGAAGATTTATGAGGATGTTGCCAGGACTAGACGGTCGGAGCTAAAGGGAGAGGTTGAGTAGGCTGGGTCTCTATTCCTTAGATTGCATGAGGATGATGAGTGATCTTATTGAGGTGTATAAAATCATGAGAGGAATAGATTGGGTAGATGCACAGAATCTCTTGCCCAGAGTAGGGGAGTCAAGGACCAGAGGACATAGGTTCAATGTGGGGAAAGTATTTAATAGGAATCTGAGGGGTTACTTTTTCACACAAAGGGTGGTAGGTGTATGGAACAAGCTGCCAGAGGAGGTGGTTAATGCTGGGACTATTGCAACGTTTAAGAAACAGTTAAACAGGTACGTGGATAGGACAAGTTTGGGGGGATATGGACCAAGCCCAGGCAGGTGGGACGAGTGTAGCTGGGACATGTTGGCCAGTGTGGGCAAGTTTGGCCGAAGGGCCTGTTTCCACACTGTATCACTCTATGACTCTATGACTCTAAGCTTGGTGAAAATTTATGCTTTGTTTGTAGACCTCATGTATTTGTTTTCAGTAACACAGTCTTTTAGGTTGTAGATGATGTATATCCCAATTAGTTTATGGACATTACATTCATTTCCAAAATTTAATTTAATTAAAATCAAAAGAATTTAATTTAGAAGACAATTAGAAATTAATTTGGTAGCTCAGCATAGATTTTGCTGAAAAGATTAAAGGGCCTGTCCCACTTGCATGCGATTGGATGCGTTTGGCGCGCTAGGTACGCACTAAGTTTGCACGTGACGTAATTTGTGTCATACTTACCAAGCAGCTGGGCAGGAGGCGGGCCAACTGAATTTGGGCGTCATTCTGTATGCTTTGAATTCTTTTAAGATATTTCTTTGTTTTCTGAATATTTTTGCTCCTTTTTCATTTTCTAACCCAGTCTTTCTTTTCTTCATTTTTCTCCTGTGACGGATTTAGATCTGAATTTACCAACTCTAATTTATCTTTCTGTTTTTCTTCCTCAATCCTTTAATCTTATTATTTGAAGAGATACACCATCTCCTTAGAAGAAATAAGGAACTGCAGATGCTGGTTTGCAAATAAATATATACAAACTACTGGAGTAACTGAGCAGGTCAAGCAGCATTTGAGAAGCTGTCTGACCTGCTGAGTTACTCCAGCACTTAGTGTCTCTGTGTATCGCCTTGTGCACTAAGACCACAGATAGCCTGTTGCCCTGAGCCCAATACTAATCAACAAGCATATTTCATCCATTTTTGAGACAAGGGGTTTTGAAACCTAATCATGCAGTATGGGGTTTGGACAAATAAAGGTTTACCACAAATTGCTAACTTTCCGCAACTTGATTTTGCAGGATGGGGTAAAACGAAGGCAGCACATTCACACATCTCCTTACTTTTGCTTCCATTATCTTTGATAGAAATCAAGAGATGTGTAAATGGTTAAAATGTCACACAAATTTGAGATCTACGCTAATGAATTTAATAGGCCTGTCCCACTTAGGCAACTTTTTAGGCGACTGCAGGAGACTATGCAGTCGCCACATGGTCGCCACACGTTCGCGGGTGGTCGCTGGGGAGTCGCCTTCATGGTCATGAGGAGGTCCCGCATTCTGAGAACTAGTCTCGGTTTCATTATGGTCGCCACAAATCTTTCAACATGTTGAAAAATTAGCGACGACTAGAATGAAGCCGCCATGGAGAGTAGCGACAATTCTTGTGCCGTAGGTGGGTCGCCAGGAGGCCTAGTGGGTTGCCAGCATGCCGAAGGTTTTCGTAGGTTCTCATAGGTTGTAGCCGGTGCTGACCGGTGAATTTCATTGGCTCATTGGGAAAAAAAACCCCATAAGCAGTAGTTCGCCGAGCTTCACAGCTCCGTGTATCGCTGGCTTCTTAAAAGTTGTCTCCATTCCTTCTCCATCCTTCTCCCCCCCCCCTCCCCCATCTCCTCCCCTCTCCTCCCCTCTTTTAAAGGACTGTGCTTTAGCCGTCTTAATTACAGCACCAACCTTCCTGTTCATCGCGGTGTGTGTCTGTACACCTTGGCTTTGCGCCGTGCGAATTTCCCACAGACAACGCTCTCCCCGCATGCCCTGTCCCCCCGCCAGCATAACGGGCTGGTGAAGGAAGCCATGTGTCTGTGTGTGTTCCACTCTGACAGTCGCCATTCCAGTTGATGGATTTTCAGGCGACTGCCGGCAACTTGACAGTCACCGGCTGTCGTCTGAAAAATCGCCTAAGTGGGACAGGCCCATGTGTCTTCTCATTTCCTTGTTCTTTTGCTTCAATTAATTAACTGTTTGCTTTAGTTCACAGCCACAGATTCCAGTATAAAACTAGGGAGACAGGGGATTGTATTGAAATTATAAGTCCTGCTTTATGCGAGTTGTATCCTGTTGATGATGCTTGAAAGTCCTTTGTTCAGGTTGTTTAAGCCTCCAAAGTTCAGAATGCATAATCAGTGGCTTTCATGCCAAAAAGAATAAGGGGAAAACTATATGCATATTTTAAAATGAATACATTCCTGCGTTGAAGCAAAATAAGAGAGAGAGAGGTTACCTTTTGAACCAGCAGGTTTGCTGACAGAAGAAAAATGTATGCATTTGTTATTCAGGTATAAATCCTGGCCACATTCCACTTTAAGTACGAGAGCATTTCTCGCAACCTCAACTGCAAGTTTGCTCAAGGAACTGAACTCATCCACCTCAGCGTCGCATGCCATTGGTGGAGTCTGAGATTAGTGCACAGTGAATTCTAAGAAACCTTTGATTCCGTGGCTCTTGCAAATCAGCAAGCACATGGAATTCAGGTGACCACAGGAAGCAGTTGTGAGGTTTTCCAGCCTGACCATATCAGCCGTCTCACCACAAGAACTTCCTATTTTGGCTGAAGTCTTTCACTCATTTTGAGACTGGTCTTTATGATTAGAATGTGCAAATGGGATTTTATGTGTCCGTTTCTCTTGAGATCATACAGCATTTTCTTCTCAATCTTCATCATTGAAACATAGAAACATAGAAAAATAGGTGCAGGAGTAGGCCAGTCGGTCCTTTGAACCAGCACCGCCATTCAATATGATCAGGGCTGACATCTAAAACCCCCTCCCCTCCCCTCCGGCCCCTACACCTCTCTCCCTGTCTCTGTAACCCCCTCCCCTCAGGCCCCTACGCCCCTCCCCGTCTCAATGTTCTCTCTCGCCCTCCATTCCCTCTATCCCCTGTCTTCTTTCATTCCCTCCCCCTCCCTCCCTCTTCCCCCCCCTCTCGCTTTTTCTCTCTCTCTCCCTCTCGCTCTCTCTCTCCCTCTCCTCCCTCCCCTCTCTCTCTATCTCTCTCATCATCTCCTTCTCACACTTTTTTGTTGAAATTCTTTTTTTTTCGACTTTTGCATTCTCTTTAACAGCAATTCTACTTTCTTCCCTAAAGAGACAGTGTAGTTTAATTTGCTTCCATCTATCTGGGGTGAAAAGTGCCCTTATGATACTGTTCAGCACATATTAAATTATTGGGTTTTATTTTATATGCCGCTATGTTATCATAATGGTTATGTCGTTGGATTTGTAATCCAGAAGCCAGGGCTAATAACTTAGACCCAGGAATTTGAATCCTTCCATGACAACTAGGGAATTTAAATAAGACTGACAATTAATTATTGGATTTAATATTCTTTAGTGAGCGGTAATGTTCAATCAAATTAATCAGGAACTAAAAACCTTCTATCAGTAATGAAGTTACCTGAATGGCATGAAAAAATCTGTTTCATTAAGTCCCAAAAAATAATCTGTTGGACTTGTACGATTAAACTCACATCTGACTCTGGATGCACAGAAAGGTGATAGACACCAGCTACCTTCTTGAATTACTTTAACAAACCAATCAGTTCTGGGGCATTTAGAATGGGTAATAATGCTGGCATTTGCCAGTGACACCAAACTTTTGTGAATGAGCAAAATGTCTATAAGTATTGTGTAGGAAGGAACTGCAGATGCTGGTTTAAACCACAGATAGACACAAAAACCTGGAGTAACTCAGCGGGCCAGGCAGCATCTCCGGAGAGAAGGAATGTGTAATGCCGAGGTTACTTAAAGTAAGAGAAATCAATACTCATACCACTGGGCTGTAAGCTGCCCAAGCGAAATCTGAGATGCTGTTTGCGACTTGGGTGGGACCTGAATCTACCTGATCTCCCGGTTTTAATTCTCCTTCCCATTACCACACTGACCTTTCTGTGCTAGGTCTCCTCCATTGTCAGAGTGAGGCTAAATGCAAATTGGAGGAACAGCATCTCATATTTTGCTTGGGCAGCTTACAGGTATGAATATTGATTTCTCTAACTTCACGTAACCTGGGCATTCCCTCTCTCTCTATCCCTCCCCCACCCAAGCTGCACTAGCTTCTCATTTTCACACTACAAACAGCTAGCAATGGCCTGTTTCCTTTATCATTGTTACTTTTTTGCATATCTTTCATTCAATGTTCTTTATCCCTCAACGTCTTCGCCTATATCTCTCATTTTTCTTATCCCTAACCAGTCTGAAGAAGGGTCTCGACCCGAAACGTCTCCATTCCTTCTATCCAGAGAGGATGCCTGTCCTGCTGACTTATTCCAGCTTTTTGTGTCTATAAGAATTGGTACTTTTTGTGCTCACCACCATTAATTCCATTTACATTTCACAATACCTTGAGAACTGAGACAAATCAACTGAAAATATAGAATCAAATTCAACAAAGGCAGCATTGTATCGTAATGACATCCTGGAACTCTTCTCCTCTAATTATATAATTACAATTTAGTTCAATAGACATCTTAAAATGTCAATGATTTGGATAGCCTGTTTAAATTGAGATAACCAGTATGAGGTTCCTGCAAATTCTGATAGAAAAGCAGGTTGATAATATGAGGAACCTGCTAATATTATCTACCAAGCTCCAAGTGACCATGTAGCTGTAACCAGGACCAGAATAGAATAGAATAGAATAGAATAGAATGCATTTTATTGTCATTCAAACAGGCAAGGTTTGAACGAAATTTCATTCCTGCAGTCATGATATTACAAAAAAAAAAACAAGACACACACTTAACACAATTGACACAAACATCCACCACATTAAATCTCCAACAACTCCTCACTGTGATGGAAGGCAAAATTCTTATCTCTTCCCTTCGTTCTTCTCCCGTGGTCCAGCACTCGAACTGCAGCGTTGAGGCAAATGGGGCTCATGATGTTAAAGCCCCCGGCGGGCGATGGTAAGTCCCATTTAAGACGTGCTGGGCGATGCTAGGCCCCATTCCGAGTCCTTTAAACCCCGCAATTCCGGCGGGAAAAGTTGCCGTTGCGGGAGCTCCGAAAAGTGGTCTCCCACCAGGGACCTGCGAGCTCCCGATGTTCCTGTCCACCGGGCCTGCATCCGGAGCCTCTGAAGCTCCGAAGTTGGTTTGCAGCTGCGCGTCACCACAGCTCTCCCCGCTCTGAGGTCGGCCAGCTCCGCGATGGCGAGTCCACAGGCTCTGCGACTGGAGCCCTCAGGTTGGTTCCAGTTGGTGGCCGCAGCCGGCTCCACGATGTTAGGCCCAACGACACCGGAGACCCGACAGGGAAAAAGTCGGGGCCATGTATAGGAAAGAGATTAAATGGTCCCCCCCCCCCCCCGCACCCACATATACACAGCTAAAAATAATTAAATTTAAAACCAAAAACATACATCTAATGGGACTAAGATTTATTTAAAAGGCAGACGGACTGCAGTTGAGCCACTGCCACACTCCAGCCACCACACTGAAGAAAGTAATAGAGCAATAGGGCTTGGTTCTCTGAAAAAATACTCAAACTCTATAACCGTGTCTGAGTTCAGCTCTGCTCCATGTGGCCCCTAAATAAACTTGCAAGTTAGTGAGGTTTAATGTAAATGGTGAAGGTTGGCTTTCCACTTTCCTTTCAGGTCAGGTATTTTGTATACAGCTGATGTAATATAATTGTTGAATTGGTTTTACAATGGAGGTAACAATTGTGCATTACATAAGATTGGTGTTACCCCTGTGCAATATAATGCTCATAGATGCTCCTTAGCATATATTGGTATTGGTTTATTATTTTCACATGTATCTAGATATCGTGAAAAGCTTGTCTGAGTGCCATCCAGTCAAATTATATAATACACAGGTACAATCAAGCCATATGGGTAGTGCAAAGAGAAAAATACCAGAATGCAGAGTATAGTTTTAGAGCATTGTAATGTTACAGTTACGGAGAAAAAGTGCAAGGTTTGTAATGAGATTGGTTGGAAGATTGGAACTACGCCTTAGCTTATGGGAGGATCATTAAGTAGTCTGATTGTCACAGAGTGATACAGCGTGGAAACAGGCCCTTCGGCCCAACTTGCCCACATCAGCCAACATGTCCCATCTACACTAGTCCACCCTGTGCATTTGATTCATATCCCCTCAAACCATGTAACAGCAAGGACAAAGCTGTACTGAATATGGTGGTACATGCCTTCAAGCTTTTGTATCTACTGCCCGACTTGAGAGGGGAGAAGAGGGAATGGCCAGAGTGTAAAAGTTCAGGGATTATGTTGGACGCTTTCCCAAGGTAGTGTGAAATGTAAATGGAATTGATGGTGGCGAGAATAGACACAAAATGCTGGAGTAATTCTGCGGGACAGGCAGTATCACTGGATAGAATGAATGGGTGATGTAAAGGGTTGAGACCCTTCTTCAGACCCTTCTTCAGAGGTTGGTCTGTGATGGACTGAGCTACATCCACAACAATCTGCACAGTTGTCACCAAACCAAGCTGTGATGCATCTACAAAACCATGCAGTCTAATGCTGCATGCTGTGCTAACTTACAGGTTCCAACTGCATGTGTGATTCATTTCACTTCTGCATTCAATTCCATAACTCATAAACATGTGTACACAATTGAATTTCTTGGCCAATGAGTGTCATAATTTGAATGTTATATGGTAGTGCTCTTACACTCAGACACTGAAACTAAATAAGTAGACATTAATAAACAAGCCTCATGTTTGCACTATTCTAATAGATTGATGGTCTTCCTGTCTCTCTGTTAAGATGAAGGTTTACTGAAAGACGAGCCAATTATTGCAGTCATACATAAACACTAAAATATTTGTGCTCTCATTGCCAGTTTCAAAGGCAAACATGGCCTTCATTTTCCAATCATAGACAAAAACATAATGTGATGCAAACAACAATGAGACAAAACAAAATCTGGATTTGTCCCCAAGTTTCTGATTTATTTTGTTTTGCGTTATCTAGGATTTCAAGCAATAAAGAATGCTGAATTCTGCAGCTTAGATTAAGCAATGGAAGTGTTCAGGGCTAGAAAGTCAACTGCATCTTAAATGGCATGCTGAAAGGTTAAAGTATTGGTCGGCACGGACTGGAAGGGCCGAGAGGGCCTGTTTCCGTGCTGTAATTGTTATATGGTTATATGGTTATTGGGTACTGTTCATTACCTCATGTAGTATCATTGTGTCTACAGGGATACAGCGCAGAAATAGTCCATTTGGCCCATCAAATCCGCAACGACTATCAACCACTCTTTTACACTGATCCTACATTATATCCACTGTTTATCCTGTCCATATGGTCACAGAAACATAGAAAATAAGTGCAGGAGTAGGACATTTGGCCCTTCGAGCTTGCACCGCCATTCAATATGATCATGGCTGATCATCTAAAATCAGTACCCCTTTCCGGCTTTTTCCCTATAATCCCTTGATTCCCTTATCCCTAAGAGCTAAATCTAACCCGCTCTTGAAAACATCGAGTTAATTGGCCTCCACTGCTTTCTGAGGCAGAGAATTCCACAGATTCACAACTCTGGTTTTTCCTCATCTCAGTCCTACAGTAAATGGCCTACCACTTATTCTTAAACTGTGAACCCTGGTTCTAGACTCCCCCAACATCGGCAACAGTTTTCCTGCATCTACCCTGTCCAATCCTCTAAGAATTTTGTATGTTTCAATAAGATTCCCTCTCATCCTTCTAAATTCCAGTGAATACAAGCCCAGTCGACCCATTCTTTCTTCATATGTCAATCCTGCCATCCCGAAAATTAACCTGGTGAACCTACGCTGCACTCCCTCAACAGCAATAATGTCCTTTCTCAAATTAGGAGGCCAAAATTGCACACTCCAGGTGCGGTCTCACCAGGGCCCTGTACTACTGGATTGGGACCTCCTAGCTCTTAAACTCAAATCCTCGCGTAATGAAGGTCACATGCCATTAGCTTTCTTCTCTGCCTGCTGTACCTGCATGCTTACTTTCAGTGAGTGATGTACAAACACGCCCAGGTCTCGTTGCACCTCCCCTTCTCTTAATCTGACACCATTCAGATAATATTCTGCCTTTTTGTTCTTGCCACCAAAGTGGAAAACCACACATTTATCCACATTATATGGCATCTGCCATGCTTCTGCCCTCTCACCCAACCTATCCAAGTCACCCTGCAGCCTCATAGCATGCTCTTCGCAGCTCACATGGCCACCCAGCTTTGTGTCATCAACAAACTTAGAGATGTTACATTACATTCCCCCTTTTAAATCATTAATATATATTGTAAACAACTGGGGTCCCAGCATTGAGACTTGTGGCACCACCTTAGTCACCGCCTGCCATTCCGAAAAGGACGCATTAATTCCTACTCTTTGCTTCCTGCCTGCCAACCAGTTCTATATCCATGGCAATACCCTACCCCCAACATCATGTGCTCTAATTTTGCACACTAATCTGTTGTGTGGGACCTTGTCAAAGGCTTTTTGAAAGTCCAGATACACTACATAAACTGGCTCTCCCTCATCCATTCTAGTTGTTACCTCCTCAAACAATTCCAAAAGATTAGTCGAGCATGATTTCCCCTTCATAAATCTATGCTGACATTGACCAATCCCATCACTGCTTTCCAAATGTGCTGCTATAATATATCTTTAATAATCAACTCCGGCATCTTCCCCATTACCGATGTAAGGCTAACTGGTCTATAATTCCCCGTTTTCACTCTCCCTCCTTCCTTAAAAAATGGAATTCCATTGGCTACCCTCCAGTCCACTGGAACTGATCCAGAGTTGAGAGAACATTGGAAAATGATTACCAATGCATCCACAATTTCTAGGGCCACCTCCTTGAGTACTATGGGATGTAGACCATCAGGTCCTGGGGATTTACCTGCCTTCAGTCCCAACAGTTTACCTAACACAATTCTGTTCCCTTCAGTTCCTCCCTCCCACTAGATCATCAGAATCCTAGTATTTCCGGGAGCTTGTTTAAGAGTGTACTCATTTAACTGTTCTTCCATTTCCTTGTTTTTCATTATAAATTCATCTGTCTCTGACTGTAAGGGACCTATATTCGTCTTCACTAATCTTTTCCTTTTTACATACCTAAATAAACTTTTACAGACCTTTTTTATATTCCCCGCAAGCTTTATTTCACGCTCTTTTCCCCCCCTCTTAATTAACCCCATTGTCCTCCTCTGTTGAGTTCTAAATTTCTCCCAGTCCTCTGGTTTGTCGCTTCCTCTGACCAATTTATATGCCTCTTCCTTGGATTTAACACTATCCTTGACTTCCCTCATCAGCCACGGTTGAGCCGCCTTTCCAGTTTTATTTTTTCGCCAGACAGGGATGAACAATTTCTGCAGTTCATCCATGCGGTCTTTCAATCTTTGCCATTGCATCTCCACTGTCAACCCTTTAAGTATAATTTGCCAGTCCATCTTAGCCAATTTCCGTCTCATACCTTCAAAATCTCCTTTATTCAAGTTCAGGACCCTAGTCTCTGAATTAACTGTGTCACTCTCCATCCTAATGCAGAATTCCACCATATTATGATCACTGTTGCCCAAGGGGCCTCGCACAACAAGATCACTAACTAATCCTTCCTCATTACACAATATCCAGTCTAGGATGGCCTGCCCTCTAGTCGGTTCCTCTACCTAGAAACATAGAAACATAGAAAATAGGTGCAGGAGGCGGTCATTCAGCACTACGAGTCAGCACCGCCATTCATTGTGATCATGGCTGATTGTCCCCTATCAATAACCCGTGGCTGTCTTCTCACCATATCCCTTGACTCCACTAGCCCCTAGAGCTCTAACTCTTAAATCCACCCAGTGACTTGGTCTCCACTGCCCTCTGTGGCAGGGAATTCCACAAATTCACAACTCTCTGGGTGAAAACTTTTTTTCTCACCTCAGTCTTAAATTGCCTGCCCTTTATTCTAAGACTGTGGCCCCTGGTTCTGGACTCACCCAACATTGGGAACATTTTTCCTGCATCTAGCTTGTCCAGTCCTTTTATAATTTTCCTGCATCTAGCTTGTCCAGTCCTTTTATAATTTTATACGTTTCTATGATTCCCCCTCATCCTTCTAAACTCCAGTGGATACAAGCCTTGTCATTTCAATCTTTCCTCATATGACAGTCCCGCCATCCCAGGGATAAATCTCATGAACCTACGCTGCACTGCCTCAATCACACGGATGTCCTTCCTCAAATTAGGAGACCAAAACTGTACACAATACTCCAGATGTGGTCTCAACAGAGCCCTATATACCTGCAGAAGAACCTCTTTACTTCTATACTGAAATCCTCTTGTTATGAAGGCCAAAATTCCATTAGATTTCTTCACTGCCAGCTGTACCTGTATGCCAACTTTTAGTGACTGGTGTACAAGGACTCCCAGGACTCGCTGCACCTCCCCATTAACTAACCAAACCCCATTGAGATAATAATCTGCCACCTTGGGGATAACCTCACATTTATCTATATTATACTGCTTCTGCTCACACACTCAACCTGTCCAGGTCACCCAGCAACCTCCTAACATCCTCTTCACAGTTCACACAGTCACCCAGCTTTGTGCCATCCGCAAACTTGCTAGTGTTACTCCTAATTCCCTCTTCCAAACCATTAATATATATGGTAAACAGTTGCGGCCCCAACACCGAGCCTTGCGGCACTCCACTTGCCACTGCCTGCCATTCTGAAAATGACCCGTTCACTTCTACTCTTTGCTTCCTGTCTGCCAACCAATTTTCTATCCATGCCAACACCCTACCTCCAATACCATGTGCTCTAATTTTAGTCACCAGTCTTCCGTGCGGGACCTTATCAAAGGCTTTCTGAAAGTCTAGATACACTACATCCACTGGCACTCCTTTATCCATTTTACCTTTCACATCCTCAAAAAATTCCAGAAGATTAGTCAAGCATGATTTCCCTTTCATAAATCCATGTTGACTTGGATAAATCCATCCCTTTACTGCTATCCAAATGCCCCATTATTACCTCTTTAATAATTGACTTCAGCATCTTGCCTGGCAGCTGCGGCTCACCTGCAGTCCATCTGTTTTTTCTTTGTTTTTTGTGTCTTCTAGTGTTTGTTTCAGTAGAATTTTGTTTTATTAGGTTGTGTATGTGTGGGGGGTGGGAGAAACAGAATTTTAGTCTCTCCCTTCGGGGGGATGCGTGTCCCTCATCACCATCTGTGCTGCGGCCTAATGGCGGAGCTGTGGCGGCGGTCTGGTTTGGAGCTGCGGTGCTCCAGCGGCGGCGGCGGTCTGGTTTGAAGCTGCGGTGCTCCAGCGGCGGCGGCGGTCTGGTTTGAAGCTGCGGTGCTCCAGCGGCGGCGGCGGTCTGGTTTGGAGCTGCGGTGCTCTAGCGGCGGCGGCGGTCTGGTTCGGAGCTGCGGTGCTCCAGCGGCGGCGGCGGCCCAGCTTAGAGCTGCGGTGCTCCAGGGGCGGCGGCCCAGCTTAGAGCTGCGGTGCACCAACGGCGTCGGCCCACCTTAGAGCTGCGGTGCTCCAGCGGCGTCGGAGGCTTGGATCGCCTCAGCGCAGAGGGAGAACTAGGAGGGATGAAGAAAATGACTTAAGACTTTTGCCTTCCACCACAGTAAGGAAGTGCCTGGTGAACTCATTGTGGTGGATGTTGGATATGTGTTTATTGTGTGTTTTGTTTTTTTACTATATGTTATGACTGCATGGTAAACAATTTTGTTCAGACCGAAAGGTCTGAATGAGAATAAAGGTCTAATATAAAATCTTTCCCACCACCGAAGTCAGGCTAACTGGTCTGTAATTCCCCGTTTTCTCTCTCGCTCCTTTCTTGAAAAGTGGGATTTCTTTCTTGAAATATTGGATTAAAAACCCATCCCGTATCCATACCAGGAAATCCTCCTCCTCATCAACTCACCTCAGATTCTACTGCACACCCCACACACCAGAGGCAATTTACAATGCCCAAATATCTTACCAATCAGCACATCTTTCAATCTACAGCCAGGCAAGTACATTTACATTCACATTTTGATTTAAATTCAATAAATAAATTCAAGAGTCCTACCGTCTTAAAGAAATGGGAAACTTTTAGGGACAAAATCAGAGGATCCAAAAGAAACTCACGTGGTCACAGGGTAATCATGCAAACTCCACACAGCCAACAGCCAAGGTCAGTATTGAGCACAGGGCACTGGTGCTGTGAAGCAGCTGCTCTTCTCAGCTGCACCACTCTGCTGCATCACTCTGCTGTATGCTTTTGCTTCTCAAGATCAGGAGCTATCTGGAGATCGGGTACAAAGTTGGAAGGAGTTAAAATGTGCGCCTAAGTAATTGAAAACTTGTTCTTTTTGACCAATAATCGTCAGTATTTAAATTAAAAGGGCAGTAAAGGGTATGAGTCGTTGCATTTACTGACACAGAAAGTGTGTCATCAATCTGCAGGGGATTTGAAACCAGAACAGCCCCATTTATTTTCTTGAGTGGTACCCTTCAGATATAAATTCAGGCAAAAAAGAGAAAGGACCTTTAGTCCACAGAGTCTGCACTGCAAATTAAGGTCTAATCCCATTTTGTTACACGCACATTCCCCTTAACGCCACTCCCTCTTTTGATTGTTCCACCACAGACCCACACACTCAGGACAATTTACAATTTACGTGCTTGGATTAAATTGTCCTGAGTGTGCAGGTCTTTGGAATGTGGGAGGAAATCATTGCATCGCGTGACATTTCCAAATGCAAAACAGCATAATTTCTGGGTCCTGTAACTTTCGGAAAATGGCAAGCAGTACTTACGCTTCTGTTATATCTTTGCAGTTTATGCTGCTTGCCTTGAATAGAGGGAAGCATATTTGTGGGAATGTAAGGCATGTTTGTTAATCTGCTTTGCAGGGAATGCAATATGTTCTCAGGTGTGACTCTTCAAATGAATATAGTGTTAAAATGTAGAAGAAACTGTCATGTAACCAGCACTGTATGCAGAATACCAGTGCTACAATGTTATCGGGCAGTTTAAATAAAGTATTCCATTTCTTTGAGACGGTAGGACTCTTGAATTTAAAACAAAATGCGAATGTAAATGTACTTGCCTGGTTGTAGATTGAAAGTAGTAATTTTTTTAATGGTTAACATGTTTGCAAATTAGCAGAATTAAAATTCAATGAGATTTAAAGGGGAGAGTAAGCCAGTCTGATCTACAGTTAAAAAGGTGGCCAAAGAAATCAAAGTAAATGTGTGAAATCAGTGATGTTGGCAATATCACCGTAATGGTAAGAAACTTAATTTAATTTCAGTCCCAGTCACATTTGAACATTTTCATCTCTGACTCCATGAAACTGAATTTTGCAAAGCAGTAATGGCTGTGCATTGCAATGTACAGCTGAGATTTGACCCACAAAAGTTGATGGAACGAATCGCTGAAGCTGAGTTCATGACACACTGGCAACTATAATGTGTGTTTAGCTGTGCTGATCTGAGGAGAAATGTCTCCCTAACAGAAGGGGGATCTTTAATATAAATACCAGAAATATACATTCCTCGCTCTTGATAAATGGGAGCTGTTTGTATATTCTTAATCTTTTCAACACTACAATAATCCTCTTTTCCAGGCTCCATGAAGCCATATGTTTGCACATTTTAATGGAACAAACTCAGTACAATTGCCAGACAACATATAGCGCTTTTTTTTTTTGAAGTTCACACCAATTGAGTGAATTTTAGTACTGTTCTATGTTTGAATCATATGCCCATTTTAATATTTTTAATTTTAAGAGGCCTGGTCTTGGACTTGCTTAATTTATTTCCGATGCTCTGCAATCGGAAAATGAAAAAAAGTGGGATGTTGAGTGTGCGAGGCCTGAGCAACAGAACTAAACAGCTGAATTTGTGCTACTGACCTCTCTAGTAGTGCTTGAACAATATATTCTTGGTTTTGCTGCAAACGTATTGTGTGACACAGGTTTATGGGCTCTAACGAATTACAATGCAGAGGAGTTTTAACAATGTGCCATTATGTCAGTCTTGATAGTATCTTTCACCTTCTAAGCCTGATATGTTTCCATTTCTGAAGCTATTATTTTTGAACAATGAAATGGAATGATTTTGATTCAAAAATTAGTCCACGTCATTGTTCAATAGTAATTGCTTCAGAGATGTGGAGCATTGGGGATGATAATTCCATGGGCACCTTGGGGACTTGTTAGTGACTTCTTTTCAGCCTTATTCGTGTTCATTGCATAAGTGGCAAATACCTTTTATCTGGTGTGGGAATTTTATTCTTCTAAAGTCCAGACGCAATAGGATGGGATACAAGCAAACAATGTCTGAAAATTGTATACTTCTCACCGACAGTTTTTGCTCACATACATATCCATGGAAATTTGAGCCAAATGTGTGTCCACTATTGCAAAGGAACTGGTATGTGTGAGAAGAACAAGCTGTGTTTTTGACAGAAGCATTAATATGTATCCTTCTAACATTTCAGATAATACAATTGCACGCAGTCATAGTCACACAGCATGGAAACAGGCATTTCAGCCAAACCTGCCCATGCTAACTAAAATGCCCTATCTACACTAGTCACACCTGCCTGCATTTGTCCCATATCACTATAAACCTTTCCTATATATGTATCTGTCCAAATGTCTTTTAAATGCTTTTATAGTACTTGCCACAGCATCCTCCTTCGTCACTTGTTCCATATACCCACCCCATTCTGTGTGAAATTGTTTAACCACAGGTTCCTATTAAATCCTTCCGCACTCACTTTAAACCTATAGGATATGTAGGAAGGTACTGCAGATGCTGGTTTAAATTGAAGTTACATTCAGAATGCTGGAGTAGCTCAGTGGAACAGGCAGCATCTCTGGAGAGAAGGAATGGGTGACGTTTCGGGTCGAGACCCTTCTTCAAAGTGGGCGGGACTGAGATGGAATGTAGTCCGAGACAGTAAGACTGGTGGGGAGAACTGGGAAGTGGGGGTGGGGTGGGGTGGGGGGGGGGGGGGGGGGGGATGGAGAGAAAGGGAAAGCAAGCACTATTTGCAGTTAAAGAAGTCAATGTTCATATCGCTGGTGTGTCAGCAACCCAAGTGAAATATGAGGTGCTGTTCCTCCAATTTGCGCTGGGCCTCACTCTGACAATGGTGGAGGCCCAGGACAGTAAGGTCAGATTGGGAATGGAAGGGGGAGTTAAAGTGCTGAGCAACCTGAGAGATCTGATAGGTTTAGGCGGACCGAGCGGTTGTGTTCAGCGAAATGAATGCCGAGCCAGCGCTTGGTCTCGCCGATATACAGAAGTTGACACCTGGAACAGGGGATACAGTAGATGAGGTTGGAGAAGGTGCAAGTGATCCTCTGCCTCACCTGAAAAGACTGTTGGGGTCCTTGGGTGGAGTCGAGGGGGAGGTAAAGGAACAGTTGTTGCATCTCCTGTGGTTGCAGGGTAAAGTACCTGGGGAGGGGTTGGTCTGAGTGGGAAGGGACGAGTTAACCAGGGAGTTGTGGAGGGAACAGTCTCTGCGGAAAGCAGAAAGGGGTGGAGATGGGAAGATGTGGCCAGTAGTGGCATCGCGTTGGAGGTGGCGAAAGTGTTGGAGGATTATATGCTGTATTCGACGGCTGATGGGGTGGAAGGTGGGGACATGTCCTTGTTGCGACTGGGGGGAGGGGGAGCAAGAGCGGAACTGCGGAATATTGAGGAGACCCTAGTGAGAGCCTCATCTATAATGGAAGAGGGGAACCCCCGTTTTCTAAACAATGAGGACATCTCCGATGATCTAGTATGGAAAACCTCATCCTGGGCACAGATGTGCTTAGACGGAGGAATTGGGAGTAGGGGATATAGTCTTTATAGGAAGCAGGGTGGGAAGAAGTGTAAATCTAGATAGCTATGGGAGTCAGGTTTGTAGTACATGTTGGTCAATAGTCTGTCACCTGTGATGGAGACAGTGAGATCCTCAACAACTTCTCCTTCGACTCCTCCCACTTCCTGCAAATCCAAGGCGTAGCTATGGGCACTCGCATGGGCCCCAGCTATGCCTGCCTCTCTGTAGGGTACGTTGAACAATCAATGCTCCAGACGTACACTGGCCTTATCCCCGAACTCTACCTCCGTTACGTTGACGACTGCATCAGTGCTGCCTCTTGCAGCCATGCAGAACTCACAGACTTCATCAACTTCATGACTAATTTCCATCCTGTACTCAAAGTGAGTTGAACCATCTCCGACATCTTCTTACCGTTTCTGGATCTCACCGTGTGGGTTTTTTCGGGTGCTCGGGTTTCCTCACACATTCCAAAGATGTGCGTTTTTGTCAATTAATTGGCTTCTGAAAATTGTCTCTAGTGTGTAGGATAGAACTCGTGCATGGGTGATCATTGGTTGGCGCGGACTCAGAGGGGCAAAGGACCTGTTTCCACGCTGTATCTCTAAAACTAAAAAAACGAAACTATACTAGCTCTTTTTTCTCTCTTTTCTCTTCTGATTTCCTTCTTAAATGTACTCTGCAATTCCAAAAACTCATTCAGGGATACACTTGATCCCAGCTGCCTTCACCTGTCCCATGCCTCATTCTTTTTCCTGACTAGAGCCTCAATTTCTGTTGTCATCCAAGCTTCCTTGCTCCCATCTGCCTTGCCCTTCCCGCTAACAAGAACATGCATGCCCTGAACGTTTGTCATCACACTTTTAAAAGCATCCCACTTACCCATCTTTATTTTGCCCCCAAATAACCTATTCCTATCAAATTTAGCAAGTTCCATCAAAGTTGGCCTTGCCCATATTCAGAATTTTAACACGGACAAATAAAACCAACAATCTAGATCTAGAGGGAAACTAAGCACATCAATATGGTGTGGCGGCCTACCAGGTCCGTGCCGACCAACAATCCCCGCATATTAACACTATCCTACACACATGAGGAACAATTTACAATTATACCAAGCCAATTAACCTGCAAACCTTTATGTCTTTGGAGTGTGAGAGGAAACTGAGATCCCGGAGAAAACCCAGGCAGAACATGGGGAGAATGTACAAACTCTGTAGAGACAGCATCTGCAGTCAGGATCAAACCCGTGTCTCTGCCGCTGTAAGGCAGCAACTCTACCGTGTGGCACCATGCCAGCCATATTAATTACTTGCAGAATTAAAGATGGGTACCTCTACCTACTAAGTTCAATAGCGTACACTGCTTTTGGAGTTGCACATGTGGTTGTGAGTCTGAAGTCAAATAAACAAAACCAGTTAAGGACAGGGGATTTCTTTCCCAAAATAACATCAATGAACCATTTGGTTGATCTAATTTTCAGGACTTTAGAGGGGATTTGTATTTGCATCAATCTAGGTTCTGAAGGCAGCAGAGTCGTATTTGTGCTGCCTTGGAACTTTATATGAAATTGGTACAAATTATACATCCACCAAATTCTGTACTATTTCCTGAATTCTAGAAGCCAGTCGAGGGAGGGGTTGACAGTCAACCCTGCCAAAACGCAGGCATGTAAAATATATTAAATGTTTCACTGTTGGCAGTAGCACCAGCATATTAACATAATAATCTACTTTCCACCAATAAAAATGTAGGGCTCAATTCATCATACCAACTAGTACAGGAACAAAGATTTCTTTGTTTAAGAAAAAATTGCACCTGCATTTAGTTTGGTGCTGACATCCTTGGCAGAAAAGTGATTTTTCCTCTATTTATTTTCGTTATTTTGAATAGAGAGGAATCTGAGGCATGCCGGCCATCCCTCAAAGCACTGACAAATGTATTTATTTGGTTCTAAGAAAGAATAGGCCTTCCTGAAGCTGGCTCCCATCAGCATGCAGTAGGAGCAATGCACCTGCACACTGTAACACTATACAGCATTTCAGAGTTCCATACTTGTGTGACAGACTCGGCAGATCGATTTCCTTCTTGTCTGAAGCTGGCGGATCCTTGCTCTGACAAGGGCTTGGCATGGATTACACTCGTGCCGTTTTCTAAAGAGGTCAGACAGTGAAATCCTAGAGAAAAAAAAAGCACTTGTCTAAAATGAATGAAAACCGAAAATAAAGGTAATCCTGAAGAGTATAGCTGCCTTATTTTGCGGCACTCGGCAAGAACAGCATAAAAAAAAAGATAGACATAAATCTTACACAAAATAATCCTGAGGTTTGGCATGCCAGGAGTTGGACTCAATGTGACATGAAGTGAAGCCATGTGCTAAATTGCAACAAGTTTAGTGAACCCAGTAAGCATGTAATTTTGGAGTGATGTTTGTTGTGTAAATCTTTCAGTCCAGATTTATACAGCCACAATTTCTCACCTCCAGGAAACCGCAGACTGCTTCCATGTATGGTCCAATGTCAGTTCAGACACTGTGACAGACTTGGTTACATTTTATTTAAATATTGCAATCATTGTTTATACTCAGTAGGACCAACTTTCACCAATGCTATGTACTCAAAAGCAATGTTAGTTAAAGAAGGGAATCACACTTAGCCTGTGGTCAGAGCTAAATTGCTGCATGTCGCTCTACATTCTCATGGTTGGAATTTTACTCCAGGAACTGAGCCTTTTGCATCCTCAGTATTGCATCCTTTAGTTTTCTGTAACTAATGCTGCGGAGGTATACAAAGGCTCAACACTCACCTGTTTATCCAACCATGCTTCATATGTTTGTGTCTCATCCAGCAAATGCAGTAGAACACAGGCTTCATTCCAGAGTAGCCTGGCTCATGGTGACTTCATTCTTCACAATTCAGCCTGAAGTAATATAATGGTGATTAATAGAAAGATTAAACGAGAACTTACCGTTTGAAATTTGATCTTTATTTTATGAGACGTTGGAGTGAGAGACTACATGAAGAACCCGCCAGCCCGCATGCACGTCAAAGCAACTGTATGAAACCACAGACCACTTGCACTCAATTAAAATATAGAAAGATTAATAACGCTTGACTTACCGAATTATCTTTATGTGATTCAGGGTTGGGAGTGGAGGGCATGTAGTCTCTCACTCCAACTTCTCACAAAATAAAGATCAAACTTCAAACGGTACGTTCTCGTTTTATCTTTCTATTTTATATCGAAGTCTCGTGATGAGTGCGTGAAGCCTTCGAAGCTATGTGATTTCATGCAGTAAACCAATCTGTATGTGAAAACACTACACAGATAAACCATAAATGGTAGAAAAGACATGGGCCATTAACAACACGATGCTAACTTTACATACGTGTACATCACCCTTGTACATTTACACAGTCCCAATTTCCTTTGGGTTACACAATAGCTCATGCAGCACTGTTCAGAATTCTATCTGCAAATATTTGCAAATGTCCAGACATGTTCAACGATATTTTATAACTTCTGAAAGTGCATTCATCTGAGCTTCCTGCTGTTGAACAAAGTGATCAAAGGGAATATCCATTCTATTGGCTGCTGTAGAGTGAGACTTGAAATTATTTATAGTCACTCCCGCTTTCAGCTGCTTATACTTTATCCATCTTGAAATAGTTTTCACCAACAGTCTCTTGTGAAACTATTATATAACCATGAAGAAACTTTTCCTTCATCTCATAGGTTCTTATTAACCTCAGTGTATCTTTTCACATAATAAACACCCCCAATCTCCAATCTGATGGGTATGCTGTCAACTCCAACTTGTACTCAACCGTGCCTGTTCTGCTTTATGAGTTCATTCATATAAGATCCTACCCTCTTGTCAGATGTGACTGAGCGATCCAGATGGAGATTGTGTAAAGACTGTGCTCTTCGTGCTGAAATCAGTGTCATAAGCATGACTAACTTAATAGTAACTGTTCCAACGTAAGAGTTACAGCTGATGATAATCTGCATAAAAATGTATACTGATTACACATTTCACACTACTCTGTATCTAGGCTTTAGAGTGTTCATATAAAAGACACCTTCCATAACCTTAGTCAACAGTGGGTGAGAACCAATCATTTATTGTCCCACTTATAGTACTAGATACGACGATACTAGAAAGCAGTACGAGCAGTGTTAATTGAGCTATAACATAGTTGCTTCTCTTAAACCTAAACTGAAAGAAAACCACAAACCTCTGCTACTTTTGTTTAAAAGTAGCTCACATGTGTCTATTCACAAAACTTTCCACACTATGCAGTGATAGGTGCATGAGAGATAGGTTGAACTAGCCACCGCTCGTGTCTTCGAGCAAATATAGGAGCTTCTTTCAGCGGACTTATTTACAATGGAAGCCATAGTTGAGTAGGCCAATTTGGCATTACTATAATTCATGTTGCCTCGTCTTGAATTATCTTAGGAGGCATCTACTGATAAATACCCTGTCTTATTTGTGGGTAGGGTCCGAGACATATCTGCAGAGTTTAATGCAAAACCTAAATATGTAATAGATAATGCCGGCTCCAGTATGGACTTTCCTGGATGAATAACAGACCCTAGATATTCTAGGAGTGCCTTGGTTGCTGAAACAGCTAATTCTGTGACACCTGTAATCTCTTCCCTACAATAAGCATGTCCTCTATAAACTCCATGACAAAATGCCCTTTAGATCTGAGTAGGGCAACATTAGAATCTTTGTAAATAGCCTAGGGCTGATGTCAACCCCTTAGGTAATCTTGGCTTCTCTTGCCACGGAGGACCTCGATCAGCCAGAAACTGAATCTTATAACCGTTTATGATTTGTAAAATGGAAAGATCGGAGGTTATCTGTCCACACCTGTAGTTGAACAGTCTCAACCTATCTCCGACTTGAATATCATCAGCACATCTCATGTGACTGATGGAATAATATTCGCATACCTCAACGACCTCCACCTCATTGTTCCTTTGCTGTCCATGACGAGACAGACGGTGGCTGTAGATGTGATCAAGGCAGTTTCTAAGGAAGCACTTGCTATAAAACCACCAGGCTGTGAATAAAATAATTGACAAAAGGTGATTATCACTCCCCACCACCAAAATCCGGCAACCCCTGAGACTGACACCACCAAAAATGGCCTTAGGCGGATGATCAATTGAGTCAACTGACCCTAGACTTTGCTCTGTCCCCTTGGTTCAGGCATCGTGGCCAGCTGGGGAATGATACTGAGTATGTGGAGAGCGCTGCCTCCATGGTGAACGCTGAAAACTTGCGAATAAAAAGCCCTCTGGCTTGGTTTTAATTGTGTAGACCTGGTGCTCCAACCAGCCTCAGTATAGCGGTATCTGCCACCAGTTTGATAGGGATGATATGCATGCAGGTAAACGGGAGTCTTACCCACAAAGGGTGTCTTTACCACACCCACCGCAGCCTTGAATTCCTCTTGCAAGTCTTTTACTTGCTAGCCCAAGTCTTCTCCAAAGAGATACTTGCAGACTGCACATACTAGCCTTGCACAAAATTAGCAGATATTGGGTTGATCTCAGGCCTAACACAATTGAGTTTAAACTGTGCATTACACAAAAGTGCTAAGGCGTCTACTGCAATTCAGACAGCTGAGTTCCCTCCACCAACCTTGCAAAGGCCGTAATCCTTCTTTGAGAATTCTCTGAACTCGCTGGAGTTTAAAGCCTTTTGACTTTGTTTTACCTTTCAGATAGCCCCAAATTGTGGCATTAACCTATGGACCTCCACTGTCTGGCAGAAATCAGGACTAGCATACTATCCAGCAGTGTCCTGCATGATCTTCTCAATCAACTGATGAGAAGTCAAGTAACCAATGCTACTTGCCAGTTCTTCTTATCCCGAAGGGATGGCAAATTTAGTCACGTGACATCAGATCCTTATCAACCACTTATCCGATGCATATCAACCACTTGATGTGGGAATTCTAGTTCACTGTAAACTACCTCACAGTCAGAGTCTCCACAAATAATCCTCAAAACACCCCTCCTTAGAGTGGGAGATATCATAATGCAACCCTGAACCAGGTATTGCTGCCACAGCCCTCTGACTGGAACTACCTGTCTCGGTCACCAGTGTGCGCAACACATTCCCTTCGACCAGCCTCTTAATCAGGATTTCCAGTATTGAGAACCTACAGATGATATCCTCAATGGATGTTGAGGCAGTACCTTCCTGCCCAATATTGTCCTTTTGGACATATTGCCATTTTGGCCTTGGCTTACCCTGAACTTGGGTCGCCAAACTGCTCCCTTACGGAGCTTATTATTATTCATTTATTTGCTTTTTACAACACAAACCTGCAAGTCAGGTAAAAATGCTAGTTCGGCCTTTACTGGTTTACCTATCCCCGAGAGGATGGCAAAAGATGTTCCAGCGTGCTGACAACTATTTTCAGCCGAGCTGAAAGAATTTAGCATGTGTTGAGGGAATCCTCAAACTCCCTGCCTCTGAGCAGGTGATATCCACAAATATCTGAATTTTACTGCCTCTTTCATTGAAATCCACCTTGTGGGCAGCCTGATAACCTCAATCATAGAGGCAGTGCTTCCCTGGCCAATATGATCCATTTGGACAGCCAGTTTCAAGTTGGTCTACCCTGAACCAGGGTAGACAAGCCACTCCTTCTGGAAGATTTCACAGAGGTTGCTGTGCAGGCCAACCTGCCAGCATCTCTGAGCCCGGATTGCCTACCTGCTGTTTTTCAGAGCCAGTGGAAGGTACTAGACAGACTATGCTGCCAGTGTTTCCAAGCCCAGGTCTCCAGGCTGCTCCATTTCAGAGCGTTCATGGAGGTTAGTAAGCAGGCCTTACCTGCCAGCATCTCCGAGCCCAGGTTGATCTTCTTATCAGAGCTTCAATGTAGTTCCTTTTGCAGGCCGTGTCTGTTCACATCTTCGGCCCCACGCTTGCCGAACTGCTCCCTATTGGAGCTTTAAACGGAGGTTGCTGTGCAGGTCGCACTTGCCAGCATCTCAGATCCCAGTAAGACAGGTTTCTCCTTTGGAGCCTTGGTGGAGCTTACTGTGCAGGTCGTGCCTGCCAGCATCCCCAAGCCTGGTGCGACAGGCTGCTCCTTCGGAGCCTTGGTGGAGCTTACTGTGCAGGTCGCGCCTGCCAGTTACTCTGAGCCTGGTGTGACAGACTGCTCCTTCAGAACCTTGGTGGAAGTTACTCCGAGGCCAGTCGCCTGCTCCCTTCCAGAGCCTCGATTGCGGTTGCTGTACAGGTCGCGCCTGTCAGCCTCTCCGAGCCCGCTGCATCTATTTTCAGAGCCAGCGGGCCGTTCATGAAAACAAAAATAGCTTACCTGCTGGAGCATTTTCGAATGCCTCCGAATCCCATGCCATGCGACACCGTATTGACACGCATGCGGGCTGGCGGGTTCTTCACGCAGTCTCATCACGAGACTTCGATATAAAATTAAGTGATGTCAAAACAAGGAACTGCAGATCAGCTGGTCAGGTAGCATATCTGGGGAACATGGATAGGTGCTGTTTTGGTTCAAGGCCCTTCTTCAGACTGCAGGTTAAGTAGTGATTTAATTTTTTTTAATCGATTATTTTTAAATCCATCTCTGGTCTTGCCCTTTCCTGCCTGTATTTGCCTTCATGTGATCGATTTCAGCTCCAAACCATTAAACATTATCTTACTGTTGTACAGAAGCTGGCAAAATGGCTGCAGAGTTTTCATAATCAGTGGTCTGCTGTGTAATTTTACTTCGGAGTCACGTGAGTGACTACGTGAAGAAGACCCGCCAGGCACATGCGCGTCATTACATCCGCGCATGTCGCACAGAACGGGCTGGAGAGCGCAGCTCCACCAGCGGTAAGTAGGAACTTCACAGGTAAGTGTTTTAAAAACTTTGCCTAGAAGTATTTAAACTCCGTCAAGCTGGCTTGAGCAGTCAGTAGGAGTCGGTGGTATGGAGCGGTCAGGTAGGAGAGTTCGCAGCAAACGTGGATCCAGCGATGCGGATTCGCAAATTAGATCGGGTCGGGAGATTAGAGAGGCAACGCCGGTTCTGATACCGGGTGCCGTTTTACCGACAGCCGTTATACCAGCTAGTGAACTTTCCACACCAGCTCCAGGGACTCAGGAGCCTGAGGCGACTGATAGCCATAGGAAAGCTAAAAGAAAGTCAATCAGACCCGTTTCGTCTGACGGGTCTGAAGAAGAAGAAGACTCCCCTCCGGATAATAAAAGAATGTGGGGGAGAATGCAAAACATGGAGAAGATGCTCCAAACTTTGATTAACCAAGGGTCAAAGGCCCCATTGATTCCCCAGACAGCTGGTCAAGGAGGCCCATACGAGGCAGAATATGTGGATTATCAGCAAGGGGATTTCCTTCCAGCGCCTTGTATATGACTGGAGGATGCCTCCCTACAGTATGACTTGGGAGAAGCAGGGCAGGATGAAGCTGACCCTGATTCTGGTGTTCTGCTCATGTGCATACACCAGAGCACAAGAGCCACGCTCCGGGTGTCCCGGAAATAGCAATGAGTTTTGCTATTCCGGAAGGGACTGGTGAGGCAATGGACGAGTATCTTGCTAACAATATAAATTATTTGGTGTCTCACCAGCTCCAACAAACTATGATGCAAGAGACTACTGGTAAATATAAAACACCTGTCAAATGTGCATCACTCAAGGTGCCCACGGTGAACCCAGCAATCTGGGCACCCATGAGTGCATCTATGAGGGGACAGGAGGTTCGGTTTCAACACGTCCTCCAACTGGTGGCTGCAGCAATTACTGCATTTGGCAAAATGGTCAAAGGGACAATGATCACGCAAACCCAGAAAGATATGTTGGCCCTTTTATGCAATGCATTTTTTGAGGTGAATTGCATCAGGAAATGCGTCAGGCCAACACTAAATCAAAAATTTGCTGCTTTATGTAAGGCGACTAATGTGCAAATGCCTGAATTCCTATTTGGAACAGACCTCATCAAACAAATTCGAGAAATCGATGATGAGGCTAAGACAATTGGTTTAATGAAGCCAAACATCTCAAGGCCACTGATACGAAAGCCTGGTTTAATGTACCGAAAATCGGATCCAGGTGCTGGGCCCAGCAGGGGGAGGACAGTGGGGCAACGAGTTTACCCACCAAGACAGACTGGCTACAACCCCAATATGGGCAGACAACAGACTTACAGGCAACTGTAGAGGTACAGGGAATTTTTGTTAACGAGAAAGTTTCTGGTGGACAACCTCCTATTGGAGGTAGATTACAATTGTTTTATAATGAATGGTGCTATATAGCATCTGATATGTTTATACTCAATACTGTGTCAGGTTCTACTGTTGAGTTTATCTCAGGGATAGATCCACCTCAACAGCACAACCTAATAAAATGTTGGTGTTTTCTGCTCCAGAGACTGAACAGGTAAATGATGAGATTCAGAATTTATGCCAAAAAGGAGTGATTGAGAAAGCCATTAATCATCCTCAACAATTTGTGACTAATATATTCCCCAGGCCTAAAAAAGATGGGGGTTGTAGAGTAATTCTGGACCTCACTCACTTAAATTCTTCAGTTCTCTATAGGCATTTTAAAATGGACACCTTCGTTACTGCTAAACAGCTGGTATCACAGGGCTGTTATATGGCAACTATTGATTTGCAAGATGCATATTATTCAGTGCCAATTCATGCTCATTATCGCAGGTACTTGACATTTAATTGGATGGGACAGCTGTGGCAATACAAAGCATTGCCTAATGGATTAAGTTCAGCACCTAGGCTATTTACTAAATTGTTAAAACCTGTGCTGGGGCTATTGAGGGCCCATAATCACATTGTCATGGCTTATTTAGATGATATCTTAATTATCAGCAAAACTAAAGAGTCAGCTGAAGAGTCGGTTGCAGCAACCAAAAATGTGTTTGAAACATTAGGGTTTTTGGTCCATCCAACTAAGTCCAAGTTACAGCCAACCCAAAATATTGAGTACTTGGGATTTCTTATTGATTCAGTTGATATGACAGTAACATTACCAACAGTCAAGGTTGTGGATATTGTTAATGTCTGTACTTGCCTCACACAAAAAACTTTCTCCCTCCATCCGAGAAGTCGCTAAGGTCATTGGAAAATTGGTAGCAGCTTTCCCTGCAGTACAGTTCGGACCTTTGCATTATCAACATTTGCAAAGAGCAAGAGAACAAGCACTAAAAGAGCATGCAAGCCATTTTGATCGGGTTATGCAGTTACCAACCACAGCTCTAGCAGAATTGCAGTGGTGGATTGTTAATGTTAGTCAAACTACCAATAACATTTTGGTGCAAGAACCTTCAGTGATCTTACAGACTGATGTAAGCGCTCTCGGATAGGGGGCTACGGACACCGAGTCTAGCTGTGGGGGTAGATGGAATGAACAAGAAGGTTCGATTCTCGACACACAAGGGATAGATTATTTGGAATTATTGGGGGAATTTTATGGGTTAAAGGCATATTGCTCCACAATGAATAATTTACACGTTCAACTCCAGATTGATAACACCACAGCAGTGGCATATATTAATCATATGGGAGGAGCAAGATCAGTATCATGTGATAACTTGGCTAACCTTATGTGGCATTGGTGTATTTCAAGGAACATCTGGGTTTCAGCCATCTATTTACCAGGTATAGACAATGTGGTGGCAGACCATAGGTCGCGAAAGTTTAATGACAATATAGAATGGATGTTGAATTCTGAAATTTTTGAAACAATTGTCACTCGATTTGCCAGAGATTGATCTGTTTGCATCCAGATTAAATCACCAGTTGCCTAAATATGTTTCATGGGAGCCAGATCCAGGAGCAGTAGCCGTGGATGCATTCTCGTTACATTGGGGGCACTCATTCTTTTATGCATTTCCTCCATTTTGTCTGATCACGAAATGCCTCACCAAAATAGAGCGTGACTCCGCCACAGGCGTTTTGGTGGTCCCAGATTGGCCAACACAACCATGGTTCCCATTAGTACTCAGATTGATAGCTCAGCCATTCATGATGATTCCCAGCTGCAGTAATTTGTTGGTGCATCCAGTTACAGGAGAAAGTCACTCGTTACATGACCGTATTAATTTGTTGGTCTGCAGGTTCTGACCAGACCATTCCAAGGCCTTGGATTGTTGAACAGGACCATGGAGGTTATCACTGCAGCCTAGAGAAATAGCACTCAGAAACAATATGTGGTTCACATAAAGAAATGGGAGAGGTTCTGTGTACAATCAAATATATCTTATCATACTGCAAGCATATGTGATGTGTTGGAGTTCCTTGCTAAGTTGCATTTTGATGAGCACTTGAGTTATAGTGCCATTAACAGTGCTCGGAGTGCTTTTGCCTCCTATTTAGGGCAGTCTTCAAAACAACAACCTATTGGGTCTCATCCGTTAGTATCCCGATTTATGAGAGGAATTTTTAACAAAAACCCTCCTAAACCTAGATATCCAGAAATCTGGGATATCAGTATAGTTCTCACACTGCTTTGGCAATGGGCTCCAATTACGTCATTATCTATGCAGAGATTAACTCTTAAAGTGGTTATGCTAATGGCGCTGGTTTCAGCACAACGTGTACAAACATTACAATTGTTACGAATACACTGTATGCATTTGCCTGTAAATGACATTACATTTTATGTCTATGATTTAATCAAACAAAGCAGACCACGTATGGCAGGAACCAAGGTGACGTTTAAAGCATATCCTGTTGACCAAATGTTATGTGTAGTTAAACACTTAAGCCAATATATTGAGTTAACAAGGAGTCTCAGAGGTTCTGAGACAGGACTGCTCATTAGTCACAAAAAGCCATATAAGAGTGTCAGTACAAACTATTTCTAGATGGTTGAAACAGGTTCTCAATTATGCTGGAGTCAACACTCATGTATTTAAATCTCACTCCACCAGGGCGGCATCAACATCCGCGGCGAAGGCTCAGGACGTGCCGCTAGACCAAATCCTCACGGCCACAGGATGGTCTAGAGAATCAACATTTTCAAAAGTCTATGACAAACCTGTACAGACAATGCCACGGTTTGGGCATGCTGTTTTGGGTTCCTTTTAATTCATTTACTTTGTTTTATATCATTGCTTGTAATTTTCCCCTGGGACAGAGGGGTTATTACTGTTTTTGTTATTATTAAAAATAGTTATTGAATAATTCGAAGCAATGTTCAATATATTATTTATTCCCTACTGTGTCAACCAAAGCAGATTGTCGTATGTAGTGCTACTACGGCATGAAAACACAGAGCTTTGAAATCTTCACGTAGTCACTCATGTGACTCCGAAGTAAAATAGTAAGATTAAACAAGAACTTACCAGTTTGAAGTTTGATCCTTATTTTATGAGGAGTTACATTGAGGGATTACGTGCCCTCCGCTCCCACCCTCATAATCTATGAGATCATCTGGTAGTTCTAGTCTTCTAAAAGCCTTACTATGTTACTTCGGCTATTTATTTTCTGTGTTTTCACGCCGCTGCTTTGAAGTATGACGCGCATGCGGCTGGCGGGGCTTCTTCATGTAATCCCTCAACGTAACTCCTCCTAAAATAAGGATCAAACTTCAAACTGGTAAGTTCTCGTTTAATCTTACTATTTTACCAGGACAGTTCATCCAAAATATAGTTCTGAAATATATTGACAGGCTCCACCACTGACCAGTCAAATTTATTCAATGGTAATGGAAGTTAGGCTAGGCGCCAATCTGTTTGTATGTGAACTCTGTCCTACAGTGATTCGTATGGAATTTTGCTTATGCATCAGGGTGCAATCACTGTTTTATTTATCACACATGCAGAACAGTCATGTTGTGCAATTTGATGCAAGAACCTGCTATCATATATACATTTGGAAAATTAATTCTCATAAAGCCCCATTCAGCCGCAACCCTTGTGCATCACAGATATATGCAGATAACCAGTTAAGTGACATCTATACTTAACTAAAACTCTCATCTTGTCCTCTTCTGGTTTGCGTTGTTTTTAAATTTGCACAAAAGCGGTACCCGATAGCGCTACGATTTCTCACCACCTTACTCACCATTCTCCAGTGCTCCAAAGGCATCAAGTTTTGTTCTGATCGGTGGAATATTACAAAAGTTATGAAGGTTTAAAAATCGTAAGATCAGCAGGTTGGCCTTCTCTCCTGTCAGTCGCCAGCATGTCAACAGCCACTCCGGCATCCGCTGTCAATTATCGGGGCGAGGAGAATAAATCCCCAGTGGCTGGGCTGAGTCCAGAAGCCGTGAGTGAGTCCAGAAGCCGTGAGTGAGTCCAGAAGCCGTGAGTGAGTCCAGAAGCCATGAGTCAGTGAGTGAGTCCAGAAGGCCGTGAGACAGTGAGTGAGTGTAGAAAGCCGTGAGTCAGTGAGTGAATCCAGAAAGCCATGAGTCGGTGAGCGAGTCCAGAAAGCTGTAGATCAGTGAATGAGTCCAGAAAGCCGTGAGTGAGTCCAGAAAGCCGTGAGTCAGTGAGTCCAGAAAGCCCTAAGTCAGTGAGTGAGTCCAGAAAGCCCTAAGTCAGTGAGTGAGTCCAGAAAGCCATGAGTTAGTGAATGCGTCCAGAAAGCTGTGGGTCAGTGAGTGAGTCCAGAAAGCCGTGAGTCAGTCCAGAAGGCCCGGGGTGTGGAAGGGGCCCGGAGTGCGGAGCCTGGCCGACTGCAACGCCGACTGCTGCAACCTCGAGATCCTGGGGAAGTGAGGAGTGAGAGCGGGGGGGATTGAGGGGACCGGGCTCTGGCGGGGCTGGTGCGGTCAGACTCTGGCGGGGCACACCAGCCCTGTTCACACACCCCCATCCCCCTCCTCTCCCCCCCTCCATTGGCCCCTGCCTGAAGCCGTCCCCCTCCCACGGCTACAGAACGTTCCCTCCGGCCCAGACCTGAAGCCTCCCTGCCCCAGTTGCAGAACTAGCCCAAAAAGTCAATTTGGCCCACAATGTGTGCACTAGCAATCCAGAAACCTGTTCCTTTGGCCCACAACACCCATACTAGCCCTCCAGAAAGCCCCCCCCTCACTGGCCCCTGGTTGAAGCCATCCCCCTCCTACGGCTGCAGGATGCTCCTCCCCCACCGACCCCCGCCTGAAGCAAAACCTGTCCCCAGCTGTAGGATGCTCCCTACCGACCCTCTCCTAAAGCCGGTGGGGAGCGGCAGCGGAAGGTCATTGCATGGCTCCTGCCTGAAGCCGTCCCCCTCCCCGGGCTGTAGGATGCCCCCCCCCCACCGGCCCCGGACAGCCCCCGTCTGAATCTGTGCTGCTTCCCCAGCCGCAGGATGTCCCCCCCCGACAACCCCTGCCTGAAACCAACCCCTCGTCTGGCTGTAGGTCGCTTGCTCCCCTCCCCAATGACAGCCCCCACCTGAAGGGTCCCCTCCCCCCGGCTGTAGGTCGCTCCCCCTCCTGCCTCGACAGTCCCCTCCTGAAGCCATCCCCATCCCCCACTGCATGACGCCCCCTGTCGGCCCACGACAGCCCCGGCCTGAAGGCGTCCCCCTCCTCCCGGCTGTAGGTCGATCCCCCCACCCGCCCCCGAAAGTCCCCTCTTGAAGCCGTCCCCATCCCTCGCTGCAGGACACCTCCCATTGGCCCACAACAGCCCCCGCCTGCAGCCGTCCCCCTCCCCGGCTGTAGGACGCTCCGACCCCCCCGGACCCCGGCAGCCCCCTCCTGAAACTGTCCCCCTCCCCACTGCAGTACGCTCCTCCCATCGGCCCATGACAGCCCCCGCCTGCAGCCGTCCACTTCCCCCAGCTGCAGGACGCTCATCTGCCCCCCCCCCCCCACCACTCAACAGCCCCCGCCTGAAGCCGTCCCCTCTCCCGGCTGCCGGATGTCCCCCTTCCCCCCCCCTCCCACCCCACCGGGAGCACAAGGTGTGGACATTATTCATATGATCTGTACAGGAGAAGATCTCCAGACATGGGAGGATTACAGGGATATCAAGAGGGACGCCGGCATCAACCTATCACTTTTGATTGGGTGGTGCCCTATAATGCTCAACTATTGAAGTTGTTCAAATCTCACATCAAAGTTGAGATATGCTCCTCTGTAAAGTCAGTCAAATACGTCATCAAGTACATCTTGAAGGGAAGTGATCAAGCAGCTTTTAGAGTTAACAGGGATGGCAAACTTACACAGTACTTGACTGGGAGATACATTGGTCCATCAGAAGCAGTGGCATTAATCGTTGGATTTCCGACTCATGAGAGGCACCCCACTGTCTTTCGACTCCAGGCACATCTACCACAACTACGAGTCGTTATCAAAGTCAATGCTGCTCAGCAAGTGAGCAACGATGATATGGCGAGAACGACTTTAACTGAATTCATGGCATTGTGTTCTCAAGAGCCATTTCTAAGAATACTCTACTATGCTGATGTTCCCCGATTTTACACATGGAACAATAAGCGATGGCAATGAGGGAAGGTTGGGAAGAGAGTGGAAGATCTTCCAGGTCTTTTTGAAGCCAATGTTCTGAGACCAATGTATACCGTGTCTCCAAGATGTGATGACCTCTACTACTTGAGACTGCTTCTCCATCACATAAAAGGGCCAGTATCATTTGATTCATTGAAGACACATGATGGAGAAATTCATCCTTCCTTCCAAGATGTCTGCAGACAAAGTGGTTTGTTGCAGACTGACAACGGTTTCAGCATTGGCAACAAACAATGGAAGATGCTGTGGAGACAAGACTCCCCAGTGCAATGAGAGGTTTGTTTGTTGTTTTGCTGACGAATACTGAGATCAATTATCCTCGACAATTATAGGATCACTTCAAAAAATTCAATGTCTGAAGATTACCTTGAAAAAGAACGGAGAATAATGAGTGATCCTAATATCATGATTGAAGAGAAGCATCATGGTCAGGCTATATCAAGACAAGCTTGAGAATTACAACAAAATAATGGAATGCTTTAATTTGCCATGACCAAGAAATGGAAGGATGCACCTTGATGATGACAATCCAGAATTGCTGCAGGAAATGCAATACGATAGAACTGAACAACAGCATTTGTTGAGGAGAATGAGCCTCTCCTGAATGTTGAGCAGGAACATTGTTGAAAAGGAAGCTTTCTTCAATGTTTTTCATTGATTCATCAGGAGGAATGGAAAAACATTTATCACCAATTTGATCCTCTCCAAAGTTAGAGGTCAAGGTGATGTGGCTATTGCTGTAGCATCCTCTGGGATAGCAGCTAAATTAATGCCTGGTGAAAGAACTGCACATTCTCAATTCAAGATACCCATCCAAGTGACCGAGGAAACATTCTGCAACATTGCGAATAACTCTAACATGGCATGTTTGATGAAGCAAGTGAAACTCATTGTTTGGGATGAATGCCCAATGATTAGGAGAGCGAGCTTTGAAGCGGTGGATAGAACTCTTCAAGATGTACGCAGCAGCTCTAAGCCTTTTGGTGGCATTCTTACCATTTGTTGTGGCGATTTTGGACAACTCCTTCCTGCAGTGAAGAGGGGAAATGATGCTGATGTTGAAAATTCCTGCATCAAGAAATCCTACGTGTGGACACTTTTTCACCAAGTTTCAATTGCACACAAATGTGCAATTGAAAGAGGGAGAAGGCAACCATTCTCAATTTTTGTTGAAAGTTGGAGAAGACGACATTTTAAAGAATGAAGATGATGAAATTAAAATGCATGGTTCGATCAACAAAAACACTGGATGATTGTATTCATTTCATCTATCCCGCATTTCACAATCCTGCAGAATTATTCACCGAAAATTGTACCTTGGTTCCGGACCATGATTCGATGAGAAGGATCAATTCTGCATGTATCACATGCTTCCCTGGAATCATTAAAGTGTACTTTTCTTTCAATGCTGTCACTGAGGGAACTAATGCTACTTATTTCCCAACATGATTCCTCAATTCACTCGAAATCTCTGGATTACCACCACACAAATTTGAGTTGAAAAAAGGATCTCCAATGTTAATGAGAAACCTGGAACCCCCAAAGCTATGCAATGGAAGAAGGATGATTGTGGAAGAGCTACACAATCATCTGATCGTTGCAAGAATCAACATGAGTGCCTTCAAAGATGAAATTGTTCTCATTCCTAAGATAACACTCAATTTGACAGAAGGCAAAGACATTCCCCTTCAGCGGACCCAATTCCCCATTCAGTCAAGTTTTGCTATGATGATCCATAAAGTGCAAGGACAAACCAAAGGAGAAAGTGTTGATATACCTTGAGTAAAGAGTATTTCAGCATGGACAACTATATGTGGCTCTTAGTCGAGGAAAGATGAAGGAAAATGTCAACGTTTTCCTGAAGGACCAAGATTGGTGTCATTAAACGCATGCTTGGTTGAACGATGATTTCTGAGGTAAATTCTCAGATTTTCTTTGTTAAAATTTAACCACTCAATAATATCTGTATATTAGAATTGTGTGTCTTTTTTTTATTATCAACAGCAAAGAGACATCACGAGGCAGTGAGCAGCAGGACGCAACAAGAGACACAACAGGAAAGAACTGAACAGAATAAATGTCATCTTTAATATTTAAATTGTTATATTTTAAGTTATTCACATTTTAAGCTTTAATAAATCCCTTTAATAAGCTTTAAGCTTTAATAAATCACTTACCTGCTTGTTCTACGTCACTATGGGAACCCAATGAGCAGGAATGGCTGCGCCGCTGGGGAGCCGCTAAGAGTGGATGGGGGGTTTGAGGGGGGATGGAGTGAGTGCGTGAGGAGGGGCGTGGAAGGCAAGGGATGGAGTGGGAGGCGGGGGGGGGGGTGAGGGGGGATCATGATCTTCTTTTGATCAGCCTTTCGGGAACAAAACAGTCTGGATAGCGAATGGTCGCTGTCAGCCACTTCTTTTCATTGCACCGGAAAAAAAAAACGTGGGAGTGCAAATAATTTTAATTTCTGATGTCCTTTTTATAGTTTCTTTTTTTTTTCAATCGCATTGAGGTGGGATCAGGATCACAACGGAAACCCATCAACCGTGCCTGTGCAGTTGGGGGCTATGGGTGAGTGGTGGAATATTGTGTTGGGGGACCAGGCCTCCCGTGTGAGAATGGGACCCAACGGGTCCCACTTCGTCTAGTCTTAACTATAAAATTGCCATTGATTTTGTCTATGTTTTGCTCTTCTCTGTCTCTGCAAACTCTTCTAGCCCTAAAACATCCTGGCATATCTGTGCTGCTCCTCTTCTGGCCTTTAACTTGTCCCTCAAATTAATTGCTTCAAAACTGCATGTGTGACAAAAGTTGAAGATATAATCTTGAAAACAATAAATTTGCAAGCAGTGCATAAAATATACAAAAATGCAATATCGGTACAAGCTGAATGGGGTAAGAGTAAGAATAAGAATGCGTGACAGCCATATGGGAAGGGGATTTAAAAGAAGTGATTGATTCAGGAATCTGATAGGTGGGAAAGTAGCTGTTCATAAGTCTGGATGTCCAGGCTTACAAGCTCCTGTATCTTCTCCCAGATGGTAGGAGAGAGAAAATGAAAAAGCCAGGATAGCAGGCATCCTTCGCAATACTACCAGCTATCCTAACACTACGCACCATGAAGATGGACTGGATAGAAGCCATGATGACCCTGTGATGAGCTGGGCTGTGTTTACCATTCTCTGCAGGTTCCGGCAGTCAAGAGTAGAACATTTATCGCATCAGGTTTACATGCATCCCTTCAGAATACTTACTGTAGCATATCTATGGAAGATTGGAATAATTCCTGTGGACATGCTGAATCATCTTAAATGCCGAAGAAAGTAAATATGTTAATGTGGTTTCATGACCACTGCATCATTGTGACCAGGTTAGGTTGCTGGTGATATGGAGGCCTAGGAAATTGAAGCTGTATTCCATTTCTACAGCAGTTCTATTGATGAGGATGGGGTTGTATTCATTTCCCTGTTTCCTTTAGTCAACAACCTACTCTTCCTTAGCAAGACAAGCGACTCTTTCATGCTGTCAGGGCCACAACCTAGCCATTGATGTCTTGCTGAAGTTAAAGGCAAGGTTGTTCTTCTGACACTATGATATAAGTTTCCTAATCTCTTTCCTGATCTCAGTCTCATCACCAAATATTTGCTGACAAAAAAGTGACTATTGCATTTTCAAAGCACAACTGTTTATATTTGCTCGTAATTTTTAAAAAACCTGGTGGATGATGACAAAATGTGTCGCATCATCATTGCTTTTTGTATATCTTTCATTCATTTGTTTTATGTACCTTCTATATCTCTCGTTTCCCTTTCCCCTGACTCTCAGACTCAACCTGAAATGTCACCTATTTCATTTCTGCTGAGATGCTGCCAAACTCCAGCTTTTTGTGTCTATCTTTGGTGGTTGATGACAGCTGATTTTATATTCACACAGAAGATTTAATACAATGGATTCTAGAATTGGACAATACTATTTGACATTTGGACAGGTACATGGATAGGAAAGGTTTAGAGGAACAAATATGGGCAGGTGGGACGTGCATGGGTAAATTGAACCAATGGGTATTTTTCCGTGCTGTATAACTCCACGACTAAAGATCATCAACAGAGTTTTAGTAGTTCTGAGTTTCATTGCAGCATATTTGGTTGATAAATTTAATTTGAAAATCAATTAAAAAACTGTGGTTGCTGAAAAAACAGAAAACACTAGAAACGTCCAGCAGAGCAGTCAACATGGATTTGTGCCTGAACAGTCAACATGGATTTGTGCCTTGAACAGTCAACATGGATTTGTGCCTGGAAGGTGATGTGAACAGTCAACATGGATTTGTGCCTGGAAGGTCATGTTTGACAAACCTTCTTGAATTTTTTGAAGCGGTTACTAGGAAAATTGATGAGGGTAAAGCAGTGTTGTCTATATGGATTTCAGTAAGGCCTTTGACAAGGTTCCCCATGGAAGGTTGGCTAAGAAGGTTCAATCTTTGGGTGTTAATGGCGAAGTAGCAAAATGGATTCAACAGTGGCTAAATGGGAGATGTCAGAGAGTAATGGTGGATGGCTGTTTATCAGGTTGGAAGCCGGTGACCAGTGGGGTGCCTCAGGGATCTATGTTGGGTCCACTGTTGTTTGTCATGTACATCAATGATCTGGATGATGTGGTGGAAAATTGGATAAGTAATTATGCAGATGAAACTAAGATAGGTGGTGTTGTGGATAATGAAGTAGATTTTCAAAGTCTACAGAGAGATTTGGGCCATTTGGAAAAGTGGGCTGAAAGATGGCAGATGGAGTTTCATGCTGATAAGTGTGAAGTGCTGCATCTTGGCAGGACAAATCAAATGGGACGTACATGGTAAATGGTAGGGAATTGAGGAATGCTGTGGAACAGAGAGATCTAGGAATAACTGTGCATAGTTCCCTGAAGGTGGAATCGCATGTAGATAGGGTGGTAAAGAAAGCCTTTGGTGTGCTGGCCTTTATAAATCAGAGCATTGAATATAGGAGTAGGGAAGTAATGTTAAAATTGTACAAGGCATTGGTAAGACCAATTCTGGAGTATGGTGTACAATTTTGGTCGCCTAATTATAGGAAGGATGTCAACAAAATAGAGAGAGTACAGAGGAGATTTACTAGAATGTTGCCTGGGTTCCAGCAACTATGTTACAGAGAAAGGTTGAACAAGTTAGGTCTTTATTCTTTGGAGCGCAGAAGGTTAAGGGGGGACTTGATTGAGATTGACCCTCAAATGGAAAGTACAACAATCATATATATCATAACTAGAGCCAGGATTTTGCCATAAATGCCATAAATGCATAATGATTTTACCGGGATAAAGCCTTTTTCATGATCGAGTGCCTAAATCAGTCTTTTTTTTGCCATTTTGCTAAATGGTTGTGCTATTTTCTCAAGTTGTACTGTTTCTATGTTAACACGTTAATATAAATATTAATGTTATTACAAGAAAACCTTCACCACCGGGGAGAAATCGGGGGCGCCACCATCGGTCATTCATTCATTTGTGCCACTGCCCGCTGGTTCAGTCTTCTCCAAGAACTATTTAAGAAAGAACTGCAAATGCTGGAAAAATCAAATGTAGACATAAAATGCTGGAGAAACTCAGCGCGTGAGGCAGCATCGATGGAGAGAAGGAAGAGGCGGCGTTTCGGGTCGAGACCCTTCTTCAGACTGATGTGGGGGGGACGGGAAAAAGAAAGGAAGAGGCGGAGACAGTAGGACTAGAAGGAGAGTTGGAAAGAGGAGGGGGAGGAGGGAGAAGACAAGGTCTATCTAAAATTAGAGAAGTCAATGTTGATACCGCTGGGGTGTAGACTACCCTAGCTAAATACCTAAGCTTGTCTCCTCACTACATTTACTGCTGGCCCCAGTCGCAAATCTGCGTTTTTGAGTGATCTGTGCAAGGCATTCATTGATGCTGGTGTTTCACTGTGGAAATTGGAAAACAAACCTCTCAGAGGGTTTTTAGAGAAATATACAGAGGAGCATAGACCAAACGAGTCATCATTATGGAAAAATTATGTTGACAGCAACTTCAACATTGTTGTGCAGAAAATTAGAGATGAAGTTGCATGCGACAAAATATGGATCTCAATAGACAAGACAACTGATGCTATGGGGAGTTATGTTGCCAATGTGATCAGTGGAACACTAGTGGCAGGTCAACCATCAAAGGAGTATTTGTTGACATTGGAAGTATTGGAGAAGTCAAACAGCTCAACTATTGCTCAGTTGTTTACATCTTCACTTGCTGTACTTTGGCCAGAAGGTGTAAAACACGAGAATGCTCTTCTATTTGTGACTTAGTTTTATTCCCCAAAATGTAGCATTTGACATGTTTAGCTCAAGGACTTCATAGAATTGCCAAGAACATACGAAGCTTGCTTCCAAATGTTGATCGCCAAGTTTCCAATGTCAAGAAAATCTTCCTCAAAGCACCATCACGTGTGCAGTTGTTCAAGGTAATGGCACCCAAGATTCCGCTACCTCCTCAGCCCATTTTGAACATAGCTAAAGTTCTCAAAAGTAGTTGTAATGCACAAGATATCAACATGAATATAGAGTCTGTAGCTTGTTACGGGTATGCACCAGAGACCTCAGCTAGGTAGAAAGAGGTTTTTCACAACTGAAGCAAATTCTGTCTGACAAACTGCATTGTTTAAAACCAGATAAAAAATGTTGTTAATTATGTGCAACCAGGAAACGTTGGTCATTTAATGTAGTATACCTTTATATTATCATTTGTAACCATATTTTGGTGGTGGAAATAACTGCCTTTTTCTGCCTTTTTTTTTGGTCAATAAATGCCTTTTTCGTGCCTTTTTTGTAATTTTATTATGTCTTTTTGCCTGTCTATTTCAGAGTTTTTTAATGCCTAAACATCCTGCCTCTAATCATAACTTGCAAAAAATGACAACACACAAAAAGGTGCCATTACACACAATTAATAAACATACACATATCTTGACGGGAAAGTTAAAAATGACATTACGTTTTCAGAGGTGCAGGTACGCCATACCATTACAAAAAAAAAAATCAACGGTTGTGGTTGACAATAGACAATAGACAATAGGTGCAGGAGTAAGCCATTTGGCCCTTCGAGCCAGCACCACCATTCAATGGCTGATCATCCCCAATCAGTACACCGTTCCTGCCTTCTCCCCATAGCCCCTGACTCTGCTATTTGTAAGAGCCCTATCTAGCTCTCTCTTGAAAGCATCCAGAGAACCTGCCTCCATCACCCTCTGAGGCAGAGAATTCCACATGTTCACGTTGTTGGATGTTCATTCCAACACTAAAACATCTCTGCAGGAATTTCTAAGGACTATGCCTCCCTAATCAATGACCTCCCATCTCCCATAAGGTCAGAAGTATGGATGTTTATTAGTTGCATATTGTTTTTTTTTCATTTCCTTACTCCTCAGCAAATGAAGCAATCCATACCTGCATGCAGTAAGACCTAATGAGACATAGACTGAAGATAGACACTAAATGCTGGAGCAACTCAGTGGGACAGGCAGCATCTCTGGAGAGAAGGAATGGGTGACATTTTGGGTTGAGACCCTTCTTCATACTGATGCCAGCAGAGAGGGAGATACATAGATAAAGAAATGTAAGGTGTGAAAACAGGACAAAGAGGTTGGAGATCAAGGAAAATGTAGAATAGATCATTGTTAGCTGGGAGAAGGTAACAACAAAGGAAACAGAGATAAAATGTAGTCAGAGACAGACAGACTGGTCGGAGAACTGGGAAGGAGGAGGGATGGAGAGGGAGGGAAAGCAAGGGTTACTTGAATTTGGAGAAGTCAATGTTCATACCTTGGGAGGTGTAAACTGCCCAAGTGAAATATGAGGTGCTGTTCCTCCAATTTGTGCTGGGACTCACTTTAACAATGGAGGAGGCCCAGGACAAAAAGGTCAGTATGGGAATGGGAGGGGGAGTTAAAGTGTTAGCAAGCGGGAGATCAGGTAGGTTTAGGTGGACTGAGCGGAGGTGTTCAGCGAAATGATCGCCGAGCCTGCGCTTGGTCTCACCAAATATATCGGAGTCCACACCTAGAACAGAGGATACAGCAGATGAGGTTGGAGGAGGTGTAAGTGAACCTCTGCCTCACATGAAAAAACTGGACGGTGTTGAGGGGGGAGGTATAGGGACATGTGTTACATCTCCTGCGGTTGCAGGGAAAAGTACCTGGGGAGGCGGTGGTTTGTGTGGGAAGGGACGAGTTGAGCAGGTAGTTGCGGTGGGAACAGTCTCTGCAGAAAACAGAAAGAGGTGAAGATGGAAGGATGTAGCTAGTGGTGGGATCCCGTTGGAGGTGGCGAAAATATCGGAGGATTATGTGCTGTATGCGACGGCTGATGGGGTGAAAGGTGAGGACAAGGGGGATCTGTCCTTGTTGTGACTGGGGGGCGGGGGAGTAAGAGCAGAACTGTGGGATATCGATTTATGATGGAAGAGGGGAACCCCCATTCCCTAAAGAATAAAGGCATCTCCGATGTCCTGATATAGAACACCTCATCTTGGGCGCAGATGCGGCATAGATGGAGGAATTTGGAGTAGCGGATAGAGTCTTTACAGAAAGCAGGGTAGGAAGAAGTGTAGTATAGACATAGGTGGATATGTGGCAAGTAAAATCCAGACCAGAAGAGTTCAGGGCAATAGCTGTCTCCAACAAAAGAGGATCTGTCCATCTACTCTTGACATTCAATAGCAATACCATTGCTAAGTCCTTACTTTCAATATCTTCAGTACATCATTGAGGAGGGACGTAATTGAAACATGCAGATAAATACCGTCATGATAAGAATAGGTTAGAGGCTAGTGAGTAACTCAAATCCTACCTATCTACAAGGTACTGGTCCAGAATATAATAAAATGCTCACAAAATGCACCACATTTACTCAACAAAGCCTCTATGAAAATATCACCCAAACCTGCAAACTCTATCAGCAAAGAGCACAGGACCACATTTGTGTGGGAATACAAACATTTATTCTTCCTCTTCAATGGGAATATTTCAGTGATCCTCCATTACATCATTGTTGAATTATCGTCTTCATATAGGCTGCAGAGTCTAAGAAGGTGGCTCATGACCACTGAGCAATTTAGGGTGGGCAATAACTGCTGACCATGCAGATAACGCAGATCCTTGAAAAATGAATAAATATAGCGAAACACTCAATATTCATAATCGATTACCATAATATAATCTCGAAATGCTAATATGTGATTTGATTCCCAATTCATACTCATAGAGTGATACAGTGACACAGTGTGGAAACAAGCCCTTCAGCCCAACCTGCCCACACCGGCCAACATGTTCCAGCTACACTAGTCCCACCTGCCCGCATATCCTTCCAAACTTGTCGCATCCATGTACCTGGCTAACTGTTTCTTATACTGTAAGTTGGGATAGTCCCTGCCTCAACTAGCTCCTCTGGCAGCTTGTTCCATACACCCACCACCCTTTGTGATAAAAAATCACCCCTCAGGTTCCGATTAAATTGTTTCCCCTTCACCTTAAACCACTGTCCTCTGGTCCTCGATTCACCTACTCCATGCAAGAGACTCTGCATCTACCCGATCTATTCCTCTCATGATCTTGTACACATCTATAAACTAACCCCTCATCCTCCTGTGCTCCAAGGAATAGAGTCCCAGCCTACTCAACCTTTCCTTATAGCTCACATCCTCTAGTCCTGGCAACATTCTCGTAAATCTTCACTGTACCCTTTCCAGCTTGACAACATCTTTCCTGTAAAATAAATAATTATGTTATTCATATTCTTCTATTCCTTCTCCTCTAACTAGCAACTAATGTGTGTCCATCAAAGGAAGGTATTAATTTTGTATCTCTGAAATCCAAATACCACCTCTGACATCAAATCATGACCATCATCGTAGGGTTCCAAGCAGCAACTCTCTTGGATGAATCGTGGCCTTTATGACCTTAAGATCGGGACTGCTTTGTTCCATCACCAGATACATAAAGAAACAAAATATATACCACACCTTGGCCTGTTCAAAATAGGGAATCAGCGGTCTGGGGGAGGTATTTTCTTCTTGCAACAATTCACTTCTGAATGCTCTGCATAAATTCACATGGTTGTATTGAACATTCCACCACATTTTCTGAGGCAATAGGGAAGCAATGAGTGGTTAAAGCACTCTGCTGTGCTTCTTGTTTAAATTGACCTTTTCTCCACAGTTTCAGCATAAAACATGCTGAGATGTTCATTATTACCATTTGTGAATAGGATAAAAGTGAACAGAAGCAGTTTAAGAACTCCAATCACACTATTTTTGCTCCACTGGGTTTATTCTCAGGGTACGGATTCCCTTGGCACAACCTCAATCACACTTACACCTTTAGATGTGATTGTTTGATAACTAAAGCAATAATTAAGGTTGAATTTTATGAATGCATACAGCAATTTGTTTGGCCTTCACTAGAGATGACCAATCAGATACCATGGTGAAGAGCCTTCCTAGTTAAATTGTCCCCCCCATTGGGTGCCCCATTTATTTTTATGTTATGTTGGTGCCAAGAGCAGTCTGCAGTCTTTCTTCGTGTTCACAAGTAGCAATCGTCTGATTCACGGAGAAGCAGTAAATAAGTCTGTAACATCTGTGCTACTACACACTCTGCCTGGCATTCCATCCTGGGTGTCAGGGGTTATGGGGTACAGGTGTCAGAGGTTATGGGCAGAAGGCAGGAGAATTGGGTTAGGAGGGAGAGATAGATCAGCCATGATTGAATGGCAGAGTAAGCTTGATGGGCCGAATGGCTTAATTCTGCTCTTATCACATGATTTTATGATCTTATGATCCTTGTTCCATTCCTCCTTTGGAAAACGGCGAGGTGGGGAGACACTTAAAATATCTGAAGAATTTTTGCACTGTTTTTGTTTTGTATATTTTTTTCATTTTAAGTACATTTTATTTTGGGGAAGAAATAATGCAACCAGGAAAAGTGACAGCCTCAGTGGAAGCTGCAAAGCATTATGAATCTTGTTACTGTAGCCGTCTTAAAATTAAAGGGTAATTTGGAAGGGCAATAAATGTTAACTCTTCTGAAATCCTTGGTTGTCTATTAATAAAGGGTAACTTTCCCTCTGCATACAAAACTGGCTAAAGTGTTTGAAACATTATCAGAGATCATTTCCTTGTTGCTGCGATGCCATGCTGCAACTCTGACAAATAAAAACAATGGAACCCTTGGAAAAGTGGCATTAACACATTTATGTCTCTCATCTCTGAATGTCAGCAGTCTGAAGAAGGGTCTCGACCCGAAACGTCGCCTATCTCCTTCGCTCCTTAGATGCTGCTGCACCCGCTGAGTTTCTCCAGCCTTTTGTGTACCCTATGTCTCTCATCTAGTGCTTTTGTCAGATCTCTGGTGATGTTTTGGCAACAAAGCAGAAGCCCTCATCGCCAATCCACCACAGTGGAAGTCTACCAACATTATATCATCTTACACCATTTAAATATTGTCTCACCTTTGAATGTTCCAGTGGTTGGTAGAAATTCCAGGGGCATTTGCAAATTAGACCATGTCCATTAAGCAATTCTAACACTGGGGTGAAAAACTAGTCCTTTTGCCAAAGGCATAAACAAAACCAATCTTTTGCACATTACTTCCAAAATCTGTATCTGTTGAATTCGGAGAAACTGTATTACAGAAGCACTCAACTTCTATGCTGCACATATAACATGTGTAACTGAATATGTATATCTTTCCAATTAATTGAGGCATCACCACAATACAACTGTAGCTGCCAATTCACCCTTTCACTCCCTTATATCCACTACTGGTGTGCCTTTCACCATCAAAGCACAGAGCCATGCAGGTTTGGAGGTTATTTGGCCTCTCCAAATTGCCCATAGTGTGTAAGGAGTGGATGTAAAAGTGGAATAACAGAACTAAGGTGAAGGGGTGATTGATGGTCAGCATGGACAGGCCAAAAAACCTGTTTCCATGCTGTATCTTTCAATCAGGCACGTGCCATCAGGGTAAGCAAGGTAGGCACTGCCTACTCTGACTAAAATTAAAAAATGGTAATAACTAAATATAAATAATAAAGGCATGGGAGAATTATGCCTATCTAAGAGATCGATCTCTTAGGTAGGCATAATTCTCCGTGCCTTTCATCCGCAGCGCTTGTAACACGGGAAGCTCTGTGCGCAGCCCACATGCCGTCAGCGCTGCTTCAAGCGTCAACTTCAAGCTGGGCTGAAGGCAGCAGAAATTCTCCCTTTGCAGCACTGCGCATAGGCATCAGCGTACTGCGCATGCACAATGCTGGTGCCTTGACGCGTTTTTCAAATATGGATTGCCATTATTTTAAGTGTATGTTAGGAAACAAAGAGAGAAGAATGGAGTTCGTGTACCAATAATATGGTAAGTACATTTTATGTTTATGTTTTTAAATACCGTATTTCCCGGGGTGTGGGGGTGGGGGGAGAGCTCCTTTCACGGCATTTGGGGAGTCTGGCCCTGGGTAAAGTTGCGGGGAGGGCATGAATGTTGTGAAGGAGGGGATCGGGATAATGTCACTTGCGACGCTCCTTGCACGGAGGCGTGCAATGCCTCCGCATTGAGGCCGGGGGGGGGGGGGATGGCCAGACAACGGAACGAGCCACCACCTTAGCTCCTTCTGCCAGACCCCGCTCACCTCTGGCAGCTCTCCATCTAAAAAACTCTCCTGCCACTCGCTGGCCTCGCACATGTCAGGTTGAGGTTGAGGTTACTTGGCTGTGGGAATTTAAGGATTTGCAGGAAGCCGCTGACATGAGCGAGCGGCAGGTGAGAGGTGTTCAGACGGAGAGCACTGCCAGGGGTGAGCGGGCCAGCAGAAGGCGCCTGAAGTGGCGGCCAGTTCCGCTGTCGGCTCCCAGCGGCTGCTCGCAGCTCCCCGAGCTGCTTCTTTCCCCGGCTAAAGTGCGGTGGCGTCCGGAGTGCTGCGGCAGCGGTGAGTGAGGGAGCTACTGCCATTATCCCCGACCGCCTACTTCTCAACACTCCTGCCCTACCTGCAACTTCACCCCTGGCACAGACTCTCTACATGCTGTGAAAGGAACTCCCCCCCAATTGGTGTCTTGAACAAGTGTTGTCATTCAATTAGATGACAACTGATTCAACTTTTCCCTGTACTCCCGTTTTTCCCACCATCTCTCCACCTGCCATCACCCTTCACCCCCCCACCCCCCACCCATTCAGTAATTCAGAATAAAGGAGAATTGGAAGCCTTGGGCAAATTAAATTGTTACTGTCTTTATTGTTATTTTTTATTTTTACGGAGAGAACAATCTGCGCATGTGCGAAGTAAAATTTAACCGACTGAGTGCCTACCCTGAGTAATTACTCATGGCACGTGCCTGCTTTCAATCAATCAAAAACAAATCTGCACAGTCTCCTTGCTTTGTCATATCCTCAGCCTGTCCCTTCTTGGCTTCCTCAAACGTATCTTACACAGGTTTAGCTTTTCTTCACCATGTCATCATACCATTAGACCATTACAATGACCCTGGATATTAAAAAAATAACTCTTAATATTTCAAGTTCAATGTACAGAATAGAAGTTGCCTACAACTTCCTTTTGCTATTTCCAACCACCTTTAATTCATCCTCATGCTAATTTCCTCCAAGAGAAGTGACCAGCCCCCAGTTACTAAACACTTTAATTCTCCTTCCCATTCCCACACTGCCCTTTCTGTCCTTGGTCTCCTCCATTGTCAGAGTGAGGCAAAAAGCAAAATGGAAGAATTACATCTCATATTTCTATTGGGCAACTTGTAGCCCAGTGGTATGCATATTGATTTCTCTCACTTCAGGTAGCCCTGGCATTCCATTTCCCTCCCCCCACTCAAGTCGAACTAGCTTCTCATTTTCACCAAACAAACAGCTAACAATGGCCTGTACACAAAAATCTGGAGAAACTCAGCGGGTACAGCAGCATCTAAGGAGCGAAGGAGATAGGCGACGTTTCGGGTCGAGACCCTTCTTCAGAGTCTAAAGAAGGGTCTCGACCCGAAGCGTCGCCTATCTCCTTCGCTCCTTAGATGCTGCTGCACCCGCTGAGTTTCTCCAGCTTTTTGTGTACCCTCGATTCTCCAGCATCTGCAGTTCCTTCTTTAAAGCTAACAATGGCCTGTTTGTTTCCTTTATCATCATTACTTTTTTACATATCTTTCATTCATTGTTCTTTATCTCTCCACATCATCGTTTATATCTCTCATTTTTCTTTCCTGTGACTTTTAGTCTGAAGAAGGGTCTTGACCAAAAACATCACCCATTCCTACTCTCCAGAGATGCTGCTTGTCCCGCTGAGTTATTCCAACTTTTAGTGTCTATCCGGTTAAAACCAGCATCTGCAGTTCCTTCCTACACAGCTATTGGGCTTGCTTGTTGCCAAAATTGAGATCATTTTTTTCAGTTTTTCTGTTACTCCCATTCTTTCTCCTTGCAGGCCCAGCAATTCCCCCCCCCCTCCCCCCCCCCCTCCCCTCCCCCCCTCCCTCCTCCCCCCCCCCTTCCCCTCCCCCCCTCCCCCCCCCCCCCCCTCCCCCCCCCCCTCACCCCCCCCCCCCCCCCCCCCCCCCCCCCCCCCCCCCCCCCCCCCCCCCCTGGATTTCAAATAGAAAACTGCAGATGCTGGATATCAGACATAAAACAGAAAATGCTCAAATTCAAGACTTGCAACACTGGTCCACATCCATGCTATGAATAAAACAAAAGCATAGTTCCTGAAAGTTTACACATTTACAGCAATGAGAATAACTTGTACTTATACAGCACCTTTAACATAGTAAACTGTCCCAAGTTGGAAGCATGATCAAATAAATTTCAATATCAAGCCACAGCATGAGGAGGAAGTGGGTTTCATGATTGCCTTACAGAAGATGGAGGGATGGAAAGAGTGGGATAGCTGAAGGCATGACTGCCAATAATTAAACAAATATATTTGTGAGTGATTAAGAGGACCACAAGAGTGAGTTAAAATGACCTCTGCTCCTTCCCTCCTGCTCCATCCACTCCTCCCCCACCCCAACACACACACACACACACACACATTGAACTACCCCTATCGCATTGCATTTTTCAATGTCTCTGTTATTCATACTTCCAACAGTATGATTTAACAAGGAATAGACATGACTCAAGGCATGACTCAAGAACGCATAAAATTCAGGATCATAACATGATATATGTATACAATTTTCAGTCATTTATACTTTAAAACCATCCAAATGTTATTTTCCAGTTTCAATTAATTTAGATTAGGGAAATAGTGGAAAAAGCAAACTTAATGATTAAAAATAAGTGAGTCAACGTGAGTGGAATTCAGTAAGTGTAAGCAGAACATAGCAGTGCCTAGTCATTTCTTGAGAAACAGTCCATCTGCTTGGTGTCAGCAATTTGATACAGTTCAGTATCTGAACAGATTGAACAGAGGTGAGGCTAAACACTTAACAGGGCTTATGGCACAGTCCTGATGCTGACCTTTGTAAACCTAGTGAAACAGGAGAAGGTTATTGGACTGGTAACCAGGGAAGGTTCACCAGTACTATTCAGCCCAAGCATACACAACTGACATTACACACAAAGATAGACACAAAATGCTGGAGTAATTCAGCGAGACAGGCAGCATCTCTGGAGAGAAAGAATGGATGATGTTTTTGGTCGAAACCCTTCTTCATATTATTTTCCAGGTCCCCACTACATTATCTTTACTAATTTTCCAGGCCATTTCCGATTTTTAATAAAATACCTCGACTCCATCCTATCCCCCTGGTCCAATCTCTGTCCAAGGCATCTCACACACCCTATGTCTCTTCAATGACTTCCGTTTTCCAGCCTCCCTCTCCCTCAACTTTACGAACTAACCCGGATTACAGGTACTGACATTACACACAATAGCCCCTCGGTAAAGGAATCACAATTACCTGGAGTTCCAAATAAACTCTTGACTTATTAGCTGATTTTGTTTTCGATGCCAATATAACTCGGCTTGTACTCGCTAGAATTTAGAAGATTGAGGGGGGATCTTATAGAAACAAAATTCTTAAGGGGTTGGACAAGCTAGATGTAGGAAGATTGTTCCCGATGTTGGGGAGGTCCAGAACAAGGGGTCACAGTCTAAGGATAAGGGGGAATTCCTTTAGGACCGAGATGAGGAAAACATTTTTCATACAGAGAGTGGTGAGTCTCTGGAATTCTCTGCCACAGAAGGTAGTTGAGGCCAGTTCATTGGCTATATTTAAGAGGGAGTTAGATGTGGCCCTTGTGGCTAAAGGGATCGGGGGTATGGAGAGAAGGCAGGTACAGGATACTGAGTTGGATGATCAGCCATGGTCATATTGAATGGCAGTGCAGGCTCGAAGGGCCGAATGGCCTACTCCTGCACCTATTTTCTATGTTTCTAAGTTTCTATAATGCAGATGGGAAGTTGGAATGAAACAAAAAAAATCAAGAAAGTATTCAGCAAGTTAGGCAGCTTCTGTAGGGAAGAGAGGAGAAGTAATCTTTCAGGTCTATGACCTTCATCAGAAAAGGGAAAAAAATCATAGATCAAGCAAGTTTTTCAGGTGCGGGGAAAGTGGATAGCAGAAGATAAATTGGTCTGTGATAGGGTGGATACCAGGGAAGTTTAAATGGCAAATTGGTAATGGTACAGGGTGAAAGATTGTGTTAAAGGTAAGAATAAGAACGTCCTTCAGGAGATGTAAATAGCAATGAGTGAATAAATATGTGAAATATAGGAGAAAATAAAATATTAAAAATGGCAATGTGAGGTACAAGGCTGATGATTGCAAATTATCTATAATCATGAGTCTCAGTGTGAAGTTCCAAAGGTTGTAATATGATCAGTTGGAATATGAGTTGATGCTCCTTAATCTTGAATAAGTTTTATTGGCGCAATGCAGTGCGGACCAAAGACTGAAAAGTCAGAGTGGGATTAGTTTGGAGAGTTGGTATCCATTTTCCTCTCCTCCTCCCTTCCACCCCCTCCCCCCCCACACACACACTTTCTCTGTATTTTACTATCTGATATATCTCTTACTTTTAGCTGAACTTTGGAATAAAATGTATTGCTCTGCAACAGTACAACAATTTGCTGCATAGCTAATGCTGCTTAACCTGCTGACCATTTCTATACTTTTCCCTTTTTATTTCAGATTTCCAGCGTCTGCAGTATTTTGCTTCAAGAATTTTTCTTTTATTGGCAAAGTATTTGAACAGCCGAACCAAATGCTAGAAAGGGAACTGAAAGGACATCTGATGTTGCATCACCTCCTTGCTTCTTAGATCATCATCTAACTGGCCTTTATTAGGTACTCAAACGGACAGCATTAACAGGCTATTTGAACACAAGAGCGACTGATGTCTAAAACTGATCCTGCACTGAACAGTCGCTCATAGCTAGTTTGTTGGCAAATAAATAACAAACACAATAGCATCTTCAAAGCACATTATAAGGTTGTAAAACAGTATCTGTGGATTTAGCTTCTAAAAGAAAAGTAATTAATGATTCCTGACTTCTGTTTAACTGCCACTTAATGACACTTAATATTATAAATACTGGGTACAACACCATTATCAGACTTGAAAATATAGCAAAAGTACTTCCTTCCCCTTGGCAATGACCCTTTTATATATTCTTCATAAATCACCCTCATAAAATAAAACCAGGAGTCTATAAAATAGTACAGTATTACTGTATTTCCAACCAGAATCATTACGCCCAGCTGGTTCTTTAAAATATGGGGAAAAGAATGCTTTTTATGTGCTCAGCTAATAGAGCCAGCTTGTGATATATATCATATTGGCTGCCATTTTCAGACCCCCTGGATATCTGAGGAAGTACAAGCTCAGACTCAAATCCTTTTGGAAATTGGCATTTTGATCAAAATAACCACACAGGAAATCACTATGATTTAATATTGTGTTGTTTAATGTTTGGCCAGTTGGTTGACAGAACAGTGAGAGGATGCTGACAAGGTCAGACTGCCAGACATTCCTCAGGACAAATTGTTTGTACGCTATTTAAAGAATTTGTTCAAAAGAGCAAGAAAAAATAACTCCCATCTGAAACTCTTCGTTCACGCAGACTGCCTTAAAAAGCTGGGTTGGCGAATCTTATTAGATACATAATCTCTGGAGTGACTAAAAAGGAGTTTAAAATAATGAAAATGGACTTCATTTAAACAGAATAAGTGAACCTTCAAAATGACAATGTTTGTATTAAACTTTAATGTGAGAGAATTATATTTACTGTTATCTACGTAGGAATCATTGTACAATACGATACGATAGAACTTTATTCAAACCCAGAGGGAAATTGGTTTGCCAACAGTCACAACGCACAACAAGGTACATGAAAACTTGAATTTAAAATTAAATTAAAAGTGAAAAAAGAAAGAGACAAGTGACTGTTGACTGGCTGCCGTTTGCGCAGCGCCTTAACAAGAACAAACGAACAAACAAACAAGTGAAGGCTTAAACCCTGGGCAAAGGATACCTACCTAAAGTACAAAAGTACTTGGTGTTCTCTTTAATACTGTGTAATAATTTCCCTCATGCTTTCAATTCCTTCTACCAAAGCCTTCAGGGATATATTGAAGAATTCTGGCATTCTGGCTGTATTGTTGGCTTCCACCACACTAGCTAGGCCACCGCCACTCACCTTCAAATGTTACAGGGTTACCTCAGAATGGTTGAAGATAGGCAGATCTGCAAACACTGCTCCCTATAGCCAAGATGTCCAACAGACATTGTGAATTGTGCTGGCATCTTACATTTCAAGTCTGAATGGGGATTCATATATCAAGGTTGCATTCATCCAAGTGATATGATGGCCCATTCATTTCTTCTCTGCTGTGGGCCCATTAAATATTCTTCTCCCCAACCAGCTCCCCTTTCCAAGTATTTTGATTTGATCAGGGAAGAATGACCTGGGGCCATGTCTGGTTGCTATGCAAGGCCAGAAGTGGGTTAGATAACATACTTATTATGACAGAGGATAAAGTTACCAGTTAATGTAATAAGTGTTGATTTACATCATACAGCTGGTCTTTCCTTTATGTCTCAGTTACATTCCTAGATACTGCAATGCGAAGTGAATCAGTGATAAACATATCCTGTTCCCAGGCCAGGAACAGGTTCAAGAGGTAGATAAGAGGCTGGATAGGTGTAGGGCAAAGACCTGAGCATTCAAAGGAAGTAAATTGTGTAAAAGATAGAAGGTAAATATGGGGTTTATGTCATGGGGGCGGTTCCAGTATGGCACTGCACTCAGAGCTGAAGGCAGCTACTGACTGTTGAGTGCTGTCATCCAGTAATACATGAAATAAACAATGATGTAATAGAATTTAGTTGAAAAGTGAACCTTCAGTAATAGTTTGCAACATAATAATGAAACAACAATCAATTAAATAATGTGTTTGCAACATGATAATGAAACAATAATTAATTAAATAATGTTAAGTGAGGAAACAGTACCTGAATAGAGATAAGGTCGAGTTTGTGGCGATGATTGTCACATGCAGAATGTAAGTGTAATTGCATTACTTGGTCGATGTGACCTCCTAGACTAGTTTTTAATGCCTCAGGGAGGCACATAGTATGATTTCCAATTGAATGGTGGCCATCCGTCCATCTGCGGGACATGATGTAGCAATGTTACAATATTTTGAGATTTAAAAAATCAAGTCTGCAATTTATCCCATCAGATAAAGCATACAAAGAAGTTTAATTTGACACCTAATTCACTTTCATGTCTTCAGTATGAAAGAGTTATGGCCATTTTCATACTCGGAAATTAGCATCTTGTTCCCTATTGCTTTTCCATTGACTTAACACAAAAGTTGTGATCGATGACAGTCAAAAGCCCATAACTTTCTTAAAAATTAAGAGAACTGAAAGAAATGTTCAGTTATTATAGATTGAAGCATTCTGAAACTAATATGAAACAATCTTACTTGGATGACCTGAAATTAAAGCATATAATTAGTTAGTTACCTAATTGTAGCTAATTACAAAATTCAATTACTAGATCCAAACATCTATCCATTTCTTAAGAAAATATTAACAATTTTTTTAAAGCCTAAGTGTCCAAATAACATTCACACAAGAATTCACAATATGACATGATTTTTAAATCTCATTGTTATAGGCCAAATTGAAGGAATTTAGTGTTTAATGCCCATAAATTAATGGGCAATTTAAACAGCTTGCGAGTGGGATTTTATGGAACGCGATGTATTGGAACGTTGCGGTTGCGATGAATTTAAACCCAATATCGGCAGGAAAAACACTGCCGGTTCATATGGGGAATAAATCACCGTTTCACAACATGAAATATTGATTAAAGTAATCTAAACAAGCAAGTTTATATGAAAAAATAAACAGCTTTCACTTACCTGTCCCCTACGCAAAATCCGTCCCCATTGTCGGCGTTCCCGGCATTAGGAGCTCATTTTTATTTTACTGTAGCCCTGAAATAGTCAGGTGATTAAAAAAAAAAGAACTTACCGGCAGTCGGAACGGATTTCCAGAAATAGCTTGCACTCCGAGAAAATATAATTCCGGTGGCAAGGCAAACAACGCATTTTAACCCCCCCCCCCTTTAAAGGCGCCAAAGTCGCGCACACAGCCAGTGACAGAACTGCAGCACCGCTAAAGGTAAGTTTTGTAACATACCTACATGATGGCGCATCTTTGACATTGCCCTGCTTGTAGAGGGGAATGTTTAATGTGTGCTTGCATTTCCTGCTATGGCTGACCATGTCTATCCTTGACAAGCACACCATCCCATAGCTTAGCCTTCAGCAGGTGAAGTTGTCTCTGGCTATTGGATTGGGGAGTGTGTTACTGTTGATGTTTACCATTTTGTGGTTTTGGCTCCTGGTCTCCAGGATCATGGTGCTTCATACCCACCTGCAGGCCCTTTCACCACCTGCCCTGGTCCTCAGCAGCCACTTCCTAGTTGTTAGTGCCAAAGTAAAAAACGGTCATATCGCTTTTAAACATATCCTTGCAGCAAAGCTTTGGTCTTCCTCTTCTGTGCATTGGTGGCTTCCCTGTAGAGCACATCTTTGGGGATGTGCTCTTCCATTCTCCTACACAGATAATTAAAGTGACAGACAACTGTAAGCTCAGTCATTCATATGAACTAAACTGAGGTGTTCCGCAATGTAGTCAGGTCTCGAAAAATGGGCATTGGTGGAAAGTTTTAGTTGCAGCAAAGTGTTTGAGCAAGCAAGAGAGAGCTGACAGGGAAGCTGGAAGAAGCAGATACAATATCAATGTTTAAGAGGCATTCAGACAGACACGTGAATAAGTTAAGCAATGGAGAGATACAGTACAGACCATGTGCAGGCAAATGGGATTAGTTTAAAGCAGCATCACAGTCAGCATGGACATGGCGTGCTGAAAGGACTTATCCTGTGCTTACTGTTCTATATCGTATATTTTATATTTTGCGTTCTAAACACACATTCGTCATTACACAATATAACTAGTGAGTGGAGACAATTGGGCAACAGTCTGCCAATCAATGTAGGTTTAGTGCAAATAGTCCTTAAAATAACATTGCAAACTCATTGTGAAAAGCTGGATTTACTGTGAGTGAAAAGTCACTGCATTTTTCAAAAGATCACACATTATAAATGTTGGCCATTACACCTACTTCACCTACCACCCATTCCTAACAGATGCCGATATGACACTGAAATCTCAATGTATTAAATAAAGCTAATTCTGACTGGAGCTCATTGCCGATTCAGTCAAAAAGGTGTTAGTTCTAATCTACCAACCTTCAGGCTTGTGTCAGGGTTCCTGATAACTTTCATTTCCTGACTGATAAGCAATTGACATGGGATATATATATATATATATATATATATATATATATATATATATATATATATATATATATATATATATATATATGTTTGGAATATTGATGAATTGAGTTATGGACAACTGGCTTAGAGGAGGAGTTGACATCCACATAGATGACCTACAATCATGTTGAATCATTCGCAAGGCTTGAGGAGCCTGGTAGTTTCCTGACTGCTAGTCACCTCGGCTGGATCTGTTTCACCAGTTGTACTGGCGAATATTCCCGATTCACACTGAGATTTTCATTTCACTTCTATTTCAGTCCTCCCCTAATTGTTGCTACCCATTAATTGGGTTCATTTGCTTCTAATTGATCATTCCACTGCACATTATTGGCACTTATCTACACCAAATTTTATATAGCAGTGTTTTTCTTCCTTCAAGCGGTTTCCCAGTTTTTCTGTATCTTCTAGGGTATTACATTATACTATACAGTCCTCTTAGTGTCCCATTGATCGACCAAGTCTCGTTGTTTCTTGTGGGAAGGGTGGAGAGAGAAGTGCAACTAATTCCATAAATGGTCTATTTCACCTTTCTTTTCAGCCTGACTGTTCTGCATGAACTAGCATCTCCTGCTTCAACTAAGTCCTTATTTCAATAAGACCTTATGCACCTCTAAATTCTATCAGCAATACTTGTGCAATATACTTTCATGCAGATCCTTATGATATGCTGTCCAGACAACATGGCATTCCATCCCATAGGGAGAATTCTACGGTTCATTTGTGTATCATGTCTCCAAATAAATGTCAGACATTGGTCAAGAAATATTGTTTGCTCTGAAAGTAAATGTGCACAGTGCTGACAAGCTTATTTACATTGTGGAAGTCTCCAGACACATCCTGATGCCCACCCATTGCATTAATGCACTCAGGTAGCAGAGGTCACCATGATATAAATTTCATTTTCTCTGCCTATATTATAGAAATAAATTAAAAAGGTTCTTACATCCTCCCACTCATTTATACCACAAAAAAGTAAATAAAGAAATACAGAATCTCTTTTCATTTCCAAATCTCTCAGCAAACTTTCTGCTAACCCAACGCCTTTTTCACTTCCTAACTCATGATTTGACTTGTAATTATACTGTATGAGATTCTTTCCACGCTATCCCCATCACTCATATATGTAAATTCCCAAAGGCTAAAAAAGGAGAGATATGATACATAAATCAACCAATGGAAAATTGCTTTGGACCTCTCTAGCCATAATCCGGTAATTGTGTGGGCCTATCTTAAAAGAAAAAATCTCATCAAATTGCCATATAGCATGCATGGTCACATTTGGATCACATTAGACTAATTTGTTACAAGTCTGTTTATTCCAGGTGACCCCTGCGTTACAAGAGAGGGTTGCATTCTCAGGAAACTACCCGTATCACAATTTTCTGTAACAGTAAAGCCACATAAGCTGTGTATGCATCAAGAAATGCAAGTTGAAAACAAAATACATAAATTCCATGAGAGGAATTTTTTATTCCATATCTCGTGTTTGAGGGGAGTGATTTTTTTATTCAGTCAGGGCAAATATCTGTTACTTAACATAGAGGTTGCCCTATATTATGATTTACTTTAAAGCTATTTTGATAAAACTGAATTGTATACCATATTTATTATCTTATCCAATTTTTCTCCAGCACAATATATCTGATAGATTTGTTTAATTACGACGTACAGCAATTAGACTGGGATCTTCACAGTTAAATATAAAAAAGCTAGTGGAAGTTATTAGACAATACACAATAGACAATAGACAATAGGTGCAGGAATAGGCCATTCGGCCCTTCGAGCCAGCACCACCAATCAATGTGATCATGGCTGATCATCCCCAATCACTACCCCGTTCCTGCCTTCTCCCCATATCCCCTGACTCCACTATCTTTAAGAGTCATATCTAGCTCTCTCTTGAAAGTATCCAGAGAACCGGCCTCCACCACCCTCTGAGGCAGAGAATTCCATGGACTCGCAATTTTCTGTGAGAAAAAGTGTTTCCTCGTCTCCGTTGAAAATGGCTTACTCCTTATTCTTAAACTGTGGCCCATGTTTCTGGACTCTTCCAACATCGGAAACATGTTTCCTGCCTCTAGCGTCTCCAAACCCTAAACAATCTTATATGTTTCAACGAGATTTCCTCTCATCCTTCTAAACTCCAGTGTAGAAGCCCAGCTGCTTCATTTTCTCAGCATATGACAGTCTTGCAATCCCGGGTATTAACCTTGTAAACCTACGCTGCACTCCCTCAATAGCAAGAATGACCTTCCTCAAATTAGAGGACCAAAACTGCAAATAACACTCCAGATGTCGTCTCACAAGGGCCCCTGTACAACTGCAGAAGGTCTATACTTTGCTCCTATACTCAACTCCTCTTGTCATGAAGGCCAACATGCCATTTGCTTTCTTTACTGCCTGCTGTACCTGCATGCTTACTTTTATTGACTGATGAACAAGCACCCCAGATTCCGTTGCAAACTATTAATTACACCATAAATAAGACAGCAGCAATTTTCAAGAATTTACAGTTACTCCAAAATCCCCACCCTCATTTTAGAATAAGTTAAAATTCATCTTGCAACATGAACATACATCTATTGTTAAGCCACAATAATGATTCTGAAGGAAAGGTAAGGAAATAGGAAGATCACGTTTCCAGCAGCCATCGTCCCTTAGGCAGTAGACAATTCATTGCAATCTTCGTTTTCAACAAAATCTTGTGTCAATATAACATGTGCTGACTTAAACTTCATAGGAATAGTTGAATTCGCAATGATGAATGGACTCTATTCTAAATGGTTTACTAGCTATAAACCTTTTAGTGGAATCAGATCCACTTGATTTGCACTTATGTATTTGAGGAGTAAAGAGACAAGTGCAATTGAAATATTAGATTGCTTTTTGGTCACTGAGACACAAGAGAGAAAAAGCCACAGAGGAGAAGCATGTGATTAATTCCCATGATCAAATGACCTGTGGCACAATTGCATTTCAGTTTTGCTAGGAGGTAGCGGTGGAACTCTGACAATAAATGACACAGATAAAGTAAAAGAGAATATAAATTCAAATTAAATGGGGACTAAAGGAACATGTTGAAAAAATGGAAAGCACATTCATGTTGAGGGGTTGGAAGGTCATCTTTTTGCAGTGGCCAACACATTAGAGGGATTTTTATAATGCTTAAAAAACCCCATTTGCAACACTTGAGGTGATGTTCTGATTAGGATCTTTTAAATAAAGTCATAATGTTTGTATATCTTGGCTGACCAAATGCAAGTGAAAATGAATGAGAAACATTTGCTTGGGGCAAAGGTTTGGAAGATGGAGTGAAAATAAATAGTTGGACTTAGAGTTGAAAGTAAAATGGCAAATATGAGACGGGTGACTCATTTCTTTCTGGGGTGGACACAGAACAATTGAAGCTGGGAAGAGATAGGAATAAGTAGCTGATGAACCATACAAGGAAGTATTAGCAAGGAGTTGATGTAATTAATCCACTCATCCCCACTGCCAGTGTATGATTGTCCCTTCTTATGTTACAGTAAATTCTGAGCTGCAACAAAACTAATTCCATGAAACTAAATGTTTTAGATTTTATTAGGAGATACCAGACATTCACATCATTGCTTGATACTCGTACTTTGGAAAATTGCAAATTCAATGTCAAATTTTCATAGTAATTCGCACCTTGAGCCTTACATTATTAATACTGCTTCAGTCTTGTTATTGGTGAAACTATTAAGTCTAGCATAGAGAGGTAAACTTTCAATTTGCTTTAGAAACATAGAAACATAGAAAATAGGTGCAGGTGTAGGCCATTCGGTCCTTCGAGCCAACACCTTATACAATTGATAATCCGAAATGTCTTAAAGCGAGCAAAGTATTTAGGTGTTGGCATGTACCTTATGGACTGAATGGCCTCCTTTTGTGTCATAGTGAGCAAGTAATTTTTTGAAGGGCATCCTCAGTCAAACACTTCTAAACGACCAACCCAAATTTGGACCTTAATAAGGGAAAAAAACAGGTATTGTGTCTAATTGTGTTGCAAGGCAATAATTTAGCCAGTTCCACTTTCAGGCTATTAGTGAGTCGGTAATGTCAATTTCAGTGGAAAGTTAACATTAATTTGTATATCAGTTCATGTTCTCCCTCAAAGCATGAAGCTGGTTTCATACTTTGGAAATGGGTTACCTGGTGACCAGTCCATGATGTTGGGACTCTGCAAAGTGAATTGAGCGGTCTCAGAAAGCAAAACTGCACAGCTTGAGTAATAATATGTCCAAATGTTGCATAAAAAAATAATTGACCAAATGGCATTACTTATTTTAATGCAGATAGCACAAAGAATGTTAGCGCTATTCTTAGAGAGCTGTACTACAATGATAAGTTTGGAAACCGTGAGATGAGGACACATGTTGGAAATAAAGAACTGTAATAAATACTTACATTTATACTTATAACCTTATACAAAAATTGAGGATAATCCTTGATGTCCTAAAGTGGGCCAAGTATTTTGAGGTGTTCTCACTGATCTGATGAATGGAAACAAGTCAATTAGATTTTTTTTTTTAAAGTTGTATTTAATAATCCCTAAAGAATATAGTGTAGAATGATAGAAAATATAATGCACAGGAAGTGTCCAATCAGCCCATTGTGTCTATGCCAATATAGGAAGAGCTGAAGAAGGGTCTCGACCCGAAACGTCACCTATCTCCTTCGCTCCTTAGATGCTGCTGCACCCGCTGAGTTTCTCCAGCCTTTTGTGTACCCCAGAGCTACCTGGCCTAATTATTTTCAGCTCTAGTTCCATTCTTGTTGAATAACATGCTTCCTGCTCCTATCATTCTTTCAGGCAGTGAGCTCTACACCCCCCACCGCATTCTGGACAAGAAATACCTTTGCTTTAATCACTCAATCACTTACTTCAGTTTAGTTTAGTTCAGTTTAGTTTATTGTCACGTGTACCAAGGCACAGTGAAAAGCGTTTGTTGCATGCTAGAAAGACATAGATGGATCAGCCATGATTGAATGGCGGAGTAGACTTGATGGTCCGAATCTATTCTATTCCTTATGACCGCATGACCTTGAAATACTACTTTCACTACTTGTTACTTGTTTACTATTTGCTCACTGAAAATCACTACTTTAAATCTATGCATCTAGTTTTTGATCCCTCTGTAAAATAAAGAGATCCTCACTATTTATTTTCTCTAATGATTTTATACACCTCAGTTAAGTTTCACTCAGTCCTTACTGTTCCAGAGGAAAATTAAACTTCAACTTATCCAATCATTGCGCACAGCTAAAATGTTCCAATCCTGGCAACATCTTCATAAATCTCCCCTGCACTCTCTTTAGTACAAATAATACATTTGCCAAAAGTAGTAAATTATTAGTAGCCAGCAGAATCTGGTGGAGAGAAACTAGAAGTGGCTCTCTCATGTTTTTGGTAGCTGGTGATGATCCCAGACTTTAACTGTCAGTTTTACATTTATAGCAAGCATTAAGTTAAGAAACCTTTCCCAGACCTCTGTGCTGCAATACAAAGGGCACTATTATTTTTAGCTTAACTTCAGCCATTATCTTAAGTGAAAGTTTCCTTCAAATCACAAACAATTTTATTTTTTAACCAGTGAGAGTTATATTCTCGTTTATGATTTTTTTTTTTTCAGGACAACCAGCATTAAATTGTCCAATATTGTCAGAAATAACTGAAACTGAATAGACGGAGAGGAATAAAGAAAAACAGATGCTTGGGGTGTATGATTAATGATAAAACAAGTAGAAACTAATAGAAACTAGTTACAAGGTTAATCTTCAGCAGGGTCCTGGCTGATAACAAGATATTAAGTAATGAAACATCATTGTACACTTTGATGCATCGAGTCAAACATAGACTCTGCATAAACTGTGTATTAATGGACTTTTCCTTTATCCAAAACCCCTGCAGAGTAAGGACAAATTAGTCATTTTTGCCCTTAACCCTTTTTTCTCGACATGTCAAATCTACCTTATATTGCGTGCATGTTGTCTGACCAAGAACATAAAGGGATCTTTGTTTTTTTTTTTCTCTCCCTGAATAAAACACCATTGATTTTTCTTCAGAAGCATTGGTCTCTTTATAAATGCTGAAACATTAGGTCAGTGAAAGCTGGGTGGACAGGAGGTTAGAGAGATTAGGAAAGTGTTTTAAAAGAGTTGTTAGACTGGATGTCTTAAATGCTTCATAGTTTATTCACTGCACTTACCCTGAAATAAAGCTTCCTCAGGCGAGAGAGGAAGCCATCAACAGTTCCTATCAATTCTTACTGGCTACAGTCTTATATGACTGACTAACTTTGTTACTGACATCGACATTACCAGAGGGAAAATGTATCTTTGAATGCAGGCTGGCACTTGTATGATTTGCTATAATTTTAAAGTGACAAGAATGTTTTTGTTTACTGAAAAGTGCATTAGGAAATTATTTGAATTCCCAGACAGAGACCCTTCCAAACTTGACTGAGTTCAGATTGTTCAGTTTGAAGTGGAGTATATTCAGGCATTTGATGTGGCTGACTACTTTTCTTCATTATTTTATTCCAACGTGGATTAACCCATCCCTTAATTGTCTGCATTATCAATGTTTTGGGAAGTATAGAATGAATTTACTTTTTTTTACCCCAAAAGAAAATTCAAGGAATGATTGTTACAAGCCAATAGATTTTTCTTTGTGAGTTCTCTAACACATTAAATACTTCTGCACTGCCTGCAGGCAGGAGACTAGGTCTTGTAAATGTTCAAAGTAGAAGACTGAACCCATTATGCTCTCTTTACTTCATATTGCTGAGAATCCTGTCTGAGCAGGGTGCAATTAGAAAGCCAAATTACCCCTCTATTTCCTCACCATGTGAACAGCAGTAGTTTAGTCCTGTGTCAGTTTATTCTTTAACAGGGCCTGATGTATTTATAACCACACTTAGCTGAGACCTCCTCCAGTGACAACGCCGGAATACCAGACATTGGCAGAGAGCCCATGTGTGTTGATGGCAATTGTTATCACGTCTCAAGGCCCCTAACTTTGATGGCTGCTGATTTCCTGATAAACCCAGAGCTTTTCAGAGGCAGACGCTTAAAAAAAATAGAGGAAGTAGGAAACTGAATTGGCAGGACATTGGGAAAAGTTGGATTTTATGACTGCTTTTAGCCTTAATGGATAGTGATTTTAATCAGGAATTAAATTAACTATTTAACAACAGTTGCCTTTTACAAACCGGGAATAGAAAACATGATATGGTATACAGGAATATTAGCTAAAGACATGTAAAATGTTTAATGCTTGCCTTTTTTTTAAAGAGTTATACATGTTTTTATATCTTTTCTTTCATTTAATTTTTCATAGATTTTATGATAACTTTCTGTTATTCCTCTGCACTGCCTTTCTTCCAACAAATAGTATTTTAGATTTTAAATAAGGACTTCAATCGTTTTTCTTAATTGTCTAAGGAAATGGCATTATTCTGAGAGGGATATCTCACCGAATTGGATCCATTTCAGACTATCCATCTCATTGGCACTTGGCTTCAGGATCCATTTCAAATATTGAGCCAATGACAAAATGGTTCACATGAAATATGCTGAATTAAGATGGGTGCTGATATATTACCAAGAATAGTAAGATGGCCATACCTTGGGATCCACATTTACTTTGTTTCTTATTAGAACAAAATGCGCAGCATAATAGTAACATAGAAACATATGAATTAGGTGCAGGAGCAGGCCATTCGGCCCTTTGAGCCTGCACCGCTATTCAATATGATCATGGCTGATCATCCAACTCAATATCCTGTACCTGCCTTCTCTCCATACCCTCTGATCCCTTCAGCTACAAGGGCCACATCCAACTCCCTCTTAAATATGGCCAACGAACTGACCTCAACTACCTTCTGTGGCAGAGAATTCCACAGATCCACCACTCTCTGTGTGAAAAACGATTTTCTTATCTCGGTCCTGAAAGACTTCCCCCTTATCCTTAAACTGTGACCCCTTTTCCTGGACTTCCCCATGAAGTCCATAATGATGAATCTTGTTGAATAAAAACTGTAACAATTTGTGGGTGTGTTTGGGATGCTACTATATTATGCATAGCTATTTGAGCAGTCCTGGTGTTCACTGGAATTGACTCTAACACTCATATTTACCTTGAAAGAACGGTGCTGGACCTAAATCAAGGACATAATGGTTAACTTACCTGAATGACAATCAAGAAACCTGAACTAACAATCCAAAGTTTTGAATTTAAATCCCACCAAACCAAGGCAGTTGTGAAATGTAAATGCAGTTAATGATTTGGGATTTGCAATAACAACTTGTACTTATGCTTGTAATAATGTGTTGGGTGGCGCATTGGTAGAGTTATTGGTTCGATCCTGACTAGGGTGCTATCTTTATGGAGTTTGTATGTTCTCCCCGTGACCGCGTGTGTTTTCTCCAGGTGCTCTGGCTTCTTCCTATACGCCAATGATGTACAGGTTTGTAGGTTAAATGGCTTTGTTAAAATTATATATTGTCCCTAGTGTGTAGGATAGAACTAGTGTCTGGGATGATCATGGTCACTCAGTGTGCAGAAGGACCTGTTTCCGTGCAGTATCTCTAAAATCTAAAGTCCAAATGACTACAGAAACGACTAGTCTGTTGATAAAAGTATATCAGCTTCTTTATTTGCTTTTTTCAAGGATATTTGCTCCGAAGTGTGAATCCAAACTAAATCTTAATGGTCTAGATTCAAATCGATCTCAATCTAAATTTTGAGCAGGTGATCACCACCTTCTCAGGGGCAATAACTGCCTATAGCCAGTAAATGCTCACCTTAGTAAGATCCTGAAAAATTGAATTAAAAAATGTGAATCATGGTTAGAGCTTCCTCTGTGTAATATCCAACATGTTTCTCATTCACTGCAGTGGCTTAATTAGTGCTGCTCAAAGGAACTGCTGGAGGCTGCTGAAGAAATTGGCATGAAAGTTTATTAAATTTAATGTGGGAGCAGGTGATGCAGCAATGTTCCTATTACCTCGACATTAATGTGGCAGCTCACTGCTGCCTGTGCTTGCACCATCCCCCAATGTGGGCCCTCCACCCATGGACTTGCATCTAAGCCGAATAAAGGGCTCAACCCAGAAAGCTGATTAGTGAATTCAATTGCCAACCACAGCTCAGCAGATTTATTCCAGTGAGGTCAAAGATAATTGTTACAGGTCCATTTTAGCAGGTCATTCCACACACTGAAGTAATGGTGCTAAAGCACCAAAGGGGAACATCTACATTAAAAACAGAATAAATCAATCACCTCCTTCGTCAATGGTAATATAATGACTTCTCGTGACTTCACTGGCATTGTTCCATGTTCTTCCAAATTTCCATCGATATAAGATTATCATGGTTTAGTTATGTTTTTATATGTGCCTATGTTCATATATGTTCAGTAATGACTAGAATTGCTTTTGATATCATGAAAAGAAAGGGATCCTACATTGGTAGGGATAAGTTTAAATTAATATACTTTCGTTTTCTTTTGTGTTCCCAGCTAATTTCTATAAGTCTGCCACATTGTCAAATATATTATAAATTTGTCCAGCGCTGCATTGTTCATAATGTGGGCAGCAAAGTTACTGAATGCCTTCAGTGTTGGTATATCATACATATAATCAGCAAATATTTCCACAGAGGTCAGCTTTTTCATTTCTTGGGGTTTTTGGTATTGGTTTATTGTTGTCATGTGTACCAAGATAAAGTGAAAAGCTTTGTTTGTATGCTGTCCAGTCAAATCATATAATACATGAGGACAATCAAACCATACATAAGTATAACAAGTAGTGCAAAAGAGAAAAATACCAAAGTGCAAATTATAGTGTCACAGCATTTTAGCATTACAATTCCAGAGAAAAAGAAAATTCACTTTGGACAGGTACATCAATAGGAAAAGTTTGAAGGGATATGAGCTAAATGCAGGCAGGTGGGACTAATGTAGGGGGCATCTTGGTCGGCATGGGCAAGTTAGGCCAAAGGGTCTGTTTCCATGTTGTATGTCTCAATAACTTTAAATGCAAGATCCACAATGAAGTTCATTGGAAAATTGGACCATTCCCTAGTTTATTGGAGGAGTGTTCAGTCGAATGTTAACAGAGTTGAAGAAGCTGTCCTTGAATCTGGTGTAACATGCCTGCAAGCTTTTACACCATCTGCCTGATGGGTGCTATTGAATTGTTGCATAATTCAGTTACACAACTGAATTCTATGATCCATAAAATCTTGACAAAATAAATGTGCTTGTTACTTTAAACTCTGATATGACACTACATCATTTTGCAAAGACCAGTATTCTCTGAAAGGAAGTAGGCAAAATTGGCAAGACCAGCATTGTTGCCCAATCCATAGTGCCCTTAAGTAGGTGGATTGCCTTCTTGAAATGTGAAGTTTCTCTTTAGGTACTTCACACAAGAATGTGAGAGCTCCCATCTGGAAATCCTTTCCTGACCAAGCTCTTATTAGAAAGGGAGTTCCAGGATTTAAAACCTGCAAAAATAACGGAACAACTATTTCCAAGTCATGAACTATGATTTGGAAAGCGATATGAACCTGTTTGAATATCAATATAAATATGAAGAGTGGTGAATCTATGCAATTCATTGCCATAAACCACTATAGCGGCCAAGTAATTGGGTATTTTTAAGGTGGAGATTGACAGATTCTTCATTAATAAGGGTTTCATGGGTTATGGTGAAAAGGCAGGAGAATGGGGATGGAGAAAGATAGATCAGCCATGATTGAATGGCAGAGTAGACTCGATGGGCCGAAGAGCCTAATTCTACTCATATGACATGAATATGCAGATGTGGGTGTTAACCACACAACTATTGCCCTTAACTGTAGATGTTAGTGGGCTTGGATCAGAGGGATTCTGTCAATGGAGCATTGGTGGATCGATGCAGAGCATTTTCTATGTTGTACACACTTCACTATGGGTTAAGGTGGTTGAGGAAGGTGGATGGGATGTTAATCTTCTTGAGTGTTGATGGAACTTTGTTCATCTAGGCAAGTAGAGATTGAATGGTCATTTTACAGTGCATTTCCAATCAATCTATACATATGAACCCAGACATCCTGCTCCCTATCACTTTAATTCATAGCGGCACCTACTGGTGCTCGTCAGTATCGAACCTTGCGGTCAGAAGCCGTGCGCACTTGACTCTGGGAGGGGTCGGGATTTCGCGCGGTTTCTGGGCTCTGCCCGCCAGTCGTTCCAGGACCACCATTGTGGTCGTTTGTGTTTTGCGACCAGTGTTATTGTGAATGAGGATTGTGAATAAATTATTTTCCAACCAACCGATTGTCATAATTCATCCGCCAAATTGGTGACCTCGTCGAGTCTAACCGTAGTTAGGCCCAAGATCATGCAAGACAATTATTTTCCCGCCAGCGAGGCCGGCGCTCAACAGGACTCTGTCAGCCTTCGGTTGCCTCCTTTTTGGCCTGATCAGCCACAGGTTTGGTTTGCGCACGTAGTGGAGCAATTCCACCTGCACTGCATCGCCGAGGACGAGATGCGTTATTTCCACGTGGTAGGGGCCCTACCACAGGAATCGGCCTCATGTTTTCTACCTTACCTGAGGGACCCACCGGCGTCGGCCAAGTACGAAGGCCTCAAGGTCCTGTTGCTGCATACCTTTGAGCTCAGCCGTCGAGACCGAGCAGCGAAGATTCTACGCATGGACGGTATGGGTGATCGGAGGCCCTCCACCTTAATGGCCAGGATGTTAGCCCTGATGGATGGGCATCGGCCGTGCTTGCTTTTCGAGCAAGCCTTCCTAGAACAGATGCCCGGCGACGTCTACTTAATGCTCGCAGGAGCCGATTTCAGCGACCCCCAGCAGCTCGCCGAGAGGGCCGACGAACTATGGACCACGAGGCGACAGGAGGTCTTCACCATCACCCGCCCGGTTGCACCAGCTCGATTGCCGCTGAGGCGGCCACACGAGGAAGGCCAGCCACCGGCCACCTCTGAGGATACGCCGCTACAATCTGAGCCCTATGGTAGACGCCACTGGTGTTACTACCATCTCCGTTTCGGTGTGACAGCTCGACGCTGCCAGAGTCCGTGTAGATTTCAGGGAAATGCCTCGGCCGATCGCCTGTAGAGGCCACCGCGATCGGCCCGAACGAATGCCTCCACGTCCGTGACCTACACTCTGGCCACCATTTCCTTGTGGCCATTGTCAGCATCCTTCCCCTGACCACCCACGATACTTGCGCCGGTAAGGTACGACCCTTCCTCTCGGTTATTAATGGGAGTGACATTCGAACATACAGTACGATACCCCTTAAACTAATCTTCGACTCTCACCCATACAGGTGGAAGTTTATTGTTGCTAACGTCGCCCAGCCGATCCTGGGGGCTGATTTACTGCACGCGTTCTGCCTCCTCGCTGATGTGCGTGGCAGTCTTATGGTCCCGTTGTCAGATCTCCGCCCCGACGAACCGCGCAGCGCGCCTCCGCCCAAACCGCAACTCGATGACATCGCAGACGCCGAGGAACCTTTCGCCGCTCTGCTATGCGAGTTCCCGGAGCTACTAACGCCACGTTTTGACAGGGCCATGCCTCGTCACGGTGTGGTGCACCACATTCCCGAAGGCCCACTCGCGCACACTGCATACCACCAGACAAGCTGCACATTGCCCGCGATGAATTCCAGTTGATGGAAGACATGGGGATTGTGCGGCGGTCCGATAGCCCTTGGGCTTCCCCTCTCCATATGGTTCCCAAAGCATCTGGTGGTTGGAGACCTTGCAGTGATTACAGGCAGCTTAACGCGGTAACCATGGCGGACCGGTTCCCGGTGCCCCATATTCAGGATCTTTCGCCGCACCTCGAGGATGCTACCTTCTATTCGAAGGTTGACCTGGTTCGGGGTTATAACCAGATCCCTGTCTACCCCGACGACGTCCCCAAGACATCCACCATCAGCCCGTTCGGCCTGTTCGAATGGCTCCAGATGTCATCCGGCCTTAAGAACGCCACTCAGGCATTCCAGCGGCTCATGGATCAGGTCAAGCAGGGTTTGCCTTTCATCTTCATTTATTTAGATGACATCCTGGTGGCCAGCAGTTCACAGGCGGAACACGTTTTTTTAAAATAAAAAAATGTATTCAATTATTTAAAAATAATATTTACACTACAATAAAACAAGCCAGAACCCACCACCATAATACAATACAAACATATATCCATAATAAACTACTAAACAACTATGATACAATCCTTATTGAGGATACATTCAACACCCTGCAGAGCCCAGCAGTCCCGGAACTCCCTCAGGGTGCTCGTGGACAGGGCGTATTCCCTTTCTAACCGCACCTGGGCACGGACGTATCCCCGGAAAAGGGGCAGGCAGCCGGCTTGGATAGAACCCTCCCCTGCCTGGCGCCTTGACTTGCTGAAGGCCCGCTTGGCCAGGCCCAGGAGCAACCCAACCAGGACATCTTCAGCCCTACCCTCTCCCCTACGCATAGGGTGTCCAAAGATGACGATGGTGGGTGAAAAATGCAGCCAGAAGGCAAGGAGCAGCCCCTTCAGATAATGGAACAGGGGCTGCAGCCTCACACACTCCATGTACACGTGGTACAGAGGGCTGAGCTTTCACTGCTTTCACAGACCACAAACCGCTCACTTTTGCGTTGGGCAAGATCGCCGAAAACCTACCGTTTGTCATAATTCATCCGTCAAAATAGTATCATTAAAATACAAAAACAACCTGTATATGTACAGTGGCTATTTTGGAGTAAAGCATCCCAATGTATTTCAAAGAAATGCTACTAATTAAATTTGGAGAAATTAGAAGGAGATTTAGAAACTAAACATGTGGTCAAAAGTTAGGCTCAAAGAGCATCATAAGGGAAGTAATGAGTGAAGAGTGTAAAGGAGAGAATATCACAGCTAAAAACCTTAGCAGCTGAAAATGGAGGAGAGTTCTTCTCTGAATGCAACGAGTTAACTGCTCTGAAGGTTAATACTGTGTCCTTCTACAGAATGGTAGCACATATTTGCTGTAATTGTTTGTGGCACCCAGTAATCACAGATAGAAAATTGAAGTAAAAAATTACTGTGAGCAAACTTGCTTTCAGCAGGATAGTAAATTACACAACCGTTATTCCTTCAAGGAGTTTGCAAGGAAGAATGAAACAAACAGGTCAGAGTTTAGATAAGTACTAATGTTCCATCCTTTTATTATTAACATTCTTAGGATGCCATAAAGGATTGGTGTTGGAGGAGGTTTAGATGAATGGAGAGGCTTAAGCCTGTTAGTGGAAAAAAGATTAACTCACTTAGCTGAAGATTTTGGCTAAATGGTAAATGATTGGCTGTGCTGTACTCTTTATGTAGGTTGTGGCTCTGTAGAGGCAGCTGTGACATTGGTTCATCACCCTGGAGGTCAGAAGCTGTAAAAGCCAACATCGGAAGTTATAAATTTGAATTCAATTATACAGGGGATTTGGGGACAAGCATCCAAAATGGAAAGCTTTAAAATTTACTACATTTCTTCAGAGAATTAAATCTGCTAAGCATCCCTTGTCAAGGTTACAGGTAGCAGATAATGTTAAATGTTTACAAAAGCTACTCAACAGTTTAACTATTGCCAGTGAGGTCTCCAGGTGCAGCCCTGCCAGTGCTGCATGCACCGACAACATTTTGCTTACAAGTTCAACCTTGTGATGCTCATTCTTTAGAAGCTAGGAGTACCAAATAGGTTCCAAAATGCTGAATATGAGCTATGTGAAATGTCATAATAGTGAGGGCAGTAGCAAGTGCACAGTAATCATCTCATGAAGTCATAGGTTGAATTATTCCTTTGTTATCACGTGTTCCAAGGTACACTGAGATTCTTTTTTTACATACAGATCTGCAAGATTATTGCCTTACATAAATACAATCCCGATTAGGTACACAATGCATAGAAACAGCCAACACAGAAACTAAATGTAGTAGTCGCCAGCTGTGACAGCCTGCGACAACCGTTGCATCCTTCTGGTCGTCCCGTGAAGCGTCGTCCCTCTCCTTGCCCAGCCGTCTTCAACCTTTGTTCCCCAGGGACGCCTCCCACAGCTGACAATGAAAACGCTGAAGGTAAGGCCTCCTGGTTCTTCCTATCGTCCGTAATCCAGCATCTGCCACCATTGCTGACTCCCTCCTCCTCCTCTCAAGGTTCCTGGTCTTCGGGGGCGTACAGGGGCAAGTACGTGGTTTCAAGCTTTGGGATCTATCGCCTGTTGGGAGAGAAATATAGAACATAGAAAAATAGAAAAATAGGTCCAGGAGTAGGCCATTCGGCCCTTCGAGCCAGCACCGCCATTCAATATGATCATGGCTGATCATCCAACTCAGTATCCTGTACCTGCCTTCTCTCCGTACCCCCTGTTCCCTTTAGCCACAAGGGCCACATCTAACTCCCTCTTAAATATAGCCAATTAACTGGCCTCAACTACCTTCTGTGGCAGAGAATTCCACAGACTCATCACTCTCTGTGTGAAAAATGATCTTCTCATCTCGGTCCTAAAAGACTTCCGCCTTATCCTTAAACTGTGACCCCTTGTTCTGGAGTTCCTCAACATCGGGAACAATCTTCCTGCATCTAGCCTGTCCAACCCCTTAAGAAATTTTGTAAGTCTCTATAAGATCCCCCCTCAATCTCCTAAATTCCAGTGAGTACAAGCCGAGTCTATCCAGTTTTTCTTCATATGGAAGATCCCAGGAATCAGTCTGGTGAACCTTCTATGCACTCCCTCTATGGCAAGAATGTCTTTCCTCAGGCTAGGAGACCAAAACTTGTACGCAATACTCCAGGTGTGGCCTCACCAAGACCCTGTACAACTGCAGTAGAACCTCCCTGCTCTTGTACTCAAATCCTTTTGCTATGAATGCCAACATACCATTCGCTTTCTTCACAGCTGCTGCACCTGCATGCCTACTTTCAATGACTGGTGTACCATGACACCCAGGTCTCGTTGCATCTCCCCTTTTCCTAATCGGCCACCGTTCAGATAATAGTCTACCCTCCTGTTTTTGCCACCTGCTGTTGTAACCTCACATTTATCCACATTATACTGCATCTGCCATGCATTTGCCCACTCACTCAACCTATCCAAGTCACCTTGCAGCCTCCTAGCATCTTCCTCACCGCTAATACGGCCCCCCAGCTTCGTGTCATCCGCAAACTTGGAGATGTTGCATTCAATTCTCTCATCCAGATCATTAATATATATTGTAAATAGCTGGGGTCCCAGCACTGAGCCTTACGGTACCCCACTAGTCACTGCCTGCCATTCTGAAAATGACCCGTTTACTCCTACTATTTGCTTCCTGTCTGCCAGCCAGTTCTCTATCCACATCAACACTGAACTCCCAATACCGTGTGCTTTAAGTTTGAATGCTAATCTCTTATGTGGAACCTTGTCGAAAGCCTTCTGAAAGTCCAGATATAAAACATCCACAGGATCTCCCTTATCTACTCTGTTAGTTACATCCTCGAAAAATTCTATAAGATTAGTCAGACATGATTTACCTTTCATAAATCCATGCTGACTTTGTCCAATGATTTCAACACTTTCCAAATGTGCTGCTATCCCATCTTTAATAACTGACTCAGCCTATCTGGCCCTGGGGATTTATCGGCCTTTAATCCATTCAATTTACCTAACACCACTTCCCGGCTAACCTGGATTTCACTCAGTTCCTCCATCTCATTTGACCGCCGGTCCCCTGCTATTTCCGGCAGATTATTTATGTCTTCCTTAGTGAAGACAGAACCAAAGTAGTTATACAATTGGTCTGCCATGTCCTTGTTCCCCATGATCAATTCATCAGTTTCTGACTGCAAGGGACCTACATTTGTTTTAACTAATCTTTTTATCTTCACATATCTATAAAACTTTTGCACTCCGTTTATATGTTCCCTGCCAGTTTTCTTTCATAATCTATTTTCCCTTTCCTAATTAAGCACTTTGTCCTCCTCTGCTAGACTCTGAATTTCTCCCAGTCCTCTGGTAGGCTGCTTTTTTTTGGCTAATTTGTATGATTCATCTTTAGTTTTGATACTATCCCTGATTTCCCTTGTTATCCATGGATGCACTACCTTCCTTGATTTATTATTTTGCCAAACTGGGATGAACAATTGTTGTAGTTCATCCATGCAGTCTTTAAATGCCTTCCATTGCATATCCACCGTCAACCTTTTAAGAATCACTTGCCAGTCTATCTTGGCCAATTCACGTCTCATATCCTCAAAGTTACCTTTTTTTTAAGTTCAGAACCCTTGTTTCTGACTTAACAATGTCACTCTCCATCCTAATGAAGAACTCAACCATATTATGGTCACTCTTGCCCAAGGGGCCACGCACAACAAGACTGCTAACTAACCCTTCCTCATTACTCGGTACCCAGTCTAGAATAGCCTGGTCTCTCGTTCCTCTACATGTTGGTTCTAGAAAACCTGCTTGCTATCCCGCATACCACATTCCAAGTTTCTCCCAAATCCTTCTTCTGCTCTTTCGGGGGGAGGGGGAGACTCCGTAGCAGGATCAGCCGCCGGTTCGCTACGGCGATTTCAATTCTGCTGTTTAATTCTGTTGTCGTGACAACAATCTGTTTTTGATTTCTAAGGGGAAGGATGTAGATGGTTTATATGCAACCAATAATATAGTTACCTCACTCCCATTAACCCCAGCCCAGTTAACATCAATCATAACGCCTTCCCCTCAGTAGGAAATGTAGCCGGTGCTTGAAGGTGTATGTAATACCCAGTGCTATCATTAAAGATGCACACTTAAGAGCTTGTAAAGTTTTCATTTACACCCTTGTTGCACGCATTTCTAATTTCATGTTTGATGCCATCCCCAACTCCATTACTACTGTTAGGTGGCCTGTACACAACTCCCACTAGTGTTTTCTGCCCCTTAGTGTTTCGCAGCTCTACCCATATCGATTTCACATTCTCCAAGCTAATGTCCTTCCTTTCTATTGCGTTAATCTGCTCTCTAACCAGCAACACTACTCCACCTCCTTTTCCTTTCTGTCTATCCCTCCTGAAAATTGAATATCCCTGGATGTTCAGCTCCCAGCCTTGGTCACCCTGGAAACCATGTCTCCGTGATCCCAACTATATCATATTCATTAATAACTTATCTGCACATTCAGCTCATCCACCTTATTACGTATGCTCCTTGCATTGAGACACATAGCCTTCAGGCTTGTTTTTACAACACTCTTCCCCGTTATACAATTATGTTGAAAAGTGGCCCTTTTTGATTTTTGCCCTGGATTTTTCTGCCTGCCACTTTTACTTTTCACCTTGCTACCTATTGCTTCTACCCTCATTTTACATCCCTCTCTCTCTCTGCTCATGCTCCCTTATTCATAAAACCGTATGCATTAATTTTGATCTTTTTTTAACATACTATGTTGTACCTGGTGCACAATATCTACATAGGGAATGATGTCAGCCCAAAAGAGAAAGGCAACAGGAAAAAAGTTTGAGGTCAGCAGAACTTTTATTGCATCCTACCATCCAAAGCCTTCCATTGTGATGCTATGCACTATATGGGAGCATACACTTATTAAATTAGCCAAATTGTCACAACTGCAATCAGACTTTAAAGCATAAGCTTTTTTGACGTTCTTTGTGTAGCTTTCTATCTTAGTATAGAAGTAACACACTCCCTATGAGTTAAATAAAATTGCCTCAAGTCCCATCCATTCTCTGAACTGAACGTAACTCAATAAAGAACTGATAGCATGCTGTTGTGCTAATGATGCTGTCCTTCATCAAGGCAAATTTTAATGGTGGTCCCGCATGCAACTGATATGAAATATCCCACTGTACTCTCCAAACTGAGAACTTCTCTTTGGTGGCCTGATCAATATTTAATTCTCAACCACTATTGAGGCATGTAGGCATTGTTGGCATGTAGGCAATGAGAACCTATAATCTTGCTTTGACTGCACAGATTGGAATGTGTTCAGGGAAGCAACCGCAAGCCTCGATGAGTACACTGACACTGTATCATCATATGTCAGCTTTTCAAGGACAGTTGCATTCCAACTAAGACCCAGACATGGTACAAACAACAACAAGCCCTGGTTCACTGCAGAACTCAGACAGCTCAGACGGTCTAAAGAGTAGGCCTACAGGAGCGGGGATGCAGACCTCTATAGGCAGGCCAAGTACAAGCTGAGAAGAGGAATCAGAGCTGCCAAGGAAAGGTACTCTGAGATGTTGAGGAGCAAGTTCTCAGCTAGTGACTCTTCTTCAGTTTGGAAGGGCTTGCAATTACCAGCTACAAGAGGAAAGCCCCCTGCTCTTTGGACAATCGTCAGCTGACCAATGACCTGAATGAGTTTTACTGCAGGTTTGAAAATCAGAAACGTAACCCTGGTACCCCCTCCCCCCCCTCCCCCCCTCCCCAACCAACACAGCCAGACCCCAGTCTACAAAGAATGGACCCTGCACCCTCTCCTTCCCATTCACCACTTCACACCTACTTAAGGCAAGACTCCAGTATGAAAAGACTGAACCATTTCCCACCCCAACCAACACTTCACACCCACTCACAGTCTGACCTCAGTCTGCAAAGACTGGGCCTTTCTACACCCACCCCCCTCCAATCACCACTTCACATCCAATCACCCACACCCTCTGTGCTGCACAACATAACTTATCCAATATCAACAATAACAATAGAGGAGGTGGAGAGGCTTTTCAGAGGATAAAAGAGCCAGAAATCTCCAGGACCTGACAATGTTTCCCCCTCTACTCATAAGCTCTGCCAAACAGCTGGCACTGGTTTATACATACATTTTTAACCAGTCTCTGCAAACATGTGCTGTCCTGCCTGCTTCAAAGTCTCCACTATTGTCCCTGTATCCAAAAAGACAAGGATTGCTTGTCTTAATGACTACAGGCCTGTTGCACTGACCTCTGTAGTCATGAAGACATTCGAAAGGCTTGTGCTGGTGAAGCTGAAAAATATCACAAACCCCCTGCTGGACCTTCTGCAGTTTGCATATCAGGCCAATAGGTCTGTGGATGATGTAGTCAACCTGGGCCTGCACTTCATCTTACAGCACCTAGACCGCCAGGGGACCTATGCGAGGATCCTGTTTGTTGATTTTAGCTCTGCATTCAACACCATTGTGCCAGAGCTACTACACTCCAAACTTTCCGAGTTGACTGTGCCTGAACCCCTCTGTCAGTGGATCACCAAATTCCTGACCGACAGGAAGCAGCAATTGAGGCTGGGAAAGCACACATCGGACCCGCAAATGCTCATCCTAGGTGCACCACAAGGCTGTGTACTCTCTCCTCTCCAGACCAGAACTGGGTCTCTGCACATCCCTCTGCAATTGGATCCTCGACTTCCTCATTCACAGACCACAGTCTGTTCGTATTTGTGGTAATGTGTCAGACTCGATAACAATCAGCACGGGAGCACCTCAAGGTTCCTGCTGTATTCACTCTATACCCATGACTGCATAGCCAGTCGTAGAGCGAACTCCATCATCAAGTTTGCTTATGACACCACTGCTGTGGGACGTATCACTGAGTCAGAGAATCGAAGAGAGATTGAGCACAATAACCTGGCCCTCAACACCAGCAAAACCAAGGAATTGATTGTGGACTTTGGAAGGAGTAGGATGGGTACCCACAGTCCTGTTTATATCAACGGATCGATGGTTGAAAGGGTCAAGAGCTTCAAATTCCTGGGCGTGCACACCTCTGAAGATCTTTCCTGGTCCGGGAACACAGATGCAATTATTAAGAAAGCTCATCAGCGCCTCTACTTCCTGAGACGATTACGGAGAGTCGGTCTTTCAAGGAGGACTCTCTCTAACTTCTACAGGTGCACAGTTGAGAGCATGCTGACCGGTTGCATTATGGCTTGGTTTGGCAACTTGAGCGGCCTGGAGAGGAAAAGACTACAAAAAGTAGTAAACACTGCCCAGTCCATCATCGGCTCTGACCTTCCTTCCATCGAGGGAATCTATCACAGTTGCTGCCTCAAAAAGGCTGGCAGCATCATCAAGGACCCACACCATCCTGGCCACACACTCATCTCCCTGCTACCTTCAGGACTGTAACGACCAGAGGACTGCAACGACCAGGTTCAGGAATAACTACTTCCCCACAGCCATCAGGCGATTAAACTTGGCTCGGACAAAACTCTGAACATTAATACTCCTTTATCTGTTATTTGCACTTTATCAATTTATTTATTCATTTGTGTATTTACGTATATAATGGTGTATGGACACACTGATCTGTTTTGTAGTCAATGCCTACTATGTTCTGTTGTGCTAAGCAAAGAAATAATTTCATTGTCCTGTCAGGGACACATGACAATAAACTCTTTTGACTTTGACTTTCCTCTACTCTCTCCACACCAATGACTGCACCTCCACAGACACCTCTGTCAAGCTTCTCAAGTTTGCGGAGGACACAACCCTGATTGGGCTGATCCAGGATGGGGAAGAATCTGCCTACAGACAGGAAGTGTCACAGCTGGCGTACTGGTGCCATAGCAACAACCCAGAGCTCAATGCTCTTAAGACAGTGGAATTGATTGTAGACTTTAGGAGAGCTCCCCCTCCCCTCACCACACTCACCATCAACAACACCACATTCATATCTGTGGAGTCTTTTAAGGTCCTGAGATCCATCATCTCCAAGGACCTTAAGTGGGGGGCTACCATCGACTCCACAGTCAAAAAGGCACAACAGAGGATGTACTTCCTGTGGCAGCTGAGGAAGCACAATCTGCCACAGGCAATGATGTTCCAATTCTACATGGCCATCGTAGAGTCTGTTCTTACCTTCTCCATCATGGTCTGGTTTGGCTCAGCCACCAAGCACGACACTTGGAGGCTGCAGAGAATCGTCCGATCAGCAGAGAAGATTATTGGTTGCAACCTTCCCTCCATTGATGACCTATACACTGCAAGGGCCAGGAAGCGAGCGGGCAAGATAATCTCTGACCCCTCTCACCCTGGCCACAAACTCTTTGAATCACTTCCCTCTGGAAGGCGACTCCAGATTGTCAAAGCTGTCACAGCCAGACATAAAAACAGTTTTTATCCACGATTAGTTGCTCTACTCAACAGCCGAAAAACTGTAGCCTCCCTTTGATCTGGTATTTTGTTGGTTCACATGCTTGATCAATGGTGTTTTATCATTGATGTTTTATTATTATTAATGTTTAGTGTTTTCTGAGTCATTCATAACTGTCACTGTATGTCATGTTGCAGCGGCCCACGTCGCAGCGGTCTCTGCAGTCCGTCTGTCTTTTTTTATTTTCTTGTCTCGTTTGAGTGTAGTTTATAGTGTTTTTTTTAACTGGCATGTGTGAGGGGGCAGGGTGTGGGGGGGCAGGGTGGGGGAAACTTTTAAAATCTTTTCCCTGTATGGGGGACCCGACCTTTTCTCTGTTGGGTCTCCGATGTTGTTGAGGCCTAGCACCGTGGAGCGGCCTCCAACCGGAACGACCTGGGGCTCCAGTTGCGGAGCCTGCGGACTACTCACCATCGTGGGGCTGGCTGAGTTCGGAACGGGAGGAGCTGTGGTGGCGCACTGCTGCGGCCCGACCTCGGAGCTTCGGAGACTCCAGGTAACGCCGGGAGCTTGTGGGTCTCTGGTGGGAGACTGCTTTTCGGAGCTTCCGCAACGGGGTTGAAAATGACCTGGAGCAGGGCCTTGCATCGCCCGGCGCGGCCTTAATGGCCGTGGGACTTATTTACCATCACCCACCGGGGGCATTGACTTTGACATTGGGAGGAGAATGGGGAGTGCAGGGGAGAGATAAGACTTTGCCTTCCATCACAGTGAGGAGGAGATTCGCTGTGATGGATGTTTGTGTAAATAGTGTTGTTTGGTTCTTTTTCTTGTTGTATGACTGCAGAAACGAAATTTCATTTGAACTTCAATGAGGTTCAAACAACAACAAATAAATTGTATCATTGTATCATTGTACTTCTGGGCGGAGCACCAAGGCAAATTCCTTGTATGTGAATACTTGCCAATAAACTTCATTACTTAAACAGATTATTTGGACTTTTTAATTTTATAATATCCACTTTATTATCAGTGGTTCCTTTAAACTTTGTTCTTGAATCCTTGGGTTTACATTTTTTGTTCAATTCAAGGTTGTGTTTTCCAATTTCAATTAATGTTTGACCTAATGGAATATTTTTAGTTATTTAAAAAATATATATATTTTTATTAGAAGCAAGCGGATATCATAAAAACATTTCAAATATATCAGTCGTACATTATAAATATTATCTATTATGAACCGATTCTGCTATTTTTTTATAAATAAAGAGTGAGAGAGAGACAAAAGAGAAAAAAATGAGGAAAAAAGGGCAAATTATATAATAAACCAAGAATGGAATAATTTACTAATAATACTTCATTGGAGATAGGTTTGTGAGATAAAATTTTACTTTTCATCTAATCCTAAGTTCGAGCTTCAGTTAGGTTCTCGTGCTGATCCAATCTACCCTTCAGATTGTCAATGAATGGAGACCATATTCTGACACAAAGCTCATGTTTGTCCATTAAGACAAGTCTAATTCTTTCCAAGTGTAGGGTCTCCGACATTTCCATGATCCACATTTTAATTGTGGGGGTTATAGGGCCTTTCCAAAATTTTAATATTCTTTTTTTCCCAGTTATTACACGATAGTCGAGAAAGTTTCTTTGGCTTGTGAGTGTTAGGTTTTGTTCTGATATTCCTAGTATTACTAGTTTTGAATCAGGATCCACTTGGGTATTGATAACTTCAGAAATTATTCTAAAAATATCAGTCCAGAAATTTTTGATTTTTATACACTTTACAAAAGTATGCATTAAGTTAGCTTCTAGATGCTGACATTTGTCACAAATAGGAGAGATACAGTGGCTTGCAAAAGTATTCATACCCCTTGAACTTTTCCACATTTTGTCACGTTACAACCACAAACGTAAATGTATTTTATTGGGATTTTATGTGATAGACCAACACAAAGTGGTGCATAATTGTGAAGTGGAAGGAAAATTATACATGGTTTCCAAATTTTATTACAAATAAAAAACTGAAAAGTGTGGCGTGCAAAAGTATTCAGCCCCCCTGAGTCAATACTTTGTAGAACCACCTTTCGCTGCAATTACAGCTGCAAGTCTTTTGGGGTATGTCTCTACCAGCTTTGCACATCTAGAGACTGAAATTTTTGCCCATTCTTCTTTGCAAAATAGCTCAAGCTCAGTCAGATTGGATGGAGAGCGTCTGTGAACAGCAATTTTCAAGTCTTGCCAGAGATTCTCAATTGGATTTAGGTCTGGACTTTGACTGGGTCATTCTAACACATGAATATGCTTTGATCTAAAACATTCCATTGTAGCTCTGGCTGTATGTTTAGGGTTGTTGTCCTGCTGGAAGGTGAACCTCCGCCCCAGTCTCAAGTCTTTTGCAGACTCAAACGGGTTTTCTTCCAAGGTTGCCCTGTATTTGGATCCATCCATCTTCCCATCAACTCTGACCAGCTTCCCTATCCCTGCTGAAGAAAAGCATCCCCACAGCATGATACTGTCACCACTATGTTTCACAGTGGGGATGGTGTGTTCAGGGTGTTGTGCAGTGTTCGTTTTCCACCACACATAGCGTTTTGCATTTATGCCAAAAACGTCAATTTTGGTCTCATCAGACCAGAGCACCTTCCTCCACATGTTTGCTGTGTCCCCCACATGGCTTGCGGCAAACTGCAAATGGGACTTCTTATGGCTTTGTTTCAACAATGGCTTTCTTCTTGCCACTTCCATAAAGGCCCGATTTGTGGAGTGCACGACTAATAGTTGTCCTGTGTAAATCTCCCACCTGAGCTGTGGGTCTCTGCAGCTCCTCCAGAGTTACCATGGGCCTCTTGGCTGCTTCTCTGATCAATACTCTCCTTGCCCGGCCTGTCAGTTTAGGTGGACGACCATGTCTTGGTAGGTTTGCAGTTGTGCCATACTCTTTCCATTTTCGGATGATGGATTGAACAGTGCTCTGTGAGATATTCAAAGCTTGGGATTTTTTTTTTATAACCTAACACTGCTTTAAACTTCTCCACAACTTTATCCCTGACCTGTCTGGTGTGTTCCTTGGGCTTCATGATGCCCAAGGAACATTGTTTGTTCACAAATGTTCTCTAACAAACCTCTGAGGCCTTCACAGAACAGCTGTATTTATACTGAGATTAGATTACACACAAGTGGACTCTATTTACTAATTAGGTGACTTCTGAAGGCAATTGGTTGCACTGGATTTTATTTAGGGGTATCAGAGTAAAGGGGGCTGAATACTTTTGCACGCCACACTTTTCAGTTTTTTATTTGTAAAAAGATTTGAAAACCATGTATCATTTTCCTTCCACTTCACAATTATGCGCCACTTTGTGTTGGTCTATCATATAAAATCCTAATAAAATACATTTATGTTTGTGGTTGTAATGTGACAAAATGTGGAAAATTTCAAGGGGTATGAATACTTTTGCAAGCCACTGTATGTGGGAAGATTCTATTTAGTTTTGTTTTAGAGTAATGTAGTCTGTGTAATACTTTAAATTATATCAAAGGATGTCTGGCATTTAGTGAACAGTGATGTATATATTGTAAACTTTCATCCCAAATATCTTTTGTTATAGGTTGGCTTAATTCATTTTCCCATGTATGTCTATATAATTCCATTGATGGGACCTCGCTATCTAAGGGTATTATAAATATAAGTTATTAATTTATCTGTATTAGGATGTTTATTCAAACATTCGTCAAGGATTTCTGGTTCCCTAGTCCTATAGTCTTGTGTGTCAGATTTAATGTAATCTCTAATTTGTAGATATCTAAAAAAGTTGTTTGAGTGTAATCCGCAAATCTGTTTTAACTCCTGAAATGAAAGAAAAGTGCCTTTCCTATAAAGATGTTCCATCTTTTTAATTCCATAATTTTTCCATTGTGAAAAACCTTTATCCGATATGGATGGTTTAAATAGAGGGTTATTTACAATGGGGAGACAAAGTGATATATTAATCAATTTTAACGTCTTTTTTATTTGTTTCCAGATACGTATACCACTGTATATTATAGGGTTTTCCCTAGAGGTTTTTTTGTGCAATTTTGTTGGAGCAAACATAATCGAACCTATTTCAAAAGGGAAACAATCTTCCTTTTCCATCTTTAACCAATCTGGTTCTTGATCCATTTCTTCCTGCCAGAAATTCATGTTTTTAATATGGACAACCCAAAAATATAATAACAAATTTGGTAAGGCTAGACCTCCATTTGTCTTTGATTTACATAGATATTTAAATTAACAGTCAAGAGGTGCGTTCATTTTCTGATTCATGAAGCACATTTTAACTGAATTTCATAATAACAGCATGTGCACATTCAAAGTCAATAAACTTACTAAATTATTGCCACTGTTTACTAGTTTGCCACTGGTGACATGAAAAATGTCTCACATTTTCTCATATGAAGAAAATATGAGGCTGTTTTTTTCATAAAGGCCTTGCATTACAAGTTGATTATTTTGTTCAAAGTGTTGAAATTCATCCATCTATCCGTATAACGATAAAACTCTGATCTTGGATGTGTCTGTGTGTTTGTATGTAATCACATCTTCGCGAAAAAACAACGCGGTAACGGTAAAACCTTTACATATTCCGGTAGATTTATCCCGTGGACTCCGAAATCGCCTCATCTGAAAATGTCATGCTTTATTTCTCGAGTTATTAATCAAAATGTTCAAAAATCTGAAAAAACATAGAAAAAGGCGGTGGGAGCAGGAGGTCGGACAGGCCGGTGGAGTTTGCCGGAGGTCAGACAGGCTGGCGGACAGTGCTGCAGGTCGGACGGGACGTGTGGGTGCCAGAAGTCAGATGAGGATGGGCCCTGTATGAGTGCCAGAGGTTCGGATAGGACAGCCGTCGAGAACAAAGAGAGACACGGCGTGGTGGGGGTGGGGTCCACCGTGAATGAAGAGGGAATCGGCTTGTGGACGGGGGGGGGGCACTGAGAACAAGGATGGACCCGGTTTGAGGTGGGGGACGGGGGACGGAGGAGTGTGGCACCAAGAACAAAGCTGGACCATTGGGGATTAAAAAATTGAATACTTTGTAACTTTGTTGGTGCCCTATATGTGGCATCTCTTTGCATACTTGTGCATGCAAAACAAAGAATCTCACTGTTATATGTCAGATGTGATAGTAAAGTATCATTCATTCATTAAGGTGAGAGGAGTAAAGTTTAAATGGGACAGTTTTATTACCTAGAGTTGCGGGGGAGTGGGGGGTGGGTGTTGGGGAGGTGAGTGCAGGTTGATGGTGGGGGGTGGGGGGGGGGGGTTCATGGAACCCTGGAACACACTGTCAGGGTTATGGTAAATACGATAGTAGGGTCTAAGAGGTTAAGCATATGGATATCCAGAAAATAGAGGGATATAGATCAAGTGCAGGTAGCTGAGATTTATTTACAGTATCTTAGCATCATATTCGGTACAGAATTATGGGCCGAAGAGCATGCACCTGTGCTATATTGTGATAAACCAAATGATGAAGACCTGAATCATCTTTAAAGATGAGCTTTGGTACCTGTGTCTTTTTAATATCAATTAGGAAAATGGGCCCAAAATGAATAAAGCATTTTGTGCTATCCACTTAGATTTTTGTCACATATTCTGTACTTGTTTTGCGATTGGACATGGAATACAAAAGCAATATGGAACTCTTCCAGCGATCACAATTAATGGAATATATTTTAGATTAATGTATATAGCATGCCCTGCAGACAGTCCTGACACCCTGTAGAATTCTGCCCGCCTGATAATACACTTCACGCACGCTCTACCCCATGTTTATTTGCAAAGGTTAGGTGCAGATTACTCCAATTCAGCTATTTCCAGGATTGATAGATATTCCTTTTGAATTCAACAGCAACTTGAGATGTGATCACAAGGAGACGAGAAATAAGCACGGTTAAGATAAAGGCCCTTTGAGGATTGCCCCTGTGATTCAGCAAATCAGACTCACATCCAGCTGTACATCAAACCCCCGCAATGATGTGCACTCTATAGCGTTGTTGGGCAATTTCTTCTGAAATGGCATTTTTGTGAAAGCACTGCTGATAAGAAATGATCTGTGTTATGATTCGTAACTTCAATATTATACATCAAATATTCATCTCATCTGGTTTGTCAACTGGGGATATTGATGTCCCCATCATCAAATAGATTTATAGGAGTCGTTGCCTCAAAAAGACATGACCCTGACCTTAGTTTTAGTTTTAGAGATACAGCGTGAAAACAGGCCCACCAAGTCTGTGCCAACCACAATCATCCTTACACTAGTTCTATCCTAGACACCAGGGACAAGTTACAGAAGCCAGTTAACCTACAAACCTGCACGTCTTTAGAATGTGGAAGGAAACAGGAGCACCCAGAGAAAACCCACCTGGTCACAGGGAGAAGATGCAAACTACGTATAGACAAGATCAGTAAGTCAGGATCAACCCTGGATCTCTGGCGCTGTAAGGCAGCAACTCTACCGTTGCTCCACTGTACCAACCTAATCCTGGTTCTAGACACATAGAAACATAGAAACATAGAAATTAGGTGCAGGAGCAGGCCATTCGGCCCTTCGAGCCTGCACCGCCATTCAATATGATCATGGCTGATCATCCAACTCAGTATCCCGTACCTGCCTTCTCTCCATACCCCCTGATCCCTACAGCCACAAGGGCCACATCCAACTCCCTCTTAAATATGGCCAACGAACTGGCCTCAACTACCTTCTGTGGCAGAGAATTCCACAGATTCACCACTCTCTGTGTGAAAAACAATTTTCTCATTTTGGTCCTAAAAGACTTCCCCCTTATCCTTAAACTGTGACCACTTGTCCTGGATTTCCCCAACATCGGGAACAATCTTCCTGCATCTAGCCTGTCCAACCCTTTAAGAATTTTGTAAGTCTCTATGAGATCACCCCTCAATCTTCTAAATTCCAGCGAGTACAAGCCAAGTCTATCCAGTCTTTCTTCATATGGTAGTCGTGCCATCCCAGGAATCAGTCTGGTGAACCTTCTCTGTACTCCCTCTATGGCAAGAATGTCTTTCCTCAGATTAGGAGACCAAAACTGTACGCAATACTCCAGGTGTGGCCTCACCAAGACCCTGTACAACTGCAGTAGAACCTCCCTGCTCTTGTACTCAAATCCTTTTGCTATGAATGCCAACATACCATTCGCTTTCTTCACAGCAAGTCAGGATCAACCCCGAATCTCTGGCGCTGTAAGGCCAGATGATTCACAGAGAATCATTTAACATGTAAACAAATCTTTTGAGTCCGTGAGTTTGAGTACACTGTCAAGAACCTATCAATGCTAATCTTACGCTAATCTAATTATTTGACTCTCTCCACATTTCCCTCACCCCCACCTCCCCCTCCTCCAGATCCTAATACTCACCAATATTTTGGGGTAATTTATAATGGCAAATCAAAACCTACCAATTTGCATATTCCAGGGATGTGAGTGGAAACAGGAACACTTCCAAGTTGTACCCACTTCGGTAGAGCTCCAGATGAACATCATTTTGTTTCTTGACAAATCCCTTTGTCTCATTTGGAAATCAAATTCATCCTCTTTTTCTTCTATATCATTACTCCTTATCCTTTAACCCACCTTTTCTAATAGGCTTGCTCTACTCAGCTCTATCTCTCCGCTTCATCACTGCACACCAATATCTTCCAATAAAATTGCATCTTGCAATTCTCTCCCTGCCTTTAAAAGGTATATTTTCCTTCCAGGCTTCTGTTCCACAAATAATGCACTCAATTCTCTTCTTCCTGCTATACTGATTGCCATGTAAGGTATTCTGGATTACTTATTTGCATGACCTTTGATAGACCAAAGCCATGTCACCGGTATATAAAATATATTTAAAAAGATAAACAATTGAAATCATTTTATGATTTAAAAATATAAATTAATATTATCTAAAACATCAACCATATAAAATAAATAAAAATAGCTGTTGCCAATAAAAAAACATATTCTTATCATATTACTGGACTTAGTGGGACACGTTGGGTCCCAGCATCACACGGGAGGGCTGGTTCACCAACGCAATATTCCACCTCTCCACCAATTCCAATATTGGTGGCCAGTAGTGGGGGGGGGGGGGGGGGGGGGACGACACTTTCTGGAGCGCTAGTATGGGTGTTGTGGGCTGAAGGGACTGGTTTCCAGAGAGCTAGTACAGACATTGTGGGCCGAATGGATTTGTGGGCTGGCAGCTCAGTCACTCAAGCCTGTTGTGCTGGCAGCTCACTCACTCACGGCAGGAGGGCTGGCAGTTGACTCACGGCTATTCCTTGAAATTCTATTTCAAGCAGGGTGCAAGGCCACTAAATTCAATTGCAGTTTCTTACCACTTCAAGCAGCGTGCAAGACCACCAAATTCAATTGCAGTTTCATGCCATTTCAAGCAGTGTGCAAGGCCACTAAAGACAGCAAGTCGTAACCTCTCCCTCCTCCATCTTGCAGAGACTGAGCCACGCCCGCATTTCTGGGTTTTATAGACCCTCCCCCTCCCACCAGAGGGGGCTTGGCCTTCATGGCATGATTGATAGGAGAGAGAATCTCAACATTTTTAATACTAACAACTCTTTTATTTTTCATCGATGGGAAACATCCTCGGCACCTGATGAGCGGAGGGGGACTCTGAGTAAGATGAGCAAAAATCACAGCCGTACGTGGTAGCGTTCTTTCTATAAGCAATATAAAGTGCAAACAGGAAATGATCAAGATTAGACTTTTAATTATATAGAAAGGCAAGGCAACTTTAATTAGGCAAGGCAATGTTAATTAGGCAACACAGCTTTAGCATTTCCAAACCAAAGGCAACACAGCTTAATTCAGTGTTATTCAGTGTTATTCAGAGCTCAGACCGAGAGACGTGACCCTCTTGCTCCCCCATCTTGCAGAGACTGACTGAGGCATTCAACGCTTCTGGGTTTTATAGTCCATCCGGAAAGGACGTGACCTTCAGGAGAGCTAATCTCAAAAATTGTTTTAACACTAATGACTCTTTTATTTTTCATCGGTGAGAAATATCCTCCTGTCCTGTGCAGCGGAGGGGGACTGAGTAAGATGGCCAAAATCAGCCGTAAGTGGCAGCATTTTTCTCAAATCAATATACAGAACAACAAGAAGTGGTCAAGATCAGACTTTTAGTAATATAGATTCTCACCTTTTTTTTAATTCACATCTGTAAAATATCAGTTGGATTGGACGGATTGTAGAGAGACAATCTTAGCTCGCTAGAATTTATATTGGAGAATTGGAAGTGAACATTCCATGATTTGTCATTTGAATGGAAACTTTTCCTGCAGTCTGGTACCCTGATACCTCTTCTCACAGCAAGCAAAGCTAACTCTGGGGAACATGCATTTATTAAAATGGTACCTATAGTTCTTGCCAATACAATCCATTATTTCATATTCGATTTTATATTCAGGCCTAAATGAAAATATTTTGATCTATTAGTCAGGAATATCATAGTTTAAGTCTCTATCCAGACTCAATGAGCCCAACAAAAAATTCAAAGACAGATGTACCATTGCCATACTGAAATAGTTGCACTGTGGAGAGATGCCATCTTTTGAATAAGATGTTAAACAGAAGCATTATTTGCTCGCTCAGGTGAATGTAAAAGATTGGCTCAATTTTGCATAAATATGAATAAGTTATCGTTGGTGTCCTGGTAACATTTATCCCTTAATCAGCATCATTAGAAGATAGATTGCATGGCCATTATCACAATGCAGTTTGTGGGAGATCGCCACGTATAATTTGCCTGCCGCACTGACTACAATAGTGACCACCCTTCTAAGGATACTTAAGTGGCAATAAAGCAAACAGGGGCAACCTAAGATCATGAGGGAGTTTTATAACTGCCAATATTTATTTCTCATTTTTCATAAGGAAAGTCATAATTGAACAGTATTGTAGAATATTCCTCTACCTTATTTGTAGTGCCTTCAAAAAATAATATATATACCATCTAACTCCAATCCAATTATTTTTGATCAGCTCATAAAATTCATTCGCTTCATTGTTCTATGAAAACTAAATACAATCAATACTAATAATATACAATAGACAAAAAGAGAAAGAACTTGGATTTATTTTTTAAAAAGTGTTGGAACAGTTTTAGTCACCCCGATAAAACAATCGACAAAAGAGAAAGAAATTTAATTTATTTAAAACAAATTGCTGGAACAGTTTTGATCGCCCTATTTGAAAAAAAAGGTTACACCAGCATTGGAGGCAGTTCAATTTTTGAAGATTTGCTGGGCTAATTTCTCATTGAAGGAGTTTATTGAAACATAAAAGATACCTACAAGGCATGACATAGTAGATCATGAGCTGCTGCAAGATAAGGTGGTAATCATTTTAATCTGAGGTGAATATGAGTTTCTTCTTGCAAAGAATGGTAAATATCTGTAATTCTTTACCTCAGGGATTGTGGAGGCTGGGTCATTGGTGGTATTTTAAAAGGGATAGAAAAACTGTTAAAAATCAGGAATTTGAGGGTTATGGGAAACTGGCACAGAGAAGATGAGGCCTCAGGCACATTAGCCATGATCATATTGAAGGAAGGCGGGAGGCTTGAGTGGCCAGGTAACCTTTCCCTGTTCCTATTTCCTTATGTTCTAGGAAATACTCAGTAGGTCAGGCAGCATTTACAAAGAGAGAACCAGCATCAATATTTCAGATCGGTGAATTCTCAACTGAACTTAAAAATGTTTGAAGTTAAAGGGGAGGTGGTGGAAAGAACCAAATGATCAGATCATGACAAACAAAGACCGTAATGTAAATTATGGTACTACCACGTGAGAGTGGACTGCAGAAGCTTGCAGATGGTCTCTCTGGAATATGATGAGTGATGCTATTCCTCAAGGTCATGTTGAACTTCATTAGAACATTGTAAGTGGTCAAATGCAGGAAAAGAGTAGGTTGCAGACTTAAAGTGATAGGTATTTGGAAGCTCGGGGCTTCCCCCATGAATTGAATGGAAGTATCCTACGATGCAGTCAGCCGCACATTGCTGCTTCCTCCAAACACAGAGCTTGCAGGTTTGCTGCCAATTTCCTGCTCTCACATCTACATGGTTCAGCTCTGAATCTACCCTTAGCTACCCTTTATCTGTCCATTGATCCTACCTGCTAAGTATTTTGATCATTTTTGCAATTTTTGCTTTTATTTGTATTTATGCCACTTCTTTCACAAATTCAGACTTAATCCCTGTTGTAAGACAGGAAAATTAAAATAGCCAATGAACTGACACTTATCTCCCATAAAGACCAATGTACTGATGATCAATTTGTTAGTGACTTTGACAAAGTAATGAATACCACCCAGAAGAGAGTATAATACCTTTACTACCCATCTAAACGCCGACATTTTCGATAGGGAGGTGCATTCTTGGTACTTAATTGAAGTTTCACCCAAAACAATATGTTTAATTCTTGAGTGACATATGAACCCGCAAATTTTCTGACTGAAAGTCAAGAATAACACAAAACAATGGAAATATCCATTAACTGTGTCAATTATCTCAAGTATGTACATCTGTTACTTTTTATTAAACCATTAATTACACTCACTTTTTTAAACCTCTCCTTAGAACTACTTGCATTTGCAAAGTCAGAATTGACGTTAGGCTAACTGGTCTGTTATTTGGGTCAGATTTCTATCCTTTATGCAATAATATTACTTTAACATACATTTTCTAAATATGTTTTGTCCTCTCCTTTCCTTATGGATAGGATGGAAAATATTTAACCGAGTTATCTAGCCACAATTCTCTGAGCACACTATTGTGGGTTTTGTTATTAAATCTCAGTATGTTCCTTAAGTACAAATGCTAGATGTCTCCAAATATATTGGCACCAGTACAGAAAACATGTTTGAGTCTGGCTGCTGTCAGTTTGAAAGCTTTTTTTCAAAGTGTGTGCTACAGGGCATTAGGGTTTTGAGGTGTGTCTGATCAACACGCCCACCAAACGTGCTGCAGATAGAACCAGGTTCACTTTGCCACACCCTGCTCTGAATAACTTTGGGTCAGACTTATAATCAGTAGAGCACTGTTATTACACACTCTGTTATTTAGAAATAAACTCTTGGTAATGATGAACTTTACTTCCCACTCCCAGAGGAAGTCCACAATGCTTCAGTGAAATGAAGCCCGAAGTAGAACACATTTCACAACCCACACACACACTTGTCCTTTTTATTTATTTTCAAATGACATTTACTGCAGTCATCATAAAGCACATGCTGATAATAACAAGTTTCTGCTCCATTATTATTGTGGCTAGATTACTTCCTAAGGTCTATGATAGGGTGTGCATGGAATTTCATTTCAAAATGCCTGATTCCGGGCCAGCTGCATTCTGCTACATTTCTCCACATGTGACACATCACAGCTAACATATCCAAGTGAGCACATTGTGCCTTTGTGACCTCAACAACATTTTGTTAAGGGCACGAACGTAATGCATTATTTAGCACAAGTAACCCAGAAGACCACAGAATGTACATAATGTTCCTGCTATTAATAAAATCCTTTTTTTTGAATTGGACAAAACCGCACAGGAAAATCCTGTCATTTTGGGCCCCTTGCCAAAACACAGTCAATAATTTCATCTTACACTGCTTTAAAATGTGTTTTGCTGAGGGGTACCATAGCTCTTCAAATAAAAGCTCAAGCCACACAGCTGTGATATGACTCGTGGCTGTTCACAAACCCTTAGATCTTTCTACAATTTGTTGGACAATAAATTCAGCTAACAGTTCTGTGGCTTACATCTGTACCACTTTGAATAATATGTGATAAATTATGAAACATAACATTCAGGTTAGTAATTTTACAAATAGGCAAAACTCTTTCTTTAAGATAAAATAGTTATTGTAGTTAAGTCTCACAAGTAATAAGGTAAGTATAATATTTATCAGCTTTTGTTTTAATTTAAAAATGAACTCAGCTAAATCAAAATATATTTATTTAGGGTGTTTATTTTTGTCCAAAATCTCCAAAAAATTGCATAATTTTAAGTAGAAATTCTGTCCATATCAAAATTTGTGCAAATTTGTGCAAAGATAAAACAGAAGTTAACCATTCCTACAATACTGGCCACACCCTTAATTGAATTAATCACCATGGTGCGCTCCAGATAACCTGTACTTCTGAATTGGAAGGTTTTGGATTCTGTCCAACACGGGAAACCTGACACAAAATTCAGGCTGTCATTGTGCAGTAAGTAATAAGGAAAGTAATGCACCATCAGAGGTGCTGTTGCTCAGATATGATGTTCACTCAAAGCTCTGACCTCTCCCAGATGCATGTAAAATGTGCCATGCTATACTTTTGTAGACTGGAAGGCAATTAATGTCAGTGCCCTGCCCAATATTTGCTCATTAATCAATATCACTGGTAATTGAATGCTGTTAATGTGAGCTTACTGCATGCAGATTGGCTTCCAACATTATACTTCCAACATTACAACTGTAATTACACTTTAAAAAACCCCAAATTGTCTCCTAAAAACCTTTAAAAGTGTATTTGTATATATATATATATATATATATATATATATATATATATATATGTATATATATATAATATGTGTAGGAAGGAACTGCAGATGCTAGTTTAAACTGAAGACAGACACAAAAAGCTGGAGTAACTCAGTGGGACAGGCAGCATCTCTGGAGAGAAGGAATGGGTGAAGTTTTGGGTTGAGAAGAAGGGTCTTGACCCGAAACATCACCCATTCTTATTTCTCAGGAGCACACTAATATATCAAGAGTGTTTTATTTTCATATGTCCAAGATAGAACAATGAAATTCTTAAATAATTGAATGAAAATCAGTGATACTAACAAATTGATTTGCATAGCATTTTTCATGTTGTATTTAGTTATATAGATTTTCAGATATTAAGGTCAGAGAGAGTCATAGAGTGATACAATGTGGAAACAAGCCCTTTCGGCCCAACGCCCACACCGGCCAACATGTGCCAGCTACACTAGGCCCACCTGCCCTCGTTTGGCCCAAATCCCTCAAAACCTGTCCTATCCCTGTACCTGTCTAACTGTTTGTTAAATATTGGGATAGTCCCTGCCTCAAATACCTCATCTGGCAGCTTGTTTCATACCTGCACCATTCTTTGTGTGTAAAAGGCACCTCTCAGATTCCTATTAAATATTTTTCCCTTCACCTTAAAACTGTCCTCTTGTCCTTGATTTACCTACTCTGAGCGAGAGACTGTGCATCTACCCGATCTATTCCTCTCATGATTGTATAGTCCTGTATGAGATGAAATCGAGGGATATGGTAATTGAGGGATATGGGCTTGGTGCAAACAAGAGGGTGAATGGCCTATTCCTGCTTCTATTCCTAATTTTTAAATCAAATCTGTTTATTCACAAATAGTGGACTGATTATAGTCTGATTATTTAAAAAAAAAAGATAATCACATTTTCAGCCGTGATGGGATACAATTTAAGGAATATTTTTTTTAAGTGAGAATTGCACAGCATTGTTTCAAAAATTATTTCCTTCAATAGTGGCTAATTGTGTTGAATCTTGGCAGATTTTCCATATGGCAATATGGAAGTTCGTCTGAGTGAAAAAATGAAGACAAAACATTCATCCAACTTTATGTCCAGTTTGGGCTCAGATTACTGATTGCAAATAAAATGAAAAATGCAGGCAACAGACAGGGTAGAAATTTGTGCTCTGTTAGTAGCAGAACAACATAGTGCGGCTGCGTATGTACCCCCACTTCATAAAATCAGTATTTATTGAAGAACATAGAGCTGAGATTTGGACCACAGTCTCCAGCAACTGGTTTAGCACTGTTTCTAGGTGAAGATGTTTAAAAAGTAGTATTTTGAGCTTTCATTTCTGGCACACTAATTAGTGCTATGTGATGTTGAAATCTTGCACTAACTCTTATTATAAAGTCATTGGTCAATTTCTTTGAGAGAAGCTGTAAATAGAATGATTTTTGCGTTGATGATATCTTCCTTTTACAGGAGCCTTGGTGCTTTGTTAGTGAATGAAAGAGCACTAAATTAAAAGCAGCGTTCTGCTTCCACATCACAATGCTCTTACTGCACACACCCACACACTTGTACATTTTTTTTACTCTCTGAGTGCCAAGCAGTGACATCCTCTGCAGTCACCAGTACAGCATGATCTCTTCTGCATACAGAAAGTACAAATCCTGTTATGTTCCTAAAGGGTGAGTCACTTCCTAGCAATAATCCAGAGATGCTATTTATTGCTATTCAACCAATGTGAGGCGAGTGTGTTTCACAGCAGATATGAGACACCGCCTCCCCCTGGCTATCCATTAATCAAGAATTGTTTGTGAATTGTACACAGTGCAGCAGTACAACTTGTAACTGGGGTTTCAGCTGTCTCTAATTTATGGCAATTAAGAATTTTTCATGAGCGTTTGTTTTATTTGTTGCTCAACTACTTCCTCTCGTACTTGATAAGCATGAAGGTTTGTAAAAGCCTGCAACCGCCTTGTTAAAGCATAGCCAAGTTTTTTTTTCTGCGAGTTCTTGAACTTTTGCTTGATCGGAACAGGTTTCCAGGAGAAAGTCCAAAACTGTGAACTCTTCTTATACGGCAACAAGTTTAATATGGCAATAATTTTTTTTTTAAAGATTGCAAAGAAAAAAAAAAACAGGAATCAAATGAATAGGTGACTTGCTGGTGATCTGTTGGCATGGTGCAGACTCCTTGTCAGAGCTTGACTGATTCGAAAGGGGCTATAACAATGCAAGGATATTTTTAAAAGCCAGTCTCAATTATTTGAGAAAGACTTTTTTCACACAGAGAGTGGTGAGTCTCTGGAACTCTCTGCCACAGAGGGTAGTTGAGGCCAGTTCATTGGCTATATTTAAGAGTGAGTTGGATGTGGCCCTTGTGGCTAAGGGGATCAGAGGGCATGGAGAGAAGGCAGGTACAGGATACTGAGTTGGATGATCAGCCATGATCATATTGAATGGCGGTGCAGGCTCGAAGGGCTGAATGGCCTACTCCTGCACCTAATTTCTATGTTTCTATGTTTCTATTTCAATGCCTTTCTATATCATCTGCAATGTAAATAGGTGATGGATTGCAGCATTTAGTGGAAAATCTGTTTTAATTATAATCCTAATTAAAATTAATATTCTCCCTGACTTCAGGAGAATTGAAATTTAAAGCAAATTTGTTATTACTCATTCCATAAAGATCCTGTAAAGTTTAATTCTTCCAAAGATGTCCTTCAACCTGTGGCAACCAAAAACATAGTCGTTAAAAGTAAATGGAATAGCTATTGAGCCAGTTGATTAACCACTAACTTTATTCTGCAATGATCAACCCACACCCAGCAATGCTGAATACTGGACTGACTGTTCATGGCAGTTTGCCCCAGGTTCCCCAGTAAAGTGAACATGTTTTGTCGATAGCTGCAGGAAAGCCTCAAATGTTTCCTCCCAACTGGGACTTTGAACATGTTGATTAATATACAGAAGATTGACTGGGGTTTCTGAAGAATGATTCATTTATCTGTTATATTTTTATGATTACTATTAATCCACCCAAAATTGTAAATGTATAGCAATAAGATAAGGGATTTTATAAAATTAATTTAGTGGTTCTATTGACATTGCATGATTAGGTGGTAGCAAATAGCAGTTCTCCATGAACTGCTGCACCTTGTATACTGAAGACACTCACACACAATTCCACAATTTATATGCAGGAACAGTGGGATATTTAAAAGTTAGTATAATGTGAGATGATGGAGAGGAGCTTGGTGTTGATATTTTTTCCTGAGCGCTTGCTGGAGAATGTTGGCTTGAGAATGAACTGACATAGTGTTACTGACTTGCTGTGATGCATTCTGCATGTGGTCCATCATGCAGACATTGCATGCCCATGGCTATGGGAGTGGATGTTTATGGTTGTTCATGGAGTTCTGATCCCAATGATTGAATTACTCCAGATCATGCCAAGTTTCTTGTAGTTTCACCCATCCAGGCAAGTTGCCCATTAAATTCCTTACTTGTTTTTGCAATGTAGCAATTACTTGTAGGCAATGCTGATATGAGATGAGTTGTCTGTCATAGGAAGCTTGCTGTAGTTGCCATAGCACTGGCTTGGTTAAGAGAGTTCAGTAACAGTCCGTGGATGACTCCAAAATGGTAACAGTCAAGGACTTGGAGATTACAAAGCTTTAAATGTCAATAAAAACTGATCAGACCCTAGCATATTGATGCTTTTGTGGCACAATATAATTTTCCACATTTTCAAAGCCATGGAAATTTTCCAAGCCATGAATCCAAAGGAAGAGGTATGTGGTGTTTCAAACTGTCCATGCAACAGAAAACTGCCTTACTTCCATCCTTATGATGGCAATAAGGTAATTGATGTAATATCTTAGGACAATGGGACCTAATCTACTGCTCTGAAGAATTTTTGCTGAAATGTTCTGAAGCTGGTAATGAATGATTTTCATCAAATCTATAAATGTTCCTCTGAGTAGGCGTGTCTCCAACCACCTTTAGGGTTGCTCCTGATCTTTACTGATTTAGTTTCATTAGAGTTCAGTTGGTCAATGATATCTTGATGTCAAGAACGATCACTTACATCTCATAAATTTAAAATGTAGACGTTGAATCAATAATTATTGATCAAATTACAATAAACAGTAATGCAAGGGGTTCAAAGGGTAATTTATTGCCACGTGTACCAATGAAGGTACAGTGATACGATTTAATGCAAACAATGAAGTTGCAAACTGGCATTGACTGACTTTAGACTTTACTTTAGAATTTAGTGATGCAGTGTGGAAACAGGATCTTCGGCACATCGAGTCCGCACCGGCCAGTGATCACCCCGTATATTAGCACTATCCTACACATTAAGCATAATTTCCTATTTTTTACCAAAGCCAATTAACGTACAAACCTGTAGACTTTGGAGTGTGGGAGGATGTGGGAGGAAACAGGAGCACCCAAAGAAAACCAATGCGGTCACAGTGGGTACAGTGGGGGATGTACAAACTACATACACACAGCACCCGTAGTCAGGATCAAACCCAGGTCTCTGGTGCTGTCAGGCAGCAACTCTACTGCTCCGCCATTGTGACATCCCACTATGCTGACTTAGCATAATAAACTGCAGAATGTAGACTGCAGTGAGGTATGCGGTTCATCAAGATGTTGCCATGGAAAGAGAGTCTCTGCTCTGAGAAGAAACTGGAAAAGATAGGTCTGTTTTCTCTAGAGCAGAGGAGGTTAAAAGGGATATGATTGGTGTATATAAAATTATAAGGGGCATAGATGGGCCACTTACAGGAAACCTTTCTCCTAACAGAGGTAAATAAAAGTAGATTTGAGGTGAAAGAGCAGAGATTAAGAGGGGATCTGAGGGAAACCTTCTTCACCCAGAGAGTGGTGAGTGCCTGGAATGTACTGCTGCCGTACGTGGTGGTAGCATAATTGCTGACAGGTTTTAAGAAACCTCTGGACAATCACCTAAGCATTGAAGGTTATAGGGCAAATGCTGGATGGTGGGATTCATAAAAATATTTGCCCACTGGTTAAAAGGGAGATGGTGGGGCGAAAGGCCTTTCCATGCTGAATGGCACTATTACAGATCAAAGATAGGTAAATTGAGTTGATAATCTAATTCTAACTGGACGGACTAAAAAGCCTTTCTATACACTACGGCTTACCACATCTCAGGCGATTGTGCAAGATGACCTGAGAGAGAACAAAGTGAGGGTGGTAGAAGGAGAGCAAAATAATATATTTGAAGCTTAAGAGCTGTTCATTACCTTTTTTTTAAATCTAATACAAATAATGGTTTAACATTTCTGCCACAGTGCACTCCGTACATCTGCTTATTTTCAGTTTGTGCTATGACTGAATTCTGAGCCAATTGCATTCCTCAGAAAACGGTATAAGAAAAGGATATTAAGCAGTCAAAGAATAAATACTGTAAGGTTTCCTTAAATGTTACCTAAATAAGAAAAACATTGTCTTTAATGCTTAATGATACCTTACGCATAATTTTACTTCGGAGTCACGTGAGTGACTACGTGAAGAAGCCCCGCCAGGCGCATGCGCATCATTACGTCCGTGCATGTCGCACTGAACGGGCTGGAGGGCATAGCTCCATCAGCGGGTAAGTAGGAACTTCTAAGGTAAGTGTTTTAAAAACTTTACTTAGAAGTATTTCCACTCCGTAAAGCTGGCTCGAGCAGTCAGTAGGAGTGGGGAGTTGGAGCTGTCACTTCCGAAGATCCGTCTTAGCGTGGGTCCAGGGATTCACCAATTTGATCGGGTCGGGAGATAAGCGCGGCAACGCCGGCTCCGATGCCGGGTGCCGTTTTACCGGCAGCAGTTAAAATAGCGCGCTAATTTTCCCCACTAGCTCCATTGACAAAAGGCAGGCCAACTGGAATTTGCTTCAGAATGAGCCTGGTCCATCTGTTTATTTCCAAGGGTGCTAGCGGACTGAGGCTGCTCCTAGCCATGAAAAGGCAAATATAAAGTCACAGACCTGGGTTCTCTGACAACAATGGTTACTCTTCCCCTGATCATACAAGACTGTGGGGGAGGTTGGGAACATGCAGCTGATGCTCCAACCTTGATTACATAAGGGTCCAAGGGCCAGGGATGTCCAAGAGGGCCATACCAAGACCAACATATGGAGGGTCCGTATATTGGGGTTCCTTCCAGCGCCTTGTTTAGGACTGGAGGATGCCTCCCTACTATATGATTTGGGAGAAGCAGGGCAGATTGCAGCTGACCCTGATGCTGGTGTCCCTGCTTATGTGCAAACACCAGCGCGCACAAGAGCCACGCTCCGGGTGTCTCGGAAATGGCACCGAGTTACTATTCCGGAGGGGACTGGTGAGTCAATGGAACAATCCCTTGCCAGCAGTATCAATTATGTAGTACCTCACCAGCATCAGCAAAATATGATGCAAGTGACTGCAAACAAATATGAGACACCTGTTTAATGTGCATTACTGAAAGTGCCTATGGTGGCCCAGGTTCTGGGCACCCATCAGTCCTTCTTTGATGGGACAGGAGGTTCGGTGTTAACACATCCTCCAACTGGTGGCTGCAGCAATTACTGCATTTGGCACTATGGTCCAAGGGACAATCATTCCTCAAACTCACAACAGATATGTTGGGTATTTTATTCAGGAAATTGCTTCAGGGAATATCACCATCAGGCCAACACTAAACCAAAAATTTGCTGCTCTATGTAGGGCGACAAATATACAAACGCCTGAAATATTGTTTGGAACGGACCTTGTCATGAAAATTCGTGAAATTCATGATGAGGCCAAAGCAATTGGCTTAATGTAGTCAAGCATTTCGAGGCCACCTATTCGCAACCCTGGGTCAATACTGAAGGTCAGATCCAGGTGCTGGGCTCAGCAGGGGCAGGCCAGTGGGGCAAAGAGGGTACTCACCGAGACAGACCGGCTACAATCCCAATATGAGCAGACAACAGCTTTACAGGTCAACTGTAGAGGTACAGGGACTTTTGTTAATGATAACGTTCTGGTGGCCAATCTCCTATTGGAGGTTGATTACACATGTTTTCTAATGACTGGTGCTGTATATTGTATGATATGTTTATACTAAATACTGTCTCACGTCTCCCGATTGAGTTTAAAAATGTGGGTGTTTATCCAGAGCCTGAACAGATAGATAAGGATTGATAGATCCTCACACCTCAATCTCAGTCATTCTCACAAGCTAAACATCCTATCGCATGTTAAAATTTGTTTGTGGTATTATTCACTGTGTTCAGGTCTTGAAATTTTTGGATGGCACAGCTGCGGCAATACAAAGCATTGACTCCTGGTTTAAATTCAGCACCCAGGCTATTTGTTAATTTGTTAAAACCTGTGCTGGTGCTATTCAGCCCATCATCACATTGTAATGGCTTATTTAGCTGATATCTTAATTATCAGCAACACTAATGAGTCAGCTGAAGAATCAGTGCTTGAGTCATTAGGGGTTGCGCCATCCAACTAAGTCCAAGTTACAGCCAACCCAAAATATTGAGTATTTGGGGTTTCTTATTAATTCCGTTGCTATAACAGTAACATTACCAAAAACCAAGGTTGTCGATGATGATGATGATGTCTGTACTTGCCTCCCATAAAACTTTATCCCTCCATCCGAGAAGACGCTAAGGTCATTGGTAAATGGGGAGTAGGTTCCTGCAGTACATTCGGGCCTTTGCATTATCAACATTTGCAGAGAGCACAAGAACTAGCACTAAAATCGAATGCAGGCCATTTTCATCGGGTTATCCAATTACCAACCACAGCTCTCGCAGAATTGCAGTGGTGCATTGTTAATGTTAATCTAGCTACCAATAACATTTTGGGTACTAGACCCTTCACTAATCTTCCAGACTGATGTCAGCACTCTCGGATGGGGGGCTACGGACACCGTGTCTAGCTGTGGGGGTAACTGGCATGAACACGAAGGGTTGATTCGCCACACACACGGGATAAATGATTTTGCATTATTGGGGGCATTTTATGGGTAAAGGCATATTGCTCCTCAATGAAGGATTTGCACATTCAACTCCAGATTGATAACACCACAGCAGTGGCATATATTAGTCATATGGGAGGAGCACGTTCAGTATCATGTGTTAACTGGGTACTGTCATGTGGCATTGGTGTATGTCAAGGCAAATCTGCGTTTCAGCCATTTATTCACCACCTATAGCTAATGTGGTGGTCGACCATAGGTCGCGTACGTTTCATGCCAATATAGAGTGGATGTTGAATTCTAAACTTTGTCACACAATTGTCACTCGATTTGGGTTGCTAGCCATTGATCTGTTCCATCTAGATTACAACACCAGTTGCCTAAATATGTTTCATGGGAGCCAGATCCAGGTGCAGTTGCCGTGGATGCAGTCTTGTTACATTGGGGGCACTAAAATTTTATGCAATTCCTCCATTTTTTCATCCTGAACTGTATCACCACAATAGAGTGAGACTCTGCCACAGGTGTTTTGTGGTCCAGCATTGGCCAACACAACACATGGTACCCCTTAATGTCTTTTTCAATGATGGTTCAGTCATTCATGATGATTCGCAACTGCAGTAATTTCTTGGTGCATCCGGTTACAGGAGAAAGTCACCCTTTACATAACCGTATTACATGTTGGTCTGCAGGTTCTGACCAGACAATTCCACAGGATTTGGTGGTTCTCACTGCAGGCTGCTGCGAAATATGGCAGTCAAAAAACAATATATGGTTCAAATAAAGAAATGGAACTGTTTCTGTGTACAATCCAATATGTCTTATCATAATGCAAGCATTATGTGTGTGTTGGAGTTCCTTGCTAAGTTTTTGCATTTTGATGAGCACCTGCGTTATAGTGACATTTACCAGCGCTTGGAGTGCGTTGTCCTAGGGATCATAAATTATATGCGGGCAAAGTCTTCAGAACAACATACCTGAAGCGTTAAGTCTCATCCGTTAGTATCCCGATTTATGAGGAATTTTTTAATAAAAACCCTCCAAAACCTCGCTATACAGAAATCTGGGACATCACTCTCTGTTCTCACAATGCTTCGGCAATGGGCTCCATTATTTACGCAGTGATTAACTCTTGCTGTGGTTATGCTAATTGCGCTGGTTTCAGCACATTCTTGACGTGTCACTACAAACATTACAATTCTTACGAATACCTTGAATAGAGTGACATTTTGTCTATGTCTCAACCAATGGGAAAGACATTAACTTCTATTGTTTATGCTTTAATCAAACAAAGCAGACCACACCTAAATCGCCCCAGTCCTTGAGCTGGTCTTAACTTCAAGGTGACGTTTCCAAAAAGCCTATCTTGTTGCAGGGCCTCCAAAATGACTGCGTATCCAATAGTCAGTTACGCCATATACTTTGCTCCTTTGACTAACTATATTAAACTTAATGTGATCATCTGCTTTTTATTTTGCAGCTCCACTCATGTAGCATCACTAGATGAGACTTTAGTAATGTCATCATGGACTACTGCCGTGATGTTCTCCTTAAGCCCCTGTCCCACTTTCCCGAGTTACTCACAAATTCTTCCGAGTTTTCCCCTTGATTCAAACTCGGAGAATGTCCGTAGCGAGTCCATAGCGAGTCCGTAGATATTTTGTAGCCACTCGTAATGCCAGCTGTAAGTACTCGGGGCACCAGGTAAGTCGGGACGTTTTTTCAACATGTTGAAAAATGTCCACGAGTAAAAAAAATAGCCCCGAGTACCTACAGCTGGCATCTCCGAGTTTGAATCATGGGGAAAACTTGGGAGAATTTGTGAGTAACTCGAGAAAGTGCGACAGGGGCTTTAATCTACAAAGCAACTCCCCCATCTCATTCACCCTACCTGTATCTCGTACCCAAGAACATTAAGTTGCCAGTCCTGTCCCTTCCTTAGCCTGGTTTCTATGATGGCTACAATGTCCCAGTCACACCCTGAGTTCATCTGCCTTACCTGCAATGCAATTTAATCCAACACTCTTTCCATGCTGTGTAGGAAGGAAATCGAAGATAGACACTAAATGCTGGAGTAACTCAGCGGGACAGACTGCACTTCTGGAGAGAAGGAATGCTCCCTCCCGTGCTCCTACCTATCCTGTCTAATATTGACGGTTTATAAAAAGACACTGCTGTTTGTCCAGACGGTGTCTCAACATTGGATTCACAAAATGGACATCAATGCGTTAACTAAAAGGTATTGTTCTTGATTGCAATGTGGCAAAATTCCAGCTGGTGTCAAGAACGGTCATCTGCAGCTCTGCAGCAGCCAACAAATCCACCCTGCTGGTCTCTCACCCACTGGAGACAATTCACAAAAGCAAGTTGACCAACAAACGTGCACATCTTCAAGATGTGACACATAACCGGAGCACCAGGAGGAAAACCACCCGATCACAGGGAGAATGTGCAAAATCCTACACAGAGGGCACCCAAGGTCAGGATCAACCCCAGGTCTCTGGCGTTGTGAGGTAGCAACTCTACCAGCTGAGCCACTGTGCCACCCATCTTGAGATATCTTTTCCAGTTCATCTGTTGTCTTTTCCTCAAGGAAGAATGCAAAGTCAATCAACTGCTACAACAAGTTGATTGTGTAATCAATAGCAGTCAGGACTCATGATGGATGACTACTGTTTTATGTAAAGGCACAAATAATTAAGATGCAAATCTTAAGCGTGCTAGCATGCATTAATGGAACTGAAATAGTTGACAAATGACTCATTTCTCAGAAATGGAACATGTGGCATCTTAAGTTTCAATGTTTGTATTTTATTCCAATAGCCGTGCCCTTTAAAGTTATTTTATTGTCCAACTCTGCGACTTATGTGAAAGTAAACATTTCTTTGTGGTCCTCACCACTGCTACTGGAGGCCGTTGCACATGATGGATCCTCCTGTGTGGTACTCAAATGAGCATATCTCTCCTTTACACACCTCTACCTTTGGTCAGCAGCACATTCACATCAGCCCCAGAGAAAGTGGCCATTTGCCTCCACCTGTACTCAGATGCTGCCACTTCCGTTCTTTTCCGTATATTAGTTCATGTCCATGCAATCCAACAGGCTGACATGCAAAGCCGAGGCACTAAAAACCGAATAGACACTCTTGACCTGGTCCAGACCAGTGAATAGAACAGTAAAAAATACTGTGTTAACGAAGAAACTGCAGATGCTGGAGAATCGAGGGTTACACAAAAAGCTGGAGAAACTCAGCGGGTGCAGCAGCATCTAAGGAGCGAAGGAGATAGGCGACGTTGCGGGTCGAGACCCTTCTTCAGACTGGTCAGGGATCAGGGAAACGAGAGATATAGACGGTGATGTGAGAGATAAAGAACAATGAATGAAAGATATGCAAAAAAGTATCGATGATAAAGGGAACAAGCCATTGTAAGCTGTTTGTGGTGTGAAAATGAGAAGCTGGTGCGACTGGGGTGGGGGAGGGAGATAGAGATAGAGGGAATGCCAGGGCCCGAGGGCTGAGGGAGAGGTGGGAGGGGGAGGAGACAGCAGGGGTTAACAGAATTGAGAAAATTCAATGTTCAAAAATACTATTTTTTTTTAGAGATACAGCATGGAAATAGGCCCTCGGCCCACTGAGTCAGCGCCGGCCAGCGATCACCCCATACACAAGTTCTATCCTGCACCTTAGGGACAATTTCCAATTTGCAGAAGCCAATTAACCTGCAAACGTGCACGTCTTTGGAATATGGGAGATAACTGTAGCACCCGGAGAAAACCCACATGCTACAAACTCCATACAGACACCACCCATAGTCAGATTTGAACCCGGGACAATGGCACTGTAAGGTAGCAACTCTACCGCTGCACCACTGTGCTGCCCCTATTCTTCTATTCAAATATCTTCTGTAATGAACGGCATGATAATACTAAATTCCCACATAAGTCTCTTGATAAAAAGAAAAAAAAAACTTTCCCTTATATCTTCTGGCCTTTGCACATGAGCCTCCCTGAGCTGTGCAGCAGTGCAATAGTAATCAGTAATGACACTGAGTGCTTATTTTCACAGTGGTTTTGCCAGCTACGGGGGCGTAACTAGCTGGTAAGCAATTTATCATTTCAAGGTTACTGGAAAACAACAGGCCTAATCAAATGATTCCAGATATAATTGATCATGAACAGCCCACATAAACTCAGTGTTTGAGCTTTTGTGTGCGGCTTAATAATATTTGAAACAGCTTTTTCACCTTCCTCATTTCATAACCCAGATTCTTCAATTACTGCTGTGGCAGAAAGACTGATTTCAATTTGCCACGAAAAGGTCCTTTGGCAAAATCTAAACACACCACCAATTTTATGGATAGATGCTGTTGCTACGAGATTTTCAATTGCAATGGCTACCAATGTAAACCGCACTTCCAAATGGACACCTACCAACACTGCTGGAAGCTCAATCACATGTCTTAAAATAAATATTGGCATCTCGAAATGCTGTGGATGGTGTTGCAGTTGTACCAGTGATAACTTGGAATGAAATAAAAGTGCCATTATCAACTAATACAATCAGAGTACTTCAATTTCACTGAAATAAATAATTGCAGGAGCTATAAAACAGTTTGGAAAATAAATTGTTTCTCAGTCTTGATCCAGATTGTATTTGACCTGCCTTAGAGTTCTGAGACTGCTGAGAAAACCAGGAAATCTCTACCCGCTGTAAAACATGTTGATTACCAGATAAAATTCCCAAAGTGGGTTATCCATGTGTATAATTTTAATGGCACGTAGCCTTGGGAAGAGAAGTGTTTGAAAAAACATTGTGAGGTAAGATATAACTGCCCACTGAAAAATAACGTAGCTATGGAACATGCATGTCCTTGAATTACCATATAAAGGCTCCAAATGGGAAGAGTTGCATTCACTGAATAGGTAATAAAATATTATTTCTGAAAACTGCATGATTATCTACCTGGATAGTTCTGCCTGTAGCTATTAAAGTGTTAGGCTTTAAGGCATAGGGTCACTCCAAGCAGCCATCGGGGTTATGTGCTACATTATCCGCAGAGGGGGGGCCTGACATGCATTTATTTTACAGGCATTTTCTTTTTAAGAACTGGAAAGATATACATGGCAACAAAACAACTATGTGTGAACATCATTCAAATCTGTTATGGATTCTGATACAGAATCATCAACCTGAAATATCAACTCTCTCTTCACAGATGCTGCCTGACCTGAGTGTTTCAGCTTTTCAGTTCTTATTTAAAATTTCCAGAATCTGCAGATTTATTTTTCTTTTCTTTGTTGTTGCCATGTTTGTTTTCCCAACAGGTAAGCTGCTCCTGGTAATGGAAAAAACAATGTAACTGTGTCTAAATATGTCTTCCAGAAGATTCAGACATGAATGATATGCAGGAGATATCATCACACCAACATTTTACGTACTTTTTTGCGAATAAATAAATCAAAGCAGTTCTATCACTTAGAACAATGTTTAATATCAAATGATTCTGCATGGCCAAGCTTTAAATAGTTGACTGAAGTAGTGGACACTTTGGTCCAACCAGATTCTCTGTGTAGGAAAGAACTGCAGATGCTGGTTTAAATCTAAGGTAGACACAAAATGCTGGAGTAACTCAGCGGGACAGACCGCATCTCTGGAGAGAAGGAATGGGTGGAGGAGTTGACAATGGAGGAGGCTCAGGACAGAAAGGTCAGTGTGGGAATGGGAGGGGGAGTTAAAGTGTTGAGCAACCGGGAGATCAGGTAGGCTTACGCAAACGAGCAGAGCTGTTCAGCAAAATGATCGCTGAGCCTGCGTTTGGTCTCGCTGATATACAAGAGTCTACACCAGGAACAGTGGATACAGTAGGAGAGGTTGGAGGAGGTGCAAGTGAACCTCTTCCACACCTGAAAAGACTGACGGGGTCCTTGGACGGTCGAGTGGGAGGTATAGGAGCAGGTGTTGCGTCTCCTACGGTTGCTGGGGAAAGTACCTGGGTTTGGGTGGGAAGGGACGAGTTGACCAGGGAGTTGTGGAGTGAACGGTCTCTGCAGAAAGCAGAAAAGGGTGGAGATAGGAAGATGTGGCTAGTAGTGTGATCCCGTTCGAGGTAGCAAAAATGTGGGAGGATTATGTGCTGTTTGCAACGACTGATGGGGTGGAAGATGAGGACAAAGGGGACTCTGTCTTTGTTACAAATGGAGGAAGGGGGAGCAAGAGCGGAGCTGCGGAATATCGAGGAGACCCTAGTGAGAGCTTCATTTATAATGAAAGAGGGGAACCCCCGACACCTAAAGAATGAGGACATCCCCGATGACCTGATATGGAACATCTCATCCTGGGCACAGATGCGGCATAGACAGAGGAATTGGGAGTAGGGGATAGTAGTGGATTCTCAGTGAATGACCGTGAAACACTGGATCTCCTTTTATTCAATTGAATTTTCTTTGCTGATGCTTGAAGTGGGCTAAATGTATTCTTTATCCTATTCTGATTTTTCTCCTAATTGCAGCCCGAAAATCACCATCAGTGGAGGTGAGTCCTTGCTCCTGTGCGACAAAACATTCATGACCTTTCTTTCAAGGCAGCGTTTCTTGGGTTCAGGTGTTGATGTATTTACGATGCTTGTATCTAGGATGTCTGTGAGTCTGTGGAGCCCGATTCTCTGGATACTTTCAAGAGAGAGCTAGATAGGGGCTCTTAAAGATAGTGGAGTCAGGGGATATGGGGTGAAGGCAGGAACGGGGTATTGATTGGGGATGATCAGCCATGATCACATTGAATGGCAGTGCTGGCTCGAAGGGCCGAATGGCCTACTCCTGCACTTATTGTCTATTGTCTATTGTCTGATGCCACAACCAATGAATCACTTGAGTACTGGCTCGAGCTGCTGTCCTGATAAACAGGAGGTTGGTACAAGTTGGCTGCAGATGCAAACATTTCTCTGAGCCCTAGAGCATTGTCCCTTCCTCACCACTGCTTGGATTTTCTTATGGTCTGATACCTAACACAGTCAGAAAGCTTTGAAAGGCACTTCCTACAGCAGCCCAAATAACTAAAAGCAGTCCTCCTTTGGTTGATGTATCTCTCCAACACCTTCATTCAAAACTCTACTAGTTCTATCAAATCCTGCATTCTTCCTCTGCCTAAGACCCCTAGACTCCTGTTTCAGCCATTCAAGCTTTCTACCACAAACCCATTGACTCCTACAGTTAATCATCTTGCTACTCCTTTTCCACCCTGCCTCTTGCAAGAATGGCATCCATTACTCTCATATAACCATATAACAATTACAGCACGGAGACAGGCCCTCTCGGCCCTTCCAGTCCGTGCCGACCATTTGTTTTCCCCTAGTCCCATCTACCTGCACTCAGACCATACCCCTCCATTCCCTTCACGTCCATATACCTATCCACTTTACTCTTAAATGTTAAAATCTATCCTGCCTCCACCACTTCTGCTGGAAGCTGATTCCACACAGCCACCACCCTCTGAGTAAAGAAGTTCCCCCTCACGTTACCCCGAAACTTCTGTCCCTTAATTCTCATGTCATGCCCTCTTGTTTGAATCTTCCCTACCCTCAATGGGAAAAACGTATCCACGTCAACTCTGTCTATCCCTTTCATCATTTTAAAGACCTCAATCAAGTCCCCCCTTAACCTTCTGCGCTCCAAAGAATGAAGACCTTTCTCTGTAACGTAGTTGCTGGAACCCAGGCAACATTCTCACACCACAAACAGCTTACAATGGCTTGTTCCCTTTATCATCGATACTTTTTTGCATATCTTTCATTCATTGTTCCTTATCTCTCCACATCACCGTCTACATCTCTCGATTCCCTGATCCCTGACCAGTCTGAAGAAGGGTCTCGACCCGAAACGTTGCCTATCTCCTTCGCTCCTTAGATGTTGCTGCACCCGCTGAGTTTCTCCAGCTTTTTGTGTACCCAACATTCTAGTAAATCTCCTCTGTACTCTCTCTATTTTGTTGACATCCTTCCTATAACTAGGTGACCAAAATTGTACACCACACTCCAGAATTGGTCTTACCAATGCCTTGTACAATTTTAACATTACTTCCCTACTCCTATATTCAATGCTCTGATTTATAAAGGCCAGCACACCAAAGGCTTTCTTTACCACGCTATCTACATGCGATTCCACCTTCCAGAGGTAGGCAGTTGCTAATTAAGTATTTAGTGATATATTGAATTGCTCAATAAAGAAACCCCCTTACATACTTTTCCCATTGATTGAGAAGCTATTACCAGTGTTCCATGCACACTCAAAGAGAAATTCTGTTATTTCTTTGCCCCTCCCACTTTCCTCTGCTGTGGCATTCATTTTGACATACCACTACAAATTAGCCTGGGTTGTGAATACAGACCTTCTGCACTATGCAGGGGGGCTTTAAACTTTGGGAATTTGGCAGCCGTTCAAGATCAAAGTGTCACTTTGAACCACTCAGTTGTGTTAAATAACCACAATCCACCTCACTTTGAAGGCTGACTAACTCAAAGTAGAAAGGAAGGAAGTTCTTTCAGGAGTCCTTTACATCAAACTGCATAATCTGGTGCAACTGGATTAGAACACAAACTCTGGGCAGCAGACCCTGCAACACTTTCCCCCTCCCCCCCCCCCCCCCCCCCCATAAACTTCTCACCCCACCGTAAAGAAAAAGGAGGCCTTTATTTGTTTTGCTATTTTTTTAGAACCATGAAGATCTGTATCACTTTCACTAACAATTGCCTAAGGCAATAAAGCGCAGAACGCGCCCTAATGTCGCCGTAAAATGTTCACTGGTTAATTATTTGCCAGTACAACTGTTCACTTCCTGTGCTGGATTTAGTTTAAATCCTGTTATTAGTCTTGCACTGCATTTGCCATTGTCTGTAGTCATGAGCTGGCTGAAAGTGTACAGTTGGCCTTTTTATTATGCAGCATGTGAGTGAAGAGGCAGCCTAACTTCAACTGCTTTTCAGTTTGCTGAAAGCAAGGCCTGGATAGAAGCAGCTTCTGAAAAAAAGGCTGTGTTTGTCAGCTTTGACTTTGACTGCTTTTCGCCTGCTGGGACTTGGATAAAATAATAAGTGATCAAGTGCAGAATGAACAGTTTCAGAACAATCTTCGGCAACAAATACTGTTACTGATATGAAGCAATTGTGGTGGAAATAACAAAGTCTAATCATTAAAATTCTATCCAAATATTTAATTTGTCATTCAATATTTCCTTTGAGCTAAACACAAAGCCGATTTAACTAATCTTATAAAATAATTTACTGCCAAAAATAAACTGTCTAAAATCAGAATCGCTATAACCCTAACATTAAGTTTCTCAAATAAGTGCAGACTATTCTTCAAATTAATGTACTAAAATGTGGCGGTTTCACTTTCTGGTTGGGTAGTTGCTCTGAGTGTAGCCAATGCTGCTTATATTGTGCTCAATGCTTTGGAGTAAGTAAAAAAACAGGAAGATCTCAAGCATAGAAATGACCTATAAAAATGAATGCCAGAAGTGCATAATAGGTTTGATGATAAAGGTGTACAATTTATGAGTGACCAAGTAAAAATATTGTTTTTAGCAGAATTATAATTTGCTTGCCTTCCCATGTTTTATGCCACATACCAAAAAGGATGAATTTAAATGAAAATTAAACTGGCATACAGTTGCAAAATTATGAAAACACAGTGTGTTGGAGGAACTCAGTGGGTCAGGTAGCATCTGTGAAGAGTTTGGATAAGAGATGCTTCAGGTCAGCCCCCTTCTGATGCTACCTGACCCACTCAGTCTGAAAAGCAACCTATCCACCTCCCTCCACAGATGCTGTCTGATCCCACTGAATTATTTTAGCACTTGATGGTTTGTTCAAGATTCCAGTACGTGCGGTTCTTTGTTTCTGCAAAATTATCAAGTTATATGGATGAAAGGGGAGTATTCCACCTTAGTATCAAACTGTTTATTTTCTTCCCTATGTTTTATTTCTTTCCAGGTCTAGTTTAGTTTTGTTTATCGATACAGAGTGGAAACAGGCCCTTCGGCTCACCAAGTCCGTGCTGACCAGTGATCCCCGTACACTACCACTAACCTACACACTAGAAACATAGAAACATAGAAACATAGAGACAATTTATAAGTTTTACCGAAGCCAATTAACCTACAAATCTGTACGTCTTCGGAGTGTGGGAGGGAACCGGAGCACCCTGGGAAAAACACACATGGTCACATGTGGAACCTACAGACTCCGAACAGGCAGCACCTCTAGTCAGAATCGAACCAGGGTCTCTGGGGGGGGGGGGGAGAGAGGGGGAGAGAAAATGAAAAAAACATGGCCCATGATGGAGAAAGAGGATGTGATCAACTCAGAGGTGAATTGTCCTGGAGTGAAGGACAGCCCATTACAAGCAGACTGACATTTAGACAGTGATTTAACATTTTCAGAACAATGGAAATAGTTGCAGTGTTTGATAGCAAACAGTCCAGAGAAAAAAAACCCACATAATCTGTTTGAAACGTGTAACAGTATGATTCACTGGAGTTTCAGGACACTAATGATACATTATTAGAATCCACAGGTCATTTCTATTGCATTTGGTATAAATATATACAGTTACAAAAGATGAGACAGATTTCATTTTGGAACTCAATGTTTAGTTCAGCTTAGAGATACATCACAGAAGCAGGCCTTTCAGTGCACTTTGTGCATGCCAACCAACGATCCCCTAACACTTACACTATCCTACACACACCTGTTAACCTACAAACCTGTTAAAAGAAGGAACTGCAGATGCTGGAAAAGCTGGAAGGGTTTCGGCCCGAACCGTTGCCTATCTCCTTCGCTCCTTAGATGCTGCTGCACCCGCTGAGTTTCTCCAGCCTTTTGTGTAACCTACAAACCTGTACATCTTTGGAGTGTGGGAGGAAACCGGAGCTCCCGGAGAAAACCCACGCAAGTCACACTGAGAACATACAAACCCTATACAGATAGCACCCGTAGTTAGGATCAAACCTGGGTCTCTGGCGCTGTAAGGCAGCAATTCTACCGCTGCAGCACCATGCCGTCCACTAAGTGTCTACAAGATTTTTATTGTTTACAGTTATTGAATTGGATGAATAAAACACAGATTGAGCTGGATGCTGTAATGGAGGACTATTGCAATGTGGAGTCGATTCAAAGTTTTCAAGGTTCTGTTAGAAGTAAGTTGCAGACATAGTAAGTTTGATATAGACTTACTATGTCTGCAAATTACTGTCGATCCAGAGTTTGACAAGAGAGTCTGATAACTATCACAACAGAACTGTGATCACTGGGGGACATCTAGAGAATGAAATCAGAGGCACAAAGATATGTCTTAAGTAATAAAATTGGTCTAAACATCCACCTCTGCTATAAACTAAATGTTATTGTCTTACTCGAGAATGAGTGACAAATGACAACTAAAACAAAGTTACCGTAATTGACTTCATGGGATCTGATTATGTAACAAATACCTTTCATAGATTTGAAAATCTGTATTAAATTGTCCCTTAATTATCTCTGTGCCAAGAAGAAGAATTCCAGCTTCTTTAGATTATCCCCGTAACCAAAGTCAGTCTTCCTTGGTACAATTCCAATAAACCTGCTCAAAGCCCGAACATCCTTCCCGAAACATTGCATCCATTTTGGACATGATGTTCCTGTGATTTTATGAACTTCAACACAGATTCCTTATTTTCCTACCCTCTACCTTGATCTTGATCTATGAAATCTAGTGACATACGTTTTTTAGAAGCTTGTTATGTCATGTTCAAAGGCTGATAAATAAATCCTCACATCTCTCTGTTTCTGGAACCTGTTTGAAACGGTCTCAGCTAATATTTCTACTGCTCATTTTTCTTTCCAACATGCGTCCTCTCACACATTCCCACATTAAATCTCAATCCCCATGTTTTCCCATGTTTGTCTGATCATTTTCCAGGAGTTTGTTATTACCCCCCCCCCCCCCTTATGATTCACTACATTTCCATGTGTTCCAGTTATAACTCCGCATAATTTATCTGTAAAGAAAGTTAATTTGTCAAAAATGTTTTCACGAAGCTGATGCCTTTTTGAATAATTTAAATTTCCATAGTACCGTCTTTAGGCAAAACTGCTTTCATCAGCCATGTGATAGCAGACTGTCTCTTCCAGGCGCCTGTCAATGTCTCCCTTAAACTACTTTTATATTGAGTTAAAGATGTTGACCCTTGACCTCATGTTTATTTGTCCAATCTGCCCTCTCATCAAACAAGGCTTGGTGCCAAGAGTACTCGTTAAATGTACCCCATGGAGCTTTGAGGAGAGGTATAACACCAGCTTCCTAGTGATACATGTCTGAGAGGGGCTCCAAATTGCAAATTGCTCAGGCAAGCTCCACAGCCTGCTGGAAGGTAATGAAACTTGTTTCAAACAACAAACCTAATTTCTCAGATATTTCTGCGCTCACACAACTCATCTCTGTGGTTTAGAATCATTCATTGTATATGCTTATAAGTCATTTAACAAGCAAGATTGGATATGAAAAGTGATTATTTCTTTGATGTGAATGACACCCCAAGCAGCAATTGGAGCTCCCTGGCAAATAAATGCAGTGCAGAGAGCAAACAACATGTGTTAAATTTTGTGCTGAAAATGTCAGGTAAATTTATTGCCCATCTCTAATTGCCTCTTGAACTGAATGGTTTGCTTGGCTATTTCAGAAGGCAATTAAGTAGCAATGTGGGTCTGAGTCATTCAGGCCAGTCTGGGTCTGGGTATGGGTATGGGTAGCCTTCAGGCATTAGTGAACCAAATGGGTTCTTGCAATAATCCAGTAGTTAAATTCAGCATTAAACTACTGCCTTTAAATTCTCGTTCCACCATTGTGGGGATTTGAATGAGTTTCTGGCCAGTGGACTACCTAGAGCCGTAATTTAATATTATTCTCTCAGAAGCATCGCTTAATTTCAGACTTTGAAAATAGAGTACTGAAAGAGAGCACAAACTTCACTAAATGCTTATAGGTTCTTACATTGCACATTTATGGAAAATCTTTCCGAGCCATGCTCTTTGGTTATTGGCTCTTAAACATGGAGCTATAATACCTATGGTTAACCAGGAAATGGATGTAAATGGGAAGTGCATTTCAACCCATGGCTCTTAAAATGACCATTGTGTATGTTTAGGCTTATGTCTGCTTCTAAACTCTCAAGGAATTTGACATGTTAACCATTTACAATAAAAAACGAAAATGCAGTTCGCCAGTCCTGTGAAAAGAAAAAAAAAGTTAACCTTTAATTTGAAGACCCTTCATTAGAATATATCTACATTATCAATGAATTTCTGTTACATTATGCCTTATCCTCTGTGCAGTGTGATACTTGGTGATGCCAAAATCACAATCAAAGTCATTGATCAGAGTTTGTACACTCTCCCAGTGACTGCCTGGGTTTTCTTCCAAATTCCAAAGACATGCACACTTGTAGGTTAATTGGCTTCTGTAAATTATCCATAGTTTGTAGGGCAGAACTAGTGCTCAGATGTTTGTTGGTTGGCATGGAACTCAGTGGGCAGAACGGCCTGTTTCCACGCTGTATCTCTAAACTAAAAGATATCTAAGATATAGATCAAGGTTGTCAAGATAAACATTACTTTAAAAACCAACAGCAGGTAGCATCATAAGAGACAAACAAAACAAACTGAAACACAAAGACATGACCACATCTATGGAAAAAGAGAAAGAGGGGTGGCTATCTGATATTGTTAAATTCAACAATATGTCCTGAGGGCCGCAGATGGAAAACGAGTTGCTGTTGCTCAAGATTGCATTGAATATTACTGGAAGCTAATGGCAGAAGTCAGGCTGGAAGGAGGATGGAGAATTAAAGTGGGTAGGAAACTAGATGCTAAACAAATCCCTTGTGTTCAGAACCAACATCTTCTGCAAGGTGCTCAAACAATCTACATTTAGTTTCTCTAAAATACAGACTACGTTAATGTTATTTTTCACTTACTAGTTACCTGGAGATGGAGTGAGTGCATGAGCATGTTAGGAATGCTACATCCATTCCAAGGATTGCAAGAACTTCAATCTGCCTGTAAACTCTACCCTGGTTGCTGTTCTACATCCGATTGGCCTGCAAACAGGAGCAACAACTCATACACGTGCTGCCCAGTATCCTGGCCACAGTCATGTGTTTGCTGTACTTCAACCACCACACAAGGTGACAATGACTAAATGCTGACAACATGGCTCTCAACTGCAAAGCACGACCAAGCACACGTGCTTAGCATGTATCTGATAGAAAGCCATGCTGCCTTGAAATGCTTGTATTCTCATTACCTTCTGAGTGTCTACATGAGAGCCCTGATTCAAAGCAGAAACAGAACTGCCCAGTCAGTTGCACTAAGAGAGCCACTCAGCAGTGAGACTGCATTGCGCTCTGCCTCTGAGATTCATTCTTATGAAATAAGTGAACTGGATTCTACAAGGCTCTGTTGCCACCACATATCTTAATTAGCACGATAGACAGAAATAAATTTTGTGGGCACTTACTTATTCTGTACACATTCTCCTCCTGTGCCAAGGACGCCAATCTCTGTAACATTCTTAACCTGGCCCTGATTCAACTTTAATTCTAGAATACCCGACAGAAGCTGCTGCAACCAAAAATCCCTTTAAAAGGTACAGGGCTGATTTAAGCTGGCTTTAACTGCCATTATTAATAGCTTCTTGCCCCATGCAACCCTATATGTTCAGAATATCAGCATGCTCGGGTCATAAGCTCACACAGACTGTTATACAGAGAAGGAGAATCCAATATGCATAACACTAGCTCATGTTCTAACCACTTAACTTATATTACTGGAGACTTGAGACATCCATTCCCAAAAAGCATGCTGATCTTCATTCACACTGTGTACCGTGGAACTGAATGGTGTTTCTGCTCCACATACAGCCTCTACCTTTTGGGAAAACAGGAATGGTTGGAGGTGCCATACTTTCCACTTGTTACATTTTCTGTATAAAATCATGAGAGGAATAGATCAGGAAGATGCACAGAGTCTCTTGCCCAGAGTAGGTGAATTGAGGACGAGAGGACATAGGTTTAAGGTGTAAGGGAAAAGATTTAATAGGAATCCGAGGGGTAACTTTTTCACACAAAGGGTGGTGGATGTATGGAATGAGCTGCCAGACGAGATAGTTGAGGCAGGGATTATTGCAACATTTAAGAAACAGTTAGACAGTTACATGGATCGACAGGAGAAGCTCGTGTAATTGGGACGTTGGCTGGTGTGGGCAAGTTGGGTCGAAGGGGCTGCTTCCATGCTGTATGACTCTATGTTATCAGTCCTAATAAATGACATTAAGCACAATAAAGTTGAGTGTATAGAATAGTAGACAGTCCATTGTTTGTAGCATTGCTATTTGTTAAAAATGAAAAGAGAGTGAGAGAAGTTAATTTTAAGGAATTTGAATATGGTTTTATTTTATAAATTTATTTGCAAATCTGCTCCATTTGATTAACTTCAAGAACTGTTATCACATATTCTACCAGGCTGTTATTTCTATTTACATTACATTTGTATATACATTCCAATGATTCAATTATTTCTCCAGCTCAATTCTTGAAACTTCCTTGACTAATTTGATAGTATTTTTTTAAGGAACAGAGAGGGTCATTGAGGGAAACACTGCTGATATGGTGCTAATGAATTCCAAAAGGCCCCACTTAAGAATGTTATGGAGAATGGAGACAATTGAGTAAAAAGGACTGCTGGAAAGTAAAAAGGAAAATTGGCTAATTCATAGGAAACAATATGTAGTAAACGGTTGTTTCTCAAACAGAAGAGTACAGCAGAATTCTACCTGGATAGACACAAAAATCTGGAGTAACTCAACGGGTCGGGCAACATCTCTGGAGAAAAGGAATGGGTGACGTTTTGGGTTGAGACCACTCTTCAGAACACTTCTCAATCTGAAACGTCACCTATTCCTTTACTCCAGAGATGCTGCCTGACCTGGTATGTTACCCCAGCTTTTTGTTTCTATCTTCAGTTTAAATCAGCTTCTACAGTTCCTTCCTGCAGAATTCCACATGGGTTAGCTAAGAACGGCGAGGATTGCGGTCTACCGGAACAATTTCCAAATGAGCAGGTGACATAACACTTCGAGGTGTATTGAACTGTAAGAAATTTAGAAAAATACTTCAAAGAGATTTAGACAGGCTGTTGAAAAGGCAAGCTGGGTTAACAGTCTAAATTTAATGTTGAAAAATGCTAAATATTACATACTGATGCAGAGAAGGTGCAATATAAGCTGGAGGCATAATTTTTAAGGTAGTACAAGAAAGAGAGATCTGGAGATCTATGTGTAGAAAGGAACTGCTGATGCTGGTTTACACCGAATGACACAAAATGTTGGAATAACTCAGTGGGTCAAGCAGCATTTCTGGACGAAAAGAATAGGTTACATTTCATGTCGAGACCCTTCTCCAGTCTGAAGAAGGGTCTTGACCTGAAACGTTGCATATTCCTTTTCTCCAGAGATGCAGCCTGACCCGCTGAGTTACTCAGGCATTTTATGTCAATCTTCGGGAGATCTATGGTCCTTAGTTCACTGAACGGGAAAGGGGAGGTTGATAAAGTGGTTTTAATGGGATTGTGGTGGAATACATACTCTAATTAGCATCAATGGTGCTGAAGTGGAAATGGTTGAAAACCACGACTTCCTTGGTGTTAATATTACCAATAATCAAATTCCTCTCATGCTGCAAAACATACTTGGCTAATAAAGTATGACTGTGACAATGACTATGACTAATCTGTCTTGGACCAACTACATTGAGGTGACAACCCAGAAGACACGTCAATACTATTACTTCCTGAGGAGACTGAGGAAATTTGGCATGTCTCCACTGACTCTTGCAAACGTCTACAGTTGCAGCATATAAAGCACACTGTTGTGTTGCATCACCATGCCTTTATTCCTAATAAAGAAATGCATGACACCACATTTTGCTACGCCGTATTCCCTCTGCCACTTCTCTGCCCACTCTCCAAACCTGTTCAAGTCCTTTTGCAGAGTCCCTGCTTTCTCTACACTACCTGCCACAATTCTGCATCTTCACCTTTGCTTGATCTATTTACTTGAGTTTGACGATTGTATTTATGTAAAATAATGTTTTCCTGTACTTTGCTGCATGTGACAATAATACACCCAAACTTAAGTTCTGCATATCATACTTTAAGATATGCAGAACTTAAGCGAGGATATAAAGGTTTTTAGAGGGAATTCAGATGAGATTTGAATCGGATGTCTTGTCACACTTGAGTTGTTGTCAGGTCCATTTTCTCTGCCCTCCTATCTGTACATCATCAGTCATCCCATACAAGGAAATGACTGATGATGTACAGATAGGAAATGACTGATGACGTACAGATAGTTCTGCATATCATACTTTAGGGAGGATATAAAGGTTTCAGAGGGAATTCAGATGAGATTTGATAGAATGATTCCGAGGCTTAGATATTATAGTTCTCCGAATAGACTGAGGAAGCTGGAATTGATTTCCTTGAAGATAGACACAAAAATGCTGGAGTAACTCAGTGGGACAGGCAGCGTCTCTAGATAGAAGGAATGGGTGACGTTTTGGGTCAAGACCCTTCTTCAGACTGAGAGGGATACACAGAGAAAAGGAAGGGTAAGGTGTGAAAACAATACATCAAAAGAGATGGTGATCAAGGCAAATGTAGATTAGATTATTGTTAACTAGGAGAAGGTGACATCAAAGCAAATAGATGTTGTCCTTGACATTGGTGCTTGCAGGGATCTGGTAGAGGTATTTAAAACCTCTAAGCAAATAAATAAAAATGGTTCCCATAGTAGAGGTCAGGAACTGGGGGAAATGGAATAAAAGTGATTGACAAAAGTGTCAAAAGAAAGAAATGTTTCACACAATGATTGGATAAAGTCTGGAATGCACTGCCACAGTAATGGTAAAGACCATTTCAAAATTGTGGCATTCAAAAGAAGCTAAATATGTACCTGGCTTGGAAGAACTATGTGCTTAGGGTGGTGGGGGGGGGGGGGGATTGATACTGGCTAGATGTCTCTTACATGCATTTGATGTATATATTATTGGTTGAATGGCCTTCCACTAATTGTGTCATTATTTTACGATTTTTGTGATACTTCTGTATTAAATTGTAAATAAAACCAGAAAAATACGATGCACAAAATACTCACCAGTCAGGCAACATTTGTGAAGAGATATTGTGGATTGAGACATTGAGGATATTTATAATTTCATTTTAATAATCTTCTTAAGGTTTTAGGTAAATTTGGAATGGCGGCGCTGTCCTGGCAGCAGCGGCTCGCTTGCAGTCCGTCTGCTTTTCTTTTTATTTGTTGTTTTCTTGTCTTGTTTTTAGCATTAGTTTGAGTTGTTATGTCTTGTTTTTAGCATTAGTTTGAGTATTTGTGTGGGAGGGGTGGGAGAAACGTTCTTAGTCTCTTCCTTTTGGGGGGACGCGACTTTTCTTGTCGTATCCCCGGTCTCCGTCTCCGTCTGCGCTGAGGCCCATCGCGGAGCTAGCGGCCTCCAACTTTAACTGCGACCGACCCGAGGCTCCAGAGGCAGAGCCAGCCAGGACTTACCAGCGCGGGGCTGGCCGACTTTGGGGCTGTGGCGGGTTCAGGCGTTCCGGCGGCCCGACTCGGAGCTGTGGCGGCTTTCCGGTGGCGGTGGCGGCGGCAGCGACTTCGGAGGTTCGGCCGCGGGCCCAGTGGACGACATCGTCGGGAGCTCGCAGGTCACAGGTTGGTGACCTGTTTTTCCGGAGCTCCCGCGGCAACAGCTGCGTCCGCTGGACTGGAGGGCGGCAGCTTCGACCGCCCCGGGCCGCGGAGTTGAACCGGCCCGCTCGCGGAGCGCGGTTCACCCGCGGGACTTACTTACATCACCCGGTGCGGTCACAACATCGGAGGCCCGGGTCGCCTCAGCGCAGAGGAAGAGGAAGAGGAAGAAGGGAAGAGACAAAGACAAGATTTTTGCCTTCCACCACAGTGAGGAGGTGCCTGGTGAACTCACTGTAGTGGATGTTAAATACGTGTTTATTGTGTGTTTTTGTTATTTACTATATGTATGACTGCAGGCAACGAAATTCGTTCAGACCGCAAGGTCTGAATGACAATAAAGTTTTCCAAGTTCCAAGTAATCTGCAATGTTAACATTTTTGGCCTCTCGCCAGATACTGGCTGAACTGCTGAGCAGTTCAATGCCACTGTTGCTGGTAACCCTTTACATTCACACAGGACCATGTCTGCCTTTACAGTGTTCTGTCTGTGCAAGACATTGCCCTTTTAATATGCCAACTTCATTGCAGCCCTGAAAGCTTCTGAATTGAATTCGTTGGGTGTCCTTGAGTATACAGCCTTCATCAGATTGTCAAATGGGATTTGCCAGGTAATGTTTGGTATGAGAAATGTCACCATGAATTACATGTGATGCTTAAGCAATAATTGGCAAAACTGGGAGTGGCTATGAGCGAGGTCAAATCAACAGGGTGCCTTTGGACAGTGGTATGTGAACTGAAAGAAATGGCTATTGAAAGTGCAACTATTCAGGGTATTAATTCTAGTTGGTGCTTGCAATATGTAATCTTCCTGGCCCAGAAATGCTTCAGAAGGGTTTGGGGCAAGATCCTGGAGTCACAACTGCGGATGATTCTCAATGTTGATCCGGTCGAGTTTTAGACGCATATACATCTGGACGCATGCACCATCATGGACGCAACTCCACCAGGGCCTGCTCCTTGCAGTCAGAAAATTGGATGTCTTGTCACACTTGAGTTGTTGTCAGGTCCATATTCTCTGCCCTCCTATCTGTACATCATCAGTCATCCCATACAAGGAAAATAATTGCAGTATATTTTTAATCTGGTCATTCTTTGTTGGTATAAACTAATGCCCCGTTCTGTGCACCTCACAACAGGTCTCACCAGACTCCACCACAATGGTGCCTCAACCCAAGGCCAATACACAACATTTTAACTAGAGCAATCACCAATACTCGGAATTAGATGCTGGTTAATACCAAAGATAGACACAGAGTGCTGGAGTAACTCAGCGGGTCAGGCAGCATCTCTGGAGAAAAATGATAGGTGACGTACTGGGTTAGGACCCTTCTTCAGACGCTGAAGAAGGATCCCGACCCAAAAAGTAACCTATCCCTTTTTCTCCAGAGATGCTGCCTGACCCGCTGACTTACTCCAGCACTTTGTGCCTCCCAATATTAGGATTTCTGTTTGAGTTGAGTGGTGGACGATTCTATCCCTCCCTCTTTCCTTCTGACGTTCCTCCCCCTGAACTCCCAACTCAAATCTCCTTTGCCCTGTAAGGAAATAGACAAACAATTCTGTCCCATCAAAGCAGGCTCTAGGTACTGAATACAGGATGAAAGAAGATCCCTGTTATATTCTTGATGGATTCCATTAAACTATTACCAGAAGGTACACAAAAATGCTGGAGAAACTCAGCAGGTGGAGCGAAGGAAATAGGCAACGTTTCGGGCCGAAACCCTTCTTCTGAGGGGGGTGGGGGGAGGCGGGGTGAAGAAAGGAAAAAGGAGGAAGAGCCCGAGGGCTGAGGGAGAGGTAGGAAGGACATTTGCAATGCCCTGAAGAATGAGGACAATTGCGATGCCCTGAAGATTGAGGGTATCGCAAATGTCCTCATTCTTCAGGGAATGGGGGTTCCCCTCCCCTAGCATAGATGAGGCTCGCACCAGGGTCTCCTCCATACCCCGTAACACTGCTCTATCTCCCCATCCCCCCAATCGCAACAAGGGCAGATTCCCCCTGGTCCTCACCTTTCACCCCACTAGCCGGCACATACAACAAATAGTCCTCCATCAGTTTTGCAACCTCCAATGTGGCCCCACCACTCGCCACATCTTCCCATTTCCCCCCCTCCTCCACGGCCAGGGTGAGCAACACCGGAAATTGGAGGAACAGCACCTCGTGTTCCGCCTGGGGAGTCTGCATTCTGGTGGCATGAACATCGATTTCTCACAATTCTGTTAACCCTTGCTGTCTCCTCCCCTTCCTACCTCTCCCTCAGCCCTCGGGCTCCTCCTCCTTCTTTTTCCTTTCTTCTCCCCGCCTCCCCCCATCCCCTATCTGAAGAAGGGTTTCGGCCCGAAACCTTGCCTATTTCCTTCACTCCATAGATGCTGCTGCATCAGTTATGTGTACCTTTGATTTTCCAGCATCTGCAGTTCGTTCTTAAAAACTATTACCAGAGTTGGGTGAGGGGTTCAAATGAATGTGATAAATAGACTAAAAGGAGACTATGAAGGCAGGAGAGAGGAGCTAGCCAAGGTCGACTGGAAAAGGATCCCAGCAGGAATGATGGTGGAACAGCAATGGCAGGAATTTCTGGGCATAATCCAGAAGATGCAGGATCATTTCATTCCAAAGAAGAAAGATTCGAAGGGGAGTAAGCGGCAACCGTGGCTGACAAGGGAAGTTAGGGGTGGAATAAAACTAAAAAAGGTGTATAACATAGCAAAGAGTAGCGGGAAGCCAGAGGAATGGAGGATCCAGAGGAAACTTTCAAAGAACAACAGAAGGCAATAAAAAGGGTAATACGAGGTGAAAAAATGAAGTACGAGGGTAAGCTGGCCAAGAATATAATCTATATTACTAAAAGTCTGATCTTGACCGCATTTGGCTTGCTTTGCTGCGATGTCCGAGAGAATGCCGCCACCTACGGCCGTCATTTCTGGCCAGCTCGCTCAGAGCCCCCCTCCGCCTTCCTGGACCAGAGGATTTTTCCCGTCGATGAAACGTCAGAGAGATATTAATGTTTTTAAAAAAATCCCCATGCTCTCTGCTGCCCCTGCTGGAAGGAGGGGGAGGGACTATAAAAACAGGAAGTGGTATGCCTCACTCAGTCTCTGCAAGATGGAGGAAGCCAGGGTCACGTCTCTCTGAGCTCTGAATAGCGCTGAACACATGTCTACTCAACTGTGTGAGCTCTTAATGTGGTTTGAAAATTAAAATATGGTTGGTTTGAAGTAAAAAGGCACTGCCTGCAAATGTTTGTTTGGGGGGTTTGGGTTGAAGTTAAAAGGCACTGCTGCAAATGGTGGCTTGGGTGCTTTGGGTTGAAGTTAAAAGGCACTACTGCAAATGGTGGCTTGGGTGCTTTGACTTGAAGTTAAAAGGCACTACTGCAAATGGTGGCTTGGGTGTTTGGTTAATTTTCTGTTTGCACTGTATATTGATTTTAGATAAAACACTACCACTTACGGCTGTGATTTTTGGCAATCTTTAGTCCCCCTCATCTCAGCAGGTGCAGAGGATTCTTCCCATCAATTAAAAATAAAGGTGTTATTAGTGTTTAAAAAATGTTGAGAATCTCACTCCTGCCAATCACGCCAAGAAGGCCACATCTTTTCTGGTGGGAGGGGGAGGGGTTATAAAACCCGGAAGTGTGGGTGTGGCTCAGTCTTTGCATGATGGGGGAGGAAGAGGTCATGACTGTCTGAACTGTGAATCAACTGAACACACTGAATGTCTACTGAACTGTGAGTTTGGTGTTTTGTATGGTTTTATGGTGGTTTCACCCTGCTTGAAATGGTATGAAGCTGCATTTGAATGTGGTGGCGTTGCACCCTGCATGAAATGGTATGAAGCTGCATTTGAATTTGGTGGCCTTGCACCCTGCTTGAAGTGCTAGGAAACTGCACTTGAGTTTGGTGGCCTTGCACCCTGCTCGAAGTGGTTGAAAACTGCACTTGAATTTGGTGGCCTTGTACCCTGCTTGAAATGGTAGGAAAATGGATTTGAATTTGGTGGCCTTGCACCCTGCTTGAAATGGAATTTCAAGGAACAGCCATGAGTCAACTGCCAGCCCACCAGCCGTGAGTGAGCTGCCAGCACATCAGGCTTGAGTGACTGAGCTGCCACCCCAAGAACCCATACCAGCACTCCAGAAAGCCCCCCCCCGCCCGGCCACCAATATTGGAATTGGTGGAGAGGTGGAATATTGCATCGGGGGACCAGCCCTCCCGTGTGAACATGGGACCCAACGGGTCCCACTTAGTCTAGTGGATAGTTAAAGCTTCTTTAGGTATGTTAAGAGAATAAAATTAGTAAAGACAAATGTCTTGAAGGCAGAAATAGGTGAAATTATTATGGGGAACAAGGAAATGGCAGAAGGGTTGACCAGGTACTTTGGTTCTGTCTTCACTAAGGAAGACAGAAACAATCTCTCAAATGTGCTAGAGGACAGAGGATCCAGGGAGACACCGGAAATGAAAGAAATTTGCTTTAGGCAAGATATAGTATTGGGTGGACTGATAGGACCGAAGGCTGATAAATCCACAGGCCCTGATGGTCTGCATCCCAGGGTACTCAAGGAGGTGGCTCTAGAAATTATGAATGCATTGGTGATCAGTTTCCAATGTTCTATAGATTCAGGATCAGTTCCTGTGGATTGCAGGGTAGCAAATGTTATCACACTTTTCAAGAAAGGAGCGAGAGAGAAAACGGGGATTTATAGATCAGTTAGCCTGACATCAGTGGTGGGGAAGATGTGCTGGAGTCAATTATTAAAGAAGAAATAATGGTGCATTTGGATAGCAGTAAAAGGATTTGTCCAAGTCAGCAGGGATTTATGAAGGGGAAATCCTGCTTGACTAACCTTCTGGAATCTTTGAGGATGTTGTCGCGGCACCATACGTGGTGAATAAAGGTAAGACGTCAGGCCGGTTCAAAGTGTTGTTTATTCAGTGGTGACACGTTAAGTTGGTGCACTAACCATGTACGCTCTGCGTGGGCGATCCCGAGGTACCGAGGAGTGCGAGGAGACCAATGCAGAAGCCATCGGACGGAAGGGGTCTGGGACACCCCGGGCGTGGATCGGGACGGAGGACTCCACAGGCGCAGTGACCCCGAGGGGTGCGAGGAGACCGATGCAGAAGCCGCCGGATGGAAGAGACACGGTCGCATCTCCTCGACCAGCTAAGGGAGAGTGTCCTGTGAAATAAGGCCCCCAACAATGAAGCGGGGAAAAAAAACTAAATAAAATAAACAAACTAATTTTGAACCGAGCGTGGAAATGCAGTGGACACAAAAATGAACAGTAAAAAGACAAATTACAGTGCAATCAGTGTGCAAAGTTCAAATTGTCCAGTGTTCATAGTGCAGGATAGGAAAGCTGCGTTGCAGTGACAGCCTTCAGCGTGAATGAGGCGCTGTTGCCGGTAGTAAGCTGCAGGAACTGCATCCGGCTGGAAGGTGGCACTGTGGAGGATGGTGCAGCTGCAGGGATGGCATCCGGCTGGAAGCTGGCGCTGTGGATTGTAAGTTCGAGCTTCTCTTCCGGCCGGCCGCGGTGGCCATTTTTGTAATCGGGTCGGCCGCTTGTTGTAGGAGGCCTTGGCGGCCATTTTGCCGGCCGGCTGAGGCAGCATTCACCAGCGATTCAAGACCGGTGAGGAGCAGAAGGGCATCTTCGGCAGGCGCCCCAGGTAAGCCCGCCCTATCGGGTGGCTAGGCCCTGGGCAGCGGCCGGCGGGGCCAGGCGTGGTGCAGGGCGCAGAGCCGTGGCGAGGCCTGTTGCGGTGCCGGGTCTGGATCTGTGAGGCCCGATGCGGTGCGGTGCAGGTGAGGTGAGGCCGGTGCCGGGCCTGGAGCGATGGGGCCCGGTGCAGTGAAGGGCCTGGAGTCGTGTTCGCCGTGCGAGGCCGGGCCCTGGTCCGTTGTCGGGAGCGGGAGAGCGGCAGGTACTCTCTCTCTGCTCCCAGGGCCGTTGGGCGTGTGTCGGCCTTGCTGTGGGCAGGAGGCTGCTATGCTCACAGCTCCTGCAGCAGTTGGTGGGGCAGCGGTGGTGGGTACAACCTCTCTGCTCCGGTGGTCGGCTCCGGGCAGGTCATGCAGAGGAGCTCGGCAGCCGTCACACAAGGCGGCCTGCCCCGTTGCCGGGAGCAGGAGAGCGGCGGCAGCCGCGGCTTCTCAGCTCCGGTGAGCGGCAGCTGGTCGGGAAGACGCAGCATACCTCACTGCAGGGCCGAGTTGGCAGCAGCGTAGTTCTGCAGGGCTGGGTAGCCGGCAGCAGACATCAGGTCTCTCGAGGCTGCGTGCTTCAGGTGAGTCCAAATTTCAATTCGGACAGTCGGGGGTCACCAATGTAGCGGCACCATACGTGGTGAATAAAGGTGAGACGTCAGGCCGGTTCAAAATGTTGTTTATTCAGTGGTGACACATTAAGTTGGTGCGCTAACCATATTACATTGTTGCTGTAGCTGAGCGAGGTTGTACTCTCGGGCTCAACTACCTGTTGACTTCCCTAGGTCTCGAGGTGAGAGACCTTAAGTACCAGGACACTCCCTCTAGCCCATGACATCACGTGCCTGCCCTCGTATCTCCTGACGAGGGTTCGAGCATAAGTGGCCCGTGTTTAGGCTGACGCCACAATGTGACAAGTAAAATGGATGAAGGAGAGCCAGTGGATGTAGTGTGTCTGGACTTTCAGAAAGCTTTTGATAAGGTCCCATACAGGAGATTAGCGTGCAAAATTAGAGCACATGGTATTTGGGGTAGGGTATTGACATGGATAGAAAATTGGTTGGCAGACAGGAAACAAAGAGTAGGAATAAACGGGTCCCTGTCAGAATGGCAGGCAGTGGCAAGTGGACTGGCGCAAGGCTCGGTGCTGGGGCCACAAATATATTAATGATTCAAATTTGCATATGACGCAAAGCTTGGTGGCAGTGTGAACTATGAAGCGGAAGCTAGGAGGTTGCAGGGTGACTTGGACAGGTTGAGTGGGCAGATGCATGGCAGATGCTGTATAATGTAGATAAATGTGCATTAAACCTGCATATTTACTTTCAGTGACTGTGCCACTTTATCGGCAAGAAGAAGGAGGCAGATTATTATCTCAATGGTGTCAGATTAGGAAAAAGGTAAGTGCAGCAAGACCTGGGTGTCCTTGTACACCAGTCACTGAAAGTAAATATGCAGGTACAGCAGGCAGTGAAGAAAGCTAATGGCATGTTGGCCTTCATAACGAGACGATTTAAGTATAGAAGTAAAGAGGTTCTTCTGCAGTTGTACAGGTCCCTGGTGAGACCACATCTGGAGTATTGTGTGCTGTTTTGGTCTCCTAATTTGAGGAAGGACATCCTTGCTATTGAGGCAGTGCAGCATAGGTTCACAAGGTTAACCCCCGAGATGGCGGGACAGTAATATGAGGCAGAGAAGAGTGGAAAGATTGGGCTTGTATTCACTGAAATTTAGAAGGATGAGAGGGTATCTTATAGAAATGTATAAAATTATAAAAGGACTGGACAAGCTAGATGCAGGAAAAATGTTCCTAATGATGGGGGAGTCCAGAACCAGGGGCAATTGTCTAAGAATAAAGGGGAGGCCATTTGAAAATGAGATGAGAAAAATCTTTTTCACCCAGAGAGTTGTGAATTTGTGGAATTCGCTGCCACAGAAGGCAGTAGAGGCCAATTCACTGGATTAATTTAAAAGAGTTAGATAGAGCTCTAGGGGCTAGCGCAATCAAGGGATATGGGGAGAAGGCAGGCACGGTTTACTAATTGTGGATGATAAGCCGTGATCACAATGAATGGCGGTGCAGGCTCGAAAGGCCAAATGGCCTCCTCCTGCGCCTATTTTCTATGTCTATGACCAAAACATTTGTGGTCCTGGGGATCTTACGGAAGTGAGGATCAATCCCCTGCACATTGCTACAAGCGAAATAAGGAAATAAGTTATCAGGCAATTATGAATAACATGATTCTTATTCTCTATTATGGACAAGGTGAAAAGGGCTGGTTGACTCTGTGGGGATTTGTGATAAAACCTCCAGAAATATATTCAATTAGGGTTGGCAATTCCGATTTGCAACAGAATTACGAGGTCAGTGTGTGCGTGAACTCGGACACTTGGCAAAGGACATGTGCTCCCATACATTAAAACAAAGTAGGTTGGGTGCTGGAGGCCAAAATCAAATACTTGACAACCGTGCTCAAAAGCAATGGGTGCATCAGACTAGTGAAATACTAAATCACAGCAGCTGGAGTTGCTTAGATACCAGACATTGTGGAGACAGGCACTAATTTTCAATGTCATATATATCCCATTTCCATTAAATCTACTAGTCCCCATAACTTTGGTCTTTATTAAGACCAGGATGAGGAGTTGGGATTTATCTGTGGTCTGCCAAACAGAGATAACAATATTGTAGCACAATTTTTTATAATAGCATAGTACATCAATGAATATATCAACAATGACAAGAACTAGTTTTCTACAAGAATCCCCACTTCTATTCTCTCACCAATCTTTTTTCTTGAAGACAACCATTGCAATTTTACTATTAAGTAAGCAGTTTCCTAGTTGACTAGGTGACAATTTCGCCAAACTCTTGTGCTCTGTCTGCAAAGGATGACTGGAGTTTTCAGTTGCTACCCATTGTAATTCCCAAAGCCATTTCAATACCAACCTTTTTTGTTCTTCCCTTCCTCCATTGCCAGAGTGAGGCTACAGGCAAACTGGAGGAACAGCATCTCATATTCCACTTGGGTAGCTTACAATCCAACTGTACAGACATTGAATTATTTAATTCCAATTAATACCCAACACCACAATCCCTTCCCCGTCCACCCTGAGGCACACACATTTCTCCCCCTCTCCTTTTTCCTTCCTCCGTACATTCATCTCCCATCCCAGAGTCCTTTCCTTTTTATCTTCCCTCCCCTTAAACCCATATGCCCCCCTCCTGCTTTACATTTCACTCTATCCTTATGACACCCTTTGTCTTCACTTCACGTTTTCATCATTTACTCTACCCAAATGCCAATCCCCCACCTTACCTGTATCCACCTACCACTTGTTAGATTTTGCCCCGCTCCCATCTCTTTTTTCCATCTTCCTCTCTCCCCCTCCATTAGTCTGACCAATTGTCCTGACCCAAAATGCTGTTTGTCCATTCCCTTCACAGATGCAGTCTAACCTCCAATTTCCTCCAACCTTTTGTTTTTTTTGCATTAGATTCCAGCATTGCAGTTTCTTGTGCCTCTTGGGGGCTCCAAAACATTATGTGCTGTATCAACATATTCAGTTGTTGAAACCTTTGACTGTGCCATTGTCTCCTCCTTTCTTGATTACTTCTCTGGATAGATTCCAACTCTTTGCTCATGCAAAATTATCTTCAACTACTGTTCAACCATTAATACTTACCAGTTAACACAATACATTGGGTCATGGCCTTGCCTAGACTTAAAGTAAAACTGCCATCTTAATGTTTATATCATTGAGTAGCCTTTTATAACACTTTCGTTAAACTCAATCTTTCAAACATTCTCACTCCTTTTTCCTCATAGATGACAGCACTCCTTCAGACACCAAAGTGCAGAATTCTATGCATGAACCCTTTGCTTACTGTCTTTTAAAATTCCTCGTGACCAAATAAATTTTCCTTATGACCTCTTGTCCAATTTTTTTTTGATTTTACCTCTTTGACTAACTCCTTTCTGCATTGGCAGCGATCTATAAAAGCATGGTGCTATTACTGTTCTGCAAAGGTCTGCTGGTATTTTATCTTCAAAAGGACCAGCTGGTGAATTAAAAGATCCAGGCATTGAGAACATAAACAGGCAAGATCCAGGCATTGAGAACATAAACAAGCCAACATTTACAAATGGAATTCAATTCAGAGAAATATGAGGTAATGTCCTAGATTGTTTTAAGAATTATTGGCAGTTCCCTGCACATCTGGCGCAATTTCTCCGTGAAACTGTCTGCAACTTCAGGATTTCCAAGGAAGTTTAAAAGTTGTGTTCAACTTTTTGCTTCTTTATTCTTGTCGATTGAAGAGGAATGGCTATAAGAGATAAACATCCATTAATTTAGATTTTTATTATTTTTTTAAATCGATTTATTTTAAAATATATATAAAAGTTTTAAAACTGCATTGGTTCCATTTTAATTTATTTATACATATTGAAATCACCTTTATTGCTTCATTTTTGTATAGATAGAACAAGTTTTTAATGTTTATGAGTATCAGAAAAATCCCAAACACTTGGCGGGTTTGACAGCAAGTTAAGATTGGAGTGAGTGAGCCTATTCTTCACTCATCAACTTGTGGAAATCCCTGTCAATACAAGAGCTCACTGCAATGTGTGGAACTTGTCATATTAGGTGGAGTTATACAATTTTATATTTTGAAAAATATAAAAGTGGATAAGTCTCCAGGTCCTGACAGGATATTCCCTAGGACATTGAGGGAAGTTAGTGTAGAAATAGCAGGAGCTATGACAGAAATATTTCAAATGTCATTAGAAACGGGAATAGTGCCGAAGGATTGGCGTACTGCGCATGTTGTTCCATTGTTTAAAATGGGTTCAAAGAATAAACCTAGCAATTATAGACCTGTTAGTTTGACGTCAGTGGTGGGCAAATTAATGGAAAGGATACTTAGAGATAATATATATAAGCATCTGGATAAACAGGGTCTGATCAGGAACAGTCAACATCGATTTGTGCCTGGAAAGTCATGTTTGACAAACCTTGAATTTTTTGAAGCGGTTACTAGGGAAATTGTTGAGGGTAAAGCAGTGGATGTTGTCTATATGGATTTCAGTAAGGCCTTTGACAAGGTTCCCCATGGAAGGTTGGTTAAGAAGGTTCAATCTTTGGGTGTTAATGGCGGAGTAGCAAGATGGATTCAACAGTGACTGAATGGGAGATGTCAGAGAGTAATGGTGGATGGCTGTTTGTCAGGTTGGAAGCCGGTGACCAGTGGGGTTCCTCAGGGATCTGTGTTGGGTCCACTGTTGTTTGTCATGTACATCAATGATCTGGATGATGGGGTGGAAATTTGGATAAGTAAGTTTGCAGATGATACTATGATAGGTGATGTTGTGGATAATGAAGTAGATTTTCAAAGTCTACAGAGTGATTTGGGCCATTTGGAAAAGTGGGCTGAAAGATGGCAGATGGAGTTTAATGCTGTTAAGTGTGAAGTGCTACATCTTGGCAGGACAAATCAAAATAGGACGTACATGGTAAATGGTAGGGAATTGAGGAATGCTGTGGAACAGAGAGATCTAGGAATAACTGTGCATAGTTCCCTGAAGGTGGAATCGCATGTAGATAGGGTGGTAAAGAAAGCCTTTGGTGTGCTGGCCTTTATAAATCAGAGCATTGAATATAGGAGTAGGGAAGTAATGTTAAAATTGTACAAGGCATTGGTAAGACCAATTCTGGGAAGGGAATGGAGGGGTATGGTCTGAGTGCAGGTAGATGGGACTAGGGGAAAATAAATGGTCGGCACGGACTGGAAGGGCCGAGAGGGCCTGTTTCCGTGCTGTAATTGTTATATGGTTATATGGTTACATACATGTCTTCATGTGATTGTTCTACAAAGGGTACTAGCAAGTGTAGATGGCTCTGGCCTTCTGCTACTGGGGAGAACAAAGCAAGCAAAGGAACTGAGGGATTTTGAAATGTGGGCATCCACAGATCCTTGACAGAAAGAAAAGATGGCTGGGAAGACAAATGGGATACTTCCTTTATTGGCCAAATCAGTGTTTAAGTGTAGAGAGACCATATTATAATTAGTATTGGTTTATTATTATTAATGTTTTGTTTTCCTGCTATCCAGATAAATCATACCATAAATGAAAACTATGTACAACAGTGCATAGAGAAAAATACTTGAGTACAGAATAAAATCTTACAGAAATGTAGTATTACAGTTAGAGAGAAAATGTCCAAGGTCTGCCATGAGGTAAGTTGGAAAATCTGGACGACATCCTGGCCTAGGAGATGATTGGTGAGAAAGTTTCTAAGGTTGTAGAAATGTAGTTATTTGGAGATGTTGGCCAAGCTGGTATTGTTTTCTTCAGGACTGTGCAGGTGAAAAATAATTTAAGTGGATATTTATTTTGGTAAATAGTCTAGACACATTGTCCCGAGTAGAATTTACAAGGACATACATAGATTTAGTGTTATAGGTGGATGAATTAAAATTGAGTTAAGGTAACATTTTCAATCCAAACAATGGTGGAATTCTGGAGTTTTACACCTGAAAGAATGACAGGGAAATCAACCTTTATCACCAGAATGGATATTTTTCGAACCAAGAGTTGGAAAGATTTTAGGATCTGAATGACACTATTCATGCTGATATTTCAGATTGTGGATGATCAGCCATGATCACATTGAATGGCGCTGCTGGCTCGAAGGGCTGAATGGCCTACTCCTGCACCTATTGTCTATTGTCAACATGGGGGAGTACAGTATAATCAAAGTTGCCTTTTTTCAGATAGAGTGCCCTTTCAGAAGAATGTAATACCTGCTTTTATTTTGTTGTGTTCAAATTGCCTGGTGTCTGGGATAGGATTTTCTCCTCCAATCAATACATCTCATTATTTGTTCATTCACGGTTTATAAGATGATGACATACCCAGTTTTGTTTCTACTTTTACCTGTACTCCAACAGTAATTACATATTGAGCATAACCCATGTAAAATCCTTTGTTCCATTATGTGTGTGTGTGAGGTGATGATATTTAAATACAGGTTCTACCTAATACGAGAATAGCCCACACCAATAGATATTTTCCAATGCATTCAAATATGTTTTACTTTTAATTTTTGAAGGGTAAAGGAAAGAGAACAATATGACTTTTTCCCCACAATACCAAGGGAATTCAGATTTCCTCTTATCCCTGATGAAGACCATTTAAGAGAAATCCTTGTGATGATTTCTCAGAAAACCCTGTAAAATCATGACTAAAGTTGCTCCATCAGAAATAGATGGCAAATAGTGTTACCACTATATGTGATAGTCATGTGTGAAATAATGGAACTACAATCATTGCCAAATTCTTCTATAAATTATACAAACCCAGTAACAGAGAAGAACAGGATTACTGAACTTTGATGCAGTGAAAGATACTTTTTCAGTCACAAATTTGTAGATTGAGATGGAATTCCTCCAATAAATTAAGCAACATCTCATGTAATTTGGTACATTTTAATGTAATTCTCCCCACACTGACATCAGTGTGTGATAATAACATTTACTTCTATAACTCAAATTCTCCCCACGGTGATTTTAAAATTCATGTTCATCTTTTGATAAAATCGTCCACCAATATCTGTTATTTGACATAGAGCCCATATTCAGCACGGTACAAAAGGAATCTCAGAAAATGGTGAAAATTCTCAGTGGATCTGATAGTAGGTGAGACCTGTTGCGTTTACCACTATTTTTAGTTTTATTTCAGATTGCCAGCATCTCCAGTGATTTGAAACTGTTATTAATCTGAAATATGTACTCTGTCGCTCTCCACAGATGCTGCTTGTTCTGCTGCATAAACTACTTTTTATTTTATTTCAGACATCCACCATTGCAAATATGTTGAAAAATTGCTTTGCCTCTTCTAAAGTCGCCTGCCATCTCCTTTTCCTCAACCACTCCACTGATGGAAAAGGTTTCTAGCTGTCCGATTAATTATTTTTGAAAATAATCAATCAATTTAACTCATACCTTACACTCAGTCAGGGAAATCAGAAATGTATACAAAGTCTCCTTCAAGTCCAGGTGATATTCTGGCAAATCCGTGCTGCATATCTTCTCAGGCTAGTATCAGATCAGCTTGAACTCGGGTCTCTGGCACAGTGAGGCAGCAGATCCACCACTCACTTACATGGATTGCATTTACTCCTAGGCCTCAATTATCCTTATAATTATCACCGAATAAATATCTCAGAATTAGCCTTTACTCATTGACAATAAATTACCTAATTTTCTCATTATGTCTAATTATCCCAATTTCTCCACTAAATTTATTCGTTATTGTAATTTTATGATCCAGTCCGCACTAAACTTTGTGTAATTCATAACCCGGATATATGGCTTTCTAATGTGTCGGCACAGATTTGGTATTCACTTATTTTGTGTCCTTATGGTTTGCATTATCTGGAGGTACCAATTCTATCATGCAATGCTTTTATGCACAATATTTATGTTTAGTACTTTGTGCCTACATAGGAATCAAAAAAGTTGTTGGGTGCATTTGGATGTTGGGTGAGTAATGTCAATTGAAAATCAGTTTTACTTTGTGATTTTCTATAATGAATATGTAGTGTTTGAACCCCGATTGTAGAAGGAACCTTTTATGACCAACTATAGGCCTCAACTGTAAGAGCAGATGAGGATTTCCTTCAGATGAGGATTTGCTCTCATGTTACTTAAAAGCACTAGGACCTACCTGGATTGCTCCGAGAAATACAGTAGCAAAAAAGTCAGCAGTGTGCGATGTTCTTCCTTCAAGCAAGTTGTCTTTCTTCCCAGTTGACCACACCACACATTCCTCCTCTTCCCCTGGGACCTTTGTGTGCCTTGACCGCAGGTACCACAGTTCCAGGGTACATCTTTGGTGACCGATGAATCATTGACCTTTGGGAAAGAAAGGTGGCTGTCCTTGCGCACCTTCCTTTCTTTCAAGGGCAAATCAAACATAAAGCAGCCCTCAAAATTTATTTTCAGAACGTTGGGCACATCAGAGATTCTCTGTGATAAGGCCTTGCAGAAGACTGGAGTGAGTTCCCTGTAACTTCACACATCAATGAATCTGTCTTCTAATGCCAAGCCAAACACTAAATAAGTTAAATAACCTAACTTCAATCCTAAAAGCCTTATCTTAAGCAAAGTGGAACCTTAACAAAAGGCTTCTGGAAGTTTTTGTAAATCATATCAGCAAGCATTTCCTTCTCCACTTAGTTAACTGGATGGAGTTATAGGGCTATACAGCATGGAAACAGGCCATTCACCCAACTCATCCATGCCAACCAAAATTGCCCGACCATAGTCCAGCTTGCTTGCGCATGGCACATATCCCTCCAGAGCTACCTTTTCGTATACCCAAGGTAGAGTGTCTTTTAAATATCGTAATCGCAAAAGCCTAAATCACCTCCACAGAGAGTGGTGATTAGAAAGTGGCGGTGGTAAGAAGGGATTTGAAAACGGGCAAGAATTTTAATGTGAAGTGCCAATATCATAGAGAAGCATAACAGGGAAACAGGCTTGTTGATTTACCCGATCCTTGCCGACCATCAATTATCCATTTACGCCAATACTACATCAATCTTAATTTTTTCAATAATCTCCTTCCCCCTCCCCACAGATTCTACCACCCATTCGCACATTAGCAGCAATTTACTGTGGCAATTCTCCTGCTGATCTGGACATCTCTACATCTTGGGAGGAACCCAGAAGAAACACATGTGGTCACATTGAGAATGTGCAAACTCTACACAAGACCAGAGGTTAGGATTAAACCACAGCATTTCTGATACTGTGAGGCAGTGACTCTACTTGTGGTGCCACAAGGTCAACAAATACAGGATGGGGAGTTTCCATGGAATGTCAGTGCACTGTTGAGTTCCTCTACCATAAAGACCTAAATATTGATCAGGCAACATTGAACACTTCCTTATTTTCATTTTCCAAAATTATTTGCATCTGATTTTGGACCCCATATTTTCACCATTCTACTGCTAAATTATTTTGCATTAAAATGTTAACCTTAATATCCCTCACAAGATACTTTTTGCTTTACAGCTCTTCCTATGTTTTCCAGCACTTTGCTGATCTTTAGATTATACTGATTTTGTAGAACATTGCTTTCTTTGCATTTTTGCACACTCCTTTCTTTAGTTTCCTCTCACTTCTTTTGTCAGCCATGAATGTTTTATTTGGTAAGCAGAGCTCTTTGCCCCGAGGGATATACTGGCCTGCATCAGGTTGCATTACTTTTTGAAACTCTGCCCACTGTTCATCTGCAGTTTCACCCAGTAACAGTTTGAACAGGTTGCTTGCGATGATTTATATTTTTTAGCATAAAGTTAAACTAAAGAAATCATGCACAATGAGCCCAACAAATATTTTGCATGACCACTTCTATTTTTTTTGGTACTTGTTTAGTGCCGGTTACAATCAAAACCATGTCAAGAAGAAGCCCTTTTCTCCATCATCTGCATTGTCTGAGCCATACAACAGAATCAGATGCACAGGAAGTCAGAACACTTTTCATTATTGCCTCTGTATACAAAAAGGTTAGTCTACCATGGCAAGGTTGGGCATGTCTTAAAATAGAAACTCAAATTAGTCTGGAATACACAAGAGGGTTATCACAGGAAGCATCTTCAGTGAGTTGGTCTAGCTGAAAGTATCCTTTCAAAAAAAAAACTTCCTGGCCTGGCAAGCAGTTCAGAAACAGGACACTCATACTCATCTCTTTTATCCTTCCAGTCACTGCTCTCTTGAATGGCTGTGGTTAAAAAAAAAGACGAGCAGGTTAAAAGGGATTAAGTTTACATATTTTATGGAATAAAGAATACAGACAATAAAGGCCGTAGACATTGAGGCTTTTTAGTTGAGGCACACCCAAGTGCTGCATAACAAATCTCAGTCAGACCGAATTGACCTTTTTAAAAAAAAAAATCCCATGAAAAGATGAAAATTGAAAATTATAATTTGCAAATTAAATGAAAGTTGGCCACAAAACAGACATTTTAAACGGTATCTGAATACAATGATGCCCACTGTACACAGAGGCTGAAAAATGCCGGAGCCGTTGACTAAGTTTAAAAGGTGAAATAGATTAGATGGGGAAGCAGCCTGTCCCATCCAACCCCCCATTGACAAGAGGCAGGACTGCAACCTTTGCATCTCCAGTCTGGATAGTTGTTTGATTACTTAAGCCTGCTGGTCAGACAATAGGAACAGAAAGAATGGCTGCTTCCTTCCTTCCTTCCTGTTCTGTGTTCTGCTTCAGTGAGTAAATTCAATGCCATTTCTGCTCCACGGCAACACCGAACTGCACCGCCGAGTAAGATCAACAAAGAGTCATTCTCAGGCTGCTCCAGCTGCTCGGCGGCAAACCAATGAGCTGTGCAGGTCGGGAGCAACACGAAACCCGAGCCGGACGGGGAGCTTAAAGAGAGGCGGGGGTGGGGAGAAATTACATGGAATAGACGTTGAACATGTGCGGGGGGGAAAAGCATGGGAGAAATGTTGGGAGAAACTGCAAGGAAGTGGCGCAAACTAAACCAAAATTGCAATGCAAACCCTGACGTTTCACTCAGAATAAAGGCAGGGTAATCAAAACCTTTGGTCCTCCAATTGTTTGCAATGGAAGCAATTGCAATGGAAATAAAATATAAAGAATGAAAATGCCCCGCACCCACAGAGAGACCCTGTTTTAAGACATTAACTTCCGACTTATTCAAAAATCCAGTTGTAATCATTTTCGTCAGCTCTGCATTATTCCCTGCGGATTTCTCTAAGCAGTAATGTATGTGGGTTCCAGAGCCCTAAGCCTGTTGATTTACCTGGTGTCTGGGTCCAAGCGGTGCAATTTATCATCTAAATCGAAAGCACCAGTGCGAATATTAACTCAGATGGCTTTAACGTAGACACCCAATGTGTATATCGGGTGGAACCAAGAAGCAACATTAAATAAAACCCAGCAACGCTGCTGCGTACTTCCTCCGACTTCACATTCTGCCACGTTTTTCAGTTATTGACAGAAACATGCAACATCTGCTTGCAGTCTAGCACTTTCAGAGGCTTGCTAATTTTTGTTTGCTCGCAAGGTGTGTGTAAACAGGCAGCCATTCACGAGGTGTCATTTTCCCATTTAATCAGGTCTTTGTGGAAAACTGCTTAATGCATCCATTACTGGAATTCAGCGTGACTCCCTGCCCATTCACAGCTTCCTGTTCTCTTCAGCGGTTAATTCGTCCCTTTTTAACACAAGAGACAGGAAACATATGAATAGACAGCTCCTCAGGAATACTAATTAGCGGTAGGGAACTCGGGAAGCCCCAAACTGACAAGTACAAAATATATATAATTTTAAATTGGAGCAATGGAAATCGTAAAGCATGAAGGAATTAAAAAACTTACATGAAGTCCAAATGTTGCTGTGATAATTAAGTTCCCAACTGCATTGTAGTGGAATTACCACATGATGCAGCCTGTCCAGAAAAATGTAGTTATTTTTCTCACCCATTTTTTGTTGAAAAATGCAATGACTTCTGCAGTCAGAAGCTTCAATTTCTTCTGCATTGCTGTTTAAGACCTATAATTGATCTTACTCTCTATCCTTCCATAAACCAAATTTGTATAAATTCCTAATTCCAATTGTCAATTGGCAGCACAGAAACATATTTGTACAGGCTTCACTTCCAGAAGTCTCAATCTGTAGTCCTCGGTGAGTGAGCAGTTTTGATACTTACAACAGCCACTCTTGTTTTCAACAACTGCCACAAAACTGGAACACAACTTCCAGCAATCTGAAGGATGCCTGATTACGTGTCCATTTTGGAACAAATTGCTCCCAGTTATCAATGATTCAAGATTAAAATGCAGAAACCCCCATTCTTATTTGTCAAATTATGTGTGTAACTGGTAGATATGCACAAACTACATTCCCATGGAAACCATATATTACTCCTTTAATGTTACATTTTAACCTCAAACTCGTCTGAAGAAGGGCCTTGACCAGAAACGTCACCCATTCCTTCTCTCTAGAGATGCTGCCTGTTCCGCTGAGTTACTCCAGCATTTAGTATCTATCATCAACTAACAAGTGACTTGTATATGCAGAATTTGATGATCATTTTGTCCAAACTGTTCATTGGACACAAAGTTAAATGTTTTAAGTTTGATTAATATATCACCATCCATATTTCATTACACCAGGATAATCCCCATGCAATAATTATATGTTGCCTGTGCGACATCAAGTTTAATTAAGTAAGAACTTGCTAGAAGTTGTGTTCCAGTTTTGCAGCGGTTTGCTAAAAATCAAGAGTGGCTGCTGTTGTAAGTATCAAAAGAGTCAAGAGTACAGCTTTCAAGTCAAAATTAGTCTTCAAGTCATCAACTACCACTTATCGTGTGGCTGCATATTAATTTCTATAATTATAACTTTCCTAATGTATTTGAAATAAAGTTTTTCAAGCTAAGTTGAGTCATTGGCTGGCGTGCACACACAGACATACAGACAGACACAACTGGAGGATTAACAAAGCTGGGACAATATTTGGATCAGACAAATCTAAAAAATCTGCCACAACTTCATATATAGATGCCGGACTGAAATTATTTTCAACTAGAATTCCCACCTGCTTTTCTCAGTGTTCAGCATACCACATTAGCAAAGCAAGCTTACCGCGCATGGACCCAAAATGTCATGTAGAAAATGCAATTAAATCTCAGAAAGGCACATGGCAGAAACTACTTTACTTTAAATATTACTTTAAATCAATTAAAAGTATTAAATATATATATATATATATATATATATATATATATAAAACTTTCCATGCTTAGATCAAAGGGGATTTCCATTTAACCTCCACTTTGACTATATCAATGATATCAATGTGCCTCCATGGAGATCTCAATAATCCTGTAAACTGACAGGGTACCCATCTCATTATAACAAATTATACAGTCTTTCGATTTGGAATTGGATGGGCCAATGTCAGGTGGACAAGCAGAAATTTCTCCTAAATCGTACTGCCAGCAACATGAGTGAGCTCCTGTACGTTTTTGAACAAGCTGTTTTTTGTACATAAAACAGAGTTCAAAGACTTCAGAAATTGTCTACAAAGTTACCCAACTACTAGAGCCTGCAAATACATGGCTGTAGTTGACACAGCCAAAATGGATAGGAAATACTGACAGATCAATTTGTGATGGTGTTGACACAAGAGCATGACCAAAAATTATGGTAACAATGTTTGGATTGTGAAAGAGGAAATGAATGCTCTATGCAAAGCTTTATATGTAAATACATGCAGTCTTAATCATTTAAGCAGCAGTTGTAGCTTTCATGAATTTCCAGGACTGCCCTGTAACTTTGTTCCTTAGTAAGCAGCCACATGGAAGTATTGCGCAAATTGTTACTTGGAAAACAGTACAGCTAACCAGAAAACCTCAGGATAACTCTGAGAAATATTACAAATAACTACAGCTAGAATGGTCGTTACTCAAAAGCCATGATGAAAGACTGCCTGAATTGAATAGGAAAATGACAGCCAGACATCATCAACAGAAACACATTTGCAGCGTATATATCTGCTTCACCCCTCATTGTTGGGATTAGCACAATGCTCGGCATACCATTACTTGATCTTAAAATTATTATTTTGCCTTCAAAATGTAAAATTAATTGAAAAAATGCAATTACGTGCAAAGATTCTCAGAGAAGATTTGTGGTCATGCAGCATTCCAGATTGAACTAGCTGGTTTTGCCTATGTGCGCTGTGAACATCTGGTATACAGTACTGCAAGTTCAGCCATGGCACACAATTCAAGTGAAACATATGGTGCTCCTGTGCTCAAATCTATTCCATGCAAGTCTGCAAAATCATTCACCATTGCACAACTTCCAGATGTGAAGTGGAATTTCAACCCCCACCCCTACCACACACATTTCTGTAATGGCAGGACTGGGGGATGGAAGGGGCTGTCTGTATTTCTGTATTAGTGCATTAAAAGGATTAATAATTCCAGCAAAGAAAAATATGACAGAGCAACTATTTACAAAAAATATCTCGAGGTTGGCACCCTGTCAGAAGTGGTGAAACATTCACATTCTTTTGTAATATTTTATTATCAAACTCACTGGATCCCTGGAGTATGTTGTCAAATAGTTGGCAGAGCTGCAAATAAAATAAATACTCCTGTCTTAATAATGCAGGACATTCTTTCTTGAAAGAAGTTACGTACAGCTGTGCTTGACCAATCTCTTAAACTTCCAGCAGAAATATGGAAGATTAAACAAGATATTTCAGCAACTGGATCTGTTTAAAAATATATATCAAAGGGGTGGTAACACTTTATGTTTCTGTTTAAGAGGTTAAAAGGCATTTCTTGGTACTGAACTGCTAAACCTGTGGCCTGAAATGGTGAAAACTATGTTACAATCCATCTCATTTTAGTAACTGTGTTTTCACTGATGTTAATTAATTTCTCTAGACGTTTGGATCCTCTCAAAGGCTACACCCCCAATGTAATAAGAAATAAAGATGAAAAATGCCAGAAATCAGAACTAGAAACAAAAAAATGACAGCAAGCGAATTAACACCACCATAATGCAATGGAATTAGGAATCATTATTTTATCTTCGACTTCTGCATATGTCTGAAGCACTATTACCCAGACCATTAAACCTGCAATTCCTCTTTCCAGAGTGACTGCCCAGCTACCTACTTTGGCATTTTTAAGTCCCCTATTCCTCATTTCTCCTAAGTAACAATTATTCAAAACTGCACTATGCCAAGAACCACATTTTACTGTGCAAAAAATTGGAACATTTTGATTTGCATGCATGGAGATCTGAAGGCTCCAATCAATTTAGTATTAAACTGCTAAAGAAGGCTCTCAGACATCTTGTAAACTATGAATTTTCATTGGATGCATGTTACATTCAGTCGAAGTCAAAACAGAATTAGTATGAAGCTGTCAAAACTTGGGAAAACATCCTGGCACACGTTTCCGCTCAACGAGATTTCCATTTGAAACTTCCCAAAATGGTTAAGTGTGTGTGGAAACATTTGATGAATAGGAAGGATATATTCATTATGCCTGTGGTGTTAATTTACATTACAATTTGGGAATAGCTTTGTCCAAATTACTCTGTGGGCCAATTCTACACCTCCTTTCATTATCATCCTGAAATATAGACCATATGTCCTGGAGCTCAACAATCAGCAGAATGATAGTTTTTAACAGTGAAGCGAGGACAAAATACTGATTACCTGTACAGGAGCAATGATAGCTGTCTAGATCTGACGTGTTACAAACATTTCATCAACACTTTCTGCAGTTTACACAGTCCAACACCCAGACATAAGCTCTGGAGATTCAAAATCAAATCATTCCAGTTTGAAGAAAGTAGACAAAAAGCTTTCAAAGTATTTCCACTTTGCTAACAGCTTTCACATCAACTAAGACTTCAATTGTGATAGCTTGGTTCCTAGACTACCAATAAAGACAAACTGTAGTAAAGTTCAAAAGATTTCTAACAACAAAAATAAAAAACACGATTTTATTTAACTTATTAGACAATATATCATGGCTGGATGTATGACATGAAAAATTTCTACACAAGCCACAATTTATTGGCTCTATCACACATGCAACAACTAATAGGAATATAAAGTTTATCTCAAAAAGCAGATTTTGTTGTCATTTCTATCATTGGCCCTAATTTGTAGGCTATATATTATTTAAAATATGTTTTATAATGTCAAACAAAATGATTGGAACAAGAAGCATTTAAACTTGTGTGATGTTGAAACATTTCATGCAAAAGATATATAGCCACAACTATGTGCAAAAAATTAAATATTTTTCTCCCACTCTCATAATTGAATCAACTATTGCCACACAGTAACGCCCAGTTGAATAGACCAGGGTCTGATTCTTGATTCCATTAAGGCAGCACTAAGGCCCAGGGTCTCTGATCTACAGATCATAAGAAAAAATGGTCAATTCAAGTATTTTACACAGACTCCAGCTGTAAAGTACACTTCACCCTGTGAACTGGTTTTGGTTACTTCTAATGTGCCACCATAGTCATAGGAAGTCACTGAAACGTCCTGTTCCTTGCCTCACCAATAATAGTCACTTGATAAGATATTGACAAGGTTGCTGCTGCTTTTATAACCTTGTGCACTAAGAATCACAAAAAATGAGATGAATATTAAAAGTAGGTGTTTGGGAGAAGGTGGGTAGGAAAGCAAAAGTCAAAACTCGACTTGTTGGGGTTTACGGTGTTTACCACGAGTTTCCTACAATATCGCTCTTAATATGTATTATCTATCTTGCAGGATTTACTAAGTATGTCACAAAGCCTCCAGCACCATAGCAACGAACGGACGTGAAGGTGTTTTATAAAACTGTATACCGTATTTCTAATAACTAAGCCCTAACACGAAGGAGGCACATATATAATATAGAAAGTATATAAGGAAACACTTAAAAAGCCTTTTCACCCAATGGTTGTCAAATGTATGCTTGATAACCAAGAGATGACACCACTTATCTGACTGATGAATGGCAAATGGATTCAACCAACATGTTTAGCAATATAACCATATAACAATTACAGCACGGAAACAGGCCCTCTCGGCCCTTCCAGTCCGTGCCGACCATTTGTTTTCCCCTAGTCCCATCTACCTGCACTCAGACCATACCCCTCCATTCCCTTCACGTCCATATACCTATCCACTTGACTCTTAAATGTTAAAATCGATCCTGCCTCCACCACTTCTGCTGGAAGCTCATTCCACACAGCCACCACCCTCTGAGTAAAGAAGTTCCCCCTCACGTTACCCCGAAACCTCTGTCCCTTAATTCTCATGTCATGCCCTCTTGTTTGAATATGTGTAGAAAGGAACTGCTGTTGTTGGTTCAAACCAGAGGACTACCTACATGTTCCTCTTGTAAACGGGAGTGAAAAGAACAGAAAGGACAAAATAGTACACAGTTTGATTTCAAAACGTTAATATATTTTCTATTTTATAGTGAACATATGCATCTGATTTGCATCACCCTCATTTTCAGTAACCATGATGTTCCCATCGTTTTTTTTAAAATGGGTGAATTTGTAAGATGCCTTTTAAAATAAATATTTTATAAAATAATAAAACTTCAAATAAATATTCTTTACACTAAACAATATGTTGAAAAATTAGAAAATAAAGACCGAATTTATGGTAACTGTACAATATACATGATGTCAGGGATATCAAGAGTGACATAATGGTGAATTTTGTAAGGTGAAGCATAGCCTAAACGTAATGATCGACTGATTCACATTTGGCTGAATGTACAACATATTAGTATAATATTTTTTAAATCTGCCATTTATATGGCACAATTTTCACAGTCTTAATATTATTGTATATACAAAAATATAACAAATTAACTCTGGCAGCAAAAAGGAGCAATTTGCCAATTTACATATTCTGCAAGAAGTATTCACATACAATACAGAAAGACCAGGAGTGTCATTGCATTACCTTTAGCTTTAGCTTATGTTGCCTCAAATACAATGTATATTGTGCATCATCCTGCTTGATCTAGCTGATTGGATTATTTTTATCCTCGTCCGTGTCAGTTAAGCGAGATGGAGTAAATGGTCAACAGTGGTATCACTGTAAACCATAAAAGTCCCCATAAATACCAGAAAATTGCAGTGCTATTACTACACACAGAATATATAAGGCATGTTGAGCTGGTCAACTAGAACATGAGCCGAAGAACAATGGGAGATACCTTTTTTTCTTTTAACAAACAAGGGTCATCTTAATGGCTGTAGATTATGTGGTTTACTCCTTTTAAGGCATTCAGATAAAAAAGGTATCCAGCATTGTGCTCAATGCTGGTACTGTAAATGCTTTCTTCCACTCAAGACTACCAAAGGACAGAAGGACAGAAGGAAAGTATGAAAGGGTAGCTCAGAAATAGTACCCTCTCCTTTGCAGCTAGGAGGGCTTCTCAAGATTCCGAGGAGGTAAGCTAGGAACCTTGCAACAAACAGTGTTTGAATTTTTGCAACGGCACCCAGGACGGTTAACCTTATCGTAGCACCCCTGGCACAACTTAAGGCAGCCCTTGGCAGGCAGGTAACACCACAGGCAGGGCATTAAGAGAGACATAAGGCCCATGGCTGACCACCGGGCACAGCAATGTGACTGACTGCAGGAGCACGGATTATCTGCACAGCTGTCTTCTTCGTCATAGTTTGAGCAGTGGTAAAAGACACACTTTACAAAGCAGACGCAGGTCCCATACTCCACCACATTCTGTGCCGAGCAGAGACACCGCTTCTCGCAGAACCAGCAGGAAGGTAGAGTCCTTGGATAAGTGCATTCCTCACACTTACATTTCCCACAGTCTTCACATCGGTAGATGTGCTTGCCCAATTCTTCTTTCCCTAGAGGTTTCAGTTCATCAGATTTAAATTCCGGTTTGGGTTGCACCCTGATTATCCGATCAGGGACATGGCTAGTTGGTGATGAGGAAGGTCCCAAAAGCCTCTGGTCAGACGATGTACTACTTGTACTTGTCCTTGTGCTAATCCGGGAACCTGTACTCACAGTGCTTGTTGAACGAATTAAAGGCGCCCTCAATGAAGAATGCACATGGTGGTGTTGACTGCGGCTGTTAAGCCGCTGATGGTCTTGGTTGTTATTTAATCCAGACATCCTTTCATTTTTATGTTGAGAAGATGGTCGGTACACAGACATGCTCCCTGGCCTCGGGGCAACAGTTGGTCCCTCTGTGTACTCATTAGTGGCTCTTATAATTCGGATCTGATCAAGTGACAACACCTGAACCTGCTGCGCCTGTACATCCCTGGGGTCAGGTTCCATGTGTTGCCTTCCGCTGTCACGCAGCAACTGTAGCAGGGCTGGGGAACCACTGCCATTTTGAGTTCGCGTATCCATCTGTACAATGAAGAGTGATCACTCCAGCAGGCTTAGAACACATCTGAAGTCCTGTAAGAAATCAGAGAAGAACTTCAGCATTTCATTGAAAAATAGTCAGGACTTTTTACAAAAGCAAAAGAAAACGTTTTTTTTTTTTTTAATCCATGATGTTGGAACACCAAGATTACAGGAAGTGCTAAAAAGGAACTGCTGGCAAACTCAGAGGGTTGAGCAACATCTGAAAAATGTTTCAGGTCGAGACCCTGCATCTCATCCGAAAACGTCAACAATTCCTTTCCCCACAGGTGCTGCTTGACCTGCTGAGTTCCTCCAGCTGTTTTTGCCCTGGTTTCCAACATCTGTAGTCCCTTGTATCTACAATAAGTGCCTTTACTTACAGCAGAACCCAACAAATAGTTTGGACTTGCTCCAACATTGTGTTATTTTCCTTTCAGCAATTTCACGATTCCATGCCACTATCACCACCTATTCCCAGTTTGAGGTGCTACAAAAGCTTAGCTCTTCACCCTGAAAAAGAATTTACAACTCTCTGGGTGAAAACGTTTTTCCTCATCTCAGTCCTAAATGGCCTACCTCTTATCCTTAAACTGTGGCCCCTGGTTCTGGACTCCCCCAACATCGGGAACATTTTTCCTGCATCTAGCCTGTCCAATACTTTAAGAATTGTATATGTTTCTATGAGATCTCCTCACATCCTTCCAAAATCCAGTGAATACAAGCCCATATATGAATATACTACACAGTTTGTATTACACCCCCCCCCCCCACATACACATAATTTGCAGTGCATGCTGATTGGAAGGAAGATAAAAAGGAGGAAGAGCACCTCCCAAAACAGGTAACGAATAACATCTGACAGGGAAACCAATAATTAAATCCCTTTATAACTCCAGTATATTAAACAAAATAGGGAGGTTGAATATATATATCTATTGATCCCAAATGCAACTATCAAAACACACTGTTTCTGTCAATTCTGTTTTGGGTTAATTTGTTTTGACATAAATACTAACTAAATTGATGCTGGTTACCATATCTGTTTCGAGGTTCTATCAAAGTAGCTAATCAATGAACCTACATGTTTAGATTAAACTATAAGTGAATCATAACACTTCGATGAATAATATAATAAAAACAAGACAGAACTCAACTACCACTAAGTAGCAAAATGATATTAAAAGGGGCAAAATAACACAACAAATTAAAAATGTTAGTTGGGTGTATCTGAAATACAGGCGAGGATTCTTAGGTCACTGAATTTGTTGACCCATTACTATAAAGCTGTGAGGTTCAATGCTTGGTAAGGGGCACGGACTATATTTTCAGATTACTGGTCTGAAAACTTGGCTATAGTGAAATGCTTTCTGAAAGTTGTTAGTTCTCTGTGAAAACATTCGAAGTGCCTTAACACTCGGCAAAAAGTTCATTTTAAACGGCTGACAAAGAGGAGATAAGTTTAATGGTCTGAAGAAGGGTTTTGGCCCGAAACGTTGCCGATTTCCTTCGCTCCAAAGATGCTGCCTCACCCACTGAGTTTCTCCGACATTTAATTGGTGGTAATCTCCATTTAATGTATTCTAATCACGCACATGTTCAATCAAAATCTGGCATTTTCCTCGAAATCAGAATATAATGCATATTGTTGGTGAGGCTTTGAACACTAGTATAAGATCACGAAAATATTTGTTTTAAACAGTGATATAGGCAGCTTGTGCAGAGAGGTGACTGTAAATGGATTAGGAGCTGCAGCTCCCGCTCTCCTTGAGACTCCAGGCAACATTTTATGCAATAGAAGTCGAAACGACCTTTTTTTTTGGTTCAGTCTGACTTCCTTCCCTTTTCCTCTTCATAATAAATAACATCAAACACGTGGAAAGTTTGAGCAGCACCCGCTCCTTTTGCAAACACGCAACCGGATAAGGGGTTGGTTAATGGAGAGGGGGTGGGGGGGAGAATTGGAGACAGTACCAGCTCCAATTGAAGTGGGCAAGCTGCATTCCCAAGACCCTGCATAGGACAAGGGTGGGAAGCGGGGGTATAATCGCGGGGTGGAGCAAAGAGAAGGGGCAAATGCTTCCTTTGCAAGGAGGGACATAGTTGCGCAAGGAATATCGAGGGGGCGAGTGAGGGACGGGGAGCAGATGGGGCAAAGAGTGAAAGGGGGGGGGGGGGGGGTAAGAGTAGACACCGAGGACGCCTGGGTGGTGGGTCAGGGGCGAATAATCTGGCGGAGGCCGGGATGACTGTACTAAAACGACGTTCTCGGTCCCAGCACAGGACGAGGAATCGCAGGTCAAAACCGCTTCCGAAACCAGATTTGTGTTTATTAACATTAGAAGAAAATACATCCTCGACCTTCCCATGCATCATAATAGGCCCCTGTTTTAAATGCTGTGCTGTCAACTTGCGTATGGCAACTGCGAGTGCCTGAACTCCCCACTTGCTCTGAACACTTCGTCCCAACAAAATGTTTCGTTTTAAAGAAACTAGAACCCATGATGTAAACTGAATCCCAATTGCCCATCCTGTCGACATTTTCAATGCATTATTCCCCTTACGGCAAGCGCTCGGATTTCAACATTAACACACGTCAAGAAAATGCAGCAATGTTTTCCAAATCAGGAGGGGAAAAATCCCTTCCTAACTTTTCCCGACTGTACGCCCCCTAAACCATCCAATACAATGGCGCGGAACTGGGTTTTATACATGATATTCTGTTTATTCTCTTTACAAGTTAACGATCGCGGAATACAATTAGCAATTCCTTTCCACTGTGCAACATGTTGCACTATGAGTGTATGCATTGAGATTCATATGTTACTTTCGAAGACATCAACTTTTAAAGCAAGTTTTCTGATCCAACAAGCTAATTACTTTTTTTTTTGAAGTGTTCCCAATTCTTAGTGAAATTCACCCAATGCCCTTTGAAAGTAACACGAACCCTTTAACCTTCCAGTTCATCTTTACGTTGCTTTTAAAAGTTTACCGAAGTCTTTTAACAGCGCTCCTCCAGCCTGAAGCAGTTTCTTCATGCAAGTTTCAAGTACCTTTTTAAACTCACCGTGGCCGCAGCGCTGCTCTGTCTCTCTCTCTCTCTCTCTCTCTCCTCTCTCGTTGTATGTGTACAGCTCAGAGCCGAAAGCTCCACACGCACAAAAAAAAAGAAATCGGTTGCGGATCCAAATTGTGGCGGAGATCAGCCGGGGCTATCTGTTAAAAGCATCCAGCGGAGACGAGAAGGGGTTGGGGGTGGAGGGGTGAGGAAGGTTGGTGACTGGGGAGGGAGTGGGGTAAGAGAGTACAAGGCACAGGAGTCTGTGCGATCGACGATCACAACAGCAGCTGATCGATAGCCAGTCGTCCGGGTCTAGATTTTTTTGTGGGGAGGGGTGGGAGTTGTTGCAGAAGTTGTTGGGAGTGAGGGTTGAAAAAAAATTCTTCCTCTTTTTCTGAATGAAGCCAGCAAGAAACAGACACGAGGGCGGACGCGCGCACACACGCAGCTATGGAAAAAAAATGTCAATGTTGGAACTTTGCAGAAGGAAATCAGGCGCTTGGTCTCATTCACAAGTGGCCCTTCCCCTTGCAAACGCTTGCAACGCCGCTGCCCCTCCGCCGCCACACGAACCTCCCGACAGATATGAAGTTTGCAAAGTGCTTTCAAGAAACAGATTTGCTCGAGTTGCTATTAAGTTTCCCAGTGGTAGCTGATGGGTAAATGGCGTCATCTGCATGGGATCGAATAGAGCATTTGTTGTCCCAGAGGATATATTGCATCCGGTCTCTGCCGATTGGTTCTGGGCTCAAATTCATTAGAGTCAGTGAGTGAGAGAAACGGGGTGGGGGGAGGAGGAGGCGAGGGAGAGAATATTCAATACGTGCCAGGAAAGAGAGTCCCGCACTGCATCGACATGCTGCACAGAACAAACCTTTTAACACTGCAATGTACATATCAGCCTGCTTTCTTTTTTAAACCTGCCACCGTGGTTACATAGATATTTCAATACTTTAACTTCAAACAGCAACAAGACTATTATGTCAATGTAAGGAACCCGTTTACACTACAAGCCACATTTAAAATTTAATGTAAACATGGAGTAAATATATGGTGGCCGTTTTTCTTCTTCAATACCCTTGCAACTGTTAGCGATGACGTGAATACAATTTGGTGTTATTGCTAGCAAACACCCATGCTCAGCACTGCCATTAACTGGACAAACTGCGCGAAAGTTAGTCGGAACTAAATCCATCACTAAAATAAAACGGTACTGTAGTTATAAAAGTTTAGCATTTTATGGCACTGTGTAAACTTGTGATTACTTATTAAAGTGACTTAACGACTGCTTGTATAATTTACCTTTCCGAAAACAAAATGAACTGTGGGTGGAGAGGGGGAGACAGATAAAGAATGGGAATTCATGAATGGTGAGATGGCCAAAGACAACGGGAAGGTCAAAGAAAATGGCTTTTAGAGGGTTATTAAAAGGATGGAATTCACAAGCAAGTAACTATGAGAAGATCTTCCAAACGACATGTGCACGTTGATTAAAGGGCTCTTAATGGTGTGGCGGGGAACTAACGTGTAAGGCAGAGTCGTATATGTGGACTCACGTAGGCACAAAGACTACTAAGCATGGAGTGGGCTACTCGCGTAAATAGACCGTAGTGATTATGTCAAGGGAGAGATGTGATGGAGTTATTGGGATGAATGCAATCATCCAAACTCAGGAGGCAAGAAACAGGTCGGTGGATGGTGATAAGAGAACAAGGGGTTGATGTAGTCGAGACTAGAGACAGGGGCCGTTAGGAACAAATAAATGTGTCATAGATTTTTGCATTTCCTGAGGTAATGAAACGCAGCTCATACAGGACTTGACGTGAGGCATATCTATCTATATTACTAAAAGTCTGAAATTGACCACTTGTTCTGTATATTGATTTTAGAAAAACGCTGCCACTTACGGCTGTGATTTTTGGCCATCTTACTCAGAGTCGCCATCCGCTGCGCAGGACAAGAGGATTTTTCCCATCGTTGAAAAATAAATGAGTTATTAGTGTTTAAGAAATGTTGAAATTCTCTCTCCTGAAGGCCACGACCCATCCGGAGGGACTATAAAACCCGGAAGTTTTGAGTGCCTCAGTCAGTCTGCAAGATGGGGTAGCGAGAGGGTCATGTCTCTCAGTCTGAGCTGTGAATAACACTGAACACATGTCTGCTGTGAGTGGTTTTACTGATCTGTCAGTGCCCTTAATGTGGTTTGAAAATATAGTTTGGAAATGCTAAAGCTGTGTTGCCTTTGGTTTGGAAATGCTAAAGCTGTGTTGCCCTTGGTTTGGAAATGCTAAAGCTGTGTTGCCTTTGGTTTGGAAATTCTAAAGCTGTGTTGCCTAATTAAAGTTGCCTTGCCTAATTAAAGTTGCCTTGTCTTCTGTATAATTAAAAGTCTAATCTTGACCACTTCCTGTTTATGCTTTATATTGGATTTTAGAAAAAATGCTACCACGTACGGCTGTAATTTTTGGCCAGCTTACTGAGAGTCCCCCTCTGCTCATCAGACACCGAGGATTTTTCCCATCGATAAAAAATAAAAGAATTATTAGTGTTTAAAAAATGTTGAGATTCTCTCTCCTGTCAATCACACCATGAAGGCCACATCCCTTCTGCTGGGAGTGGGGGAGGGACTATAAAACCCAGAAGTGTGGGTGTGGCTCAATCTCTGCAAGATGGAGGAGGGAGAGGTCACGCTTGCTGTCTTTAGTGGCCTTGCACCCAGCTTGAAATGGTATGAAATTGCAATTGAATTTGGTGGCCTTATACACTGCTTGAAGTGGTAAGAAACTTCACGAATTTGGTGGCCTTACACCGTGCTTGAAATGGAATTTCAACGAATATCCGTGAGTCAACTGCCAACCCACCAACCGTGAGTGAGTGAGCTGCCCGCACAACAGGCTTGAGTGACTGAGCTGCCAGCCCAAGAATCCATTCGGCCCACAATGTCCATGCTAGCCCTCTGGAAACCTGTCCCTTCAGCCCACAACACCCATACTAACAGTCCAGAACCCCCCCCCCACTGACCACCAATATGGGAATTGGTGGAGAGGTGGAATATTGCATTGAGGGACCAGCCCTCCCATGTAATGCTGGGTCCCAACGGGTCCCACTTAGTCTAGTTTAATACTAGAATCAAATAATTGTAATGGCATGAAAGCAGGCCATTTGGCGCAATGAGTTAATAGCAGCCATATTCTGATGCTGTTTACTTTCCCCCACCTCCGCCCCTTCACCCCACAACCCACTGTCACCATGCAAATTTAGGTCACAAACCCCCAACCCATCATCCCTGGACAACGTACGCTATTCCAACACTACCTTCCTCACCACCGCTTCAGATACTAAGATGTTATCCTAGGTAGACAAAAATGATGGAGAAACTCAGTGGGTGAGGCAGCATCTATGGAACGAAGGAATATGGTCCATAAATGCTACCTTACCTGCCAAGTTTCTCCAGCATTTTTGTCCACCTTCGATTTATCCAGCATCTGCAGTTCTTTCTTAAACAAGATGTTATCCCATCTCACTCTTATGAGGATAAAGAAAAGTGTTGACAAAGTCATGACTGGATTAGTTGTGATTTTATTGAATCTTCAAGGGACCAATAAGCCGACCCCTGCTCATGTTTATTTTATTTTGGAGATATAGTATGGAAACATTTGGCCTACCGGGTTCTCACCGACCATCGATCACTCATTCACACTAGTTCTATGTTAACCCAGATTCTCATCTACTCCCTACCCACGGGGCAATTTACAGAGGACAATTAACTTTCCAAACTTTAGGATTTGGGAGGAAACCAGAGTACATGGAGGAAACCCATGCAGTCACAGGGAGAACATGTAAATTCCACACAGACAGGTCCGGTACTCTGAGGCAGTAGGTCTACTAGCTGTGCCACTGTGTTGCCCTTACTGTTCTTTCTGTCCATATTTTACATTTTGGTTTCGCCACTCCTAGGGAATTCTTTTTTCCAAACCTCCAACCCAATTTGTTCAGGGCCCCATGAGATTTTACTTGTACCCTGTTTCATTTACCTTTCTGTCTGAACTGCTTCTTCGATATTTCATATTTACAACACCCTCCTCTTTAATCTTTTATTTAACCCCCCCCCCCCCCATCACAGTCACAGGGACACAGTACTGAAATAGGCATTTAACCAAATGAGTCATCTGGCACACATTTACATGGTTTTAATGCGCATCCTAAATTCTTCTTCTTACAATCCCATCACCTTCCTCTTGATTCTACTGGTCACCTACAATTTTTACAGTGGCCTATTAAATTAGCAACCCGCATGCCCCTTGGAATGCGTTAAGAAACTGGACTGGACTACCCAGAGGGAAGGCATGCAGATTGAATATACTAACTCCTCACTGATAACACAAGTGAGCCTGGGTTACTAGAACTGTGAGCTAGCTGCTCTATTCCTTTTGCTTTACCTTTTTTTCCTGCTCCCACTCACCCATATTGTTCAACCACTATTAAACCTTACCTAATGTAAAACACATCTTTACTGCATAGGCACAATGCAATTTGGAATTGACTAATGTCTTTAGTTTTCAATTATTATAGATTACTAGCCTGCTAATAATATATGGGAAAGGGGGGGGGGGGGGGAGAGTGGGGAGGGGGGGGGGGGGGAGTGTGTGAGGAAGGGGGGAGTGTGGGGAAAGGGGGGGTGTAGGGTGGGGGTGTGTGGGGAAGGGGGAGAGTGTGGGGAAGGGGGGGGAGTGTGGGGAAGGGGGAGAGTGTGGGGAAGGGGGAGTGTGGGGAAGGGGTGTGTGAGGGGAAGGGGGAGGGGTGTGGGGAAGGGGGTGTGTGTGTGGGTAAGGGGGTGTGTGTGGGGAAGGGGAGGTAATTGGGGAAGGGGTGGAATGGAGAAGCGAGGGTGTGGGGAAGGGAAGGGGGGGGTGTGGGGAAGGGAGGGGTTGTGGGGAGGGGGGGGTGAGGGGAAGGTGGGTGTGTGGGGAAGGAGGGGTGTGGGAAGGAGGTGGGTGTGGGGAAGGGTGGGTGTTGGAAGAGGGGGGTGGGGAAGGGGTGGTGTGGGAAAGGGGGGATGGGGGGTGTGGGGAAGGATGTGGGGAAGGGGGCGTGTGGGGAAGAGGGCGATGTGGGGAAGAGGGGGGTGTGGGGAAGGGGGGGTGTGGGGAAGGGGGAGTGTGGTGAAGGGGTGTGTGTGTGTGGAGGAGTGGGATATGGGGGCAGGGGGGGGGTGTATGTGGGAGGGTGGTGTGTGGGCTCAGTGGCTCTGGCTCCGACCGCACTCACCGAATCAACTGAACTGTGAGTCTGCAATGTATTTGCAATAAATGATTTGTTAGCTCTTAATGACAATGCCATGAGTTGTTTGGCCTGCTGCTCTGCCTGTGCTTGAAACTGCAATGCATTATTAGGTTGGACTGTGTTTGGAAGAAATAAATGCTTTATTAGGTCCGACTGTGTTTGGAAGGAATAAATGCTTTAATAGGTCCGACTGTTTGGAAGGAATAAATGCTTTATTAGGTCCGACTGTGTTTAGTCCAAAAGTCCCACTCATTTCGTGACAGGTCAGTGGACAGGTTGCGCTGATTACGAAATTTTCGGTGAGGGCAGAGGTCGCGCTGATTGTGTAATTTCCAGGTAAGTGCAGAGATAACGCTGATTATGCAAGTGCCGCTGACTGCGGAAGCTCCACAGTGGAGAGGCCACTCTCGGCCATGTGAGTAGATTCAAGAAAGTTTACAGTCATATATATGGTGTATGAGTCAATGTGTGTGAGTGTGAGTGTGTACGTGTGTGTGTGTGTGTATGAGTGTGAGTGTGTGTGTGAGTGTGTACGTGTGTGAGTCTGCGTGTGTGAGTGTATATGTGTGAGTGTATGTGTGTGTGTGAATGTAATGTGTGTGTGTGTGTATGTGTGAGTCTTATGTATGTGAGTGTGTGTGTGTGTGTGTGTGTGTGTGTGTGTGTGTGTGTGTGTGTTGGAATTGGTGGAGAGGTGGAATATACCGTTGGGGGACCAGCCCTCCTGTGTGAAGCTGGGACCCAACGGGTCCCACTTAGTATAGCAGATAGATAGAAGAAGATAGAAGATAGATAGATAGAAAAATAGAGAGAGTACAGAGGAGATTTACTAGAATCTTGCCTGGGTTCCAGCAACTATGTTACAGAGAAAGGTTGAACAAGTTAGGTCTTTATTCTTTGGAGCGCAGAAGGTTAAGGGGGGACTTGATTGAGGTCTTTAAAATTATGAAAGGGATAGACAGAGTTGACGTGGATAAGCTTTTCCCATTGAGGGTAGGGAAGATTCAAACAAGAGGGCATGACATGAGAATTAAGGGACAGAAGTTTAGGGGTAACGTGAGGGGGAACTTCTTTACTCAGGGGGTGGTGGCTGTGTGGAATGAGCTTCCAGCAGAAGTGGTGGAGGCAGGATCGATTTTAACATTTAAAAGTAAAGTGGATAGGTATATGGACGGGAAGGGAATGGAAGGGTATGGTCTGAGTGCAGGTAGATGGGACTAGGGGAAAACAAATGGTCGGCACGGACTGGAAGGGCCGAGAGGGCCTGTTTCCGTGCTGTAATTGTTATATGGTTATATGGTTATGGTTAAGAAGATAGATGTGTGGGGCAAGTTCTTTTCACAGAAAATGGTGGGGCCTGGAACACATTACCAGGGGTGGTGGTGGAGGCAGATACAAAAGTGGCATTTAAGAGACTTTTAGATAGACACTTGGAAGTGCATGAAATAGAGGGATATGGATCATGTACAGGCAGATGAGACTTGATATCATGTTCGGCACAATCATTTTGGTGAAGGGCCAGTTCCTGTGCTATACTGTTCTTTGTTTAATGTTATTTGTGGGAGTTTGCTGTGTATAAACTGACACCCATGTTTCCTACATAACTTCACTGACTACAATTTATAAATATTTAATTAGATGCAAAGGACTTATGAATATTCTGAAAGGTATGTGAAAGATACATTGTTTATTTATTTTTTTTCATTTCGGTTCAACCCCTAGTTCTTGCATAGCTAATACTTCAAGGTGCCTATGTTGCTGTGAATTATGGGACAGTTCCCACTCGCAATTATTATCAAAGGCTTCTTGCTGAAAGTGTGCAGGTTTGTTGGGGACATATTGAAACTCAACTGCACCGATCTTTGTACTCAGATGTCTTGTGAACACTGTTGTTGAAGTTCACATATACAAAAGGCCCCTCGAGCAAAGTATTGGAGGCTTGCTAGTACCAACAGACTCCACTATAGCATGATTCAACTTCTGCCCAGAGATGACATAAGGAAAGTGAGGAGAAATTAAAAATAATATTGGCTGGAACCCCAACGAACTGCTGGTGAACATAGAATTATAATTTAAATTATGACAGTAAAATAAACTCTCAATCTAGTTCATGGCTTAAAATCATCAAAGCATAATTGAATTACTAATAATCATTACACTCCATTTATGATGTAACCAAGCATTAATTGCAATTAAATGTAGATGGAAGGAACTGCAGATGCTGGTTTATGTTGGGTCTGAAGTATTACTAAGTACCATCCCATAAGCGTGCAAACCAATGTACATAGTGCAACCTAAACAAATTCCATGGTAGATAGTTGCTGCGGTAAGGTTGTGGTTACGGTTGTGCCGTGTGGCTGAAAGCATTATAGTTGTTGAGAAGAAGCTATTCTTGTACTGGAGGTTACAATTCTCAAACTCCCGTACCTTCTTCTCCATGGTAGCAGCCAGATGAGAGCATGATCATGGTATAATACTAGAACATAGAACATAGAAAGGTACAGCACAGTAAGAGGCCTTTTGACGCACAATGTCTGTGCCAAACATAATGCCAAGCTAAACTAATCTCATCTGCCTGTACATGATCCATACCACTCCATTAACTGCATATCCATGTGGCTGTCTGAAAGCCTCTTAAACACCACTGTTATGTCTGCCTCCTACACCATCCTTTTCAGCATGTTCCAGGTAGCTACCACCCTCTGTGTAAAAAACTTGCCCCGAACATCTCCTTTAAGTTTTGCCCCTCTCACCTTAAAGCAATGCCCTCTTGTCTTTGACAGTTCCACCTTGGGAAAAAAAAGGTTCTGACTGTCTACCCTTTCTATAACTCATAATTTTATATACTTCTATCAGGCCTCCCCTCTCTGATGCTCCAGAGAAATCAGTCCAAGTTTGTCCTACCTCTCCTTATAGCTAATATCCTCTAATTCATATTAGCTACCCCATATTTCATATATTACAGGAAATCCATATTAAGTCAGATTGTGAACATAAATTCATGTTGAATAACACAGATAGGTTGAGAGGTGATCACACTTGGTTTCCAGGATTTGCAGGCTATGAGTAATGACATAATATTTGTTATATTAATGCATTAATAGCATGTTTACATTATATATGTAGCATACCTTTTACGTATCCAAACTCTGGTTTTTTAAATATTAACATAGTGTTTTCTGGGATTGCGCTCATCAGTTTTTGGCATTTGGCTGTTCCCCTTCTCATTATCTATTAAATGTCCTTAATTGGCTCAATCAGATATGTAGGAAAGAACTGAAGTTGCTGGTTGAAACCGAAGATAGACACAAAAAGCTGGAGTAACTGAGCGGGACAGGCAGCATCTCTGGAGAGAAGGAACGGGTGACATTTCAGGTTGTGACCCTTCTTCAGACTAGTTAGGGAAAAGGGAAAAAAAAGATATAGACAATAATGTAGAGAGAAAAAGGACAATGAATGAAAGATATGCAAAAAGGTAGCGATGATAAAGTGTTTTCTTTTCATCTGTACTTTTTTACATCCTTTATCATCATTACTTTTTTGTATATCTTTCATTCATTGTCTTTTATTGCTCTACATCAGCTTTTTGTGTCTATCTTCAACTCAATCGGATCATGCATCCCCATCCAAGTCAGAAGCTAAATTACTTCTGAATTACCCTGAATTATTGATGGCCTACTCCTGCACCTATTTTTCTATTTTTGTATGTGACAAAAGGTTGATTCAGTTTTGGACAGGAGTTGTCAAAGCAAGAACCACAGCAACAGGTAAGTTTTTAAGTTAAAGGAAATCTAACTGAATCAGGTTCATTGTATTGGACTCACAGGCTGGGGCATGCAAAGACAGGTGCTCTTTAAAATGGTGCAGGCCTAACTTGTCTTGCAAAAGCTTGCTTCTGCATCGTGGCTCACACTATTATGGGCCACAGATGCATCAGTGAGGATAACAAAAATGGGCTTGAGACTTGTATGGTACATTGTTGGATGTCTCTGTTGTTCTACAGATGTTCCATGTGACAGATGCATTGAGAATCTTAAAATAAAATCATGGAGGCCTTGAATTATGTGGTAAGGCACTTTGCAAAAGGACTTAAAAATAAATTGTTCGCATAAACGTGGTGCTATATGGTAGAATACCTTAGGTTTAATCTCTCAGTAAATCTCAACACCAAAACAGTTGTTTTAACTGATGCAGTTCCTGGACTTGCCAAACTGGATTCTACGCAGTCAAAGGTGTACAAGTCATTTTTATAAAAAAGTGCATGCACAAGGACAAAAGGTTCAAGCAAAACTTAGCGCTGTAATATTCCTTCCAGCATGGCCCGAAATTTGAAATGCATCCTGCATCCTGTACACATCAATCTTTCAAGTTTCAAACTGAATTTAAAATACTTTTTTTATAAATAATTTTTGTTATGCCCCAGGACAAATAAAAGTATGTGAAGGTCACATGCTTTGGAATTTCTTCTTGCTGTCATCGAGGTTTCATTTACAATGAATTATGTAAAACATCAGATAGAAGGTGGAGTTTGAATGCGAGTGACAAAGCAGCATTAAAAAGACCTATTGACGCTGTATTAAAATAACAAATGGGCTGCAGAGTTGGTGAACAAGAATTATTTAAAACAATATGCACATTATTCATTGTGAAGTTTGCTTTTTCACTTGACAAGGAGCCCACGATCATTCAGCCAATAAGCTTATTTATAAGTTTCAATGGACCTTGCTGACTAATAAGTAAAAAATATTGCAAATAACATTTTTCAAATTGTTTTTCAAATTATTTTGCATTTTCCTGGAATTTCTTACTTATTAATTTCTTTTAAGCTTTCGATATTTTCAGATCAAGAAATACGAAATTATTGTAAGATGTTGTCTGTGAGAGTAGATTTATTACCATAGTAAGTTACAGGTCAGATTCAATTCTTCGATACAACATTATATTTGGTAGCAATTTTCAAGCTCCTTCTTTTATCAGCTTTACCATGTGAATTAAGCAACTGTTATGATGCTCATTTCCATGAGAGGGAGCACTACTGCACACCCAGTTACACCATGGAATGATTGGGTCATAAATATTAATATTTCCACTCCCCCCCCCCCCCCTCTCCTCCCCCTCTACTCATCACACTTCCTGTCATCTTAGTCAAAGGGTCTCATTTATAAATGGTTCAATAATTCAGGGTCCAAGATACCAAGTATTTGAATCTGCAAGCAGTGATATTTTAAATATATATTAGATGCAAAAGTGTATTTGATTACTAAGCAATAAACAAACTGCTGAAGGAACTCAGTGGATGAAGCAGCATCTGTGGAGGGACATTGACAGTCAATGTTTTGGTTTAGGACATTCCGTTAGATTGATTGATGATACTGCATCAGTCTGGTTTTGATCCCAAACGTCATCTACCCATTTTCATCTACATATGCCACCTAACCTGCTGAATTCCCTCAGCAGGATGCTGTTTGCTCAAGATTCCAGCATCTGCAGTCTCTTGTGTATTTAATAATTAGTGTTTATAAGGAATCAAAACAAAAATGAGGCGTGATTAAAGAAGAAGAAGACAACTTGGTTCATATATTAGTTCATTCTAAGACTACAGCGATTTGGGGGAAAAGATGGTGGTCCCCTTAAACTGCCTCCCCTCAAGTCAAATCATGTTAAGTCAATCCAAAGGCGAGTTTAAACCAAGAGATTTGTGCAGAACTACACAATTATGAAACAAGCCTGTAGTCATTCAAGAGGTAGTCCATTGCAGAGATAAGATTAGTGATGTGAAGGACATTTGAAGATCATGATGGATGTAGGAAAATAGCTTTTCCTGAACATGCTGGTATGGGACATAAGGCTTCTGTATCTCATACCTAATGATAGCAGTGAGAAGTGGGTATGGCACTGATGGTGGGGATCCTTGATGCTAGATGCCACATTTTTAGAGGCTGCATCTCATGTAAATGCGTTTGATGGTGGGGAAGACTGTGCCCATGATGGAATGGGCTGAGTCTACCACTCTTTGCAGCCTCCAGCATTCCTGTGCATTGGATTTGCATACCAGGCCAGGATGCAACCTGTCAGGATCAATTCTACAGCGCATCTGAGGACGTTTGTTGCAATATTCGGTGCCATATGATATCTCTTTAAACTTCTAAGAAAGTAGAGGCACTGGCAGGCTTCTTCATGATTACATCTGTGCGCTGATCCGAGATGTTAATGTCCAGAAAATTGAAGCTGCTAACTTTCTCCACCATTGGCCCACCAATGAAAACTGGCACGTGATCATCTGACATCCACTTTCTGAAGTCTGCAATTACTTCCTTGTTTTTTTTTGACATTGAGTTTGTTTGTTGTTGCAGCACCACCCAACTAGGAGTTCCATCCAGTTGGGAAGGGAGGTAGCCCAATAGCCCAATAATATCTGGGGACTGGGTTAGGCACAAACGATGATCAAAAAGTTAGTTGGCTCTTTGGTGATTCTTTGTAAATGTGTTTTTTTATTAGTTGCAGCATGGAAACAGGCCCTGCTGTCCATCAATCGCCTGTTCGCACCATTTCTGTTATCCAGCTTTCTCATTCACTCCCTACACATGGAGTGGCAATCTTACAGAAGCCAATTAACCTACAAACCTGCACATCTTTGGGATGTGGGAGGAAACTGGAGCACCCAGAATAAACCCACGTGGTCACAAGGTGAACGTGCAAACTTCACTCAGACAGTACTTGAGGATTGAACCCAGTCTCTGGTGCTGTGAGGCAGCAGCTCTACCAGCCAAGCCATTGGGCTGCCTAATATTGTTCCATGATATATAAATCAAGCCTAAAGTACAATATCTCACAGCTGGGTTTGATGGGACTGGAGTTGAACCCAGTTTGATGGGCCTGGGTTTGATGGGACTTGAACACGATCATCAATTGATTTCGTTTGAATGTACTGACATTTACCAAAAGCTACCAAATAATTCTTATCAGTGCATCATAATCGTTTCTCTGCAATTCAGAGATCCATCAGTCCTTAATGAATTGTATTTAGTAGCTTTAACATGTCTACTTCCTGTGCACCATTTGTACTACAGCCGTTAATTGTACTTTGGTTAACACTGTTAGGCGAGGTCATACTGCTCAAGTCCCCTCCCCCGTGAATACTTGTAGGAAGTAATCTTGTAGAATATTGATTATCCTGTGTGCATCCTGTGTTTAAACTCTAATTGCTTTTATTTGCATTCTTATCTTTTTGCTGTCCTTTCATTGATTTTATTTTGGATTAGCGTTAGCCATCTTTCATCCTGGTTTCTCTTTGTTCCTCCGATCTTCCTATTAGCATATTTTTGCTTTTACTTGCATTCCTCTCAGTTAACTCCTTGTCACTTTTTCCTGTAGAATTTATAAAGAATATTTCCCCCCACCAATAAGTTTTATCTTCTTAGGTAGACAAAAATGCTGGAGAAACTCAACGGGTAAGGCAGCATCTATGGAGCGAAGGATGACGTTTTGGGTCGAGACCCTTCTTTAAAGGGAAGAAGGATCTTGACCCAAAACGTCACCTGTTCCTTCGCTCCATAGATGCTGCCTCACCTGCTGAGTTTCTCCAGCATTTTTGTCTACCTTCGATTTTTCCAGCATCTGCTGTTCTTTCTTAAACAGAACTGCACTTCTTGCTAAGAGGCTAATATTTAGCCAGCGTTTTCAAATTTACGATGGATGCTGGTGTAGAATTCCACATAGTCCATTACAATTGAACTGTTCACAATTTCTGTTGTGATTTCATGTTTTTCCTCCTCAATTACAGTGAATAGTTCATGTTGCACAGATTTTCCTTTTTTCCTCTCATGAGGTGTTGCTGAACAAACTCCACCAATTCAGTTTGTTTAGCTGGTCCCTCATTTCATTTAAATCTTTTTAGATAATTGGATTTGTTTGGAAACAATGGTGTTAATCTACTGCATCTACAACTTTCATTTACATGAAGCTTGTCGATTTCTGAGAGAGCACTGCGGGGCATTAGACATTGGAAACACTATGGTGCAGGAAGCAAAGTGTGAGAAAGATTGGGAGAGAGCAAAAGCAGAATCTATAAGGAAGATCTTGGGAAAGGTGGACTGATAAAATGGATGTGCTGAGGGAAAAACTCCATTTGGCAGGAACACAGTGAAGGAATGGGAGAAGTAATGGGAGAAGGTAGTCAATTGGGGGGTTATGCCAGGATCTCTAATGGGAATAATTTATGAAATTGGAGAGGGGAATGATCATAGAATGAATTGAAATCAGACTTTCTGAACATCAGTTCTGTGGACAAGGGAAAAGAGTGGAGAACAGATAGATTTGCAAACTTCCTCTCCTTCTTTGGAAAAAAGGAACACTAAAAATGTAGTTCCCTTTTTCGTGGAGATGGTAAGTACTCTGGCATATGAATGAGCTTCCCATGCAAGAAGGTGACTTTTATTGTGTGCACAAAGGGAATCCACAGTTTTCAATTTGTGGTAAATCATTTTATCGGGATTACCAGCTTGGTTTTATGACTAAATTGTTCCACAGTCCCTACAACATTTACTGAAAAAAAACATACATTTCTGTACTGAAAGTTTGCATCCAACGAAAGGAAAACAAACACCCCAGGCATCCCAAAATCAAAATAACTGTTCACGACGGCAGTTTTGATGAACATCCATAAACCAGGACACCTTTTCTATCCCTGCTAATTTGCTTGGGTAAAATAAAGTGAGTGCCTGTAGCCAAATCTGTGCACAATCAACAAAAGTACAGTATATGTGTTACCATTATCAGTTCCATGAGCGCAATTGCATTAACCTATAATCAGAAACTTTAAACACCATCATCCCCTCCAAGCTGGTTACCAAGCTCTCAGAGCTGGGTCTTTGCGCATCCCTCTGCAATTGGATCCTCGACTTCCTCATCCGCAGACCACAGTCTGTCCATATTGGTGGAAATCAATACCCCACCCACCCCCATGTCTCCCCCGGCCTCGCACTTTAGTCTGTGTTGATTTTACTGGTCTAATGTTCGTTTTTACAAACCTTGTTCTCAGGGTATTTAAACCTAAATTTTATTTGTCGATTAAGTTATGACATCGGATGGAAGTTACAAACCAAATCTCGTTGCACTTATGTGTAATGACAATAAAATATATTATTATTATTATTATTATTATTATTATTATTAAATGTATCATCCTCGATAACAATCAGCACGGGAGCACCACACTTTGGAAGAGGCAGGATAGGAACCCACAATCCTGTTTATATCAACGGGACGATGGTGGAAAGGGTCAAGAACTTCAAATTCCTGGGCATGCATATTTCCGATGATCTTTTCTGGTTCCAGCACACTGATGCAATTATAAAGAAAGCACATCAGCGCCTCTACTTCCTGAAACGTTTACGGAGCGGCGGTATGTCAAAGAGGACTCTCTCGAACTTCTGCAAGTGCAGGGTAGTGAGCGTACTGACTGGTTGTATCGTAGCTTGGTTCGGCAACTTGAGCGTCCAGGAGCGGAAAGGAAGCTGTGACCACTGCCCAGTCCATTATCGGCTCTGACCTCGACACCATCGAAGGGATCTATCGCAGTCGCTGCCTCAAAAAGGCTGTCAACATTATCAAGGACCCACACCTGGCCACACACTCATCTCTCTGGTGCCATCAGGTAGAAGGGACAGAAACCTGAAATCTGGTACATGCAGATTCAGGAACAGCTCCTTCCCCACAGCCATCAGGCTTTAAAACTCGCCTTCAAACAAACTCTGATCTAAAACAGCCTATTGCACTGTATCTGTTCATTTATGCGTATATATATGGTCTATGCTATATAGACACACTGAACTGTTCTGTATTTATGCTTACAATACTCTGTTGTGCTGCAGCAAGCAGGAATTTCCATGTCCTATCTGGGACACATGACAGTAAACTCTCTTGTCTTGACTTGACAACTAAATAATGTGAGTTTGAAAATCTATAGGGCAGAATATCCTAGTTTAAGAGTGCTGATCATCAAAATTTACTGGGTCTGCTCGGTGCAGCCAATGCAAAGGTTCTCTGGGGAAGGTCCACAGTCTGGGGTCATACACTACTCGACATTGAGGGGCTAAAACCCATGGGGCCATCTCTCAAACAAAGGATGGGGGCCACAGGAATGGCAATGGTTCTATGTATAAATATACACAACCGTGTATAAAACCAGCCATATTAAATGTATAGCTGACACTAAGCATGTATCAAGAGCTTTACACTGTTCCATACATATTTTTGTTATGAATAAAGTTTATTCTTGGAATAAAAATATTGCTTTGTCAGAAGGCAAATCCCTAAATTATCCTTCAGTGGCTGCCATCTGTAACATTGAAGTACTTTCTACATACAGCCTGTAGAAAAGATTAAACCATCCGTTGGGAAAAAAAGGTTCTTAATTGTATGCTGTGGTTTTATGATGTTGCATGAATTTACCATTTATGGTCTTTTAAAAAATCCCAAAGAAATTTGCTTTTATTCATTTATTGCTAATATGGATGGGTTAAAATTAAACATTGATAAATGACTGGAAGCACTTCTTGCCAACACTATACTCCTTTACTTAATTGTTTTTGAATTAAACTGTTGAAGAAATGAACAAGAAGCCTTCACTTTTAATGTATTGTGTTTTATAGGGCAGTCTGCGGAGTAAGATGCTTTCTTTAAAGCTGAGGGTATTGCTTGATCTTAGACGTCACCTTGTTTGCTCTGAGGGATATACTATTAAGGAGGCACCACATCTACAGCAGTGTTTGTCAACAGGAATTTGTCGCTTCAAGCCATGACCTCCCGTTGCCATAATGCCTTTGAAGGAGTGTTTGGCAGGAAGCAGTGAGGTGTGAATATTACTGAGGAACTGCTTGAAATACATTCAGGTGGGAGCCAACACATTTGCAAGTCAGCTGGGTCCTTCCTGACTGCAGTGCTGGCCAAACTCTTAAAGGTAACCTTCGCTTGGTGCAGGCAAAACTCAGCGGGTGAGGAAGCATCTTTGGAGCGAAGGAAATAGGCAATGTTTCGGGTCGAGACCCTTCTTCAGACTGATACTGATGTGAGGGTGCGGGTGGGGGGGTGTAAAGAGGAAAGGAAGAGAGTAACTCGGCGGGACAGGCTGCATCTGTGGAGAGAAGGAATGGGTCCTCTCGACCCAAAACATCACCCATTCCTTCTCTCCAGAGATGCTGCCTGTCCCACTGAGTTACTCCAGCTTTTTGTGTCTATCTTCGGTTTAAAACAGCATTTGCTGTTCCTTCCTGCACAATAAAAGCCATTCTTTGGTCTGCCCGAAACAGTCTGAAGAAGGGTCTCAACTCGAAACTTCACTTATTCTTTTCCTCCATAAATGCTGTCTGACCCATTGAGTTACTCCAGCCTTTTGTGTCTATCTTTGGTTTAAACCAGAATCTGCAGTTCCTTCCTACACATTAAAATGCCTGTCAGTGAATGTTGCTGACTGGCTCATTCCAGACTGCAGGAGTGCACAATAAGGGGCTCACTGAAAACTGGTGCAGCCAACGGCAAGGCTCTGCGAGGGAGAAACACTGTCAAGTGTCCTTCCGTGGCTCAACATTGAAGGGAAGTCCATTGGGGACACCCCTCAAATTAGGGAAGGGATATCACCCCAGGGGGGCATACCAGGGTGGTGTTTTGTTTAAAGATAGTTGCAAACACTACTGAGTATATTAATATGACATTTATGAACGTATCAACACTGAGATTGCCTGAGGTGTTGCACAGTTTATTTGCTTTTAACATATATTTTATTCTGACTAAAGTTTATCTATCTACCTCTGCCTTGAATATATCCACTGACTTTGCCTCCACAGGCTTCTATGGCAAAAAATCCACAGACTCAACATTGCAACACATTCACTATTGCAGCTAGGTTCTTCAGAACTCAGTGTGCTGAGTCACAGGCTGGATTACGAAGCCACTTATAGTGATGAACACTGATGTCCCCCATTAATAGCACATCTTGTGTTCTTTGAGTGCTGTTCAATGTGATATATCGACTGAGGGAGGCCATCAAATGGCAATGGGGAAACTACTTGCTCATGATTAATTTACACCATAAGACTTCATGGGGTCTGGAGTCAATGCTGAGGACTATTCATTCCCACCTGTGTGACAGAATGCTGCCACATGTGTGATATGCCCTCCCCCCCCCCCCCCCCCGCAGTTAAGGGTCCTTCCATGAGCTCATCTTTTGCATATGTTCTTTTGTCTGTGTTCTCACTGTCTAATTACTTCCAGTCACTGTTGACCAGATAACCTTGTTTCCCATTTATCCCCATGGTCAACTCAGTTTTACCTTATCAGAGACATCTGCCCTACAATTTCACAAGCCTACTATCTGAAACTTTGTCATTTTCTCTTCCCACTGAGTATTTACAACTATTTCTGATAACTTCATCAAATATGTCCCACCCCAGCCATTCCTTCTTCACACTGCTCCCTTCAGGCAGAAGGTATAAAGTTTGAAAACAAGCACTACCAGACGCTGGAACAGCTTCTTCCTCTGTTATCGTGCTTCTATATGGGCCTTCCATAATCTAACGTACTGTCTGATTCATCTCTAACCCATTGCGGACATCGGAGTTTGTCTATGGATATGATGCACGACAATGCTGAGAACTATATTCTGCAGGATAACTTGGACAGGTTGGGTGAGCGGGCAGATGCATGGCAGATGCACTTTAATGTGGATAAATGTGAGCTTATCCACTTTGGTAGCAAAAACAGGAAGCAGATTACTATCTAAATTGTGTCAAATTGGGAAAAGGGGAAGTACAATGGGATTTGGGGGTCCAGTTTCAATGAAAGTAAGCATGTAGGTACAGCAGGAAGTCAAGAAAGTGAATGGCATGTTGGCCTTTATAATAAGAGGAGTTGAGTATAGGAGCAAAGAGGTCCTTCTGCAGTTGTATATGGCCCTAGTGAGACCACACCTGGAGTATTATGTGCAGTTTTGGTCCCCTAATTTGAGGAAACACATCTATATAACTAAAAGTCTCATCTTGACCACTTCCTGTCTACACTGTTAATTGATTTTTAGAAAAAACTCTACCCTATATCACTATGATTTTTGGCCATCTTACTCACAGTCCTCCTTCACTGCAGCAGCCCTGAGGATTTTTGGAATATCACGAGAGAGATGCCACAACTGTAATTCTGCTGTTATTCAGCAGAGTCAGGGGATATGGGGAGAAGGCAGGAATGGGGTACTGATTGGGAATGATCAGCCATGATCACATTGAATGATGGTGCTGGCTCGAAGGGCCAAATGGCCTACCTCTGCACCTATTTTCTGTTGTCAGTGGAACTGTGAGTCTACAGAACTGTGAGTCTACTATGTGCTTGCAATAAATGCTTTGTTACCTCGAAATGTGGTTGCAATGAATGAAGATTGGTTAACCCTTTATGTGCTTGCAATAAATGCATTGTTACCCCACAATGTGGTTGCAATAAATGGTGAATGGTTAACCCTTTATGTGCTTGCAATAAATGCTTTGTTACCCCACAATGTGGTTGCAATAAATGGTGAGTGGTTAACCCTTTATGTGCTTGCAATAAATGCTTTGTTACCCCACAATGTGGTTGCAATATATGATGATTGGAATAACTTGAAATGACTTGAAATGGATCGACTTGATTTGAAATGGATTGACTTGACTTGAAATGGATTGACTTGAAATGGATTGACTTGACTTGAAATGGATTGAGTTGAAATGGATTGACTTGATTTGAAATGGATTTTGACTTGAATTGATTGACTTGACTTGACTTGACTTGACTTGAAATGGATTGACTTGACTTCAAATGGATTGACTTGAATTGAATTGACTTGAATTGACTTGACTTGACTTGAATTGGATTCACTTGAAATGGATTGACTTGACTTGCCTTGAAATGGATTGACATTAAATGGATTGACTACTTCACTTGACTTGAAATGCATTGACTTGACTTGAATTGGATTGACTTGACATGCCTTGATGTGACATTACTTGAATTTCATTGACTTGACGGCTTGACTTGAAATGGATTGACTTGACTTGAAATGGATTGACTTGACATGAAATGGATTGACGACTTGAAATCGATAGAATTGACTTGAAATGGATTGACTTGAAATGGATTGACTTGACCTGAAATGGATTGACGACTTGAAATGTATTGACATGAAATGGATTGATTTGACTTGAAATGGATTGACTGGACATGACTTGAAATGGATTGACTCAACTTGACTTGCAATGCATTGACTTGACTTCTTGAAATGAAGTGAAATAGATTGACTTGAAATGGATTGACGACAACTTAAAATGGACTGATCTGAAATGGAGTGACTTGACTTGAAATGGATTGACTTGAAATAAATTGACTTGACTTGAAATGCATTGACTTGACTTGAAATGGATTGACTATAATTGACTTGAAATGGATTGACTTGAGTTGAAATGGATTGATTTGACTTCTAATGGATTGACTTGGCTTGGAATGGATTGACTTGACTTGACTAGAAATGGATTGACTTGAAATGCATTGACTTGACTTGAATTGAATTGACTTGACAAGCCTTGATGTGACTTGACTTGAAATAGATTGTTAAGGGCTTGGACACACTAGAGGCAGGAAACATGTTCCCGATGTTGGGGGAGTCCAGAACCAGGGGCCACAATTTAAGAATAAGGAGTAAGCCATCTAGAACGGAGATGAGGAAACACTTTTTCTCACTAAGAGTGGTGAGTCTGTAGAATTCTCTGCCTCAGAGGGCGGTGGAGGCAGGTTCTCTGGATGCTTTCAAGAGAGAGCTAGATAGGGCTCTTAAAAATAGTGCAGTCAGGGGATATGGGGAGAAGGCAGGAACGAGGTACTGATTGGGGATGATCAGCTATGATCACATTGAATGGCGGTGCTGGCTCGAAGGGCCAAATGGCCTACTCCTGCACCTATTGTCTATTGTCTTGACTTGAAATGGATTGACTTGACATGACTTGACATGGATTGACTATAATTGTCGTCCTTTCTCCCCTAAAGGGGAGAAAGGGACGACCATGGCTGACAAGGGACTTCAGGGACGTTAACAATTAAAGCGAAGAAGCACAACGTAGCAAAGATGAGTGAGAAGCAAGAGGATTGGGTAATGTTAAAGAACAACAGAAAATAACCGAAAACACAATACGGGGAGAAAAGATGAGGTACAAATGTAACTTAGCCAAAAATATAAAGCAGGATAGTAAAAGCTTATTTGAAGAGGAAAAAAATAGTTAAGACCAAAGTTGGACCCTTGAAGATCAAAAAAGGTGAATTTATTATGGGGGAAAAAGGAAATGGCAGATGAGTTGAACAGATACTTTGTATCTGTCTTCACTAAGGAGGACACAAACAATCTTCCTGATATAGTAGTGGCAAGAGGATCTGGGGTGACAGAGGAACTGAAGGAAATCCACATTAGGCAGGAAATGGTGTTGGATAGACTGATGGGACTGAAGGCTGATAAATCCCCAGGGCCTGATGGTCTGCATCCCAGGGTACTTAAGGAAGTGGCTCTAGAAATCGTGGATGCATTGGTGATAATTTTCCAATGTTCTATAGACTCAGGATCAGTTCCTGTGGATTGGAGGGTAGCTAATGTTATCCCACTTTTTAAGAAAGGTGGGAGAGAGAAAACAGGGAATTATAGACCAGTTAGCCTTACATTGGTGTTGGGGAAGATGCTGGAGTCAATTATAAAAGATGAGATAGCCGCACATTTGGATAGCAGTAACAGGATCGGTCCGAGTCAGCATGGATTTACGAAGGGGAAATTATGCTTGACTGATCTTCTGGAATTTTTTGAAGATGTAACTAGGATTAATGCACAAGGGAGAGCCAGTGGATGTCGTGTACCTGGAGTTTCAGAAAGCATTTGATAAGGTCCCACATAGGAGATTAGTGGGCAAACTTATGGCACATGGTATTGGGGGTGGAGTGCTGACATGGATAGAGAAGTGGTTGGCAGACAGGAAACAAAGAGTAGGGATTAATGGGTCCTTTTCAGAATGGCAGGCAGTGACTAGTGGGGTACCGCAAGGCTCGGTGCTGGGACCGCAGCTATTTACAATATACATCAATGATTTGGATGAAGGGATTCAAAGTAACATTGGAAAATTTGCAGATGACGCAAAGTTGGGTGGCAGTGTGAACTGTGAGGAAGATGCTATGAGAATGCAGGGTGACTTGGACAGGTTGGGGGAGTGGGCAGATGCATGGCAGATGAAGTTTAATGTCGATAAATGTGAGGTTATCCACTTTTGTAGGAAAAACAGGAAGGCAGATTACTATCTCAATGGCGTCAAGTTGGGAAAAGGGGAAGTATAACGGGATCTGGGGGTCCTTGTACTCTATCAAAGTAAGCAAGCAGTTGCAGCAGGCAGTGAAGAAAGCGAATGGCATGTTAGCCTTTATAACAAGAGGAATCGAATATAGGAGCAAAGAGGTCCTGCAGTTGTACAGAGCCCTAATGAGACCACACCTGGAGTATTGTGTGCAGTTTTGGTTCCCTAATTTGACGAAGGACATTCTTGCTATTGTGGGAGTGCAGCGTACTTGAAATGGATTGACTTGACTTGAAATGGATTGACTTGACAGGAAATGGATTGACTTGAAATGGATTGAATTGACTTGAAATGGATTGACTTGACATGACTTGACTTGAAATGGATTGAGTTGACTTGACTTGAAATGGTTTGAGTTGACTTGACTTGAAATGGATTGACGACATGAAATGAATTGACTTGACTTGAAATGGCTTGACTTGAAATGGATTGACGTGACTTGAAATATATTGACTTGACGTGAAATGGATTGATGACTTGAAAAGGACTGACTTTAATTGACGTGAAATGGAATGACTTGACTTGTCTTGAAATGGTTTGAGTTGAAATGGAGTGACTTCACTTGATATGGATTGACTTGACTTGAAATGGATTGAAATGAAATGGATTGACTTGACTTGAAATGGATTGACTTGACTTCATTTGAAATGGACTGACGAATTGATGTGAAATGGATTGACCTGACAACTTGAAATGGATTGACAAACTTGACTTGAAATTAGTTGAAATGGATTGACTTGAATTGACTTGAAATGGATTGAGTTGAGTTGAAATAGATTGACTTGAAATGGATTGACTTGAGTTGAACTGGATTGACTTGAGTTGAAATAGATTGACTTGAAATGGATTGACTTCACTTGACTTGAAATGGGTTGAGTTGTCTTGATTTGAAATGGACTTGAATTGACGTGAAATGGATAGACTTGACTTAAATGGATTGACTTAACTTAATTTGAAATGGATTGAGTTGACTTGACTTGAAATGGATTGCCTCGACTTGAAATGGATCGCCTCGACTTGAAATGGATCGCCTCGACTTGAAATGGATTGCCTTGACTTGAAATGGATTGCCTTGACTTGAAATGGATTGCCTTGACTTGAAATGGATTGCCTTGACTTGAAATGGATTGCCTTGACTTGAAATGGATTGACTTGACCTAACTTGAAATGGATTGACTTGACTTAACTTGAAATGGATTGACTTGACTTAACTTGAAATGGATTGACTTGACTTAACTTGAAATGGATCGACTTGACTTAACTTGAAATGGATCGACTTGAAATGGAATGACTTGACATGACATGACATGGATTGACTTGAAATGGTTTGACAAGACTTGAAATGGATTGACTTTACATGACTTGAAATGGATTGACTTTACATGACTTGAAATGGAGTGACTTGAATTGACTTGACGTGAATTGCCTCTCACAATGGAGTCTCCAACTACAATGGCATTGCCTGACGTTGGCCTCTTTGGTTTTGGCTCAACAGTCCTTTTTGCTTCGCAAGCCAGTCCGACACTCAGTGCTTTAATGTCTTTTGTCCTGACAGCTTCTAAGTGGGTGAACCTGTTCACAAGAGGTACAACGCCCGGGGACCTTTGCATTCCAAGTTTCCCTCCCTTTCTCACAGTCACCCACTTTTTCCCTTCCAGTACCTTAGGTGTAACAATCTCACTGTAGGACTTGTCGAGGAACGACACAGTTTCTCGGACGAACCTGAGGTGATCCACTTGCTTCTCCAATTCCCCAACACGATCCTTGAGGAGCTGTACCTGGATGCAGCTCCATGTAGCAGCCAGAGGCACCAGCAGTGTCCTTGACCTCTCACATACTGCAAGCATCACACTGAATCAGCTTGCTTGACATCTCCTTCTTTCGTCTCTCCCTCTCCAGCGTTTTGCGTAGCCACCTCTCCCTCAGCCTCCTCACCGAAGACTCCCAAGCCAAAGACTCGCACTTTACTCACAGGGCACTTCCCTCACAAGGCCGCTCCCTCCCTAAGAGCTGTCTTGCATATATTGACTGATAACGTCTAATTTACCAATTTACAAACCAAATTCCTCAGTTTTCAACTGTTTTCCCCCTCTGACTCACTTCTAACTCTCCTCCCACTCGGGCTAGAGCCAATCAGTGTTTTCTCCTGCTTCTCTTTGTTGCTGTTGCTTCCAAATCCACAGGAGCTCTGAGTAATGTCTGAGTAAAGTCTTGACGACTTGAAATGTATTGACTTGAAATGGAGTGACTTGACTTGAAATGGATTGACTTGAAATAGATTGACTTGACTTCAAATGTATAGACTTGACTAGAAATGGATTGACTTCAAATGGATTGACTTGACATGAAATGGATTGACTTGACTTGAAATCGATAGAATTGACTTGAAACGGATTGACTTGAAATGGATTGACTTGACTTGAAATGGATTGACTTGACTTGAAATGGATTGACTTGACTTGAAATGGATTGACTTGACATGAAATGGATTGAGTGTTAAAGAAGGAACTGCAGATGCTGGAGATTCGAGGGGACACAAAAGGCTGGAGAAACAAAAGGCGGGTGCAGCAGCATCTAAGGAGCGAAGGAGATAGGCGACGTTTCAGGTCGAGACTCTTCTTCAGACTGGTCAGGGATCAGGGAAACGAGAGATATAGACGGTGATGTGGAGGGATAAAGAACAATGAATGAAAGATATGCAAAAAAGTATCAATGATAAAGGGAACAAGCCATTGTAAGCTGTTTGTGGTGTGAAAATGAGAAGCTGGTGCGACTAGGGTGGGGGAGGGAGATAGAGAGAGAGGGAATGCCAGGGCCCGAGGGCTGAGGGAGAGGTGAGAAGGGGAGGAGACAGCAAGGGTTAACAGAATTGAGAAAATTCAATGTTCAAGCCCAAAGGATGCAGACTCCCCAATATGAGGTGCTGTTCCTCCAACTTGCGGTGTTGCTCACTCTGGCCGTGGAGGAGGCCCAGGACCGAGAGGTCGGATACGGAATGGGAGGGGGAGTTGAAGTGCTGAGCCACCGGGAGGTCGGATTGGTTAATGCGGACCGAGCGGAGGTATTCGGCGAAACGATCGCCAAGCCTCCGCTTGGTCTCACCGATATAGATCATCTGGCATCTGGAGCAGCGGATGCAGTAGATTAGGTTGGAGGAGGTGCAGGTGAACCTCTGTCGGACCTGGAAGGACTGCTTGGGTCCCTGAAAGGAGTGGAGGGGGGAGGTGAAGGGACAAGTGTTGCATTTCTTGCGGTTGTAAGGGAAAGTGTCCGAGGAAGGGGTAGAGCGGGAGGGAAGGGAAGAATTGACAAGGGAGTTGTGGAGGGAGCGGTCTTTGTGGAAGGCAGACAGGGGGGGGAGATGGGAAGATGTGGTGAGTGGAGGGTCACGTTGGAGGTGGCGAAACTGGCGGAGGACTATGTGTTGTATTTGCCGGCTGGTGGGGTGAAAGGTGAGGACCAGGGGGACTCTGCCCTGTTTGCGAATGGGGGAATGGGGAGAGAGGGCAGTGTTGTGGGGTATGGAGGAGACCCTGGTGCGAGCCTCATCTATAGTGGGGGAGGGGAATCCCCGTTCTCTGAAGAATGAGGCCATTTGTGATGACCTGGTGTGGAACACCTCATCCTGGGAGCAGATACGGCATAGGCGGAGGAATTGGGAATAGGGGATGGAGTCCTTACAGGAAGCAGGGTGGGAGGAAGTGTAGTCCAGGTAGCTGTGGGAGTCAGTTGGTTTGTAGTGGATGTCGGTCAGGAGTGTATCACCTGCAATAGAGATGGTGAGGTCAAGGAATGGTAGGGAAATGTCAGAAATGGTCCAAGTGTATTTGAGTGCCGGATGGAAGTTGGTGGTGAAATGGATGAAGTCAGTTGTGTGTGGGTGCAGGAGGTGACACCAAAGCAGTCGTCGATGTAACGGAGGTAGAGGTCGGGGATGGGGCCCTGGTACGCCGAGAACAAGGATTGTTTGATGTACCCGACAAAGAGGCAAGCGTAGCTGGGGCCCATGTGTGTGCCCATAGCTACGCCTTGTGTTTGGAGGAAATGGGAGGAGTCAATTTTGATGAAGTGGATGAAGAAAGGAATGAATGCATTTTGTACTGTTGCTGAAAATGGAGACCTAAGAAGTTTTCAAGATTTGAAGGATATATTTGCACTTCGGAACCAAGACTTGTTTAGATACCTCCAACTAAGAGATTATTACAATAAAAAAGTAAAAAGGGAGGCACTACAAGAAAAGAATCCAGTGATAGAAGTTATAGCTAATGCGTATCATCAAAAAACATTGATTATTTCTAAACTTTATCATAGTTTAATGGAGTGTCAAGCTATAACTACATTTTATGTAACATTTACGAGGGAAAAGGAATTGAACATCACAATCTCAGAAGAAGAATGGCATCATATGTGTGTAACACTACAGACATCCACTAATTCTCAAAAATGTAGAGAATTTAATTGGAAATATTTGATTTGTTTCTTTATTACGCCTAACATAAAAAGCAAGCAAATTCTTAGGCAGCAAACTTGCTGGAGGTAACGTGGCCAAACAGACGCCAATCATGCACATAGCTTCTGGAGTTGCCCAAAAATAGAACCATTTTGGGACAGAGTGAATTCAGAATTAAAGGAGGTATTAGGATATATAGTCTCCAAGAAGTGTTCCATTTTATACCTGGATAACATAAATACAGTGGTGCTGAAGGAAGATCATTACTTGGTTAAAATTCTACTCACATCTGGCAGAAAGGCCATTACAAGAAACTGGCTTGCAGCGGACACACCCAGACTTAGACAATGGTTAGACATAGTACAGAAAATATTTGTCATGGAGAAAATGATATATTCTCTAAGAATGAAAGAAGACGAGTTTAACAGAAAATGGGAAAAATGGATTAGGTATAGAAATGAAGACATCAATACTGTATAATTGTATTGACAATAATGTAAGTTATTGGAAAATGTTTTAATAAGAAAATAGTTCTGTATACTGCATCATTAATTGTAAACTAATTGTAAATTAATTGTACCCCCCGCTGCACTGTTGTATGTTTCACTGCATTGTTGTATGTTTTATTGTTTGTGTTTTATTTATGTATGCATAAAAGCAATAAAGACTGAAGTGAAAAAAAAGAAATTGAGTGACTTGACCTGAAATGGATTGACTTGACTTGAAATGGATTGACTTGACTTGAAATGGACTGACTTGACCTGAAATGGATTGACTTGACCTGAAATGGATTGACTTGACCTGAAATGGATTGACTTGACCTGAAATGGATTGACTTGACCTGAAATGGATTGACTTGACCTGAAATGGATTGACTTTACTTGACTTGAAATGGATTGCGTTGACATGAAATGGATTGATTTGAACTGACTTGAAATGGATTGACTTGACTTGAAATATATTCATTTGACTTGACTTGACTTGAAATGGATTGACTTGACGAAATGGATTGACTTGAATTGACTTTTACGTGAAATGGATTGACTTGACTTGAAATGGATTGACTTGAAATGGATTGACTTGAAATGGATTGACTTGAAATGGATTGACTTGATGTGACATTGACTTGAAATGGATTGCCTTCACTTAAAATGGATTGACTTGAATTGACAACGTGAAATGGATTGACTTGACTTGAGATGAAATGGATTGACTTGACTTGAAATGGATTTACATGACATGACTTGACTTGACTTGAAATGGATTGACTTGAACCGACTTGAAATGGTTTGACTTGACTTGACTTGAAATGGATTGACTTGACTTGAAAAGGATTGTCTTGACTTGAAAACATAAAAACATAGAAAATAGGTGCAGGAGTAGGCCATTCGGCCCTTTGAGCCTGCTCCATTCAAAATGATCATGGCTGATCATTCAACTCAGTCTCCTGTACCTGCCTTCTCTCCATACCCCCTGATCTCTTTAGCCACAAGGGCCACATCTAACTCTTTCTTAAATATAGCCAATGAACTGGCCTCAACTACCTTCTGAAATGGGCTAAAAAGGATTGACTTGATGACTTGAAATGGAATGAGTTGACTTGAAACGGATTGACAAGACTTGACATGAATTGAAATGGATCGACCTGACTTGAAATTATTTGACTTGACTTGACTTGAAATTGATTGGCTTGTCTTGACTTGAAATGGATTGACTTGACTTGAAATGGATTGACTTGACTTGTAATGGATTGACTTGACTTGAAATGGATTGACTTGAAATGGATTGACTTGACTTGAAATGGATTGACTTGAAATGGATTGACTTGAAATGGATTGACTTGAAATGGATTGACTTGAAATGGATTGACTTGAAATGGACTTGAAATGGATTGACTTGACTTGAAATGGATTGACTTGACTTGAAATGGATTGACTTGACTTGAAATGGATTGACTTGACTTGAAATGGTTTTACGTGACTTGAAATGGATTGACTTGACTTGAAATGGATTGACTTGACTTGAAATGGATTGACTTGAGATGGATTGACTTGACTTGATTCGACTTGAAATGGATTGACTACAAATGGAATGACTTGACTTGAAATGGATTGACTTGATTTGAAATGGATTGACTTGATTTAACTTGAAATGGATTGACTTGAAATGGATTGACTTGAAATGGATTGACTTGACATGACATGGATTGACTTGAAATGGATTGACGACTTAACTTGAAATGGATTAACTTGACTTGAAACGGATCGACTTAACTTAAATGGATTGACATGAAATGGATTGATTTGAACTGACTTGAAATGGATTGACTTGACATGACATTGATTTACTTGAAATGAAATTGATTGATTTCACTTAAAATGGATTGACTTGAATTGACAACGTGAAATGGATTGACTTGACTTGAGATGAAATGGATTGACTTGAATTGAAATGGATTTACCTGACTTGACATGACTTGACATGAAATGAAAATGGATTGACTTGAACCAACTTGAAATGGTTTGACTTGACTTGAAATGGATTAACTTGACTTGAAATGGATTGACTTGACTTGAAATGGATTGACTTGATGTGAAATGGATTGTCTTGACTTAGAAACATAGAAAATAGGTGCAGGAGTAGGCCATTCGGCCCTTCGAGCCTGCACCATTCAAAATGATCATGGCTGATCATTCAACTCAGTATCCTGTACCTGCCTTCTCTCCATACCCCCCTGATCCCTTTAGCCTCAAGGGCCACATCTAACTCCCTCTTAAATATAGCCAATGAACTGGCCTCAACTACCTTCTGAAATGGATTTTACTTCGGAGTCACGTGAGTGACTACGTGAAGAACCCGCCTCACGCTGGCAACGGCATGACATCAACGCTGACGGCGCAAGGAGGAGCTGCAGTAAGGAGCAGCTCCTCGGCAGCGGTCGGAACGGCCCGCAGGTAAGTGCAGTTAGACCGGGGCGTTTTTTAGGTTACGCTGGGTGGCTCCAGCAAACGAAACCAAAAGTAAAATTTAGAGCCACGTTTAACGTGCTGATTGAGCACTGATTATTAAAGAAAAATGGAGAAATCGGGAAAGAAGTTTTTGCGGGTAAAAAGATGTTCCCCGGGGTGAAAGTAAAAATACGGGATGCGAAGTTAGTGCGGACCCGGTTCCGATACTGTTGGCCGCCGATTTACCCGATAGTGAGTTTCCAGATTCTCCAGAAATAATAACCACGGAGGAAAATGTTCCTAAAAAATGCAAAAAGAAATCTGAGAGGCCCGTGGTTTCTGATGACTCTGATACTGAAAGACCTCCAGACAATAAAACTATGTGGCTAAAAATGGAGCATATGGAGAAAGTTCTCCAAACAATAATGAGACAAGGGTCAGAGTACCCAGATGAATCCCAAAAAATCCCTGAGGGGTTTGAATATGATGAATATGGCTGTGGGCCAAGTTGGGAATATGATACTCCGACCCAGGATTTGGGCTGGAAGAAGTCTCATGGGATGATATCCAATTGAATTAGGGCTGCAGAAGGCAGACCCTGCTGGTGGCTAGATGGCTTTTGAAAGCACACCACAAAGTAAAAAAAAAGGCCTAATGTGCCTGGGATAGCACAAGATTTTGCTATACCTGAAGGAAGTGGTGAGGCTATGGAAGAAATCCTAGCTGCAAAAAATAAATTATATGGTATCTCACCAACTTCATAATTCTGTGATGAATGAAACATCAGAATTATATAAAGCTCCAAGAAATTGTGCCTCATTGGAAGTACCTACGGTGAATCCGATGATATGGACGTCTATGACTCCAAGTATGAGAGCCCAAGAAGTGAAGTTTCAAAAGGTGCTCAAATTAATTTCTGCTGCCATTACGGCCTATGGCAGGCAAATGGAGAATCTGGAAATGGAAAAGATTCAAAAGGATACTTTGGGCTTATTATGTAATTCATTCTATGAAATTAATTGTATGAGGAAAATGGCGATTCGGCCCATATTTCACCCTAGATTTGCAAGCCTGTGTCAAGAAAGTGGAGTTCAAGCTCCTGGGTATTTGTTTGGAGAAAATCTGCCGAAACAGCTGAAAGAGTTGGATGAAGAAGCTAAATATTTTAGCAATGTTAAACCTTTTGTTTTTGGACAAAGAAGGGTTTTTTTCGACCCGAAGGGGTTTCGATTTCCGTTATAGAAGCAGAAGTTTGTCACAAAAATACTATCGTGCTGTGCAGGCGAGTGCTTCCCTGTATTCGGGAAGAAGGAGACCACCACGCTCATACGGAGAGGTATTAAAGACTTATATACTTAAAGAAACTGTGGATGACTCTCCAGTTGGAGGGAGATTGCAAAAATTTTATAATGCCTGGCTTAACATTACTTCTGATCGATATGTATTACAAGCAGTTTCGGGAGCCATTATTATTTTTAAAGAAGGGGTTAATCCTCCTGTACAGAATAGACCTGCTTATGCTTATGTGTTTTCTGCAGAGGAAAGAATGGAGATTAATGTGGAAATTGACAAATTATCTGGAAAAGGCGTAATTGAAAAGACTTATGAACATAAGCATCAATTTGTCTCTAATATATTTCGAAGAGATAAAAAAGATGGTGGTTGCAGAATTATTCTGGACCTTACAGATCTGAATAAGTTTGTAGAATACAAACATTTTAAGATGGAGACATTCAGTACTGCAAAATATCTTATCTCAGCAGGGTGTTATATGGCTAAGATTGATTTGAAGGATGCCTATTATTCTGTAGCAATTCATCAATGCTTCAGGAGGTATTTAAAATTTAATTGGCTGGGACAATTATGGCAGTTTAAAGCTTTACCAAATGGATTGAGTTCGGCTCCTAGACTCTTTACAAAACTGTTGAAACCAGTTTAGCCCAATTAAGAGCACAGAAACACATTGTTATGGCTTATCTGGATGATATTCTGATCATTAATGATACTCAAGAGTCAGCTGAGCACTCAGTTTCAGTTACTAAAGCTTTGTTTTGAAAAGCTAGGGTTTTTGATTCATCCAATTAAGTCCCAGCTGCAGCTAGCACAATCAATTAACTTTTTTGGGGTTTGTAATTAACTCAGTGACTATGTTAGTTACTTTGCCAACAGAGAAGGCCAATGACATCTTGATGACTTGTAATTACCTCATTCACAAACCTTATCCCTCCATCCGAGAAGTGGCGAAAACCATTGGGAAACTGGTAGCAGCATTTTCCGGCAGTGGAATTTGGTCCATTACATTATCAAAATCTTCAAAGGGACAAAATAAGGGCTCTTAAAGAGAAGGCAGGTCACTTTGACAGGCCTATGCAATTAACAAAAGAAGCCGTGTTTGGAATTACAATGGTGGGTTGAAAATGTCCCACAAGCTGCTAAGAATATCATGATTAAACAACCTGAAATGGTTTTACAAACGGATGCTAGTGCTCTCGGATGGGGGGCTACAGATTTGTCCTCCAGTTGTGGAGGTAGATGGAAAGCTCAAGAAGAAGCGTTTCTTCAAGTTTATGGTATTAACTATTTGGAGTTATTGGGTGCTTTTTATGGACTTAAAGCATATTGTTGTGCTAAACAAGGTCTACATGTGTTAATACAGTTAGACAATAAAACGGCTGTTGCATACATTAATCACATGGGGGGAGTTAGGTCAGTATCATGTGATTGTCTGGCCAATGAGATATGGCAATGGTGTATTGGTCGCCAAATATGGATTTCAGCAAGCTACATTCCGGGTAAGGACAATGTGGTAGCAGATGAAAGGTCCAGGATTTTTAAAGATAATACGGAATGGATGCTTAAGCCAGCAATATTTAAGAATATTGTAAACCAATTTGGGTTGCCAGAAATAGATTTGTTTGCATCTAGGCTTAATCATCAGTTGCCTACTTATGTGTCTTGGGAACACGATCCAGATGCAGTAGCAGTAGATGCTTTTTCATTACACTGGGGAAAGATGTTCTTTTATGCTTTTCCACCATTTGCTTTGATTCAGAGATGCCTGAAGAAGATACAACAAGATTCTGCTTCTGGATTATTGGTAGTTCCAAATTGGCCAACTCAACCTTGGTTCCCAGTAATGCTGAATATGATTAAAGAACCATATATGTCGATTCCTAACTGTAGTGATATCTTGACTAATCCGGTAACTAAAGAGATTTACCCATTGTATGCATATATGAATTTGTTAATCTGCAGGTTTTGACCAACCACTACAGGAGCTGGGATTGTCGGACCAAACTATGGAAGTTATGGGTTGCATCATGGCGCAATAGCACACAAAAGCAATATATGACACATATTTAAGAAATGGGAAGACTTTTGCACACAGTCAAATATTTCTTATGATACTGTAAATATTGCAAATGTTTTGGAATTCCTTGCCAATTTGCATTTTCAGCAACATTTAAGTTACAGTGCCATTAACACTGCACGCAGTGCCTTGTCGTCCTATTTAGGGCTTATGACTGATCAGAGATCAATTGGGTCGCATCCATTAATATCTAGATTCATGAAAGGAATCTTTAATATTAATCCACCCAAACCAAGATACACAGAGATTTGGGATGTGAGCATTGTACTTACGCTACTTAGACAATGGACTCCAATTGAAGGGTTGACATTGGAAAGATTGACATTGAAATTAGTCATGTTAATGTCACTGGGTCTCAGCTCAAAGAGTGCAAACTTTACAATGTTGCGTTTAGACTGTATGCATGTGACTACAGATAATGTTGTGTTCTATGTTTACGAGTTGATCAAACAAAGCAGACCAGGGAGAATCTGGAACAAAGGTAACCTTTCAAGCTTATCATATTGATCCTACTTTGTGTGTGGTTAAACATTTGAACGAATATATTAAAGTTACTGACACCCTTCGAGAAATGAAAAAAGCGTTAATGGTTTACGCACAAAAAACCACAACACAAAAGCTTCAGTTTCAAACTATCTCAAAATGGTTGAAACAGGTGTTGGTTTTAGCGGGAGTAGACACTGATGTGTTCAAATCTCACTCCACCAGGGCGGCAGCTACGTCCGCGGCGAAGGGGCGGGACGTACCTCTCGAGCATATTTTAAAAGTCACAGGGTGGAGTAAAGAAGAAACTTTTTCAAAGTTCTACAATAAACCTGTTCACACTATGACAAGCTTTGGACACGCGGTGTTGGGAGCACTATAATCACCTGCTTTGTTTACTATTAATTGCTATAATCAATGGTGTAGTCACTTCTATCACTTGTAATCATTTTCCCTCAGATATAAGGAGGGTTATTATATGGTCTTTAAACCATTAAAAAGTTAATTGTGAAATGATCTAACATTAGTCTGGTTTCTCATGTATGTGTTTACTTAGCCGGACTGTCGTACGGATTGATTCTACGACATAAAAAACACAGAAAGCTTTAAAATCTTCACGTAGTCACTCACGTGACTCCGAAGTAAAATAGTAAGATTAAACAAGAACTTACCAGTTCGAAGTTTGATCGTTATTTTATGAGGAGTTACGATGAGGGATTACGTGCCCTCCGCTCCCCCCTCATAAAATAAATGATCAAATGGTAGTTCTAAGTCTTTTATGAGCCTTACTATGTTACTCCCGCTTTTGGTGTTCTGTGTTTTTCATGCCGCTGCTTTGAAGTATGCCGTTGCCAGCGTGAGGCGGGTTCTTCACGTAATCCCTCATCGTAACTCCCTCATAAAAATAACGATCAAACTTCGAACTGGTAAGTTCTTGTTTAATCTTACTATTAAAAAAGATTGACTTGATGACTTGAAATGGATTGAGTTGACTTGAACTTAATTGACTTGACTTGACTTTAAATTGATTGACTTGTCTTGACTTGAAATTGATTGACTTGTCTTGACTTGAAATGGATTGACTTGACTTGACTTGAAATTGATTGACTTGTCTTGACTTGAAATTGATTGACTTGTCTTGACTTGAAATGGATTGACTTGACTTGAAATGGATTGACTTGACTTCAACTGGAATGACTTGACTTGAAATGGATTGACTTGAAGTGGATTGACTTGGCTTGAAATATATTGACTTGATTTGAAATGGATTGACTTGACTTAACTTGAAATGGATTGACTTGAAATGGATTGACTTGACATGACATGGATTGACTTGAAAATGATTGACTTGATTTGAAATGTATTGACTTGACCTGAAATGGATTGACTTTACTTGACTTGAAATGGTTTGAGTTGACATGAAATGGAGTGATTTGAACTGACTAGAAATGGATTGACTTGACTTGAAATAGATTGATTTGTCTTGACTTGACTTGACTTGACTTGAAATGGATTGTCTTGACTCAAAATGGATTGACTTGAATTGACCTGACATGAAATGGATTGACTTGACTTGAAATGGATTGAGTTGAAATGGAGTGACGACTTGAAATGGATTGACTTGACTTGATTTGAAATGGACTGACTTGAATTGACGTCAAATAGATTGACTTGACTTGACTTGAAATGGATTGATGACCTGCAATGGATTTTCTTGTCTTGACTTGAAATGGATTGAGTTGAAATGGATTTACTTGACTTGACATGTCTTCAAATTGATAGGCTTCACTTTAAATTGTGTTTAAATTGACTTGAAATGGATTGACTTGACCTGAAATGGATTGACTTGACTTGAAATGGATTGACTTGACTTGAAATGGATTGACTTGAAATTGATTGAGTTGACTTGAAATTGATTAAGTTTAAATGGAGTGACTTTACTTGAAATGGATTGACTTTACTTGAAATGGATTGACTTTACTTGAAATGGATTGACTTGACTTGAAATGGATTGACTTGACTTGAGATGGATTGACTTGACTTGAAATTGATTGAAATGAAATGGATTGACTTGCCTTGAATTGGATTGACTTGACTTGAAATCACTTGACTTGAAATGGATTGAATTGACTTGACATGGATTGACTTGACATGACATGGATTGACTTGAAATGGATCGACTTGCTTGAAATGGATTGACTTGACCTGAGATAATTGACTTGAAATGGATTGACTTTACTTGACTTGAAATGGATTGAGTTGACATGAAATGGATTGATTTGAACTGACTTTAAATAGATTGACTTGACATGAAATAGATTGATTTGACTTGACTTGACTTGACTTGAAATGGATTGACTGACTCGAAATGGATTGACTTGAATTGACTTGACGTTGAATGGATTGACTTGACTTGAAATGGATTGACTGGACTTGAAATGGATTGACTTGAAATGGATTGCGTTGACTTGAGTGACTTGACTTGAATTTGACTTGAAATAGATTGAAATGAAATGGGTTGACTTGACTTGAATTGGATTGAGTTGACATTGAGTTTAAATGGAGACTTGACTTGACTGATGAAATGGATTGAACTTGACTTGAAAATGACATGAATTGGATTGACTTGACTTAAATGGATTGACACTTGAAATGATTGACATGATATTGGATTGACTTGACATGACTTGAAATGGATTGACTTGACTTGAAATGATTGATTGACTTGACATGGATTGACTTGACATGACATGGATTGACTTGAAATGGATCGACTTGCTTGAAATGGATTGACTTGACCTGAGATAATTGACTTGAAATGGATTGACTTTACTTGACTTAAATGGATTGACTTTAATTGACTTGAAATGGAGTTGATTGACTGAAAATTGACTGGACAATGAAATAGATTGATTTGACTTGACTTGACTTGACTTGAAAATTGACTGACTCGAAAGGATTGACTTGAACTTGACTTGACGACTTGACTTGAAATGGATTGACTGGATGAAATGATTGACTTGAAAAATTGAATAAGTTTTAAATGGAGTGACTTGACATGATGGGGATTGAAATGAAATGGGTTGACTTGACTTGAATTGATTGAGTTGACTTGAAATAGATTTGAAATGATTAAATGGATGACTTGACTTGAATTGAACTTGACTGATGAATTGGATTGACTTGACATGAATTGATTGACTTGACTTGAATGGATTTGACTTGACTTGACTTGAAATGATTGACTTGACTTGAAATGGATGGTTGACTTGACTTGACATGGAATTGACCTTGACTTGAAATGATTTGACCTGGGTTGACTTGAAATGGATTGACTTGACTTGACTTGAAATGGATTGACTTTAAATGACTTGACTTGTAAATGGATAATTGATGAAATGGATTGATTGACATGACTTTAATAGATTGACTTGGACATGAAATAATGATTGATTGACTTGAACTTGACTTGACTTGAACTTGACTTGAATGACTTGACTTGACTTGAAATGGATTGACTGACTCGAAATGGATGACTGAAATTGACTTGACTGAAATGGAGTGACTTGAACTTGAAATGGATGATTGACAACTTGAAATGGATTGACTGGATGACTTGAAATGGATTGACTGGAGTGACTTGAAATTGATTGACTTGAAATATGATTGAACTGAAATGGATTGACTTGAATTGACTTGAATTGGATTGACTTGACTTGAAATGGATTGAGTTGACACGAAATGGATTGGACTTTGAAATGGATTACATGACTGTATGACTTACTTGAAATGAGGATTGGACTGACTTGACTTGACTTAGTTTGAATTGACTTGACTTGAAACTTGACTTTGACATGACCTGAAATGGGACTTGACTTGAATTGGGACTTGAAATGGATTGACTGACTGACTGAAACTTGAAATGGATTGACACTTGACTTGAAAAGGATTGACTTGAAATGGATTGATTGACTTGACTTTGAAATGGATTTGACGACTTCGATTGACTTGACTTGAAATGGATTGACATGACTTATTTGTTTAAATTGACTTACTTGAAATGGATTGAGGACTTGACTTAAATGGATTATGATGACTTGAAAATGGATTGACTTGAAATGCTGATTGACTTGACTGAAATGGGCTGGATTGACTTGAAAATGGATTGACCTTAAATGGGACACTGACTTGAATTGCAACTTGAAATGGATTGACTTACTTGACTTGAAAAGATTGAAACTCTTGACTTGAAAATGATTGACTTGACCTGAATGGATTGACATTGACCTGAAATGGAAATGACTTTGACTTGACTTGATGAAATGATAGACTTGACTTGATGGATTGACTTGAAATGGATTGACTTGACTTGAAATGGATTGACTTGACTTGAAATGGATTGACTTGACTTGAAATGGATTGAGTTGACATGAAATGGATTGATTTGTACTGACTTGAAATGGATTGACTTGACTTGAAATAGATTGATTCGACTTAACTTGAAATGGATTGACTTGACTCGAAATGGATTGACTTGAATTGACTTGACCTGAAATGGATTGAAAAGACCTGAAATGGATTGACTTCACTTGAAATGGATTGGACTTGAAATGGATTGAGTTTAAATGGAGTGACTTGACTTTGAATGGATTGAAATTAAATGGATTGACTTGACTTGAAATAGATCGATTTGTCTTCACTTAACTTGAAATGGATTGACTTGAGTCAAAATGGATTGACTTGAATTGACCTGACGTGAAATGGATTGACTTGACTTGAAATGGATTGACTTGAAATGGATTGAGTTGAAATGGAGTGACTTGACTTGAAATGGATTGACCTTACATGATTTGAAATGGACTGACTTGAATTGACGTCAAATGGATTGACATGACTTGACTTGAAATGGATTGACGACTTGCAATGGATTTTCATGTCTTGACTTGAAATGGATTGAGTTGAAATGGGTTTACTTGACGACATATCTTGAATTTAATTGGCTTAACTTGAAATGTATTTACTTGACTTGAAATGCATTGACTTCACTTGAAATGGATTGACTTTACTTGACTTTAAATTGATTGAGTTGACATGAAATAGATTGATTTGAACTGACTTGAAATGGATTGACTTGACTTGAAATGGATTGACTTGGCTTGACTTGAAATGGATTGAATTGACTTGACTTGAAATGGTTTAACTTGAAATGGATTGACATGACTTGAAATGGATTGACATGAAATGGATTGACTTGACTTGAAATAATTGACCACTTGACTTGAAATTGATTGAGTTGATTTGAAATGGATTGTGTTGAAATGGATTGACTTGAAATGACATGGATTGACTTGAAATGGATTGACTTGAATTGACTTGACGTGAAATGGATTGACTTGACTTGACTTGAAATGGATTGACGATTAATTGAAATGGATTGAGTTGACTTGACTTGATTTGAAATGGACTGACTTGAATTGATGTGAAATGGATTGACTTGATTTAAATAGATTTAATTCAAATAGATTGACTTGAAAAGGATTGACTTGACTTGAAAAGGATTGACTTGACTTGAAATGGATTGACCTGACTTGAAATGGTTTGAGGTGACTTTAAATCGATTGAGTTGAGATGGAGTGACTTGACTTGAAATTGATTGACTTGATTTGAAATTGGCTTGACTTGACTTGAAATGGTTTGACTTGAAATGGATTGACTTGACTTGAAATAGATTGACTTCACTTGACTTGAAATTGATTGAGTTGACTTGAAGTGGATTTAGTTGAAATGGAGTGACCAGACTTGAAATTGATTGACTTTTCTTGACTTGAAATGGATTGAGTTGACATGAAATAGATTGATTTGAACTGACTTGAAATGGATTGACTTGACTTGACTTGAAATGGATTGACTTGACTTGACTTGAAATGGATTGACTTGACTTGACTTGACTTGAGATGGTTTGACTTGAAATGGATTGACTTGACTTGAAATGGATGGATATGAAATAGATTGACTTGACTTGAATTAGATTGACCACTTGACTTTAAATTGATTGAGTTGATTGGAAGAGGAATGACTTGAAATGGATTGACTTGACTTGAAATGGAGTGACTTGAATTGACGTGAAATGGATTGACCTGACGTAAATGGATTTACTTCAAATGAATTGACTTGAAATGGATTGACATGACTTGAAATGGATTGACTTGACTTGAAATGGATTGAGGTGAGTTTAAATGTATTGAGTTGAAATGGAGTGACTTGACTTGATTTGAAATGGGCTGCCTTGAATTGACTTGAAATGGGCTGCCTTGAATTGACTTGAAATGGATTGACTTGAATTGACATGAAATTGATTGACTTGACTTGAATGGATTGACCTGAGTTGAAATGGATTGACCTGAGTTGAAATGGATTGACCTGAGTTGAAATGGATTGACCTGAGTTGAAATGGATTGACTTGAATTGAAATGGATTGACTTGAATTGAAATGGATTGACTTGAATTGAAATGGATTGACCTGACTTGAAATGGATTGACTTGACTTGACATGACTTGAGATGGATTGACTTGACTTTAAATGGATTGACTTGACTTGAAATGGATTGACTTGACTTGAAATGGATTGACTTGATCTGAAATGGATTGACTTCAAATGGATTGACTTTACTTGACTTGAAATGGCTAGAGTTGACATGAAATGGATTGTTTTGAACGAACTTGAAATGGATTGACTTGACTTGAAATAGATTGATTTGACTTTTGGGGAAGGTGTGACCTGTACAAAAAGGACGGGTTGCACTTGAACCCGAGGGGAACCAATATCCTGGCAGGGAGATTTGCAAAGGCTACTAGGGAGGGACTCAAATAGAGAAGGCAAGTAGTCCGTTTGTGAGGCAGGAGGCAGAGAAGAGAAGCAGTCAGACGCAACACGTAGGGAGGAAAGAAGAAAAAAATAACAAACGGTGAATAAGAAGTGGAGGGTATTTTAAATGTGTGAGCAGAGAGACAGAGGGGTGTAAAATGAGGATAGGAGCAATAGGTAGCAAGGTGAAAAGTGGCAGGAAAACAAATCCAGGGCAAAAATCTAAAAGGGCCACTTTTCAACATAATTGTAAAAGGGCCAAGAATGTTGTAAAAACAAGCCTGAAGGCTTTGTGTCTCAATGCGAGGAGAATTTTTAATAAGGTGGATGAGTTGAATTAGCTATTAATAATTATGATATAGTTGGGATCACGGAGACATGGCTCCAGGGTGACACGGTATTGGTGGTTCAGTATTGATGTGGATAGAGAACTGGCTGGCAGACAGGAAGCAAAGAGTAGGAGTGAACGGGTCATTTTCAGGATGGCAGACAGTGACTAGTGGGGTGCCGCAAAGCACAGTGCTGGGACCCCAGCTATTTACAATATACATTAATGATTTGGAAGAGGGAATTAAATGCAACATCTCGAAGTTTGCGGATGACACGAAGCTGGGGGGCAGTGTTAGCTGTGAGGAGGATGCTAGTAGGCTGCAAGATGACTTGGATAGACTGGGTGAGTGGGCAAATGCATGGCAGATGCAGTATAATGTGGATAAATGTGAGGTTATCCACTTTGGTGGCAAAAACAAAAAGGTAGACTATTATTTGAATGGTGACCGATTAGGAAAAGGGGAGATGCAGCGAGACCTGGGTGTCATGGTACACCAGTCATTGAAATTAGGCATGCAGGTGCAGCAGGCTGTGAAGAAAGTGAATGGTATGTTGGCATTCATAGCAAAAGGATTTGAGTACAAGAGCAGGGAGGTTCTACTGCAGTTGTATAGGATCTTGGTGAGGCCACACCTGGAGTATTGCGTACAGTTTTGGTCTCCTAATCTGAGGAAAGACATTCTTGCCATAGAGGGAGTACAGAGAAGGTTCACCAGACTGATTCCTGGGATGGCACGACTTCCATATGAAGAAAGACTGGATAGACTCGGCTTGTACTCGCTGGAATTTAGAAGATTGAGGGGTGATCTCATAGAGACTTACAAAATTCTTAAGGGGTTGGACAGGCTAGATGCAAGAAGATTGTCCCCAATGTTGGGGAAGTCCAGGTCAAGGGGTCACAGTTTAAGGATAAGGGGGAAGTCTTTTAGGACCGAGATGAGAAAATCGTTTTTCACACAGAGTGGTGAATCTGTGGAATTCTCTGCCACAGAAGGTAGTTGAGGCCAGTTCGTTGGCCATGTTTAAGAGGGAGTTGGATGTGGCCCTTGTGGCTGAAGGGATCAGAGGGTATGGAGAGAAGGCAGGTACAGGATACTGAGTTGGATGATCAGCCATGATCATATTGAATGGCGGTGCAGGCTCGAAGGGCCGAATGGCCTGCTCCTGCCCCTAATTTCTATGTTTCTATTTTTCTATGAAATGGATTGACTTGTCTTGACTTGACTTGAAATGGATTGACTTGACTTGAAATGGATTCTTGACTTGTCTTGACTTGACTTGAATTGAGTTACTTGAATTGATTGACTTGACTTGAAATGGATTGACTTGACATGACTTGAAATGGATTGACTTGACTTGAAAAGGATTGACTTCACTTGACTTGAAATAGATTGACTTCACTTGAAATTGATTGATTGACTTAACATGTCTTGAAATTGATTAACTTGAAATGGATTTACTTGACTTGAAATAGATTGGCTTGATTTGAAATGGATTGATTTGACTTGACTTACCTTGAAATTGATTGACGACTTGAAATTCATTGACCTGACTTGACTTGAACTGGATTGACTTTAATTGACTTTAAATAGATTGATTTGACATGAAATCGATTGAGTTGAATTGACTTGAAATAGATTGACTGGACTTGAAATGGATTGACTTGACATGACTTGAAATTGATTTACTTGGCTTGAAATCGTTTGAGTTGAATTGACATGAAATAGATTGACTTTACTTGAAATGGATTGATTTGACTTGAAATGGAATGACTTGACTTGAAATGGAATGACGTGACTTGACTTGAAATGGATTGACTTGGCTTGATGACTTGACATGAGATGGTTTGACTTGACTTGAATTGTCTTGACTTGACTTGAACAAGTACTTCAAGATCTACATTGACAGCCTGATGAACTTGACTTGAAATGGAATGACTTGACTTGAAATGGAATGACTTGACCTGACTTGAAATGGATTGACTTGGCTTGATGACTTGACATGAGATGGTTTGACTTGACTTGAATTGTCTTGACTTGACTTGAATGAGTACTTCAAGATCGACAGCCTGATGAAGTAATCCTTGAATTGATGAATTAACTTGACTTTAATTGGATTGGCTTAACTTGAAATGGATTGACTTGACTTGAAATGGATTGACTTGGCATGACTTGGAATCGGTTGACTTAATTTGACATGGATTGACTTGACTTGACATGCAATGGATTTACTAGAGATGACATGGATTGAGTTGACATGAAATGGAATGATTTGAACTGACTTGAAATGGATTGACTTGAAATTTATTGACTTGACTTGAAATGCATTGACTTGAAATGGATTGACGACCTGAAATGGATTGACGTGACTTGACTTGAAATGGATTGACTTGGTTTGACATGACGAGATGGATCGATGACCTGAAATGGACCTGAGGTGGTGTTGTGGATAATGAAGTAGATTTTCAAAGTCTACAGCGAGATTTGGGCCATTTGGAAAAGTGGGCTGAAAGATGGCAGATGGAGTTTAATGCTGTTAAGTGTGAAGTGCTACATCTTGGCAGGACAAATCAAAATAGGATGTACATGGTAAATGGTAGGGAATTGAGGAATGCTGTGGAACAGAGGGATCTAGGAATAACTGTGCATAGTTCCCTGAAGGTGGAATCGCATGTAGATAGGGTGGTAAAGAAAGCCTTTGGTGTGCTGGCCTTTATAAAATCAGAGCATTGAATATAGGAGTAGGGAGGTAATGTTAAAATTGTACAAGGCATTGGTAAGACCAATTCTGGAGTATGGTGTACAATTTTGGTCGCCTAATTATAGGAAGGATGTCAACAAAATAGAGAGAGTACAGAGGAGATTTACTAGAATGTTGCCAGGGTTCCAGCAACTATGTTACAGAGAAAGGTTGAACAAGTTAGGTCTTTATTCTTTGGAGCGCAGAAGGTTAAGGGGGACTTGATTGAGGTCTTTAAAATGATGAAAGGGATAGACAGAGTTGACGTGGATAAGTTTTTTTCCCATTGAGGGTAGGGAAGATTCAAACAAGAGGGCATGACATGAGAATTAAGGGACAGAAGTTTCGGGGTAACGTGAGGGGGAACTTCTTTACTCAGAGGGTGGTGGCTGTGTGGAATCAGCTTCCAGCAGAAGTGGTGGAGGCAGGATCGATTTTAACATTTAAGAGTAAAGTGGATAGGTATATGGACGTGAAGGGAATGGAGGGGTATGGTCTGAGTGCAGGTAGATGGGACTAGGGGAAAACAAATGGTCGGCACGGACTGGAAGGGCCGAGAGGGCCTGTTTCCGTGCTGTAATTGTTATATGGTTATATGGTTATATGGATTGATTTGACTTGACTTGAAATTGATTGACTTGATTTGACATGGATTGGCTTGAAATGGATTGAGTCGTCTTGAAATGGCTTGACTTGACTTGACTTGACTTGAAATTGATTGACTTGACTTGAAATGGATTGACTTGAAATGGATTGACATGACTTCAAATGGATGGACTTGACCTGTAATGGATTGACCAGACTTGAAATGGATTGACCTGACTTGATTTGAAATGGATTCTTGACTTGACATGGATTGACTTCACTTGAAATTGATTGACTTGAATTGAAATGGATTGATTTGACTTGACTTGAAATTCATTGACTTGACTTGACCTGAACTGGATTGACTTGAATTGTCTTGAAATGGATTCACTTGATTTGAAATTGATTGAGTTGTTTTGACTTGAAATAGATTGAATTGACTTGAAATGGATTGAATTGACATGTCTTGAAATGGATTGACTTGACTTGAAATGGATTGACTTGACATGCCATGGATTGACTTGAAATGGATTGACTTGACATGCCATGGATTGACTTCAAATAGATTGGCTTGACTTGAAATGGATTGACTTGACTTGATTTGATGTGAATTGGATTGACTTGACTTGACTTGAAATGGAATGACTTGATGACTTGAAGTGGATTGAATTGACTTGAAATGGATTGACTTGATTTGATTGAAATTGATTGATTTCACTTGACTTTAAATGGATTGACTTGATGCCTTGAAATGGATTGACTTGATGCCTTGAAATGGATTGACTTGATGCCTTGAAATGGATTGACTTGACCTGAAATGGATTGACTTGACCTGGTATGGATTGACCTGACATGGATTGACTTTACTTGACTTGAAATTGATTGCCTTGACTTGGAATGGATGAACTTGACTTGAAATGGATTGACTTGAAATGGATGGGCATGACTTGACTTGAAATGGATTGATGACCTGCAATGGATTGACTTGACTTGAAATTGATTGACTTGATTTTACATGTATTGACTTGAAATGGATTGACTCATATTGAAATTGATTGATTTGACGACTTGAAATGGATTGACTTGACTTGTCTTGACTCGACTTGACATAGATTGACTTCAATTGATTGACTTGACTTCAAATGGATTGACTTGACTTGAAATGGATTGACTTGACTTCAAATGGATAGACTTGACCTGAAATGGATTGATCCGACTTGAAATGGATTGACCTGACTTGACTTGAAATGGATTATTGACTTGTCATGACTTGACTTGAAATAGAGTGACTTGAATTGATTGACTTGATGTGAAATGGATTGACTTGACTTGACCTGAACTGGATTGACTTGAATTGACATGGATTGACTTGTCTTGTCTTGCCCTGAACTGGATTGACTTGAATTAACTTGAAATGGATTGATTTGACTTGAAATTGATTGAGTTGGATTGACTTGAAATAGATTGACTTGACTTGAAATGGATTGACTTGAAATGGATTGACTTGACTTGATTTGAATTGAATTGAATTGATATGGATTGACTTGACCTGACTTGAAATGGATGGACGTGACTTGACTTGAAATGGATGGACATGACTTGACTTGAAATGGATTGGCTTGACTTGAAATAAATTGACTTGACCTGAAATGGATTGATGACTTGACATGGATAGACTTTATTTGACTTGAAATTGATTGCATTGACTTGAAATGGACTGACATGACTTGACGTGAAATGGTTTGACTTGACTTGAAATAGGTTGACGACTTGAAATTGATTGACTTGACATGACTTGAAATGTATTGACATGACTTGAAATGGATGGACGTGACTTGACTTGAAATGGATTGACTTGGTTTGACATGGATTGACTTGAAATGGATTGACTCGTCTTGAAACGGATTGACTTGACTTGTCTTGACTTGACTTGAAGTAGATTGACTTAAATGGATTGACTTGACTTCAAATTGATGGACTTGACTTCAAATGGATTGACTTGACTTCAAATTGATGGACTTGACTTCAAATGGATTCTTGACTTGACATGGATTGACTTCATTTGAAATGGATTGACTTGGCTTGAATTGAAATGGATTGATTTGACTTGACTTGATATTCATTGACTTGACTTGACCTGAACTGGATTGACGTGAATTGACTTGAAATGGATTGACTTGACTTAAAATGGATTGACTTGACATGGCTTGAAATGGTTTGACTTAACTTGATTTGAATTGGATTGACTTTACTTGACTTGTAATGTATTGACTTGACTTGATTTGACGTGAATTGGATTGACTTGACTTGACTACAGATGGAATGACCTGACGACTTGAAATGGATTAACTAAACCTACAATGGTTGACTTGACTCGATTGAAATTGACTTCCCTTCACTTGAAATGGATTGACTTGACTTGAAATGGATTGACTTGATGCCTTGAAATGGATTGACTAAACCTACAATGGTTGACTTGACATGGATTGACTTTACTTGACTTGAAATTGATTGCCTTGACTTGACTTGAAATGGATTGACTTGATTTGAAATGGATTGACTTGAAATGGATGGACGTGACTTGACTTGAAATGGATTGCCTTGACTTGATATGGATTGACTTGACTTGACATGGATTGACTTTACTTGACTTGAAATTGATTGCCTTGACTTGACTCGAAATGGATTGACTTGGCATGCCTTGAAATTGATTCTTGACATGGATTGACTTGACTTGACATAGATTGACTTCAACTTGAAATGGATTGACTTGGCATGACTTGAAATTGATTGACTTGACATGGATTGACTTGACTTGAAATGGATTGACTTGACAGAGATTGACTTCACTTGAAATGGATTGACTTGACTTGACATGCCATGGATTGACTTGAGATGACATGGATTGTTGACATGAAATGGATTGATTTGAACTGACATGAAATGGATTGACTTGACTTGACTTGAAATTGATTGACTTGACTTTACATGGATTGACTTGAAATGGATTGACTCATCTTGAAATGGATTGATTTGATGACTTGAAATGGATTGACTTGACTTGTCTTGACTTGACTTGAAATAGATGGACTTCAATTGATTGGTGGATTGAAATGGATTGATTTGACTTGACTTGAAATGGATTGACTTGACCTCAAATGAATGGACCTGACCTGAAATGGATTGACCCAATTTGAAATGGATTGACCTGACTTGACTTGAAATGGATTCTTGACTTGTCTTGACTTGACTTGAAATAGAGTGACTAGAATTGATTGACTTGATGTGAAATGGATTGACTTGACTTGACCTGAACTGGATTGACTAGAAATTGATTGACTTGAATTGAAATAGATTGACTTGACTTGAAATGTATTTACTTGAAATAGATTGACTTGCGTGACATGGATTGACTTGAAATGGATTGATTTGACATGACATGGATTGATTTGACTTGATTTGAAATAGATTTACTTGATTTGATTTGACGTGAATTGGATTGACTTGACTTGACTTCAAATTAACTGACTTGACGACTTGAAGTGGATTGACTTGACTTGAAATGGATTGACTTGATTTGACTTGAAATGGATTGAATTGACTTGTCTTGCCTTGACTTGAAATGGATTGATGACCTGAAATGGATTGACTTGATTTGACTTGAAATTGATAGACTTGGCTTGACATGGATTTACCTCACTTGAAATGGATTGACTTCTTGACTTGACATGGATTGATTTCATTTGAAGTGGATTGACTTGGCTTGAATTGAAATGGATTGATTTGACTTGACTTGAAATTCATTGACTTGACTTGACCTGAACTGGATTGACTTGAATTGACTTGAAATGGATTGGGTTGGATTGACTTGAAATGGATTGACTTGACATGACTTGAAATGGATTGACTTGACTTGAAATGTATTGACTTGAAATGGATTGACTTGACATGAAATGGATTGACTAGACTTGATTTGAAATGGATTGAGTTTACTTGACTTGAAATGTATTGACTTGACTTGAAATGGATTGACTTGACTTGACTTTAAATTAATTGACTTGACGTGAAATGGATTGACTAGACTTGACTAGATATGGATTGACTGACTTGGATTGACTTGAAATGGATGGACGTGACTTGACTTGAAATGGATGGACGTGACCTGACTTGAAGTGGAATGACTTGCCTTGAAATGGATTGACTTGACTGGAAATGGATTGGCTTGACATGGATAGACTTTACTTGACTTGAAATTGATTGCCTTGACTTGAAATGGATTGGCATCACTTGACTTGACGTGAAATGGATTGACTTGACATGAATTGAAATGGATTGACTTGACTAGAAATGTATTGACTTGACTTGAAATGGATTGGCTTGAAATTAATTGACTTGACTTGATTTGACGTGGAATGGATTAACTTGACATGACTTGAAATGAATTTACTTGACAACTTGAAATGGATTTACTTGAAAAGGATTGACATGACTTGAAATGTATTGACTGACTTGAAATGTATTGACTCGACTTGAAATGGATTGACTTGACATGACAAAATGGATTGACTTGACATTACTTGAAATGGATGGACGTGATTTGACTTGAAATGGATGGACGTGACTTGACTTGTAGTGGATTGACTTGAGTTCAAATGGATTGACTTGAATTGGATTTGAAATGGATTTACTTGACTTGAAATGGATTGACTTGACTTGAAATGGATTTACTTCACTTGAAATGGATTGACTTGGCTTCAATTGAAATGGATTGATTTGGCTTGACTTGAAATCCATTGACTTGACCTGAACTGGATTGACTTGAATTGACTTGAAATGGATTTGGTTGGGTTGACTTGAAATGGATTGACTTGACATGACTTGAAATGGATTGACTTGACATGACATCGATTGACAACGTGACATGGACTGACTTGAAATGGATTGACTTGACTTGATTGAAATGGATTGACTTGACTTGACTTGAAATGGATTGATTTGACTTGATTGAAATTGATTGACTTGACTTGACATGAAATGGGTTGACTTGACTTGACTTGACTTGAAATGGATTGACTTGATGCCTTGAAATGGATTGACTGACCTGAAATGGATTGACTTGACTTGATATCGATTGACTTGACTTGGATTGACTTGAAATGGATGGACGTGATTTGACTTGAAATGGATGGACGTGACTTGACTTGTAGTGGATTGACTTGAGTTCAAATGGATTGACTTGAATTGGATTTGAAATGGATTTACTTGACTTGAAATGGATTGACTTGACTTGAAATGGATTTACTTCACTTGAAATGGATTGACTTGGCTTCAATTGAAATGGATTGATTTGGCTTGACTTGAAATCCATTGACTTGACCTGAACTGGATTGACTTGAATTGACTTGAAATGGATTTGGTTGGGTTGACTTGAAATGGATTGACTTGACATGACTTGAAATGGATTGACTTGAGTTGAAATGAATTGACTTGACTTGACTTGAAATGGATTGACTTGACTTGACTTGAAATGGATTGACTTGATGCCTTGAAATGGATTGACTGACCTGAAATGGATTGACTTGACTTGATATCGATTGACTTGACTTGGATTGACCTGAAATGGATGGACGTGACTTGACTTGAAATGGATGGACGTGACTTGACTTGAAGTGGATTGACTTGACTTGAAATGGATTGACTTGACTTGAAATGGATTGTCTTGACATGGATAGACTTTACTTTACTTGAAATTGATTGCCTTGACTTGAAATGGATTGGCATCACTTGACTTGACGTGAAATGGTTTGACTTGACTTGAAATGTTTTGAGTTAAAGTGACTTGAAATAGGTAGACTTAACCTGAAATTGATTGACTTGACATGACTTGAAATGGATTGACTTGACTAGAAATGTATCGATTGACTTGACTTGATTTGATGTGGAACGTATTGACTTGACTTGTCTTGAAATGGATTTACTTGACGACTTGAAATGGATTTACTTAAAATGGATTGACATGACTTGAAATGTATTGATTGACTTGAAATGTATTGACTCGACTTGAAATGGATTGACTTGACATGGCTTGAAATGGATTGACTTGAAATGGATTGACGGCTTGAATTGAAATGGATTTATATTACTTGACTTGAAATGGATTGACTTGACTAGAAATTGATTGACTTCACTTGAAATGGATTGACTTAACTGAAATGGATTGACTTGACTGAAATGGATTGACTTGACTTGGCTTGAAATGGGTTGATGAATTGAAATGGATTGAATTTACTTGGTTTGAAATGTATTCTTGACTTGAAATGTATTGAGTTGAATTGACTTGAAATAGATTGACTTGACTTGAAATAGATTGACTTGACATGACTTGAAATGGATTGACTTGACTAAAAAAAATGGATTGACTTCACTTTACTTCATGTGAAATGGATTGACTTGACTTGAAATGGATTGACTTGGACTTGAAATGGATTGACTTGTCTTGAAATGGATTGGCTTGACTTGATGAGAAATGGATTGACTTAATGACTTGAAATGATTGACTTGACAACTTGAAATGGATTGAATTGACTTGACATGACTTGAAAATTGATTAACTTTAAATGGATTGACTTGTCTTGAATTGAAAATGGATTGACTTGACTAGAAATGGATTGACTTCACTTGACCTCACATGAAATGGATTGACTGACTTGACTTGAAATGGATTGACTTTACTTGACTCGAAATGGGTTGACTTAAATTGAAAATGGATTGACTTGACTTGACTTGAAATGGATTGACTTGACTTGAAATTGATTGAAAAGGATTGTCGGCCTTGCATGCACCATGCTTGACTTGTCTTGACCCACACACCCATTCTAGTGCTCTAGAAACCCCCCCCCCCCAGCCAGTAATATAGGCATTGGTGGAGAGGCGTAATGTTGTGTTGGGGTACCAGCCCTCCCGTGTGAAGCTGGGACACAACGGTTCCCACTTTATCTAGTTCTTGCTATTGAGGGAAGTGCAGTGTAGATTTACAAGGTAAATTCTCGGGATAGCGGGACTGTCATATGCTGTGAGAATAGAGAGGCTGGGCTTGTACACTAGGAGTTTAGAAAGATGCGATCTCATTGAAACATGTAAGATTGTTAAGGGCTTGGACACACTAAAGGCAGGAAAGATGTTCCCGACGTTGGGGGAGTCCTAACCCAGGGGCCACAGTTCAAGAATAAGGGGTAAGCCATTTAGAACAGAGACGCGGAAACACTTTTTCTCACAGAGAGTTGTGAGTCTGTGGAATTCTCTGCCTCAGAGGGCGGCGGAAGTCGGATCTCTGGGTACTTTCAAGAGAGAGCTAGATAGGACTCTTAACGATAGCGGAGTCCGGGGATATGGGGAGAAGGCAGGAACGAGGTACTGATTGGGGATGATCAGCCATGATCACATTAAATGGCGGTGCTGGCTCAAAGGGCCGAATGGCTTACTCCTGCACCTATCGTCTATTGCATTCTGTATCTTCCCCTTTGCTCTACCTAGTGTACTTGAGTCTGACTTGATTCTATTACGTACAGTATTATCTCATGTGATTGGATAGCATGCAAAACAAAACTTTTCATTTAACCTTGGTACACGTGACATTATTAAACCTAAACTTAAATCCTTTCAGTTTGGATTTCTGGCATCTACAGTTGTTTTTATTTCATTGTCTGGCAGTGTATGGCATAAATGCTTTAATATTGTTACAGTCTATTTGCAAGCTTGTTAAGAATATTACTAAGTATGAAATAAAGAATCAACACATTCAAGTTATTTTACCATAAGCCTGTGTAACACCATTGAATCTTCAATAACAAACAAGATAAAGCACGATGCCACAGTGAGAATATAAATAAATTGAGGGCCTGAGGTACAAGACAGCGAGTCTCGGTCTTACTCGTTGCCTCTGAAATTCTCCACGTGTTTAAAGATTTCAGCTTGCCTGATTCAAGGAAAATTGAAGCAAATCCATCTTTGCTTGCAATGTTTTATTTACAACTATCATTTTAAGTTGCTCTTAAAATGTTGTCTTCCCTCATGCTTTTCACCTGGTACTTTTTTATGGAAGAAATGGGCAAATGACCTTGGAGATACCCATCCGTGTATTTCATTGAAAAATCATCAATTTGCTTTGATGTATTATGGCAAAACCTTTTGGAACCATGGCTTTGTTCATCCACTGTTACGGAGTTTTCTTAATTATTTACTGCAATTCTTTTGTATATCAATGTCACTATATTTTATCAAATAACAACATATAATTTGAAGCTAAGAAGACCCCCGATGGTGGAAAGGAAATTGCTATGAACTAATCTAAACTATAGAAAGGATACCAAATTAGTTTGTTTAATTTTGGATTTAAAAAAAATATTTGAAAGAACAGATGAGTCCCTCACAGCTGTTAACATTTACTCAAATAACACATGGAATGGGAGCGTATTAGATCTATGCTAGGGATGGTTAAAACAGCAACTTTCCTGAAGGGACCAGTTCCAAACCTAAAACATTTCTCCCACCTGCTGTCAGTCTAGACCCACCCATCTCTTTCCCACACATACCTCCAAACCACAACTCCTCTCATTCACCTCCAGACCTCAATCACCTGGTAAGCATTTTGCTTCAGATTTGTGTGGGCATAAAATACTTTGCCATACTGTCAAGCAGGATGATATGATATAGTTATTCCTAACAAAGTACTATTTGTCTGTGTGTCTGTCTATCTTCTTGAGTCTGAATCCAAAACATCACATGGATTAAGTGTTTTCCACTTTTTTCACATTCACGTGTGTCCAAGAAAATGCAATATTAAAGATAGTGCCAGAGCAGCACAGTGGTGCAGTAGTAGACTTGTGCCTTACAGCGTCAGGGACCCACATTCGATCCAGATTAAAGGTGCTGTGTGTATGGAGTTTGCGTGTTCACCCTGTGACCGCATTAATTTTACCTGGGTGCTCCAGTTCCTTCCCACACTCCAAAGAAATGCAGGTTTGTAGGTTAATAGGCTTTGGTAAAATTGTATATTATCCCAACTGCGTAGGATAATGCATGTATGGGGTGATCACTGATTTATTCTTGCTATTGAGGGAGTGCAGCGTAGGTTAACCATATAACCATATAACAATTACAGCACGGAAACAGGCCCTCTCGGCCCTTCCAGTCCATGCCAACCATTTGTTTTCCCCTAGTCCCATCTACCTGCACTCAGACCATACCCCTCCATTCCCTTCCCGTCCATATACCTATCCACTTTACTTTTAAATGTTTTATTTTTTTTTAATTTTTTTATTGTAGAAACAATATATACCGAGTACACTCTTATACGGCAGTGAGAATTATATAATATACAAAATTATATATATATTGATTATCAATTGATACTGTTTGTGTTAATTGTAATGTTATCCATTGTACATTTCCTGGTTATTTATTTTGTATAATTGGGAGTGTATGTAGTATATTCCTAAAATAAGCAATATACTCACACTTCTCATACCACACATATTTCTTCTAATTACCAAATACAAATCCCCCCCTAATATAACTACATAATGCCCAATCTTAACCAAACTTCTATGATATTCATGATATTTTCATAATATTAAGAATGTTTGTATTATTATTAACTTTATATTTCAAAATTATTATATAGTTGAAAATGCACAATTTTATATAATTACAAATTTAAGACATCTATAATATTTTCATACAACTATAATAGGTGTATTCATACTAATATTAAGAATATATATAATATGTTTCTATACTTTTTTTCCTAGTTAAGATAGAAAGATAGAGAAAGAAAGTAGAAAATAGAAAAGAAAATGTGAAAGTTTGATGGAGATTAAAATATTACTAAATAATCCATTCTTGGAGATACATTCATGATTTTATTTATATGTATTTCTTCATCCATTCAGATATTCAGGCCTCAGTCAAGTCCCTGCGCCGAACCATTATGACGCTGTAGATATTTAATGTATGGAGACCAAATCCCTTTGAAGAGATCTAAACCTGTCCATAAGGACAAGTCTCAATCTCTCCAAGTGAAGTGTCTCCGTCATTTCTGTATTCCACATTTTAATTGTTGGGGATGCAGGGCCTTTCCAAAATTTTAATATTAATTTTTTTCCCAATTATTAGAGAATAGTCGATAAAAGTTCTTTGATTCCTTGTAATTATTTGTTCCGTTTCCGGTATTCCAAGTATGATTAACTTTGGATCAGGAACCATAGTAATATTAACAACATTCGAGATTATCTTAAATATTTCGTTCCAATATTCTACAATCTTCGTACAATTAGTAAATGAATGTGACAAATTTGCTTCTAAGATTTGACATTTATCACATATAGGCGATAATTTTGGAAATATATTATGTAATTTAGATTTGGAGTAATGTAATCTATGTAAAATTTTAAACTGTATAAGAGCATGTTTAGCATTTAACGAGCAGTAATGTATGTGTTGTAAGCTTTCTTCCCATATTTCTGGGCTTATTATTTGACCTAATTCATTTTCCCAATGCTGTCTGTGTATTTCCGATGATGGAATATCACTTTCCAACAAAAATATTGTAAATGTATGATATCATTTTTTCTGTATTTGGATGTTTATTCAAGCATTCATCTAAAATTTCACTCTTTCTATTTCTGAATTTTGTGTATTTGCAGAGATATAGTTTCTGATTTGTAAATATCTGAAATATTCATTATTATGAAGCCCGTAAGCTTGTTGTAATTCTTGAAATGAAAGAAAAGAATTTTCCTTATAAAGATCCCCTATATTTAAAATTCCTTTATTTTTCCATTGTATAAAAGCCTTATCCATCGTTGAGGGTTTAAACGTAAAATTGTTGGCAATAGTAAGACCTAGCGGTATAAATTTTAGTTTTAATGTTTTCTTTATTTGTTTCCAAAATACGTATTCCACTTTCTATTATCAAGTTTTCACTATAAATTTTCTTAGGTACATTAATATTAGCAAATATTATAGAGCTAATTTCAAATGGAAAACAGTCTTCTCTTTCGATTTTTAACCAGTTTGGTTTATTATCTGTTTCTTCTAACCAGAAATTCATATTTTTAATATTAACTGCCCAGTAATAAAACATAAAATTTGGTAATGCTAAACCCCCGTTTATTTTAGCTTTACATAAGTGTTTTTTATTTATTCTATGGTTCTTATAATCCCAGATAAAGTTAGTGACTATAGAGTCTACTTTTTTAAAAAAATTTTTAGAAAGATATATCGGGATTGATTGAAATAAATATAATAATTGTGGGAGAAAATCATTTTTATTGCGTTTATTTTACCTAACATTGAGATAGGTAAACTTTTCCAGTATAAGATATTTTTATTTAATTTATTCAGTAATAACGGGAAATTAGACTTAAATAGAGAGTCAAATCTTTTTGTAACAAAAATACCAAGATATTTAATATTTTCATTTGTTATCTTAAAAGGAAATTGTTGTAATATCTGTAAGTTATTCATGGTTATTGGCATAAGTTCACTTTTATTCCAATTAATACTGTATCCTGAAATTAAACCAAATTCCGTTATTAGTTTTAACAAATTACGGGTACTTATTTCCGGTTTAGTAATATAAAGTAATACATCGTCCGCATATAACGAGATTTTTATTCTTAGTATCTTTAGTATCATATCCATATATTTCCGGGTGTGCAATCTTACCCTTTGGGCAAGAGGTTTGATTGCTAACGCAAACAGTAAAGGTGATAAAGGACAGCCTTGTCTACAACCTCGAGATAAACTAAACTTAGTTGATAACATATGGTTACAAGATTGTTCACTATTGTTAATTAATATTACTAATAATTAATAGCTTATGTCTTGTTAAATTTGGAGATACCCTCCCTTTATTTTTCCTTTTTTTAATAATGATTTTTTTTTTTTTTTGTACTTTAAAAACTCTTTATCTGCGGTTTTATAATTAGATTTTTAAATTAATTTTAGATATACATACTTTTATGATGATCAATATCACTCCTTTCATTTCTTTAATATTATATCCCCGTTAAAATACTATTATGGAATAACAATTCCTTAAATCTAGGAGCTGGCCAAATTAATAACATCAATGCCGGAAGCCTTTAGATGGATAGCCAATATAGTATGGCTTACACAAAACTACAAATATTTCATTTGTAGTTTTTTCATTCTTTATGCACTCTATTAATCTCTTTATCTACTCTTTTACTATCCTTTTATGCTTATTATATCTTTCAGTTTGAATGGAGCTACACACTGGAACAATGGAGATATATTCGTGAAGTACATAAAAGAGATTTAAAATTCATCTATTCGGTGTTCGGGTGTAAGGTTAGGTCTACTGCACGGACCCTTGGACTCTATTCTAGATTCCCACAAATTTAAAATGCAGGATTTAAAAAGAAATACGGGGAATGAGGGATTAACCTTTTGCAGTTGGAATGTTAAAGGTATCAATGAACCAATAAAAAGAGGAAAAATATTGACACACTTAAAGGCAATTAAAGCTGATGTAATTTATATTCAAGAAACTCACCTAAAGAAAGACGCTGAAAATAGGCTGAAAGCCAAATGGATAGACAAAATATATCACTCCTCCTTTACGCATAAATCAAGAGGCGTAGCAATATTATTTTGTAAAGGTACTTTATTTAAGCATACATCTACTATATCTGATAAAGATGGTAGATATATTATTGTGATAGGAGAAATAAATAGGGAAAAAATGATTTTCGTTAATATCTATGGACCAAATTTTGACAGTCCTTTATTTTTTAAGAAAGTACTCAATAATATTCCGGAATTAACACATTACAATTTGATAATTGGAGGAGATTTTAATTGTACATTAGACCCTTATTTAGATAGATCTTCAAAACAAAGAAAAATTAAATCACATACTAGTGATTTATTAAACGCATACATCCAAACGACTAACATTAAAGATGTCTGGAGAACAGAAAATCCTACTGGTCGAGAATATTCCTTTTACTCGCCAGTACATAAAACTTATTCAAGAATAGATTACTTTCTGGTAGATGCAAAGCTTATTTCACTTACTTACGAATCTAAATATCATAATATTATAATTTCAGATCATGCGCCATTAACATTTAAAATTAAAATAAATGGTAAAACAGAAAATCTAGGACAATGGAAACTTAATCCACAAATTTTAAAAAATAAAGCCACTCAGGAATATATTATAACTCAGATTAAGATGTTTTTTGAAATAAATGATCAACCAGAAATATCTCGCTCTTTATTATGGGAAACATTTAAAGCATATCTTCGAGGAATTATGATTTCTTCACAAGCATTCCATAATAAAAAGATTCGGAAGGAACAACAGGACTTAGAAAGGGAGATTAAACAATTAGATATACAGAATGCAACAAAATCAGATATAATAATACATAATAAAATTGTAGCATTGAAGTATAAATTAAACAAAATATACACTGATCAAGTTTTAAAATATTATCAACATACTAAACAATTGCTGTTTGAATTTGGAGACAAACCCCAAAAATTATTGGCTCGACAATTAAGGAAAATTGAAGCTGAAAAAATTATACATAGGATTAAATCACAAAACGGTGAATTATTAATACAACCCAAAGATATTAATGAAAGATTTATGCAATATTATAAAAATCTGTATACTGCTAAAGCGACAGTAAATAAAACAGAAATAGATGCCTTTTTAAATATATGTAACTTAAAAGAATTAGATTTACAAAAATAGAGAACTATTAAATGCTGATATTTCAATAAAAGAAATCCAAGGATCTATTAAATCATTAAAAAATGGTAAAACTCCAGGACCAGATGGTATAGGCTCGGAATTTTATAAAATTTTTCATGATCAAATGGTCCCATATTTAAAATCATTATATGAAACAGATATATACACAAGAGAAATTACCAGATACATTGAACGAATCTATTATAACACTTATACCCAAAATAAATATTTGGATGACCCAGGATCATATAGAGCAATTGCTTTATTAAATACGTATCAAAAAATTTTAACAAAGATACTAGCACAAAGATTAAGCAAAGTTGTTAACGAATTAATTCATCCTGATCAAACAGGATTTATACCTAAAAGATATTCTTCATATAATTTAAGACGGTTATTTAATATCATATATTCGAAAAGAAGTGATAAAAAAGACTTAGTAGTTATCTCGCTGGATGCAGAAAAAGCTTTTGACCAGGTGGAATGGCCTTATTTATTTTTGGTGATGGAAGCTTTTAAGCTTGGTGATAAGTTTACTACTTGGATTAAATTATTATATGCAAATCCAACAGCTAGAATCCACTTTACTTTTAAATGTTAAAATCGATCCTGCCTTCACGAGGTTCACGAGGTTAATTCCCGGGATGGCGGGACTGTCATATGTTGATAGAATGGAGTGGCTGGGCTTGTATACTCTGGAATTTAGAAGGATGAGAGGGAATCTTATTGAAACATATAGGATTATTGAGGGATTGGACACGCTAGAGGCAGGAAACATGTTCCCGATGTTGGGGGAGTCCAGAACCAGGGACTACAGTTTAAGAATAAGGGGTAGGCCATTTAGAACAGAGATGAGGACAAACTTTTTTGTTCAAAGAATTGTGAATTTGTGTAATTCTGAGCCTCAGAAGACAGTGGAAGCCAATTCTCTGGATGATTTCAAGAGAGAGTTAAGATCGAGAACCTGTATTTGGGTAATTTCTCCCATTCTTCTCTGCCGATCCTCTCAAGCTCTGTCAGGTTGGATGGGGAGCGTCGATGCACAGCTATTTCCAGGTCCCTCCAGAGATGTTCGATCGGGTTCAAGTCCGGGCTCTGGCTGGGACTTGTCACAAAGCCACTTCTGCGTTGTCTTGGCTGTGTGCTTCGGGTATTTGTCCTGTTGGAAGGTGAACCTCCGCCCCAGTCAGAGGTCCAGAATGCTCTGGAGCAGGTTTTCATCAAGGATCTCTCTGTACTTTGCTCTGTTCATCTTTCCCTCAATCCTGACTAGTCTCCCAGTTTCTGCGCTGAAAAACATCCCCACAGCATGATGCTGGCACCACCATGCTTCATCGTAGGTATGGTATTGGCCAGGTGATGAGAAAGAATCTTGTTTCAATGGTCTGAGAGTCCTTTAGGTGCCTTTTGGCAATCTCCAAATGGGCTGTCATGTGCGTTTTACTGAGGAATGACTTCCGTCTGGCCACTCTACCATAAAGACCTGATTGGCGGAGTGCTGCATATATAGTTGTCCTTCACAAAGGAACTCTGGAGCTCTGCCAGAGTGACCATCGGGTTCTTGGTCACCTCCCTGACCAAGGCCCTTCTCCCCCGATTGCTCAGTTTGGTCGGGCTGCCAGCTCTATGATGAGTCCTGGTGGTTCCAAAGTTTTTCAACTTTTAGAATGACAGAGGCCACTTTGCTATTCAGGACCTGCAATGCTGCAGAAATTGTTTTATACCATTTCCCAGATCTGTGTCGCGACACAATCCTGTCTCTGAGGTCTACGAACAATTCCTTCGTCTTCATGGCTTGGATTTTGCTGTGACATGCAGTGTCAACTGTGGGACCTTATATAGACAGGTGTGTACCTTTCCAAATTATGTTCAATCAATTTAATTACCACTGGTGTACTCCAATCATGTTGTAGAAACATCTCAAGGATAATCAATGGAAACAGGATGAACCTAAGTTCAATGTTTGTGTCATAGCAAAGGGTCTGAATACATGTGTAAATGTGATATTCCAGTTATTTCTTTTTAATTACTTTGCAAATAAATCTAAACACCTGTTTTCGCATCTTCATTCTGGGATATTGTGTGTAGATTGATGATAAAAAATGAATTTAATCCATTTTAAAATAAGGCTGTAATGCAACAAAATGTGGAAGAAGTGAAGGGGTCTGAATACTTTCCGAACGCACTGTATATATACACACACATACACATGCACATTAAAACAAATAAACAATAATAGAGCAATAATAATAGAACAAAGCAGGTTGCTTGATTGGTACCCCAACAATCACCCTAAATTTTCATTCCTCTTCATGCTGGCGCACAATGGCTCTAAAAAGTGTACAATAACTACTTTGTTTGGCTCTCAGACATGTGACTTATTTTGCCGAGATTGACAAAGGCATCAGGCATCTGTGACAACCATCCCCCCCCCCCCCCAGTCACGCATCAATAAATAAATAATAAATAATAAATACACAATTAAAAAAGACAAGATCAGTAGTTAAAACTGTGTTGGTGTTATCGAATCAGATGCAACCAGGATTGCATTGAGAGTATATTGTTATCTTGCAGAGACACTGTCTCACAGAGCCAGAGACCCGGGTTCGATCCTAACGTCGGGTGGTCTGCTTTTCTCCAACATCCCAATGACATGTGGGTTTGTAGGTTAATTGGCCTCTATAAATTGCTCCTTGTGTGTCGGGAGTAGATGTGAAAATGGGATGAAATAGAAATAATGTGAATAGGTGATCAATGGTCACTGTGTACTCAATGGGCCGGGAAGCCTGTTTCCTTGCTGTATCTTTCAATTTATCTGACCATGACTTTAATTACTCATTCACCCATTTTCCATCTGATGGTCAGGAGGTTTACTGCTGGTTAAAACTGAGCCCAGAGCCCTGATCTCATAATGTCCAAACTGAGCAGTTTCTTCCAGTTTTCTTCTAGATACCACCATCTAATTCTGAACTTTGTGAAAAGCAAAGTGAAAACTCACTATTCTGTAGGTTTTCTGTGCATCATTACATCTTAGAATAGAGTTGGACCTGGCAATTTGGTGTAAGGCTGGAACAACAGGAGAGAGGAAGGGATTGTTCATTTTATTTCTCTGTTTGACCCTTGCTGTTTAATAATGCTCAGAGGCCCCTGCAATCGTGCTTATGTACAGAACCAGCTGAGCATATTTTGCAGGTCATGGCGGATCACAAGAACCAGGAAGAAGCCACCTCCTTTCTTCTCTGGCTGCATGGATATTATTGTGCAAATACCATCAATAACACATCACTCATTTACATTTGGAGATGTTTCAGTTAGATCAAATCTGCAGCAGACTATGAGATCAACAATTTTAATGATGAATATTAGTGAGACCTGATCATCAAACCAGAAGGAACGTTAATGCTGCACACAACATTACAATGGAGAATAACAACACCGTTTACATTAATTGAAAAAAAAACAAGATTTTGACATTATTGATTTAAAACAAGCATACACTATTAGGTTTGGACCTATACATATTTCAGGTAACAGGAATTTGCTGTGTTTAAGAAGAGCAAAAAAAATTGAAGGTATCTTGAAGCTTTGCCATGATAATTAGTTAAATCCAGGCTTGATGTACCGTATTGCTTTTCCTAGAATCAGATCAGAACTGAATTGTGTGCAAATCTGGTATAACTTTGACCTCTTTATTCAGCTTCCATTCCGTCCACTGTAATAGAAAAATTGGCGTCTCTATAGAATTGTTAATACAGAAAAAGTCCCAAAGGCTGTTTCTAGAGGTTGCTGACAAAAATAGGATATTAACCAAAGCAAGATTATTTTTTATTATATTGTAACATTTGAAAACCAGAAAACCTTTGAAAATTAACTTTGTAGGTGAAGGATATGTATGTATCTGAAAATTAATTGTCAGGCTATTTGAATTCTCAAGTCACATTAATGGCTCTCTGAATGACTCTCCAGCTGATTAATTTTGGAAAAACAAGCCTATTATTTTGTGTTGCAATTTCTTGACAGGATCCTGTATTCTCGTTGAATAATATTACTCTCTTGGATTTAAGCAGGAAGATTTTTTTTAAATATTGTCAGAAATGGTTATCCATCATCTCCACGATCTCTCTGGCGTTCTTAGCGGAAGTGGTGAGGGTGGAGACTGGTACATTCTTTTCCACTGTGGTAGGAAGTTGGCAAAGATTGACACACATAAGACTGGAGAGAGGAGGAAGAATTGTTAGCTCCAGAAGGATCCAATCCAAGATCCATGTAAAAAAAATGCTTTTGTGGTGTACCAGGACTGGATGAAGTCTACTACAGATTTTTATTACTCTAACACATTAAAAACTAACAGATTTCCCTCTGTTCCAGTACTCTGAACAATTCTTTTCCTTGTATTGCATCTTTTACCTGTATTGCATTTTTCACCATCCATCATATGAGTATGCCATATCATTACCATTCTTACTTCAAATATAACTTAATCTCTTGCATGCTACCTTCAGGGTTTCCATCAGCACCATCCTCTCCCACTATCAAAAGGATCTACAGGTCTCAACATGGCAACTAATATCAACAAATACCCACACTGCCCTGCTCTCACCCTCATTTTACTGTTACAAGTTCACAAGTTATAGGAGTAGAATTAGACCATTCAGCCCTTCTAGGTCACTAGCCATTCAATCATGGCTGATCTCTGCCTCCTAATCCCATTTTTCTGCCTTCTCCCTATAAACATTGACACCCATTCTAATGAAGAATTTGTCAATCGCTGCCTTAAAAATATCCTCTGACGGCCTCCACAGCCCTCTGTGGCAATGAGTTCCACAGATTAACTACCATCTGATTTAAGAAGTTCCTCCTCACCTCATTTCTAAAAGAGTGCCCTTTTATTCTGAGGCTATGACCTCTAGTCCTAGACTATAACACCAGTGGAAACATCCTTTCCACATCCACTCTATCTATGCCTATCTATTATAATTGGGAAGAAACCCTGAGAACTGTTACCTCTAAGTTCAAGGACTGCACAAACCCTCGAACACTGTACAACATTAACCACAACACTACTTCAGGACAAAACTACTATGGAATTTGCACTACTAAGTTGCACCATGTGCTTTGGTTTGCATTATCATGTTCCGGTTTACCTAGAATAACTGATCATGTATTGCATATTTATTTGTTATGTTTAATGTTCATGTTTCTTGGAATGTATGCGGGATAGTTTTCTAAACCAACATGTAGAGGAACCAACGAGAGAGCAGGCTATTCTAGACAGGGCATTGAGTAATGAGGAAGGGTTAGTTAGCAGTCTTGTTGTGCGGAGTGGGCAAGAGTGACCATAATATGGTTGAGTTCTTCATTAGGATGGAGAGTGACATAATTAAGTCAGAAACAAGGGTTCTGAACTTAAACAAAGGTAACTTTGAAGGTATGAGAAGTGAATTGGCCAAGATAGACTGGCAAGTGATTCTTAAAGGGTTGACAGTGGATGTGCAATGGAAGGTATTTAAAGACTGCATGGATGAACTACAACAATTGTTCATCCCAGTTTGGCAAAAGAATAAATCAGGGCAGGTAGTGCATCCATGGATAACAAGGGAAATCAGTGATAGTATAGAAAACAAAAGATGAAGCATACAAATTAGCCAGAAAAAGCAGCCCACCAGAGGACTGGGAGAAATTCAGAGTTCAGCAGAGGAGGACAAAGGGCTTAATTAGGAAAGGGAAAACAGATTATGAAAGAAAACTGGCAGGGAACATAAAAACTGACTGCAAATTTTTTTTTTTGTTTGTTTGTTTATTTTTGTTAGAAGTAAGTACAATAGTGTGGTACTTGAGTACCTAATACATACATACATATTTCCATTCTTGTACAACTTCATACTTTTGATTTAATAATAAAAGAACAGCGAGAGAAAAAAGAAATAAAGAGTGTCGGAATAGATAGTCAAGCGAGTAGAAACAGAAAGCTAAAGAAATAAAGGATAATGAGAAGTTAAAAGATTGAAAGAAAAGGAGAAAGTAAAGAAAATAAAGATTAGGAGAGATCTACCTATCTCGTATTTAATTTTTTTTTTTTTTTTTGCCCATCCGTCATCCGGTTCTAAACCATTTAATTTCTAAGGTTATGTTATGTTGCACCATATGCTTGTAAAAAGTTGATAAAAGGAGACCAAATCTTTAAGAATAGGTCTACTTTGCCTAGTAGGAGGAGTCTCATTTCTTCAAGATGGAGCGTTTCAGACATACTTGAAATCCACATTTTGAATGTTGGCGTAGGTGCGTTTTTCCAAAATTTGAGTATGTTTTTTTGCTGTTATTTGACCGTAATTAAGAAAAGCTTCTTGGAATATAGTTAGTTTACTTCCCTCTTCCATTGATCCAAAGATAATCAGTTCTGTATTGGGGTTCAATTTTGTGTTAAATAGATTTGTAAAAATTCCAAAAATATCATTCCAAAATGTATACAGCTTTGTACAAGAGACAAAGGAATGTGCTGGAGTGGCATTTTGAGTTAGACATTTGTCGCAGATGGGGGAAACATTTGAAAATATTTTTCTAGTTTTCGAATAATATAATCTATATAAAATTTTAAATTAAATTAGGTTGTGTCTTACATTCATTGAGCATTTGTTTACATATAATAAATTTTTATCCCATCTATCGTTCGGAATTTTTATCAATAACTCTTGTTCCCAGTCCCTTCTAATTGCCTCTGTCGTTGGTGTTTCTATATTTAGAATTATATTATATAAGTAAGATATTAAATTGCTTGATTCTGCCTTTCTATTCATTCCTTCAATAAATCTAGGGTTGAATTTTGATATCCTTGTGTATACTTTTTCAAATAATCTTGAATTTGAAGGTATTTGAAATATTGATTACTTTTCAAATTATATTTTAGTTATAATTGTTGGAATGATAAAAAATTTCCCATTTCATACATATCTCCCATCGTTTTGATTCCTATTCTTTCCCAATGGATAAACGTTTTATCAATTATGGATGGTTTGAATGAAGGATTATTAGCTATTGGAGAAAGAAGCGATAATTTTCTTAATTTTAAAGTTAGTTTTTTTTGTTTCCAAATTCGTATTTATACTATGAATAATTGGATTCTTCTTATATTATATTGTTCAGTTTTATCGGGGAAAGAAGGATCACTCCTATATTATAAGGGGAACAATCCTCTTTCTCCATTCTTATCCAACCTATCTGTTGGGCAGAACTGTCCAACCAGTAGATTATATTTTTAATATTCACTGCCCAATAATAATACAATGTTAGGGAGTGTCAGTCCCCCTGATTCTTTAGATTTACACAAGTGTTTTTTTTTAAATTCTGTGTGATTTATAATCCCATATGAAATTTATAATATCAGAATCTAGTTTTTTAAAGAATTTTTTAGGTAAGTATATTGGTATTGATTGAAATAGGTACAATATTTGTGGTAAGAAGATCATTTTTATCGCATTTATTCTGCCTATTTAAGACATCGGCAGTGTTTTCCAAAATTTAATCAACCCATTTAATTTAGTTAATAAAGGCATATAGTTTGCGTTAAGTAATGATTTATAGTTCCTAGTCATTTGAATACCCAAATACTTACATTTTTCTGTTGTAATTCTAAAAGGGAATTTCAACAAATGTGTCGACTCTTGAGGTTTTATCGTCATAATTTCGCTTTTGTTCCAATTTATTCTATATCCTGAAAATGAACCAAATTCCTCTATTAAATTTAGTATATTTGGTGTGCTAATTTGCAAATTTGTAATATATAATAATATGTCGTCTGCATATAATGAAATTTTATTATTTGAGTGTTTGGTATTATATACATGAATATTCAGATGACTTCTTATACTTTCAGCTAAAGGCTCTATCACTAGTGCAAATAGCAGGGGCGATAACGCGCACCCCTGCCTATTGCCCCTTAATAATTGGAATTTCGGGGATAATATATTATTAGTCAGTATTCCAGCCGTCGGCATATCATATAATAATTTTACCCATGAAATGAAATTATCTCCGGTGTTAAATTTTTCCAATACTTTGAATAAATATTGCCATCCTACTTGATCGAAAGCTTTTTCTGCATCCAATTAAATAATTGCTAGTTCTTCTTCAGTATTATGTGAGTACATTATATTAGGCCGCCGTCTCAAATTGTTAAATGAGTATCTCTTTGGTATAAACCCTGTTTGGTCCGGATTTATTAGTTTACTAATATATTTACTCAAGCTACTAGGGTCTTTGCTAATATTTTTTGGTCTGTATTTAGGAATGCAATAACTCTATATGAGCCTGGGTCTTCTAGATCTTTATCCTTTTTTGGTATAAGTGTAATAGTTGACTCAGTTAGTGTTTCTGGTAATTTATTTTCTTTAAAAGCGTATATATATAAATCTTGCAACCGTGGAGAAATTATCTCGTAGAATCTTTTGTAGAATTTATTACTAAAGCCATCTGGTCCTGGAGTTTTGCCATTCTTCAATGAACTTATTGTTTCTTCTATTTTCTGTAGTGTAATCTGAGCTCCTAATCCCTCTTGTTCCACCATATTTAATTTTGGAAGATTACAAATGTCTAAGAAATTTGAAATTTGAGTATTATTTGCAGAGGTTTTCGATGTATATAAGTTTTGATAAAATTGAGCAAATCTTTTATTAATATCTTTAGGTAGTGTTAGTAATTCTCCTTTGTCTGATTTAATTTTAGTAATTGTATTTTCTGTTTCCCATTTTCTCATTTGGCGTGCTAGGAGTTATCAGGTTTATCACCAAATTCAAAATTTTCTTGTTTTGTAATTTGAAATAATCTTATTATTCTAGCCGATAAAATTTTATTTAATTTATATTTTAGTATTGTTATCTTATTATGTTTATCTATAGTTGGTTCTTTGGCATTTTCTAAATCTAATTGTCTAATTTCTTGTTCTAACTGCAATTGTTCAGTATTATTCTTTTTATTTTGGAAAGCTTGATATGAGATTATAGTTCCTCTAATAAATGCCTTAAAAGTTTCCCATAATAAAGAGGGTGAAATATCTGGTGTATCATTTGTCTCAAAGAAGAATATCATCTGCTCTTTTAAATATGTACAACCTTGTGAGTTGTTTAGGATTTGGGGGTTAAACCTCCAAAATGAATTTTTATCAGGCATTCCTAATTTTAAATAAAAACTTAACGGGGAATGATCAGAAATAATACTATTATGATATTTAGAATTATATGTATATGGAATTAATTTTGTGTCCACTAAGAAATAATCTATGTGTGAATATGTTTTATGTACTGTTGAATAAAATGAATATTCCCTACCTACTGGGTTAGCGATCCTCCATACATCTGATATATTAGTATTTTTCATGTATGTATTTAGGAGTTCACTAGTTTTAGATTTTATGTTAGTCCTTTTTTGTTTTGCTGATTTATCCAAATATGGATCTAAAACACAATTCAAATCTCCCCCTATTATCACATTTTGATGGTTATATTTTGATAAATATTTATCAAAGTAAGTGGAGTAGAATAAATTTCTCCTGTGACTATGACGTACCTCCCCTCTTTATCTGCTATTGTATTCTTTAATTTAAATGGTATACCTTTGCGAATGATAGTAGCCGTGCCTCTAGATTTAGAAGTAAAGGAAGAGTAGTATGTTTGCCCAATCCAATTTGGCTTCAGTCTTATCTGTGTTTGATATTTCAGGTGCGTCTCTTGTAAAAAAAATGATGTCACTGTTTAAGGCTTTTAATTGGGCAAAGATCTTACCCCTTTTAATTGGTTCATTAGCGACCCTTATATTCCAACTACAAAATGTGATTCCTCCAGTTTTCTTTTGTTTATCGTCTTGCATTATGAATCATGTTAATACCTTTACTTCATATGGTGCAACCAAAAACCTTATAACTTTAGATGAAGGATGGTCATCCCCAGCTGTTACGTTTTGTTGGTATCTCCCCTTCAGAATAAATCTTGAAAAAGACCAGAAAGTGTATAGTCGTGAAAAGATAATTAACAAACAAAAAGTGATATTATAATATCCCAAAATAAAGATATTATAATTAAAAACAAACCACCAACAGGTGGTAGAAAAATTCTTATTGACTTCCGTAGATGTTTGTATATGTTTCACTCTGCCCCCTTGACCAATTATTATTAATTGGAAGAGAGAGCGATACAAAGTTCAGAAATTTATATATATATATAAAATAAAATGCTCTCCAATAGTTACATTAGAATGTATCTTCAAAGAGGAAAAACAAATTAAAAAAAATAATTTCCAACATTAAGTATATACTTAGATATAACAGCAATTATGTTAATTATATATCAATATCTATCAATATGCCTACAGTTATTACAATTAAGTCTCACTTTTGTATCAGACAACAGCAGGTTCCAAGGGGTTAACCAGATTCAGACCCTTGGATGACTTTCAAGTATCTGAGTCTCCTCCCCCCCCTTACGCGCAATCTAGACTAAGTCTACTATATCTATAAAATATGTTAGCATATTATTAATACTTATCAATCATATTTAACTCGTTATTCTTATTAGCAAATAATTAACATCATGAAATAAACATCAGCTATAGTTAAGTTATGCCTTAATATACAGTTTTATTAATTATATTTTATGTTAGTATGTAATTATGTTTCTTAAATCATAATTTTCTATATACAAGTCCACTAATAATATTCTATATTACACTATATTCTCAATTTATTTTCCCTGCCACAGTTTCTCTTCTTTGTCTATCCTTTGTTAAAATGAAACATAAAATCCGACCTTGAATTAACATTCCAAAGATAAAATATCTAGACAACGCCTCGAGGAAGATTCGCCATTTTAACAAGAGCAGTCTTTTTTGTATGTTAAAAAAAAGAGACACAATCCTTTCTTTGTCGTTTCTCCTCGGTGTTATTGTAGGAGATCAACTCCTAACGATCAGTAGTCCTCCTTTGTGATACTTTGTGCATATTTAAATGCCTCTTCTGGATCCGTGAACGCACGTTCAGCAGAGTTATAGGTAATTCTCAATTTTGCAGGAAATACTATCCCATATCTTACTCCCGAGACCTCTTTCAGTAGCCTTCTTGTGTTTGTAAACTTGTCCCTCTTTTCCATGATTTCAGCTGGAAAATCACGGAAGAATTGTCGTTTGTCTTCTCCAAACATCAGATTCACACCATATGGAATCTTTTTCATAATTCATTCCAGGGTTGAAATGTCATAGAATTTCAGAATTATCTATATTGGGGGGGGCAGTTAAGCTTGCTTGAGCCTTATGTTGGACCCGGTGAGCCATATCTATTCTCGGGACTTCAGGCAGCTTAAGTACTTGTTTGAGTAAATTGGCAGCAAACTCCTGAAAGTTTTGTCCAGTCTCCTTTCCCTCTTTTACTCCAATTATCCTCAAATTTTGTTTCCTTGATCTTGCTTCCAAGTCCGTACATTTATACTTCATTTTAGCAAGCTCCCTCCCAGTGCTTTCTTGTTCCTTTTTTAGTCTCTTTATCTCCTTAGCCATCTCAGTTATCATATTGTCCATTCCTTCCATAGCCGCCTCAGTAGACTTTAGCATTGCTTCCAGTTTTTTATTACAATCCTTATCAACCCGCTTAATTTTTTTGTTTAAATCCTCCTCAACTCAACCAAACGTTTGGCTAAGTCATCAATTTTCCCCATCAGCTATCATTACCTTGTTTAATTTTTTCAGAGAGGCTTTTGTACAGCGCAAGATTCTCCTCTCATATCACTTTAGAAATAACATCAGTGACTGAAGCGAATACTGCCTTTTCCAGATGTTCCATTTGTTCCTCCATTAAAGGCAATTCTGTAGAAGGATTTCGGGAATCAACTTCTTCTGAATTTCCAGCTGATGTTTGAGGGGATTGAGGAGTCTTTTCAGTTTTTTTCAAGTAGGCTCTTGTAGCAGGTCTTGAAGCGGCTTTTGCTTTTGCAGGCTTCTGGCAAGATTTCTGTCTTTTCATTTAAAACTGCAATTATTCTCTGTTATCAGCAGGATTTCTGATAACACACAATTAAATAGCAGTTCCGGTAGTTATTTTCAGAACTCCCCCGTCATCCAACTCATATTTTAGCACATTAAAACATTCTTCGGGAGCAGAGCGAAACAGCGACGTCTCTCACCCCACCATTGACGCCACCGGAAGTCCGCAAAAGTTTTTATAGATATGTGAAGAGAAAGAGATTAGTTAAAACAAATGTAGGTCCCTTGCAGTCAGAAACAGGTGAATTGATCATGGGGAACAAGGACATGGCAGACCAATTGAATAACTACTTTGGTTCTGTCTTCACTAAGGAAGACATAAATAATCTGCCGGAAATAGCAGGGGACCGGGGGTCAAATAAGGTGGAGGAACTGAGTGAAATCCAGGTTAGCCGAGAAGTGGTGTTGGGTAAATTGAATGGATTAAAGGCCAATAAATCCCTAGGGCCAGATAGTCTGCACCCCAGAGTACTCAAGGAAGTAGCCACAGAAATAGTGGATGCATTAGTGATAATTTTTCAAAACTCCTTAGATTCTGGAGTAGTTCCTGAGGATTGGAGGGTAGCTAATGTAACCCCACTTTTTAAAAAAAGGAGGGAGAGAGAAAACGGGGGAATTACAGACCAGTTAGTCCAACATCGGTAGTGGGGAAACTGCTAGAGTCAGTTATTAAAGATGGGATAGCAGTACATTTGGAAAGTGGTGAAATCATTAGACAAAGCCAGCATGGATTTACGAAAGGTAAATCATGTCTGACGAATCTTATAGAATTTTTTGAGGATGTTACTAGCAGAGTGGATAAGGGAAAACCAGTGGATGTGTTATATCTAGACTTTCAGAAGGCTTTCGACAAGGTCCCACATAAGAGATTAGTATACAAACTTAAAGCACACGGTATTGGGGGTTCAGTATTGATGTGGATAGAGAACTGGCTGGCAAACAGGAAGCAAAGAGTAGGAGTAAACGGGCCATTTTCAGAATGCCCGGCAGTGATTAGTAGGGTACCGCAAAGCTCAGTGCTGGGACCCCAGCTATTTACAATATATATTAATGATCTGGATGAGGGAGTTGAATGCAACCTCTCTAACTTTTGCGGATGACACTAAGCTGGGGGGTAGTGTTAGGTGTGAGGAGGATGCTAGGAGGCTGCAAGATGACTTGGATAGGCTGGGTGAGTGGGCAAATGCATGGCAGATGCAGTATAATGTGGATAAATGTGAGGTTATCCAATTTGGTGGCAAAAACAGGAGGATAAACTATTATCTTAATGGTGGCAAATTAGGAAAAGGGGAGATGCAGCGAGACCTGGGTGTCATGGTACACCAATCATTGAAAGTATGCATGCAGGTGCAGCAGGCAGTGAAGAAAGCGAATGGCATGTTGTCATTCATTGCAAAAGGATTTGAGTATAGGAGCAGGGAGGTTCTACTGCAGTTGTACAGGGTTTTGGTGAGACCACACTTGGAGTATTGCGTACAGTTTTGGTCTCCAAATCTGAGAAAAGACATTCTTGCCATAGAGGGATGTCAGTACTTTCATAAGAGGAAAGACTGGTTAGACTTAGCTTGTACTCGCTAGAATTTAGAAGACTGAGGGGGTATCTTATAGAAACTTACAAAATTCTTAAGGGGTTGGATAGGCTAGATGCAGGAAGATTGTTCCCGATGTTGGGGAGGGCCAGAACAAGGGGTCACAGTCTAAGGATAACGGGAAATTCCTTTAGGACCGAGATGAGGAAAACATTTTTCACACAGAGAGTGGTGAGTCTCGGGAATTCTCTGCCACAGAAGGTAGTTGAGGCCAGTTCATTGGCTATATTTAAGAGGGAGTTAGATGTGGCCCTTGTGGCTAAAGGGATCAGGGGGTATGGAGAGAAGGCAAGTAAAGGATACCGAGTTGGATGATCAGCCATGATCATATTGAATGGCGGTGCAGGCTCAAAGGGCCGAATGGTCTACTCCTGCACCTATTTTCTATGTTTCTATGTAAAGCTGCAGCAAATGAGAATTTCATTGTTTCAATTAAACACTCTTGACTTAACAAGTTAGCAATCTCAAAAAGAAATGTTCTCTGATTAATCCTTTGTCACTTCATGTTTCAGCACCTTATTTTTCAATCAACAATCCACAGTAACACAACAATCCTGCTTGTATTTAATTTCCTTTCCTTCTCAACACAAGTACAAGGATCACACATGTGGATTTTCCTTCGTACTAGATATTCATAAACATCCTCTCTTCAAGCATCAAAACATGGGCATAGAATTTCAGTAAGGTGTTCAACAAGGTTCCGCATGGTAGGTTGCTCTGGAAATTAGTTCACATGGGATCCAGGAGAGATAGGTGAATGGATAGCAAATTGGCTCCATGGAAGAAAGCAGAGGGTGATGGTGGAAGGTTTGCGTTGATGGTAAGTCCATGCCGTGCCCGTGGTAGAAGTTGGCTGCGGGCCAGCGGTCGGAGCTCTTCTCCCGGGTCCCCAACGAGGGATCCCAAGCCCAGGACGCCACCAGCTGGAGCTCTGCAGACCACGGCTACAGGCTGCCGCGGGCCAGTGAATGGAGCGTTCCTCTCTGGCGACCTCGATGAAAGAGTCCTTGCTGCGCCCTCTGCTGAAGCTGACACCTCGCGTGCGTCTCCGGCAAAGGCCGCACCGTCCCTTGCTGTTAGGCCACGGGGGAGACGACATGGAAAATGTTGCCTCTCCGTGGAGGAGGTGACCAAAGCGGTTTCCCCCTTACCCCCCCACACCACCCCCCACACAAGACACACAGAGAGACATTAAAAACACACATTAAGACACACTAAAAAAACAAACAAGTTGAAAAAAACTAACATGCTGCTGGCAGGGCTGCTACGGGAGTGTTGTGGAGCAGAGGGATCTAGGAGTACGGGAGCATGGTTCCTTGAAGGTCGAGTCGCAGGTGGATTAGGTGGTCAAAAAGGCTTTTGGCACTTTGGCCTTCATCAGTCAGAGTATTGAGTATAGAAGTTGGGAGGTCATGTTGCAGTTGTATAAGACATTGGTGAGATAGCATTTGGAATATTGTGTTCAGTTTTGGACACCATGTTATACAATAGATATTGTCAAGCTTGAAAGGGTTCACAAAAGATTTACAAGGATGTTGCCAGGACTAGAGCGGTGTGAGCTATAGGGTGAGTAGGCTAGGTCTCTAATCTATGGAGCGCAGCAGGATGAGGGGTGATCTTATTGAGGTGTATAAAGTCATGAGAGGAATAGATCGGGTAGATGCACAGTCTCTTGTCTAGAGTAGGGAAATCAAGGACCAGAGGACACAGGTTCAAGGTGAAGGGGAAAAAGATTTAATAGAAATCCGGGGGTAACTTTTTCACACAAAGGGTGGTGAGTGTTTGGAACAAGCTGCCAGAAGAGGTAGTTGAGCTGGGACTATCCCATCGTTTAAGAAACAGTTAGACATGAACATGGACAGAACAGGTTTGGAGGGATATGGACCAAGCGGTGGCAAGTGGGATGAAGGGCCTGTTTTTTAATTTAATTTTTTTAATTTATATTTTTATTAGAAGCAGTGTACAAAAGTATAAACCGCGGCATATGACATAATACATTTATTGTACAGCTTCAATTTTAATTTTAGCAAAGATGAAATAGAAAAAGAGAGGAAGAGCAAGTAAGAAAGAAAATGAATGTGTAAGAATAGAACCCCTAAACTACCAAATGAGTGTAGTCAAAGAGTAAGTAGAAGAAATAGGAAAAACGTAAAGAAATAAAAAGACAAAAACGGGGGGAAAAAAAGTGTTGATATACCTGCTTCATTTCTCTCCCCACCCATCACCCAGTCCATAAATCAGGTTAATTCCAAAGTTGTATTGCACCATCCTATCCTTGTAATGCATCAATGAAAGGAATCCATATCTTTAAAAATTGCTCTGATTTTCCTGCTAAGCCAAGTCTCATATCTTCAAGATGTAGCGTCTCAGACATGTTTGTAATCCACATTTTAAGAGTAGGGGCAGATGTATTTTTCCAAAATTTAAGTATATGTTTTTTCGCCATTATCAGGCCATAATTAAGGAAATGTCTTTGAAATATTGATAGCTCAGGGCAGGCTTCTGCTGTTCCGAAAATAATCAGTTCCGTACGGGGGTCCAGTTTTGTTTTTAATGTTTTTGAGAACATTTCAGATTCCTTACCAAAAGTTATGTATTTTTATGCAAGAGGAAAAGGAGTGTATTATAGTTGCTTCTTGAAGGAGACATTTGTCACAAATAGGAAATACATTTGAAAAAATCTTATTCAGTTTAGTCTTTGAGTAGTAGAGTCTGTGCAGTATTTTGAATTAGATTAAAACGTGCCTAACATTAATTGAACAATTATGTGTATATATAAGAGATATTTTTCCCATCTGTCTTTGGAAATTTTTATGCCTAATTCCTCTTCCCATTCTCTTCTAATTGCGTCTGACGATGGAATTTATATATTTAGAAGGGTGTTATACAAGTATGATGTTAGATTGTTTGACTCTGAGTTTCTATTCATACCTTTGTCTAATATATCAGGCAGCAGAGTTTGATAATCATGGGTATATGTTTTCAAATAATCTCGAATTTGAAGATATCTAAAATATTGATTACCTTTCAGACTGTATTTCGACTGTAATTTCTGAAATGACAGGAGATTTCCCATCTCGTACAGATCTCCAAGCTTTTTAATTCCTTGTCTTTCCCGGTTTCCACACTGAATCACTTTATGACTATATGACTCTAGAATATAGTCGGATATGCACGTGATTGATGGAAGAACAATGAGCAGTGTGATCCTATTTAAAATACAGCCTCATTTTTGTCAGATCAATGGTGTTTTGCATCTGTGATTTCAAGATCATGGGGAATAGTTGGACAATCCTGACAGATACTCAGGAAAAAGCGCATCCCATGGCTTGATAACAAGATGCTTCATTCTGAAGCTTTGCCGATGCTACAACACACACTGCCGGTATCAGACAACTATCATCTCTGTTTCTCTTTCTCTACCCTTCTTAGTGACGAAAGCTTCAAGAACAAGGTACCTGACAGGAAAATGATCAGAATGAAATGTTTGGCTCATCCAAGCTCAAGAGTGTTTATTTGTTACACGAACCGTATATGAATTTGAATAATTAATTTCTAATGCTGTAGCTTTCCAGGAACGTTAGATGCTATAGCAACAATAAATATACAATAAATTAGCAATGATTCTAAAATAATTTAAAGCATGATAGTGTAAAAACAAAAGTACAGAGAACAACCATTGTAGCATAATAACCATATTGGTTGATGTTGTGATAGGATTGCAGTTGGTGGCTCAAGACCCTGATGGTTGAGAGGAATCTGCTCTTGAACCTGGAGATAATGTTTCTCAGACTCATGCACTTTCTTCCCAACGATCGCAGGAGGAAGGGAGCATAGTGAGGGTGGTGTGGGTCTTTGATGATATGCTGCCTTCTTGAGGTAGTACTTCAAGTCGATTTCTTCAATGATGGGGAGGTCAGTACCCATGATGGTCCAGCTCGCAAATCTCTGGTTGGTGACCGATTTTCAGGAGCTCCCGCCACAGCAGCTTTGCCCACCCCGAATCGCGGAGTTTGAATCGGTTCGTTCACGGTGCTCAAAATCAGCCGCGGGATCTACGATCACCCGGCAGGGGCTTCAACATCGAGAGCCTCGACGCAGCAGTTTGACTGCCTGACCACAGGAGAAGAAGCAAGGAAGAGATAAGACTTTTTGCCTTCCATCACAGCTGGAGATTCACTGTGATGAATGTTTGTGCTAAATTCTGTTAATAGTGTGTTTTGTCGCTTTTTACTGCCATGACTGCATGGTACAAAATTTTGTTCAAACTTGTTTGAATTACAATGAAATTCACTACAAATTCAATTCAATAATATCCAGCAATTTCTGTAGCCCCATTCGTACCTGAGTATTTGAATTTCCGAAACAGGCCATGTTGCAACCAGTCAGTATGAGCTCCACCATGCACTTAAATAATTAATAATAGAGTAGTTGGTGACATACTGAATTTCCTCAAATTTCAGAGGAATGGAAATGTTGGTAAGCTTCTTTGTGGTCACATCAATATGCTTATCACAGGACAGATAATCAAAATTGGGTATGTATCACACTTAACTCACCTCCAGACCCTTGAGACTCTTTCCACACTCGTCCCCTGAGCTATTAGGAGTTACATCTGCATTTAATTTGCTCCCCTAATCTATCACTTGGTATAAATACCTGAGATCATCACCAGTTGGGTGCCGATCAATCAGTTCAGTATTCTGTCGATTCAATAGAGTTCTGCCGGTTCCAGGTCTATAGCTTTTTGTTCCATTCCTGTTTGGGTTTTCTTCAGTACTTCTCGGTGAGCCTGCATTCGAGTCCTCTCCATTTCGGAGCCTGCTGACAGATTAGTCAGCCAGTATGGTCTCGGCAGGCAATTCTGAACAGCCCGCCCGTAGTCTTGGCGCTCCCAGTTCCGAACCTGAGGATTTACTGGCTCGGTTGTGCAGGGCTGTTTAACTTCAAGGCTCCCCTCTTGGAACCCATGAGGCTCGAATAGACCAACTTGTAGCGACCATCCAGCAGTTGGCAAACACTGTCAGCCAGGTCCTGTCACACCTCGCACTGCCGCCAATTCATTCCGTACCTGCTGATGCCTCTCTGCCTCCATCTGCTTCCAGGTGGTTTCAGTATTCAGCCCATTCTGGAACCAGTTCTTCCCACAATGGTGATCCTTCTATCTGCAGGTCATTCCTATCTGAGTGCTCCTTGGTTTTTGGGCTACAACTGTCCTGCTTCAACGCAGAATGCTCCAAATTAGCTTATGCCATCTCCCTGCTGCCAGGCCGTGCTTCAGCCTGGGGTACAGCTGGGAAAGATTTTCAACCACCCTTTGGTTGGAAGAGAGGCAGCCCAGAGGATGATTTTCGAACCACTGCTTCAGAGATCGGTTGGTGTGCATTATGAGTACCTTGTAACACCCTTCGGTGTGACCAAAGCCCCGGTTCTCTTCCAGGCACTGGCAATGGTATGCTCCGGGACATGCCGAACCGGTTTATTTTCGTTTACCTGGATGATATCCTCGTCTACTCTGGCTCTGCATCGGAACATACCCGCCATGTCCGTCTCATCCTGCAGTGGCTATGGGAGAACCAGCTGTTTGTCAAGGCAGAGAAGTGTGAATTCCACGAGCCCACGGTGTCCTTCCTGGGATACATCCTCTTTGCTGGCCATGTCGGGATGGATCCAGGAAAGGTGAGAGCGGTGGTAGATTGGTCTGAGCCTACCAGTTAGAAGGAGTAACGCTTCCACGACTTCGCCAATTTTTTTACCGCCGCTTTATCCACAACTGCCTGCTCTTCTCACTGCTCTCACATCCACCTCTTTCAAGTTTGCCTGGTCCCCTGCTGCTGAGGGGGCATTCCAGGACCTTGAGCAATGCTTCACTACTGCCCCCATCCTGGAGCATCCTGACTTGATTCGTCAGTTTGTGGTTGAGGTTGATGCCCCTGATGTTTGAGTTGGGGCGGTGCTTTCCCAATGCTCCTCCAAGAACCAGAAGATGCACCCCTGTGTCTTCTTCTCTTGCCACCTCTGCCTGGCTGAGAAGAATCATGACATCGGCAACAGAGAGCTGCTGGCAGTGAAACATGGGCCGAAAACTTGGATGCGGGGGACCTGGCCCCCCCCCCCCCCGCAATTTTTTGTGAGGTGAGGGACAATCCCGCCATGTTTTGTGACCTGTGCTCTACAGCCAGCCCCAGGTCAGCTCGTCTACCCCAGGTCTGGCTGCAGTTCTCAGGTCGGCCCGCTTGCCCCAGGTCTGGCTGTAGCGCCCAGGTCGCCTGCGTGCCCTGGGACTGGCTGCAGTTCCCAGGTCGCGAAAACGAATTGAAAAATAATACGCCTGCGGGCTGGATGATTTTGGGTCCTAGATTTTAGGCCTCATTGTGTGTGTGTGTGTGTGTCCCACAACATGTTTTAAAAGCGATTTCTGCCCATGGGAGTGGAGGCATTGGTTGGAGAGCACCAAGCACCCATTCCAAGTCTGGATCGACCACAAGAACCTACAGTAACTGCGTTCGGCAAAGCGGCTCAAGCCCCCTCAAGCCCGGTGGGCCCTATTTTTCACCTGGTTTAACTTCACCTTGTCATACCGTCCTGGGTCCAAGAATGTTAAGCCTGACTCCCTCTCCCGCCAGTTCATTTCTGACCAGGACAACGATTTCCCCAAACCCATTCTGCTTCCAACCTTCCTGGTGGGTTCCATCACCTGGGAGGTCGAGACCACAGTTCGCAATGCACAGCGTCATCACCCCGATCCTGGTTCTGAACCCCCCCCATTAAGTTATTTGTCCCGGTCTCCGCCTGCTCTGAAGTACTCCAGTGGGCCCATACCTCTAATCTCGCATGTCATCCTGGTGTCGGCCGCACCATCTACCTGCTGCGCCAGCGGTTCTGGTGGCCCACCGTGGAGGCCGTCACCCGGTCTTTCATTTCAACTGCTCTGTCTGTGCACAGAATAAGACATCCCGTCAGCCTCCCTCTGGTCTTCTTCATCCCCTGCCTGTTCCCTGGTCCCATATCGCCCTGGACTTCATCACCGGCTTGCCTCTGTCCAAGGGTATACAGATATTCTTACCATTGTGGTCCGTTTCTCCAAGGCTGCTCATTTCCCTCCTCTCCTTAAGTTGTAGAACTCGCTCACCTCATCGTAAACCAGGTCATCAGACTCCATGGATACCCTCGAGAATTAGTTTCTGACAGGGATCAGCAGTTAACCTCTCAATTTTGGAAGGCCTTCTGCTCCCAGAATGGTTCCTCTGCCAACCTCTCATTTGGGTTCCATCCACAATCTAATGGTCAGTCGGAGAGAGCCAACTAGGCCCTGACCACCCTACATTGCCTGGTGTCCGCCAACCCTACAATCTGGTCTGTCAAATTGATATGGACTGAATATGCCCACAATTCTTTGCCCAGATCTGCCTCCGGTGTGTCCCTATTCCACTGCTTCCTTGGTTATCAGCGAACTGATACCAGACCAAGAGGAGTAGGTCTCCGTTCCCACTGATTTGGAGTTTGTGCACCGCGGTCGTCGGACCTAGAAGGAGGTCCGTTCTGCCCTGATCTGCATTGCTTCCAGGTACAGTTGACAGGCGGATCATCACCGGACCCCTGACCCTCGATATTGCACTGGTCAGAGGGTATGGCTGTCCACCCAAGATAGCCCCCTCCTCGTTGTGTACCGTAAGTTGGCACCCCGGATTATTGCCCTATTCTCGATTCTCAAGAACATTAACTGCTCTGCTGTCTGCCTTAGACAGGATTCACCCCACCTTCCACTGTATCCCGGGTTAAGCCTGTGTCCTGCAGCTCCCTGTCTCCCGCTCCTCTGCTACCTCCGCCACCCCGCATCATTGACTGTCTGGTGTACACAGTGAAGCAGCTACTGAAGTCCCGGCAGCGTGGCAGAGGGATCCAGTACCTGATTGACTGGGAGGGCTATGGTCCAGATGAGAGGAACTGGATTCCTGCCCATGACATCCTGGACCCTTCCCTGATCCATGACTTGCATCAGCAATATCTGGAACAGCCAAAGAAGACGCCAGGAGGCATCCGGTGTAGGTGGGGGGATGGGGGGGATGGGGGGGGGGGGGGGCTCCTGTCACGCTTGCCATGCCTCCAGACACTTGAGACTCTTTCCACACTCGTCCCCAGAGCTATTGGGAGTTACAGCTGCATTTCATCTGCTCCCATAATCTATCATTTGGTATACATACCTGAGATCATCACCAATTGGATGCCGACTAATTAGTTCTGCATTCTGTCGGTTCGATACGAGCTCTGAGTTCTGCCGGTGCCAGGTCTGTAGCTTTCGGTTCCATTCACATTCGGGTCCTTTCCATTTCTGAGCCTGCTGAAAGTATGCCCGGGAATTTGAAGCTGTTAACTCTTTCCACTGGCGTTCTGCTAATGAGGACAGATGCATTATCCCTTGGCTTTCCCTGGCTGGCTTCAACAATTACCTCCTTTGCCTTGCTAATGTTGAGAGCTAATGTTGAGATCGTTGTTCTGGTATTACTCAACTAAATTATGGATCTCCCTTCTGTATTCTGAGTCACATTACCTGTTATTCATCCAAGGCAGTGATATTGTTGGCAAGGGTTAAAGATAGTGAAGGACATGTGTCTGGCTACACAGTCACGGGTATAGAGGGAGCAGATTAGGAGACTGAGCATGCAATCCTAAGGTGCCTTTACGCTGATGGTCAGTGTGGAGGAGATGTTATTACCAATCCATACTGACGGTGATTGCTCAGTTCTGCTGAAGCATCAGGACTCTAGTTATAAAAATAACCTCTTGCCTCAGGTGAACAGATGTAGGGTTTACTGAAAAGTCTGCCATGTGTTTCAGCACTGGGTTATAAGTATGGACTAACTCATGCTCGATGCCTTGGAGACAGTAGTTGCCACCTACAGCAAACACTCTTGGTCTCTCAGTGTCTTGGCTCATAACCTTCACAGGGACCATGAAGAATTCAGCCACTTTCAGGATTGCACCTATATTTATTTTAGCTTTCTTTCTTTCTGACAATTCACTTTATTTTTACAGGACTATATTATTTACGCGATCTTGATTCATTCCTTTTCATTTGTTTCTTGAAAAATTTGGGGATTTATGCTAATTTATGGGACCTCATTCGTAGCTTTGGTTTTAACTTGAATGAATGCAATGAATGTAAACCCGCATTAGTAAATCACCAGCAGAATGAAAATAACTCAGGAAGGATGTAATCAGCATACAGACTTGATGTCAGCCACTTAACAAAATTGCACAATCAAAATCCAGCTCCATATGTTGAGGAAGAGCTTCCTGACAACAGTCCTGTAAACCTCATGTTTCCTTCATCCCAAATCCCGTCAACTAATTTCAAGTGATACACTGGGTTCACTGTAAATCAAGCCGTAACCATCAGTTAATGTCAATTCTTTGAAATAAGTCAAGAGTGAAGTGTTTAATTGTCATATGTACTGAATATCATATGTACTGACAATGGAACATTGAAATTCTCTCTTGTTGCAGCTTAAGACCTGCAAATACAATAACATACTGATGAATACATAATCATCAAAAATACAATAAATTAATAGCTGTGATACAAGGTAACCATAATGGTTCAAAGTTCATTCAGACACAGACCATAGTAGATCACAATTTCTGGGGTTAGCATCGTGCAGTGTTCAAAAGCCTGATGATTTTGAAGAAGAATCTGTTCTTGAACCTGGAGGTCATGATTTTTGAGACTCTTGTTCATTATTCCTGATGATAATAGGGAAATGAAAGAATGGCCAGGGTTGTGTGGGTCTTTGATGATATTGGCCACCTTTTTGAGGCAGTGCCTCCAATATATCCATTTAATGGTGAAGATATCAGTATCTGTGATCTGTGAACCAGGACTGTTTCTCCCACTCCTTGTAGTCTTCTTTGTTCCTAGGCATTTGAGTCCTGGAACTAGGCCCTGATACAGCATGCTCTATACTGTACACCTGTGGAAGTTTGATGGAGTAGTCAGTGACATACCAAATCTCTTCAATCTTCAAAGTAAGCAGGGGAATTGATGAGCCTTCATTGTGATTACCTCAGGCCCAGAACAGAGCGTCAGAGGTATACACATCCAGGAACTTGAAGCTGTTGATTCTCTCTAATGCTGTCTTGTCAATGAAGACAAGTTTGTAGATACTTGGCTTTCGCCTCCTAAATTCAACAATTAGCTCCTTGATCTTGCTAGTGTGCAAGATTCTTGGTCTGCCACCATTCGGTCAAATGTTCAATATGCGTCTGTATTCTGACTCATAGTTACCCATTATTCTTCCACCAATGGTGCTAACATCGGCAAAGTTAAAGATGGCATTGGAGCTGAGTCTGACTACACAGTCAAGGGTATAGAGACCATAGAGCAGTGAACTTACAACAGTCTTGAGGTGCTCCTGCGTTAATGGTTATTGAGGAGGACGTGCTATTGCTAATTCAAACTGATTGCCAGTTGGTCTGCACAAATGTTAAGAACGTGGTCAGGTTCACATTCCGGTGGGCGGCGCGACTCTCATCGCAGCGGCCTCTGCAGTCCGTCTGTCTTTTTTTTATTTTTTTGTCTCATTTGAGTGTAGTTATAGTGTGTTTTTTTTTTTTTTGTAGCTGGGTAGGTGTGGGGGCCGGGGTGGGGGAAACTTAAAATATTTTCCCTGTACGGAGGACCCGACCTTTTCTCTGTCGGATCTCCGTTGTCGTTGGGGCCTAGCACCGTGGAGCGGCCTCCTGGGGCTACAGTCGCGGAGCCTGTGGAGCTGCGGACTACTTACCAACGTGGAGCTGGCCGAGTTCGGAACGGGAGGAGCTGTGGTGGCACGCTGCTGCTGCCCGACCCCGGAGATTTGGAGGCTGTGGACGGTGACACCGGGAGCTCGCGGGTCCCTGGTGGGAGACCGCTTTACGGAGTTCCTGCGGCGGCAACTTCTCCGCCCGGGTTGCGGGGTTGAAAATGACCTGGAGCGTGGCCTTGCATCGCCCAGCGCGGCGCGCATGGCCACGGGACTTATTTACCATCGCCCGCCGGGGGCTTTGACTCTGACATCGTGAGGAGAATGAGGAGTGCAGGGGAGAGATAAGACTTTGCCTTCCATCACAGTGAGGAGGAGATTCACTGTGAACCTCAATGAGGTTCAAAACACAATAAACGGTATTGTATTGTATTGTACCATTGGGGTAGGATACTTTCTGTGGGTTCAACATCATGAACAATCTTCTGACATCGGTCTTGAAGGCTGAGACAACAGTGTTACCAGGGGCTATGGAGGCCCGAGAAGGTACATCCGTGTGTTCTCCCTTTCGAACTAAATGAAGAAATGATGCCTTGCTGTCACTTGAACTACTATTTGGTTTCATCTTGTAGGAACTAATAACACACAAACCCTGTCAAAGCTGCCAAATGTCCAATATACATATTAAATTTGGATTTAAATGTTTTTACTCACTGAAAATACTTGTAAATCACAATAAGTAAAACCATGGACATTGTGTGAGCTCACTTGGACTAGGCACCCTTAATTAATAACATAAGGTTAGAAGGGAAAAAATGTGATATACAGAATTCTTCTTTCATTCTGATTCATATGGAATTTGTTTAGTAGGATGTGCCAAGGTTATCCCATTGTGTCTGATCCAGTTAAGGCTGTGATTTTACTAGGGAATTCAGCTTGGGGTTTTAATACCTTTGCATTATTTTTTTTTCCAATATGCGCTTGTATTCCTTTTGCCTTATTTTTCATAACCGAGTGGGATTCACACTTTACACTGGTAATATTTGAAACTCTACTCATTTTATGATCCATACATTGAGTTTTAAAGGGGTTTAGATATGGTAACATGATAAGGCAGGTTGATAACCAAGAGTCAAGTCGAGTCAAGAGTTTTGTTGCAATATGCCCTGAAATGGAGCAATTTAATTCTTACTTGCAGCAGCACAACAGATATGTAAACATAATACACGGTAAACACCATAATGAACAACAAATAAGAAGTTCTGGAGGTTGTAGTGTTTAATAGCCTTATGGTTGCTATGGAGCCGGCGTGGGATTGTGCCGCTCCGCGATGATATGTCAGTGCTGCGCCCGCTGCTGAAGCTCTGGCCGGTCTCCGGTAGGAAGGGCTGTGCCAATCCAGTTGGTAGGCCGCGAGGGGGGGGGGGGGGCGACGATGCGACTCAGAAAAAGATGCATCACCGTCCAGGTAAGTGACTGAGAAACGGTTCCCCCTATTCACCCCCCACCATCCCTCACATAAGACAGACTAAGAAATATTTAAAACGTATATTTAAACACACTAAAAATAGCAAATAGTGAAAGGACTAATAGCTGCTGGCGAGGCAGAGGAAATTGTAATACAATTTAGTTGCAAGGGCATCGTTAAAGAACAGGGTGGACGTAAATGGAAAGCTCTTTCAAAAGGTTAGCATTTACACAATAGGCTGTTTGGCCTTCTTCTGTGATGTGCGAATGTATGTGTCTTTGCTTCACTGATTTTATATTCCATAGATTGCAACTGTCTGGTTATTTGACAGCAAACAGCAATCTTGTTGAACTAACAGTTAAAGCGCTTCTACTGGTTTTTCAGGCAGTGAGAAAAGCTGCATGCCTAAACTCACATAGTTGGGTTCTAAGAATTTGAGGCAGCCCACTTCAGCAGCAGCTTTTTCCCTGGACAAAATGTAGTCAACGGCTTTTTGCTTTTTTCCCTGGAGGACTGTACACCGTTGTGGGTTTTGCAGTGAATTGAGAAGATCACTAGCGTGTCGTTTGCGTTCTCATGCCACTGACCTCCACTCTTCATCACTGCATTCTGCTCCTTTGATAGGCAGGCACCCAGGAATAAAGGGCAGAGGTCAGGAGCCTGGGAGCACAACCCTGACTGTCACTGAAATTGAGCTCGGTGGCAAAACTTTAATTACCTAAACTCAGAGAGGACATTTTTTACAGTTTTTCACTGCAGTGAATTTCTGGCCGTCCCTTTATTGATCCTGCTACTCTGCGGCATCGATTCGACCTAATTTGAAAATAAAACGCGCTTCTTTGCATTTCAGGCTAAACTTTAGAGAAATCACAGACATGCAAATCATGCCTTGAAAATTCTGTAGATAACTCCAGCTTGCAGTGCAATTCTTTTTTTAAAGCGTAAGAAGAATAAAATAGAAATAAACAGACAATTAGGTCATTTCCGCCAACACCAGAAAGTAATTAGTATGTCTCTAAATCAAGGAGAAAAGTTAAACATAGCTGCAAATGAATTCAGCCAGTTTGAGACAGTTTCCTGCATTATTCCATTGTGCAATTCCCAATTTAATCCAAATAGTCTTGCACCTTTGGAGAAGCTGATTGATATTTGTATACATGCATGGGCCCTTTGTCATTGTGTTTGCTTACACCCTCACTTTCACTTACTTCCCCCATTTGGCAGCCTGTTGGAGTTCTTCCTGCCTTGAATACCAGATTCCCCAGTATTCATGCCCAGTCATTAGCACCCAGTCCCCCACTGAAATTATGAATGAAAAGGCTGTTGTTCTTTACAAATAATGCAGGCTTCCTCCGTCAGTCAAATTCAAATGGGACTGGCTGCAAGACAAAGGTTCCCACATGATGGACAGCGCTCTCAGCAAGCCATCAATGCACAGGATGTTTTGTTTTACGAGCACAATATAGGTAGAGCCAGTTCAGCTATGTCCACAGTTTCTCGAGTACCCCTTAAAAGAAGGCAGGACAGGAGCCAAAGTCAGTTCTGCCAGAGCAGCACTTATGAAAGTTGTTTTCCCATTCACAGCAACGTATACCTTTAGTAAGGCGGCTCGGGGAAAGAAAAGGGCAGGCAGGATTTATTTGGTTTTGAATGCTGTGCTGTGCAAGAGAGTGGGTTGCATACTTCGGAGCAGCGTAGGCCCCAGCTGGGAAGGCCATTGTCCTTGGCTCCCTCTTCAAACTGGGGGAAGGAGGAGTATGGGCAGGGGGGGTGGGGGTGGGGGTGGGGGTGAAGAGGCAATTGACAAGTTTATTGTTCTGGCTGCAGACCCGCTGCTTTAAAACACTCTGAGGTCTCAGTCACATGTTGTCAATAAAAGCTGTCAGAGCTGACAAGTGAAGAAGTGCTGTTCAGGAAACAGCTTTTACCCTTCATGTGGACAGGCCTCAGTGACTTCTCCTGTCCCCTGTCTGCCACAACTATTCCAGCCAAAAATATCCTTGGAGCCATAATTTATGCTTGTTTCCTAAACCATAAAAGCAACAGCTGGTTATCTTCCCATTTCTACTTTTATTTTAAGAAGTAGAACAGTCAGATTTACTTTGGCATCGGAGATGGAGCATGCTAAAGTCTAGCATGTTACCTTTGTGATGTAACATTTGACCCCTAAACCCCACTTTAAACAAAATATTTTGTGTTTTAATTTGGATTTGGGATTAAGATGTGCTTCAGTTTGCAATGTATCACAGGAGACAGATGTAAAATGCTGTAGTGAGGCACAAGAGTTATGTTTGTATGGAAGGGTATGTTTAGGTTCATTTTGATCCTAAATGTCCGGTCTTGAGAAATGACATCCAGAATTAAGCCTTGTGCCTGGCTTTAGTTTATTGTTGACCAATGCACTGCTGCAGCACATTCGCTTACCTGCAAAAAAAAAAAATTATCAGTGCATATTTCTGAAGTTCTATTTATCCACTTAGTGTTTCCAAATCTTGCACTTTGATCATGGCACAGTACTTGTAAGCAAAATATTGTTTTATTTGCATGCCTTAATTTATGTTCACGTTGTATCAATATGTTAATTGTGCCATCAATCAAAGATTTTCTGTTTACAATGCATCAAGGGCAGTCATGCTCCCTTTTTACTCGCTTTCATATTAGACAAAGTTTGTGCACATTGTCGTCTCTCAACTACATTCAGACCAGACAGGGTCGAACCACGTGGTGTTGGAGTCTGCAGCGTGGAGGCTGTGGGCCTGGTGCTGAGCCTGGAACAGTCTGAAGAAGGGTCTCGACCCAAAACCCATTCCTTCTCTCCAGAGATGCTGCCTGTCCCGCTGAGTTACTCCAACATTTGGTGTCTATCTTTGGTTTAACCCAGCATCTGCAGTTCCTTCCAACTACATTTTAATGTTCACCTGACCCCGAATAAAGAGAATACAACTTTTCCACTCACAGCAACTGGATGCAGCTTAAATGTAGAAATGTCTCCATTACTAAAAAAATAGTTGTATTCTTATATCGACTTTCATATCCTGCGAGTTTCCCAAATTGCCTTATGTTGTGATCGAGGAAACAGTCATTGTCCTTGTTATGTGAGTAAATATGCATGCAAGCAGTTTAATATAATTTTCAAACACAGACCAAGTACAGATATGACTCTTCACTCCACTCATGCTGCTTGTCCGAGACACATTCAAAATTTGGTTTGAAATATTGCCCAAATGCAATCAATAAACTCTTAACAGCCATCCACCACTTGCACACAGCCATGGTTTTATTTAATGCACTTGCTCTCAGACATACTGTTAGCTGTTATGATATTATTATTGCCCAGACCAAATACATTCCACTAATTATCTCAATAAGATAAACTCTCAAAATGCTGTTCCTCTTCATCACATTGTTTGTTGCATGACTGCATGGAGTATTATGCCGCCAATGCCTTGTTTATTTTACACAGACTTTTTATTTTTGTTGTTTTGTGGAACTTTTGTGTAATTTATGTATATTTTTAATAAAATATTTCTGTGTGTGTTGTCTGAGTTAATTTGGTATAGAGGACACTACAAGTGTGTTTTTCATTGTACACTAGACTAAGTGGAACCTGGTGGGGGTAGTGTCTTGCAGCCTGGGGAGGGGCATGGCTTCAAGTGGGAGCTGTTGGGGGCCAGTGGGGACGTCCTGCAGGGAGGGGGACAGCTTCAGGCGGGGCCTGTCGAGGGGGGGGGGGGGGGGGGGGTCTGTGGCCTACCACTGTGGTCCTGCAACTGGGAATGGGATGGCTTCAGTCGGGGGCCGTGGGGGGGAATGTCCGTGCAGCTGAGGAAGGGGGACGGCTTCAAGCGGGGGGGGTGTGGTGGCGGGAGCGTCCTGTTGCTGGGGACTGGGATGGCTTCAGGTGTGGACCGTTCTGTATCCGGGGGAGGGGGATGGCTTCAGGCCGGGGCTGGCGGGGAGCCGTCTTGCAGCCGGCGGAGGGGGATGGCGTTAGGCGTGGGCAGGGGGGGTGGAAGCATCCTGCAGCTGGGGACGTTGTCCGCTTCAGGCAAGAGCTGGCAGGAGCATTTTGTAGGCGGGGGACAGGGACGGCTTCATGCAGCCCGGGGAGGGGGAAGGCTTCAGTCGGGGCCTGTCAGGTGCCGATGTTGGAGGGAGGGGAACACTGCTGTGGCCTACCGCTGCCCTGGCCTACCGCTTCCACTGCCTGCCGCTGTCTGCTGCTGCCACTGCCTGCCGCTATCGTGGCCGACCGCTGCCGTGGCCAATGGCAGTCGTGGCCTACCGCTGGTGTGGCTGTGGCCTGTCACTGCCGTGGCCTACTGCTGCTGCTCCCCACTGGCTTCAGGTGGGGACATGTGGAGAGCATCCTACAGCTGAGGACGGGGATGGCTTCAGGCAGAGGCCGGTGTGGGGGGGGGCCGGTGGGAATGCTCTGTCGCCAGAGGACGGGGACAGCTTCAGGCAGAGAGTGTCCTGCAGCCAGGGGAGGGGGACGGCTTCAGGCGGGGCCTACCCTTGCCTGCCTCTGCCGTGGCCTACCGCTGAGCGGGGTTGGTGTGGGGGAGGGGGAGAGTTTGTGGGAGGGTGGTTATGGGGGCAGGGGGCGTTGAGGGGAGGGGTGGGGGGAGATGGGTTGTGGGGGGGTTGTGGGGAGGGTGTGGAGGGTAAAGTGGGGCTGGGGTGAGAGAGGGGTGAGTGGGCGGACGGGTTGTGTGGGAGGGGAAGTGTTGGAGGAGATGAGGTATAGGGGAGGGGGTAAGTAGGGGTAGGGTGAGGAGAGGGGGTGAGTGGGAGGGGTGTGTGTGGAAGGGGGGAAAGGGGTGTGTGTGGGAGCGGAGTGTGTGGGGGTGGGGGGTGTGTGTGGGGGAGCGTGGGTGTGGGGGATGTGTGGGGGCGTGGGGGTGTAGGGGGGTGTGGACAGGGGGGAGGTTGTGGGGAGGAGTGAGCTCGGAGAAAATACGGGGATTGTGGTGGATATCACAGGGGCGGGGGCAGGAGCCAGCGAGGGGGACCAGAAGGGAAGGGGCTGGATTGCTCACAGCGGTTGCTCGTCGCTAGTCGTTCTCCTCAGCCGAGATCAGATTCTTCGCTTTCCGGGACATTTCCAGTCCCTTTTTTGTCCAGTTGGAAACCTCCGCCCGACATCCACCGCTGCAGTATAGACGCGATGACGCAGGAAGGGGCGTACCGTCCCGCGGAGTGACAGGAGAAAAGATCAATCCATGCTGCGCTGAACGGCAGGAGCGGAGATTGATCTGCGCACGCCCGTTTTTCTAAAAGATTTTAAAGATTTTTTAAGATTTATAAACCTTGCTAAAATTTACATTAGACGACTGATCGCAGGGAAACTTGGTGCAATCGCAGTGCAGCAGGCGAAAAATCGTAGCACTATCATTTTTGTACAAATAGAATGACCGTGCAACCGGAAGACAACAAGATCAGAGATTTAGAAATGTATAAATAGATATAGTTAGATATAGACATAGACATAGAAAATAGGTGCAGGAGGAGGCCATTCGGCCCTTCGAGCCAGCACCGCCATTCATTGTGATCATGGCTGATCGTCCGCTATCAATAACCCGTGCCTGCCTTCTCCCCATATCCATTGATTCCACTAGCCCCTGGAGCTCTATCCAACTCTTTCTTAAATCCATCCCGCGATTTGGCCTCCACTGCCCTCTGTGGCAGGAAATTCCATAAATTCACAACTCTCTGGGTAAAAAAGTGTTTTCTCACCTCAGTCTTAAATGACCTCCCCTTTATTCTAAGACTGTGGCCCCTTCTGGACTCACCCAACATTGGGAACATTTTTCATGCATCTAGCTTCTCCAGTCCTTTTATAATTTTATATGTTTCTATAAGATTCCCCTCATCCTTCTAAACTCCAATGAATACAAGCCTAGTCTTTTCAATCTTTCCTCATATGACAGTCCGGCCATCCCGGGGATCAATCTCGTGAACCTATGCTGCACTGCCTCAATCACAAGGATGTCCGTCCTCAAATTAGGAGACCAAAACTGTACACAATACTCCAGATGTGGTCTCACCAGAGCCTATCCAACTGCAGAAGAACCTCTTTACTCCTATACTGAAATCCTCTTGTTATGAAGGCCAACATTCCATTCGCTTTCTTCACTGCCTGCTGTACCTGCACGCCAACTTTCAGTGACCGGTGTACAAGGACACCCAGGTCTCACTGTACCTCCCCCTTACCTAACCTGACCCCATTGAGATAATAATCTGCTCCCTTGTTTTTGCCACCAAAGTGGATAACCTCACATTTACCTATATTATACTGCATCTGCCACGCATCTGTCCACTCACTCAACCTGTCCAGGTCACCCTGCAACCTCCTAACATCCTCTTCACAGTTCACACTACCACCCAGCTTTGTGTCATCCGCAAACTTGCTCCTAATTCCCTCGTCCAAATCATTAATATATTTGGTAAACAGTTGCGGCCCCAACACCGAGCCTTGCAGCACTCCACTCGCCACTGCCTGCCATTCTGAAAAGGACCCGTTCACTCCTAATCTTTGCTTGTGGTCTGCCAACCAATTTTCTATCCATGTCAACACACTACCTCCAATAGCATGTGCTCTAATTTTAGTCACCAGTCTCCCGTGCGGGACATTATCAAAGGCTTTCTGGAAGTCTAGATACACTACATCCACTGGCACCCTTTCATCCATTTTACTTGTCACATCCTCAAAAAATTCCAGAAGATTAGTCAAGCATGATTTCCCTTTCATAAATCCATGTTGACTAATCCTTTTATTGCTATCCAAATGCCCCAATATTACCTCTTTAATAATTGACTCCAGCATCTTTTCCACCACCGAAGTCAGGCTAACTGGTCTGCAAACATCCTGGTCTATAGAATAGATAGATAGATATAGATATAGATATAGAATATAATAGAATATAGATATAGATAGTAGATAGATATAGATAGATATAGATAGATGCAGATAGATGCAGATATATAGATATAGATAGAAATAGAAATAGATAGAAGATAGAAATAGATAGATAGATAGATAGATAGATAGATAGATAGATAGATAGATAGATAGATAGATAGATAGATAAGAGAGAAAGACAATAGAGAAGCGATAGAAGATATAGATAGATAGATAGATAGATAGATAGATAGATAGATAGATAGATAGATAGATAGATAGATAGATAGATAGACGAACCTCATGGCGCTTGTGGATATGACAATAAATTTGACTTGTCATAAATGTTACACCCTGTAGATTCTTCATTCCCTCCAATATCTCATTATTATTCAACTCAGATGCACCATCAACAATCCTCCAAAATACTCCATGCAAGAATACTGCAGGGAAAGTTAAGCTTCTCTTGTATTCATATATATCTCTATTACATCTGTTTGGAAACGCAAATGATCTTTCACTGCATCACATATTTATCATGAAGCTTCCTTCTTGAACCATTGGAACAATCCATCAATTGCATTCCCTCACTTTTTCCATGTAATCTATAATTTCTCAATGTCACTCTCATTCTCCTACTATTCATCGACCCCATGGACGATTTTTATAAACCTACGTGATCACAAAGAGAACATGGAAGGTTAGTCAGAAACATCACTAAATCCATTTCAGTTAACATAATGCCATCATTAATAAATGAAGAAATAGAACACAGTTCCACTGCAAACAATAATTTTAGTCAGTTTACACATATCTACAGCATGAACAGGTTTACATCTTGGAAAGGTGCAAAGATAGGAAAGGTTAACAGGGAAATGGGTCAAACACAGGCAAATGGACCAGCATTAGTGGTCAACTTGGTATGCAATTTATTTAACTAATACCCAATTAGTTACTGGGCAGTAACCATTGGGCAGCACAGAGGCACAGCGGCAGAGTTGCTGCCCTACAGCACCAGAGATCCAGATTCAATCCTGACTATGGGTGCTGTCTGTACGGAATTTACACATTCCCCCTGTGACTGTAAAGGTTTTCTCCAGGTGCTCTTGTTCCCTCCCACGCTCCAAAGACGTGTAGGTTTGTAGGTTAATTGGCTTTGGTAAAATTGCAAATTTGTCCCTAGTATGTAGTATAGTGGTTGTGTATGGGGTGATCGCTGGTCGGTGTGGACTAGGTGGACCAAGGGCCTGTTTTGCACACTATATTTCTAAAGTATAAATTCAAATTTTCTCTTCACGATTCAGCTTCCACATCTCCAAAGGGCAAAATGATGTCACCCACTCTTCACAGTTATGACGCAGCAACATGACTGAAATTCATCTGGATCGATTAGCAAGTAAAGCATTGGGACAATGGGGGTAATTTCTGCTGTGTCATAAATGCTATAAAATATGGTTGATTTAGTGGAGGATTTTATGTAATTCCATTAGTTTCAGAAAGGTAACAAGAGAGAAATAGAGAGGGAAAATGAAAGGAATATTGGATAAGGCTCAATCAGAAGGATCATCAAGGAAGCACCAAAATCCACAGATTTCCATATTGTTCCTCAAAGCTGTATCAGAAAATTCCCCATGCAGCCAAAATTAATTGAAGTAGTCACTAAAGTGACCACAGTTCGATTTGGTTTAAGATAGTTATGGATAGGGACGGGAGAAGGTCCACATGTTAAAATGCTCAACTGGGGTAAGGCCAACTTTGAGGATATGAGAGAAGGTCTCGCTCAAGTTGACTGGAGCAGGCTATTTGAGGGGAAAGGAACATCGGCCAAGTGGGAGGATTTTAAAAGTGTGCTGACAAAAGCTCAGGGTACGTATATCCCCGTTAGAGTGAAGGACAAACCAGGAAGCTTGGTTGACGAGGGAAATTGAGGTGTTGGTCAAAAACAAGAAGGATGCATGAGACAGGTATAGGCAGCTGGGATTAAGTGTATCCCTGGGGGAGTTTCGAGAACTAAGGAGTAAACTGAAAAAGGAGATCTGAAGGGCAAAAAGGGGCCAGGAGATAGCTCTGGCAGGTAGCATTAAGGACAATAACCATATAACCATATAACAATTACAGCACGGAAACAGGCCCTCTCGGCCCTTCCAGACCGAGCCGACCATTTGTTTTCCCCTAGTCCCATCTACCTGCACTCAGACCATACCCCTCCATTCCCTTCACGTCCATATACCTATCCACTTTACTCTTAAATGTTAAAATCGATCCTGCCTCCACCACTTCTGCTGGAAGCTGATTCCACACAGCCACCACCCTCTGAGTAAAGAAGTTCCCCCTCACGTTACCCCGAAACCTCTGTCCCTTAATTCGCATGTCATGCCCTCTTGTTTGAAACTTCCCTACCCTCAATGGGAAAAACGTATCCACGTCAACTCTGTCTATCCCTTTCATCATTTTAAAGACCTCAATCAAGTCCCCCCTTAACCTTCTGCGCTCCAAAGAATAAAGACCTAACTTGTTCAACCTTTCTCTGTAACATAGTTGCTGGAACCCTGGCAACATTCTAGTAAATCTCCTCTGTACTCTCTCTATTTTGTTGACATCCTTCCTATAACTAGGCGACCAAAATTGTACACCATACTCCAGAATTGGTCTTACCAATGCCTTGTACAATTTTAACATTACTTCCCTACTCCTATATTCAATGCTCTGATTTATAAAGGCCAGCACACCAAAAGATTTTATAAATACATAATGAGGAAAAGGTTAACTAGAGAGAGAGAGTGAGTGAGATCTCTCAGGAATCAAAGCGGTCACCTATGTGTGGAGCCACAGGAGATGGGCAAGGTCCTCAATGAGTATTTCTCCTCTGTATTTACCGAGGAGAAATACAGTAGGACGGAGGAACTTGGGGCAGTCAATGGAAGTGTCTTGAGAGCAATCAGTGTTACTGTCGAAGAAGTACTGAAAGTACTATCGTATATGAAGGTAGACAAATCTCCAGGGCCTGATCAGATATATACGAGGAAATTGCGGTAAAACTAGAGAGGAAATTGCGGGAGCCCTGGTTGAAATTTACGAGTCGTCCTTAAATACAGGGGAGGTGCTGGAAGTCTGGAGGGTGGCAAATGTTGTGCCTCTTTTCAAGAAGTGCTGCAGGGAAAATGCTGGGTACTATAGGCTAGTGAGCTTAACATCTGTTGTTGGAAAGTTACTAGAGAGTATTCTGAGGGATAGGTTATTCAGGCATTTGGATGGGAAAGGGCTGATTAGGTAGTCAGCATGGTTTTGTATGGGGGAGGTCGTGTCTCACAAATCTGATTGAAGACGTAATCAAAAAGGTCGATGAGGGCAGAGCTGTAGATGTGGTGTACATGGATTTCAGTAAGGCATTCGATAAGGTTCCACATGGTAGGCTGACCTGGAAGGTTAGATCGCATGGGATTCAGGAGAGATAGCTGAATGGATAGCAAATTGGCTCCATGGAAAGAAGCAGAGGGTGATGGTGGAAGGTCGTTTCTTGGACTGGAGGCCTGTGACTAGTGGTGTGCCTCAGGGTTCGGTGCTGGGTCCGTTACTGTTTCTCATCTACATCAATGATTTGGATGAGAACATTAGGGCAAGATTAGCAAGTTTGGTGATGATACAAAAGTGAATGGTTTTGTAGATAGTGAAGATGGTTGTGACGATTACAGCAGGATCTGGATCGATTGGCTGAGGAATGGATGTGGGCTGAGGAATGGTTGATGGAATTTAATACAGAGAAATGTGAGGTGTTGCATTTGGGATGTCTAACAAGGGTAGGCCTCTGGGGAGTATTGTAGAGCAGAGGGATCTAGGAGTGCAGGTGCATGGTTCCTTGAAGATTGAGTTGCAGATAGATAAGGTGGTCAAAAAGGCTTTTGGCACATTGGCCTTCATCAGTCACAGTATGGAGTATAGAAGTTGTGAGGTCATGTTGCAGTTGTATAAGATGTTGGTGAGACCACATTTAGAATATATGTTCAGTTCTGGGTACCATGTTATAGGAAAGATATTGTCAAGCTTTAAAGGGTTCAGAAAAGATTTACAAGGATGTTGGCAGGAATAGAGGGTGTGAGCTATAGGGAGAGTTAAATGCCCCTGTCCCACTTAGGAAACCTGAACGGAAACCTCTGGAGACCAAGGTTTCCGTGCGGTTCCCGGAGGTTTTTGTCAGTCTCCCCAATGGTCGACAGTGGTTTCCGTTTTAAAAATCTGTAAATTTTTAGTCGAAGCCGGTTGTGATGCTAGTTGAAGGTGGTTGCCCGAGGACAAAATCCTCCGGGAACCTCCGGGAACCACACGGAAACCTTGGGTGGGGTGCAAACTCTCCAGAGGTTTCCGTTCAGGTTTCCTAAGTGGGACAGGGGTATTAGAGTAGGCTGGGTCTCTATTCTTTGGAGCACAGGAGGATGAGGGGTGATCTTATAGAGGTGTACAAAATCATTAGAGGAATAGATCGGGCACAGGCAAAGACTCTTGCCCAGAGTAGGGGAATCGAGGTCCAGAGGACATAGGTTCAAGGTGAAGGGGAAAAGATTTAAAAGGAATCCCAGGAGTAACATTTTCACACAAAGGGTGGTAAGTGTGTGGACCAAGCTGCCAGAGGAGATAGTTGAGGCTGGGACTATCCCATCGTTTAAGAAACAGTTAGATAGGTACATGGATTGGACAGGTTTGGAGGGATATGGACCAAGCGCAGGCAAGTGGGACTAGTGCAGCTGGGACATTGTTGGCTGATGTTAGTAAGTCAGGCCAAAGGGCTTGTTTCCACACTGTGTCACTCTATGACTATGACTCTAAAGTCACTTTCATACATTCTCCGAAATGGAAGGGGAGTGGCGCAAATTATCTTGGAATATTGGGGTTTGTAGTATGAAATTGATTTTCTGTAGGCGTTATTTTCTGCAGAAGCTTCTTTATTTCTGCTCTATCTTGGTGACTCCGTGCAATGTATGAATGCTTTCAAAAGGATGGGGTTGTCAATGTTGCTTGGATCTATAATATGATGAGCTTAAAAGAATGAGGAGCTAACATTGAAACATAAGTTCCTGAGGTGGGAGAGGGATAGATGGAAAAATGTCTCTACCGATGGGAGGATCGCTACCCAGAGGATACTGAAAGGTGAATCATAGGAGCTATTTGAAGAGGAGGTAGATCATTTATTTTAGAAATCAAAGAAATGGGGACTACGAGGAACTGGCACAAAAGGGGATCATGGTTGTAAGTCTTCTTTTCTCTCGTGACTCCTGAATGTATGTAATTATTGCATGCTGCAGTTGAAATCCAGGGAAATGGAGCATTTATAGGCAGAACATATTACTATCCATGTGCCTGTGTTCCATCACATTCTTGTCAGAAACTGCAGCAGGAGAAATGAGCAGCAAAATGTCAGCAAGCATTTTCACACACTATACGAGTTCTAGTTTGTTGAGTCAGTGGAATGATTGTATGAGCAGGAGCAATGAGATTGGCTTCTGGTTTATTAGGCACAGAACTAAAGCCAGCTATGGTCACCGTGACCAGAAGTTAATATAACTCATTTGTCAACTGTACTTGCGGTAAGATGGAACAAGATGTTTGACCTCTTCCACTCAGCTAACAAGGCAGTCTCTGCCGGATCCTTATTAAATCTTTGGATCCAAACGTAACAAAATGACACCATATATTGAAATACTGGAATCATACAGTGCATGTTTACATGAACCAAGATTTATGGTCTGAATGTACTCCAGTATTCAGATCTTGCCACGGACCTGACAAATACTGCTTGCTGTGGAGTTGTGCTTGAAACAGTGTCAAATCCTCCAGCAAAATAAAGACTGCATTCAGTTGTTAATAATCACAAACAGACAACGTTATTTTATTTGTGCTAATTATTCCACAAAATTGAAATTAGTTTGCTCCATGAAAGTGGCCATGAGTTCGTATGTTTCAGTAATGTGGCGTCTGCAGGGAAAGCTATGGCAGTGGAATTGATCAGAACTGTTTATAGTCATTCATTGGCATACTCATTGATGCAATACATGGTAAACAAATAAGGATGAAAAGTAATGCTGCAAATAAAAGAATGAAGATCCCACATATGATTCTAAATACAAATTAACATTTCTGCTGTTGTAGCTCAAAAATCTGTTTTCAATTGAAATACAATTCAAGAATTTATAAGGATAATTATTAAAAACTTGTAGTAGCAGGAAAATATGCAGGCTAACATTTCTCCAATATTAATAAGATACAACACAAGTAAGAGGCAAAGTATAGCAGAGTGCCGTCCATTTAACAGGAAGGTTATTGCTTCAAGCTTCACATGGCATAATGAAACCATTCAAAATGTAATGGGTAATTAAAGAATAACTTTAAGATTACATGTTTTATTTAAACCTGTGTGTATGTTTGAAATATCTCATTATCAATGCGTGGACACAGATCAGAGTGTACGAAAATTAGAGCAAGCCCCAGCATTAACAAAATAATAATGTATGAGATACGTCTTTTGTGCATTTTTAGTGGAACAGGAAAAAGAGAAATAGCGAGGTAGAGAGAGGGAGGGGGGGGGAGAGAGAGAGGGGGGGGGGGGGGGGGGGGGGGGGGGAGGGGGGAGAGAGAGGAGGGAGAGAGAGAGAGGGGGGAAAGAGAGAGAGGAGGGGGGAGAGAGAGAGAGAGGAGGAGGGAGAGAGAGAGAGAGAGGAGGGAGAGAGAGAGAGAGAGAGAGAGAGGAGAGAGAGAGAGAGAGAGAGAGAGAGAGAGAGAGAGAGAGAGAGAGAGAGAGAGAGAGAGAGAGAGAGAGAAATTGCTTTGGGTCAGGACCCTTTTCAGAGTGTGGGGGGGGGGGGGTAGTAGAGGTGGAAAAAGAGAGGTGGGGCTGAGGCAAAGCCTGGCTAGATAGGTGGATACAGGTGAGAGAGGGTGAATGGCAGATGGGTGGAGCAAGTGGCAAATGTTTGAAGTGAAAAGTGGACAAAAGGATAAGGAAAGAAAAGGGGGAGTAAAATTTAACACCAAAGAGAGGAATATGGGGGGAAGGGGGGTAAGATGAAGGGGAAATAAGGGGGCTAAAGGGAAACGTGGCATGTAGGGATGAGATCAGAATACAAGGAGGATGAGAAATGAAGAAGGTGACTGGGTGATGAAAGATTGTGACAGCAATGTGTGCTCTGGAAGTCATTACTTGAAATTGGAGAATTCAATGCTCATATCATTGGGTTGTAAAGTAGACAAAAGTGCTGGAGAAATACAGCGGGTGCAGCAGCACCTATGGAGGAAGGAGATAGGCAACGTTTCGGGCCAAAACCCTCTTCAGATACCGTTCAAACTCGTTGGGTTGTAAGCTATCCAAGCGGAATATGAGATGCTGTTCTTCCATTTTGCATGTGGCTTCACTCTGGTAATGAGGGAGACCAAGGATGGAAAGATCAGAATGAGAAGAGAAGGGAGTTAAATTGGTATGCAACCGAGAGCCTCATCAGACCTGGGTGGATGGAAGACGTGTTTGTTGAACTAGTCGCCTTGTCAACAGTTAGTCTTGCCCAAAGTAATCACAGTGGGAGCACTGAATGCAATAGATGATGAGAAAGGTGACATTACCTTACGCAGCAGTGTTGAAGCAGACAATCATGATTGGTTAAGGTAGATTAAATAGAAAGATCAGTAAATTATTCAAGTACCAGGGCAACAATTTAAACATTTTGGGGAAAAGAGATGTGAGGAAATGCTTGTTAACTTATCAGTGGATTGATGGGAAAAAAATAAGCCAATCAGTGCCTTACAATAGAACTCTTAGATTTGGTCCTGGTCCTTTGATAACAATTTAATGTTTCCCTTCAATGTTGGGCTAGTAAAATGTAATTGTGTATTTTACTTCGGAGTCACGTGAGTGACATATCGTCGAATGCATTGCGAAGCGACAGGCAGGAGGAGCGCCGCTCCTCCAGTGTAAGTTTAAAAATGGGCCGCAGGTAAGTCTTACCACTACTGAGGTCGTTTGTCGGCTCTGTGTTGTTGCAATACAGAGCGCACCATGGAGTCCAGAACAAAGTCCAAAAGGGCCGCTGCAAAAATTGATGCTGAGGACCGCGAAGGAGGCAGCCAGCAGCAGTCGAGTTCTCCTGAGCTGCTGGTTCAATCCGCAGCCCCCGACTTCATGCCCCTACAGCCTGCAGGTGCTCCTCGGACTGGCAGCAAAACCACCCGGAAGTCGGGCAGGTCCACTGACTCGGCTGAGTCCGGACTGGAGGACACCCCGCTCGCGGGAAGCGACGGCGGTCGACTATCCCTAATGGAGCGGATGGTGGAGCAGTTGCTCCAACGTGACCTGCTGCAGCAGGGTATGGTCACAGTGGGTCTCTTAGCAGACCCACGGCAGCATCCTTTTCAGGACTGCCAAATGTCTCACCCTCCTTGCAGGGGAGTATTAGGAGTCAGAACTGGGCTGACTCTGAAGAGGGGAGCATGGCTGAAGATACATCTATGCTAGGGGTGAATTTAAAGGAGAGAGAAATTGCATATCTATCATCCATCAAAATACTCTCCTGTAACTTGCATCCCTCAGATGTTAGGCTCATTGGTCTATAGCGGCCATGCTTTTCCTTGCAGCCCTTCTGAAATAGGGGGATAACATTAGCCATCCTTGAGTCTTCACCTGTGTTAACACTTCACCTGTGTTAAATGATGATTCATATATCTCAGCCAGGGTGCCTGCAATTTCTTCTCTATCTTCTGACGGTGTCCTCAGATATGTTTCATCAGGCCCGGGAGCTTTATCTACCGCCATATACCTGTGGACATCCAGCACCTCCTGACTGAGGAGGACAAACTGAGAAGATGTGTTGTAGACACACTTCCATTTGTTTTCACTCTTTCTGCTTCAGGTTGGACATTGACTTTATGTCTCTCTTTAAGGGCAGCAGAGAAGTAGAATCTACATGTGGGGATACTGGGCAGATGTGTAGAGGAATAGGCCAAGGAGCATGAAGAGGATACCCACCTGTGAAATCGCTCACAAGCTTCAAGGTTTTATAGATCAGGCCTCTGAAGCAGTATGTTAGGTGCACACAAAAAGTGCAAGTTCAATTGCTAGTTTGTCTGAGAATCTAGAAAATCAAAAGCACAGATTTTTCTACCTTACTTGTTTCTTTCTTGAATTGTTTTAAAGTCTAAAACTGGCATCAGAAAGCCATACCCCATGATTTACTATTTTGGTCAACTAAGCCAGATCCATTATCTTATCTTTTCAAGCAAAGGCAGAGGGTGGAAAATCACAATGTCCCAGATTTCTATAGTTCTCAATTCAGGCCAACCGTTGACTGAAATGTGAGCCATTATCACCATCACTGGCAAGAGATAACTTTTAGCTGGCAGTGTACAATGACATTTATTGTTAGCATAATAACCTCTAATCAGAACATTGCTGTCTTTCTAAAGATCTATTTTTCATTATTGCAGAGCAGCAAGCCATCAATAAATGATTCATGACTTCCCAATTTATTGATAGAATGAGATATAGTGCAGAGTATATCAGCTCAACTGCATAAAATAATAATTATGTATCTCATATATGCATCTCATACATGGATAAATGGATTCAGAGGAGCTTGTCCTAGACAGACCAAATGCCAACCAGCCAATATAAAATGAATGATTATAAAAATCAGTAATGATCATTACTTCTCATCGCACAGCTATTCTTCTTCTTTGGCAATCCCTCAAAATTGAAGCTGACTTAATCCACCCTGATTTGTGGATTAAGAGGTAGCTGGTGAGGTCAATAGGGGAATTGCAGACTGTCCAGCAGATAGGGAAAGAAGTGTTTGATGGGCCTGGTGAGTGGGTAGTTTGTGAGATGCTCCGTTCCTCCTGTTACTTACTCAAGGTCTCTGGGTGCTGTTATCTAGCACTTAATAAACTAATGGTGAACAGTGGTATTCTTCAATACTGTTATTAAATCACAGCAGCTTGGACCATGTTGCTCATTCACCATCTGTTTTAACCTCATGGCAAAAAGGTTATTCAAAACAAATAATTACTCCCACGTACTTTAAAATTTATGCTATCAAAATAATGTATTTCCTGCAGATGATTTTATGTTAACAGATGCATAATAACTCATTGCTCCATCCACAGGAAGGATCTATCCTATTAATGTACTTGGCAACCATTAATGTAATCATTTGGCTTCAGTGTAGAAATGTAAAATGGAGTTGTTTCTGTACACTGCACAAACTTTTCAAAAGAAGAATAGCATCAAAGTAATATTTACAGAAACAGGTAGTGTGAAGGAATTTTACATTTAATGCGAAAACAGCTAATGTTCAAACCAAGTAATGTCGATTAACCTCCAAAAGCAATTACAAAAAAATTATGTTTGGAAATCAGCTGATGTTATTTAATTGGAAAGAAAAAACTGAACTTGTTTCAGAAAACTTGGAAGATTAATACTGTGGTCTATGCTGTAGTCTGAATTTGCCCGTAGATGGTCATAATATGTTGCTATGAGCAAATTTAGAGACATTTGTGGCATACAACTGAAATATCATTCCAATATAAGTTAAATATAGCTGGTATATAAATATAAGACTATGTATTACTCTAAAACCAGTTTTCTAAGTGCACGCTTTCCATTTCTCATTGTTTGCCTGCGTGGAGGCACATCTCTCAGTATTTTCTTTTCCTCATACATAGTCAACTACAAAGTAATAAATCTTCAAAGGGAATGAAGTGGCTGAGATTTGGTGGTTACTGTAAAATATATATATTGTAACCTTTGGCATCTTTGCATTTTCAATCCTGCATTGGAATGTGTCGGAAGGAACTGCAGATGCTGGCTTAAACCGAAGATGGACACAAAAAGCAGGCAGCATCTCTGGGGAAAAGGAATGGGTGACATTTCGGGTCGAGACTGTTCTTCAGGGACTCTTCTTCAGGGTCGTGACGCGAAAAAAACACCTATTCCTCTTCTCCAGAGATGTTGTATGACCCCTGAGTTACTCCAGATTTTTGTGCCTATCCTGCATTGAAATTTACCACGGAGGCCAAGAAATTACAGGCAGAAATTGCTTGTTGCTTAGGTGTACAATTGATAGCAATGTAGTGCGCAATACACAGTTGAACATTTGATAATCCTCTTATAGCACTACCACAACCAGATCACCATCCACAAATAGGCTCCATTTTATTTTCCCTTTGTTGGTCATCACACCATAAAATGAAAAGCCAGCACTTATAATTTGCTTTATGTGTTTCTTATGCTGGCCGTTATTAGTAGGGAGTCTTCCCCCAATGGTTCGGGCACAGATGGTGAAAGGTTACTATTTCACAATGAAGATGCCTATGAGTGGGCTTTGGTGAGGACTATCCCATTCATCTCAATGTTATAATACAAGGTTTTTTTACTGTGTTGCTGACAACTTCTAAAATTGTTTGCCATGTTTTATGTTTATGTAAACTGATTTGATGCATACGGTGCCTTGGCCAACATAATTTGCCAGCTAGTGCACAGGTACTTATAACATTACTTTAAAATTATTTATTTTGTGAACCAAACATTTGCAGGCGCATGATTTATTTGAGTCGCCTATAAAGTTATTTTGTTTAAATTGTTAAAGAGAGAGGGGTTGCGGTTGATTATCAAACTGCATGTGTGGAACTTGCAGCTTTTTTTTTCTTTGTTGGATGATATTCTCAGTGAATGGAGAATGTGTGCTTTAGAAACATGGCTGATCATCCAAAATCAATACCCCGTTCCTGCTTTCTCCTCACATCCCTTGATTCTTGTGATGTTTGGTGGACTGTGTGGGGTGGGAGGACCCGTTGCTCCTCCCTTGCAGCAGGTGGTACTGCACAGGACAAAGGGAGATGTTTTGTATATAGTTTACCCTGTCTGCAGAGTGTGTGGTTGCAGCCATTTTGAGTAGTCGTGCTGCCAGCATTGAATAAAGCATTAAAGCCTTATGTTGTAAATTGAAAACTCTCAGTTGACATGGATAAGTCCCCAGGACAGAGTTGACATGGATAAGCTTTTCCCATTGAGGGTAGGGAAGATTCAAACAAGAGGGCATGACATGAGAATTAAGGGACAGCAGTTTAGGGGTAACGTGAGGGGGAACTTCTTTACTCAGAGGGCGGTGGCTGTGTGGAATGAGCTTCCAGCAGAAGTGGTGGAGGCAGGATCGATTTTACCATTTAAAAGTAAAGTGGATAGGTATATGGACGTGAGGTGAATGGAGGGGTATGGTCTGAGTGCAGGTCGATGGGACAAGGGGAAAACAAATGGTCGGCACGTACTGGAAGGGCCGAGAGGGCCTGTTTCCGTGCTGTAATTGTTATATGGTTATATGGTTATATGGTTATAAATGCTGTTGTGCCACTCAGGAAACTCTATGGTCCACATTGATCTTTATCGCCAGATTACTAACAATATTTTCATTTCACAGGGTCTGCCCTGAGCATGCACACAAATACAACCTACCCCAATATTTCAAACACCTAGCAACCATTTAATATAATAGCCATTTGGAGTCTGCAAATGAATAGATAGGAAAACCATACTATGATTATCTTGAAGAGCTATTCAAATCAACAAATGCTTGGATTCACTTCTTCATTTATATTGAGCTGATTTACTTTTATCCACAGACCTCCCTTAAAAAATGTTTTATATGTAAGTTGATTGAAATTTAGAAGCAGCATGGTTGATTGCAATTCAGACTCAACATGTTCCATTAAGGAGGAGGGATAAGGATGGCACAATGAGCGAACCTTGAATGACCAAAGATGTTGTAAATTTGGTCAGAAAGAATAAAGAAACACATTCAAGGTTTAAATGGATGAAATCAGACAGAGTCTTTGAGGAATTTAAAGAAAGAAGGAAAGAACTCAAGCAGGTGATTAGAAGGGTCAAAAAGTGCCACAAAATGTATTTAATGAGTTGGAGCAAAGAAAAACCTCAAACAGTTTTTACCTGCATTAAAAACAGGATGGTAACCAAGGAGAAAATATCCAAGGAGAAGGTAATCAAGGATAAAGAAGGAAATTTTTGTGTGGAGTTTAAGGACATAGGTGAGGTACTTTGCATCTGTTTTCACCAAGGAGAAGGACATAGAGGACAGTGAGATCAGTGTGGAGAATACCAATAAGCAAGGGCAGTACGAGGTTAAGAAAGAGGAGGTGTTGGAGCTCTTGAAGAGAAATAAGGTTGATAAGTCCCCAGGACCTGAAGGGATCTATCCCAGGTCAATGAGAAAGACAAGAGAGGAAATTACGTGTCTTCTTAAGCCATGGGTGAAGTCCTGGAGGACTGGAGAGTAGCAAATGTTGTTCCTTTATTTAAGAAGGGAAATAGAGAGAATCCAGGAAATGATAAACCAGTAAGTCTTACTTCAGTGATAGGGAAGCTATTGGAGAGGTTTCTTTGGGATAGGATTTATGCCATTTGGAAGAGAATGGGTTAATTAGGGATAGTCAACATGACTTTGTACATGGTTATTCATGTCTTACTAACTTAATTGAGTTTATTGATGAAGTAACAAAGATGATCAATTTTGGTAGGGTGGTGGATGTTGTCTATATGGATTATAATAATGCAGTTCATAAAGTCCCCTAAAGGTAGGCTAATCTAAATGTATGGGTTTAATACTGACTTTGTCTAATATATTCAGAATTGCCTTATAGATAAAAGACAGAAGATTGTGGTGGAAGGACAATATTCAGGCTGAAGGTCTGTGACCAGTAGATTTCCGTCGGTCAGGTATAAATGAGCTTGGAAACATAGATGGGTTGGTTAGTAAGTTTGCAGATGACACCAAGGTTACTGGGGTTGTGGACTGTGAGGAAGGCTGGCAAAGTATAGAGCGGGATATAGATCAGCTACAGAAATGGGCAGAGAAATGAAGGATGCTGTTTAAACTGAGCAAGTGTGAAGGTGTTATACATTGGGAAGTCAAATGTAAGGGGAAAATATACAACCTTATGTAAGGAAAAACACCACCATATGTGCCCAGCTTCACATTCTGTCTATCTTGCATAATGTTTTAATGTGAATTTCTCGAGCAGAAGTTCTCCAAATTATAATCAACATTTTGCATTCATTAACAATTGTAATACTAGATTTGACCTACTCTATGTTTTCATTCAAAACAGAAGCTTCTTTTTTTTCTGAGTATTATTTCCATTGGATTTAATGTATTTTAGAGGATCAAATGTATTTTGTAACTGTGGTTGGAATTTATCCCAACATGGACAGACATTCCATTATAGGAAAACACTTCTGCTTTGTTTTTGGCGGAAAAGGGTTTGTGGTATATCATCAGGTCTGTGCCACCTCTTCTTGGCATTATTTAGGTTGGCAGGCATCTCCTCAGTCTATTCCTAAACAACAAAATGAATTGCAAGTTCAGCACAAGGACCTGACTCTCTTTTGCTCTATCTCCCGGTGAAAAAGCGGTAACTATAATTAGATGATCAATTAAATTCAGGGGAATTTTCAGTGAAGGTTTTTGTTATTTGATTTCTATCTGATTGCACTAATACAAGAACAACATTTGTGTACCCACATAAGCTCAACATACAGTGGTGCAGCAGTAGAGTTGTACCTTAAAAAAACCAGAGAACCAGGTTCAATCGTGACCTTGGGTGCTGTCTGTATGGAGTTTGTACATTCGCCCTGTGATTGTAGGGATTTTCTCTATGTGCCAAAGACGTGCAGGTTGGTTACTGTAAATTATTTCTAGTGAAGAGGATAGAACAAGTGTACAGGTGACCATTGGTCATTGCGGATTCAGTGGGCCGAAGGGCCTGTTTTCATGCTGTACCTCTAAACAGTAACATCCAACATAATTCATTTGTGCACCAACCTTTAAGAAAAAAAGTTCCCCTTGTTTGCCCTTCATCTTCCCGAGGCATACAAGATCATGAGGGGAATAGTTCGGGTAAATGCACAGAGTTTTTTGCCCAGAGTAGGGAACCGAGAATCAGAGGACATGCTTAAGATTTAGGGGGGAAAGATTTAATAGGAACCTGAGGGGTAGCTTTTTTACACAAAGGCTGCTGGGTATATGGAATGAACTACCAAAGGAGGTAGTTGTGGCAGATACTGTCATAACATTTAAGAGACATTAGCATTTATTTATGGTGTTATCTATGCTTACAGGCATGTTTTGCTGCAGCTAGTAAGAAGTGAATTGTTCTGTTTTTGTTACATATGACAATTCTTCTCCATGGATTGTCACCTTGCCGTGGTGGAGAAGCTTGTGCGGTCCTGAGATCTTGAGAGCGATGCCATCTAGAGCTATGCTCCTGGTAGGGTCACCCATGGTGGTAAGGTCGAGGGGGAGGTCTCTGACAAAGAGCAATCCAACCAAGACCTCAATGGTGGAACAGGTGGAGGATGATGGCTGTCTTTAGTGGAGTGTCACAATGACTGGGAAGGCAGATGAAGGCTGCAGCAGAAAAGGGTCCCTGGTCGTCTTGGATTCCATGCCACTGGATCCTGACCCAGATCTGTCAAGGACCTTGTGGTGGCTGTCTGTGCACCAGTCTCCCCACGTTAAACTAAGTCATGCACAGGCATCCTCCATGAGAGGACAATCATACTTGTTTCGAGTGACTGCCGATGATGATGATGACATATGACAATTAAGCATTCTTGACTTTCATACTCCTCCTGTTTTGATCTCATAATCATACCAAAACTTCAACAAAGTACTATTGTTGGCAGTGATTCAGTTACCAAAACCCCAAAGATTGGAATTTTCTATGTGGCAAACAAAGATTTATGCTGAAAGTTGCCCTTAGGCCAAAGTTAGTCTAATTTTTCCCACTAATTTTGTAGTTACTAAAGATGTGGGATATTAACACAATTAGAAGCCAGTGTTCTGAGCATAGCCAAGTGAAAAAGGAAAGTCCCTCAATTTTGTCCTGAAAGAACTTCTGGGTTATCCCCCAGTGTAAAAATTTGATGACTCCTCAATTTGTCATTTCGGGCCAAATTGGGACATGCCTATTTGGATTGAAAATGAGATCTTTTAACCTTTGTTAAGGACCCTTGGAGCCAACAGACAGACAGTTTGGGCCGAATCAGAATCTGCTGGGCCACCCAGCTTCCCACAGCTGGTACTTTAGGCTAAATCGTCAAATGACCATCCACATGCTAATCCACAATCAAAATCTTTAGAAAATATGCCTTTGGCATCAGTTTACTATGAGTTGAGATGAAGCATCATGCCCAAACTCTCTCACATGCATACACAATTATTCACAGATGTGTGACACAACAGGATGAAGCATAAACTCCTGGAGATCAGATGAACGATGTATTAGGAGACTGAGTGTTGATTTAGAAATTGTGAGCCATTAATCTTCTGCAGTGGGGGATGATGCCGAGGATGTTTTTCGGCCAAAGTTGAAGGAGTTTGCTTTTCTCTTCATTATACTCTAAGTCTAAGTCTGCTAACATCATTCATCATAAGGAACAGCCATCACAAAGTCATACAGTACCGAGACAGATCCTGTTTACACAAACAATCAAATATACATTTTTACGAATTTCACAACAATCCATTCTATTCTCCCAACCTCCACATGAACATATCCCCTAATTCTACACTAGGGGCAATCTACAGTACCCACTTAACCTACCAATCTGCACGTCTTTTGGATATGGACGAAACGAGAGGATCTAGTGGAAACCCATCCAGTCTCAGGGAGAATATACAAACTCCCTATAGACAATACCAAAGGTGAATAAAGTAACCTGTCATTGGAGCTGTGAGGCAGCTGCTCTACAAGCTATGCCTCAGTGCTGCCCTTCAGGTGAGTTTCTACCATAAATCAGATATTTTGTCTCTCATTCCACTAAAATAATAGACTGGCATTTAGAATAAAAATTAATGAGACCAATAAATCCCCAGGACCTGAAGACCTATGCCCAGGAATGTGGAAGGGATGTTAATGTAGATAGCGGATAGGCTAGTTTTCATTGTCAAAATTGTCTCAGCCCTCGAATGGTTCCCATAGATTGGAAAGTGGCAAATGTAGCTTTATTTTTAAAGAAAGGACGGAGAAAGGAAATAGAAAACTCCAGAACAGTTAGCCTGAGAGAGAAAAAACTATTTGGCACTGGGATAATAATAATTTTAGAAATAATCAACATTGGTTTTTGAATGGGAAATAATGTTTAATAAAATTTTTAGAATTTTTTGAGACTTAAGTAATAGAATACATTGAGGTGACACATTTGGAAGTGGTTTGAACTCATCAGTTCACAGGTTCATAAGGCATAGGAGCAGAATTGGGCAATTCAGCCCATCTAGTCTACTCCGCCATTCAATCATGGCTGATCTATTATTCCCTCAACTCCATTTTCCTGCCTTCTCCCCATAATCTGTGAAACCCTTACTAATCCAGAATCTGCCAATCACCACTTTAAAAATACTCAATGACTTGGCCTCAACAGCTGGCTGTGGCAATGAATTCCACCATATCAGGACTATCAGAAGGCTCTTATTAAGATGTTTTATCTATGAATTTATATTCTATTAAGTTATAGTCTGTGTTCATCTATTCATCATACAAGCATAAATATAGTCATGGTGAATGAGGAACAAGAAACATACTTAATTTCATTGCATGAACAAAGGCATTTAGTCTAATTGGGTTGCCACGACCATCTTTCAAGGCATGATCAGACGAGGGACCTTGGTCTGTTTGGTTTGTCTGGTCACTGAATGGATCTACTGAACCAGTCATTAACATTGAATGAGGCAAAAAAATAATTCAGTCTCTCCACAAAGGATACATCACCAGTTATAGATTAACATAGAAAATCATTTCACATAGAAAATAGCAGGAGGAGGCCATTCGGCCCTTCGAGCCAGCACCGCCATTCGTTGTGATCATAGCTGATCGTCCCCTATCAATAACCCGTGCCTGCCTTCTCCCCATATCCCTTGACTCCACTAGCCCCTAGAGCTCTATATAACTCTCTCTTAAATCCATCCAGTGACTTGGCCTCCACTGCCCTCTGTGGCAGGGAATTCCATAAATTCACAACTCTCTGGGTGAAAAGGTTTTTTCTCACCTCAGTCTTAAATGACCTCCCATTTATTCTGAGACTGTGGCCCCTGGTTCTGGACTCTCCCAACATTGGGAACGTTTTTCCTGCATCTAGCTTGTCCAGTCCTTTTATAATTTTATATGTTTCTATAAGATCCCCCCTCGCTGCACCTCCCCCTTACCTAACCTAACCCTAATAAGATAGAATAAAAGAACACTCTATTTTTGAGCATGACTTATACCATTGTACAATACATATAAAACTGGACAGCATGGCATTTTGGGATGAACTATTCAAAATTGTATCAGCTAGAGAAATGTGCAATTTCAGTTACATTTCGGTCACATACCAACCCAATCAAAATATCTCCATTCTTTATCAGTTTTCCAGAAAATACAATCAATTTCAATATCGGATAGGGGTAAAAACATTGTTGTACAAAGATGCTTTCAGTTAAACCACACAAAAGGCAGTGGAAGTCAATTCACTTGATGTTTTCAAGAGAGAGTTAAAATATAGCTCTTAGGGCTATCAGAATTTTCTTGTTCATTTTCTAGGTCTGCACAAAACTTGAGAGTCTTCAATTTACAACAGAAGTCTTTAATGCTTTACTCAATGCTGGCAGCAAGACTACTCAAAATGGCTGCAACCACACACTGTCTACAGACAGGATAAGCTATATACAAAACATCTCCCTTTGTCCTGTGCAGCGCCACCTGCTGCATGGGAGGAGCAATGGGTCCTCCCACCCCACACAGTCCACGAAACATCACATTCACCCTTTTCAGTTTGAACGTCTCCATTTAGCTGGACCTCACTTCACTCTTTTTTTCCCAGCCTTTTTTGTGTTTCACAACTCTTGCTAAAGGATCAGAACCCATAGCTTTTTTGTCAGTGTTCTTTTTTGAAGATATATCAGTATTTGCTTTATCTGTATGCTGTTCTTTCTCCACTTGACTGTGGTTTTTCTCGACGGTCATCAGCGTTTTGGATGCAAACACAATTGGTTCTTCCTTGCAGTTTGGCGCCGTTTGTGAGATTACAGCTCCAAGACCATACAGCAATGCATTAGCGGCCAGTGAGGTCGGCTTCGATGGGTCAAAGTGGACCAAACGGGTCTTCTGGGCGAGCATCTCCTTCAACCTGGTGAATGCATGGTCACACTCTTTGGACCCGTGCCAAATTCAATGTCCTGTTTTCTCAGGTTGTTCATGCACTTGCTGACCATGTTGCAATCCGTGATAGATGACAATGCTATAGTTGATCCATCGTAGATCAAAGCGTTCATGTCAAGCTTTAAGCATGGATCCAGTCGATGACGCACAGGATGTACCTTCTTTACCAACGACGATCAGCGGCAACATCTGTGTCATATCATAACAGGAAACGGCGACAGTGCATTTGCCTTTTGTGGGAATGGGCTGTCGTCCGTATCCGAAAAGGCGGATGTTGGCCGGTTTCAGTTTCAACGATCAGATCCTCTCCCAGATGTCCTGACCCACAAGTGACACAGGCGCACCAGTTTCCACCTGGAACGGTAGATCAACGTTCGAGACCCACAGTCAAATCCGCGGCATGTCGGTGATAGTAGACACCCCGAGCACTTCAACAGAAATGGTTTCCATGATTTGGTCGACTGTTTTGCGCTTGTCAACTCTGTCTATCCCTTTCATCATTTTAAAGACCTCAATCAAGTTCCCCCTTAACCTCCTGCGCTCCAAAGAATAAAGACCTAACTTGTTTAACCTTTCTCTGTAACTAGTTGCTGGAATCCTGGCAACATTCTAGTAAATCTCCTCCGTACTCTCTCTATTTTGTTGACATCCTTCCTATAACTAGGCGACCAAAATTGTACACCATACTCCAGAATTGGTCTTACCAATGCCTTGTACAATTTTAACATTACTTCCCTACTCCTATATTCAATGCTCTGATTTATAAAGGCCAGCACTACAAAGGCTTTCTTTACCACCCTATCTACATGCGATTCCACCTTCAGGGAACTATGCACAGTTATTCCTAGATCCCTCTGTTCCACAGCATTCCTCAATTCCCTACCATTTACCATGTACGTCCTATTTTGATTTGTCCTGCCATGATGTAGCACTTCACACTTAACAGCATTAAACTCCATCTGCCATCTTTCAGCCCACTTTTCCAAATGGCCCAAATCTCTCTGTAGACTTTGAAAATCTACTTCATTTTCCACAACACCACCTATCTTAGTATCATCTGCATACTTACTTATCCAATTTTCCACCCCATCATCCAGATCATTGATGTACATGACAAACAACAGTGGACCCAACACAGATCCCTGAGGCACCCCACTGGTCACCAGCTTCCAACCTGACAAACAGCCATCCACCATTACTCTCTGACATCTCCCATTCAGCCACTGTTGAATCCATCTTGCTACTCCACCATTAACACCCAAAGATTGAACCTTCTTAACCAACCTTCCATGGGGAACCTTGTCAAAGGCCTTACTGAAATCCATATAGACAACATCCACTGCTTTACCCTCATCAATTTCCCTAGTTACCGCTTCAAAAAATTCAAGAAGGTTTGTCAAACATGACCTTCCAGGCACAAATCCATGTTGACTGATCCTGATCAGACCCTGTTTATCCAGATGCTTATATATATTATCTCTAAGTATCCTTTCCATTAATTTGCCCACCACTGACGTCAAACTAATAGGTCTATAATTGCTAGGTTTATTCTTTGAACCCTTTTTAAACAATGGAACAACATGCGCAGTACGCCAATCCTCCGGCACTATTCCCGTTTCTAATGACATTTGAAATATTTCTGTCATAGCTCCTGCTATTTCTACACTAACTTCCCTCAATGTCCTAGGAAATATTCTGTCAGGACCTGGAGACTTATCCACCTTTATATTTTTCAAAAGTGTCAGTACTTCCTCCTCTTTGAATCTCATAGTTTCCATAGCTACTCTACTTTTTTCCCTTACCTCACAGAGTTCAATATCCTTCTCCTTGGTGAATACCGAAGAAAAGAAATTGTTCAATATCTCCCCCATCTCTTTTGGCTCTGCAGATAGCTGTCCATTCTGGTTCTCTAATGGTCCAATTTTATCCCTTGTTATCCTTTTGCTATTAATATAGCTGTAGAAACCCTTTGGGTTTACTTTCACCTTTCTTGCCAAAGCAACCTCATATCTTCTTTTAGCCTTCCTAATTTCTTTCTTAAGATTCTTTTTACAATCTTTATACTCCTCTAGAACCTCATTTACTCCATGCCTCCTATAATTATTGTAGATATCTCTCTTTTTTTCGAAACAAGTGTCCAATTTCCCTTGAAAACCATGGCTCTTTCCAATTTTTACTATTTCCTTTCAACCTAACAGGGACATAAAGATTCTGTACTCTTACAATTTCCCCTTTAAATGTCCTCCATTTCTCTTCTACATCCTTCCCATGAAACAAAGTGTCCCAATTCACTCCTTTAAAATCCTTACGCATTCCCTCAAAGTTAGCCTTTCTCCAATCAAAAATCTCCACCCTAGGTCCAGTTCTGACTCTCTCCATAATTATATTGAAACTAATGGTATTGTGATCACTGGTCCCGAAGTGCTCACCAACGCATACCTCCGTCACCTGACCTGCCTCATTTCCTAACAGGAGGTCCAGCACTGCCCCTTCTCTGGTCGATACCTCTATGTACTGCTGCAAAAAACTATCCTGCACACATTTAACAAACTCCAAACCATTCAGCCCATTTACAGAATGTGTTTCCCAGTCTATTTTTGGAAAATTGAAATCTCCCACAATCACTACCTTGTGCTTACTACTAATATCTGCTATCTCCTTACATATTTGCTCTTCCAATTCTCGCTCCCCATTTGGCGGTCTATAATACACCCCTAAAAGTGTTTGCAGCTGAGTTCCCAAAATGAGTTCCCATTTGCTCTTGACCATCCATTAATAAATGTTATTCCTAAAAATTGGCCCTGATTGAACAATCACGCACTCTTCAATGATACGCAAGTGGAGTGGAAATTGTACAATTAGGGCCACCGTGATTTAACCCTTAAGTCTGTGACTACTCTCTCAAAGTTAGAGTTGAGATAAGTCTTTGCATTATCATAACTATGTGTGGATTTCCTTCAAAGTTGGGAATTGAACAAACGTTATAGAATTTTTATTTCCATTGATTATATTTCTGATTAGAGACTTGCCTTGCGGTGAGCACATGTTTTGCTTCCCAAGGTCATAGGGTTCATCTTCCATCCAACAATCTTAATCCTTTAATTCAGGATGGGCGTATAGCTGCTGTATTGTGGGTTCATCTTTTAAGTTCCATAAACTGAGGCCCCATCTTCTTGCTTATCAGCTTACCTCCTGTTCATAACCCACGCTTTCATGGTATGCCTGTGGCTCAGTGGGTTATATGATCACCTCTCAATGAGGAGGTTATGCATTCAAAGACATTCTCCAGCTGCTTGAGCATACAAATCCAGTCTGAAGGGATGTCTCATTGCAGCATCTTGGTAGTGTCATTTTATCAAATGTGCCATTTATTAGATGTAATACCACAGGGCTATGTTAGCTCTGTTAGGTGTAAAAGGTCACTTGGCACCATTTTGAAGTGGAGATATTCTCAATATCCTCGACAATATTTAACATATAACAATTACAGCACGGAAACAGGCCCTCTCGGCCCTTCCAGTCCGTGCCGAACATCTATTTTCCCCTTAATCAATCCTTTTTAAAGTAGATATCTGTCATTTATTGTATTGCTTTTGTTTTGGGGAGCTTGTTGTTTGTAAAGTGTTTCCCACCATTAGCCACATATCATTGGTGTGAAGCATTTCACAACATTGCAAAAGGAATTACTACAGGGAACTCTTTATTGCTCCTTCCCTCATGCTCTGTTTCCACCATTATCTAATCTTCAGAACTTTAAAAATCACCTTTTAAATCAATTTGTTGACCTCTTTCATATTCTCTCACTTAATATCTTTGTGTCAGCTTATTTATGCACCTTTATCTGTAAGAGCCTCAGTAATTTTATTACCTTGAACGTGTGACAAAAATGTAGATTGCTATTATCAAAGGCTTTCAGGGCCTTCACAGTTGCTGATGTTTCCTCTTTCAATTAAACTACCTTTACCCTGTCTACATAGATCATTAATGTACTTCCAACAATTCTCCCTCTCCATTTGGACCCAGGAACTTGCATTGATCTCATTCATAGTTTCCTTCGAAGCTTGTTATTTCTCCAATGGGACTTAAGAGATGGGATGGTAAAGCAGAAGTAATATTTGATTAAGAGGAAGTGCATTAAAAAGCAAATATCCCTCTGTTAATGAACAGTCATTAAAATGAACCAGAAAAATTGATGAATTTGGATGACTGTTATTCAAAAATTAAGAGCGACTAAAAGTTGATAAATTCAGTGTGTCACTTGAAATCTGTAATATGCAGGTAAAAATTCTTGATATCTTCTGTGACAGACAATCAGAACAGATGATTCAATGGTGTTTGTGCCATTAAAGTGAGCTAGTGTTTGCAGGAATGTTCACCTTTTTCTTGTAACCAGTACTACACCAACATTTTAACATCACATACTGAAACATAAATATTGTGTAGATAGCAGCCAGAGAATACATGTACATGACCTGTCTCAGCAAAGCGATATCAATCAAAGTGCAGTATAGCTGATGTTTGTAATGCATTGTGCTTTTTAAAGCACATTTCAATTTGTACATAATTCCTGTCAACAATCATGATTTTGGAAGCCTTTACAATTCAAATGGGAGCTTTTGTCATTAGGTTCAAACTGTCTTCATATTACTGGGTACGTAAATAAAGTCTCATTAATTGCATACAGCTTGATTGTTGGAAAGTTGGGTGGGATACATAGAAGTAAAAGCAACAATGACCCCTTAGGATCCAGCAATGAGGAAGGAAGCAAAAGTTTGTAATTAAGCTGCTATAAATGTCCTCAAATCCTTTGAAACTGTGGTCTGAGGAACATTTTGAAGCCGCAATAGTTGCTTCTGGAGCCTACTTGGCCAATTAAGCTAGGTTATTTTCACTCATAATGTGGGGGTCAGACAGATCGATGAGGAAGTGTAGTTTCTCATATACTACCCACTGGAGCCAAGTCAACGATTGTTTATTTCAGCTCTTCTGCATCAGGCCAAAACTATTTATCAATACCAGATTTTCTTTTCACTAACAAGCTTTTTAGGATTAAGCGTGTGGTCTGAGGTTGGACTGTACCACAATCCAAAATATGATAGGGTCATTAAAACATAGAATGATAATAGCAAAAAAAAATAATGATCAAACTTGCTCTAAACACTCCCCAAAGCAATATTGCGTGAAGAGCAAGCATTTGCTGAAAATTATTTTTTAACTATGTCTCCCTGGCTGATCACCCAGCAAATGTCTTCTGTTAGTGATTGAAACTGTAAGCTATTTCCCATAGTTGTCACAAAGTTCAACATATAGTTATGCAGAGCATACTTAAAAATACCTTTACATTTTATCATTTTTTTCACCCTGGTGTGTTTCATTTATGATACATTTATTTGGCATTTCTTTTGCAGTGAGTATTTAATGCTGGAGCCTCTCCATAACGGCAGGGTCTCTGACAACCCAAAACAAATCTGTGGCATAACAATGCAGCTACAGCTACATGTTTACCCAGGGACTAGTAACTTCTCAATCTTGATGCAATAAATATGTTTAAAAAACTTATGAAAGCAGTATTAGTCTGGAGACATTTCTTTTGGAAAACTGAATATATTTGCATGGTTTGTAACTTCTCTAGAAAATAATAATAAATAATACAAGACAGAAACAGACCCTTTGGCCCACTATTTCTATGCTGAACACCAAGTATATATCATATTATATCTAGACTATTGCCATTTACTAGCATTTAACTCTCGGACACTTAAGTGTTGTGAGAATAGAAACATAGAAATTAGGTGCAGGAGCAGGCCATTCGGCCCTTCGAGCCTGCACCACCATTCAATATGATCATGGCTGATCATCCAATTCAGTATCCTGTACCTGTCTTCTCTCCATACCCCCTGATCCCTTCAGCCACAAGGGCCACATCCAACTCCCTCTTAAATATGGCCAACGAACTGGCCTCAACTACCTTCTGTGGCAGAGAATTCCACAGATTCACCACTCTCTGTGTGAAAAACGATTTTCTCCTCTCGGTCCTAAAAGACTTCCCCATTATCCTTAAACTGTGACCCCTTGTCCTGGACTTCCCCAACATCGGGAACAATCTTCCTGCATCTAGCCTGTCCAACCCCTTAAGAATTTTGTAAGTCTCTATGAGATCACCCCTCAATCTTCTAAATTCCAGTGAGTACAAGCCAAGTCTATCCAGTCTTTCTTCATATGGAAGTCGTGCCATCCCAGGAATCAGTCTGGTGAACCTTCTCTGTACTCCCTCTATGGCAAGAATGTCTTTCCTCAGATTAGGAGACCAAAACTGTACGCAATACTCCAGGTGTAGCCTCACCAAGACCCTGTACAACTGCAGTAAAACCTCCCTGCTCTTGTACTCAAATCCTTTTGCTATGAATGCCAACATACCATTCGCTTTCTTCACAGCCTGCTGCACCTGCATGCCTACTTTCAATGACTGGTGTATCATGACACCCAGGTCTCGCTGCATCTCCCCTTTTCCTAATCGGTCACCATTCAAATAATAGTCTACCCTCCTGTTTTTGCCACCAAAGTGGATAACCTCACATTTATCCACATTATACTGCCTCTGCCATGCATTTGCCCACTCACCCAGTCTATCCCACTCACCCACTCAAAATGCAGCCTCCTAGCAACCTCCTCACAGCTAACACTGCCCCCCAGCTTCGTGTCATCCGCAAACTTCGAGATGTTGCATTTAATTCCCTCATCCAAATCATTAATGTATATTGTAAATAGCTGGGGTCCCAGCACTGAGCCTTGCGGCACCCCACTAGTCACTGTCTGCCATTGTGAAAAGGACCAGTTCACTCCTACACTTTGCTTCCTGTCTGCCAGCCAGTTCTCTATCCACATCAATACTGAACCATCTATACCGTGTGCTTTAAGTTTGTATACCAATCTCTTGTGTGGGACCTTGTCGAAAGCCTTTTGAAAGTCCAGATAAAACACATCCACTGCTTCTCCCTTATCCACTCTACTAGTTACATCCTCAAAAAATTCAATAAGATTCGTCAGACATGATTTACCCTTCATAAATCCATGCTGACTTTGTCCAATGATTTCACCACTTTCCAAATGCGCTGCTATCCCATCTTTAATAATTGACTCTAGCAGTTTCCCCACTACCGATGTTAGACTAACTGGTCTGTAATTCCCCGTTTGCTCTCTCCCTCCCTTTTTAAAAAGTGGGGTTACATTAGCTACCCTCCAATCCTCAGGAACTACTCCAGAATCTAAAGAGTTTTGAAGAATTATCACTAAGGCATCTGCTATTTCTGGGGCTACTTCCTTAAGTACCCTGGGATGCAGCCTATCTGGCCCGGGGGATTTATCGGCCTTTAATCCATTCAATTTACCCAACATCACTTTCCGGCTAACCTGGATTTCACTCATTTCCTCCATCTCATTTGACCCGCGATCCCCTGCTATTTCCGGCAAATTATTTATGTCTTTCTTAGTAAAGACAGAACCAAAGTAGTTATTCAATTGGTCTGCCATGTTCTTGTTCCCCATGATCAATTCACCCGTTTCTGACTGCAAGGGACCTTCATTTGTTTTAACTAATCTTTTGCGCTTCACATATCGATAAAAACTTTTGCAGTCAGTTTTTATGTTTCCTGCCAGTTTTTCTCTCATACTCCATTTTCCCTTTCCTAATTAAGCCCTTTGTCCTCCTCTGTTGGTCTCTGAATTTCTCCCAGTGTCTGGTAGGCTGCTTTTTTCTGGCTAATTTGTATGCTTCATCTTTTTCATTGATACTATCCCTGATTTCCCTCGTTATCCACGGATGCACCACCTTCCCTGATTTATTCGTTTGCCATACTGGGATGAACAATTGTTGTAGTTCATCCATCCAGTCTTTAAATGCCTTCCATTGCATATCCACCGTTAACCCTTCAAGAATCAATTGCCAGTCCATCTTGGCCAATTCACGTCTCATACCCTCAAAGTTACCTTTCTTTAAGTTCAGGACCCGTGTTTCTGAATTAACAATGTCACTCTCCATCCTAATGAAGAACTCAACCATATTATGGTCACTCTTGCCCAAGGGGCCACGTACAACAAGGCTGCTAACTATCCCTTCATCATTACTCAATATCCAGTCTAGAATAGCCTGCTCTCTCGTTGGTTCCTCCACATGTTGGTTTAGAAAACTATCCCGCGTACATTCCAAGAAATCCTCTTCCTCAGCACCCCTGCAAATTTGATTCACCCAATCTACATGTAGATTGAAGTCACCCATTATAACGGTTTTACCTTCGTTGCACGCATTTCTAATTTCCTGTTTGATGCCATCCCCAACTCCACTACTACTGTTAGGTGGCCTGTACACAACACCCACTAGCGTTTTCTGCCCCTTAGTGTTTTGCAGCTCCACCCATATCGATTCCACATCCTCCAAGCTAATGTCATTCCTTTCTATTGCGTTAATCTCCTCTCTAACCAGCAACGCTACCCCACCTCCTTTTCCTCTCTGTCTATCCTTCCTGAATATTGAATATCCCTGGATGTTCAGCTCCCAGCCTTGGTCACCCTGGAGCCATGTCTCCGTGATCCCAACTATATCATAATTATTAATAGCTATCTGCACATTCAACTCATCCACCTTATTACGAATGCTCCTCGCATTGAGACACAAAGCCTTCAGGCTTGTTTTTTACAACACTCTTGGCCCTTTTACAATTATGTTGAAAAGTGGCCCTTTTAGATTTTTGCCCTGGATTTGTTTTCCTACCACTTTTCACCTCGCTACCTATTGCTCCTATCCTCATTTTACACCCCTCTGTCTCTCTGCTCACACATTTATGAAACCCTCCACTTCTTATTCTCCGTTTGTTTTTTTTTTCTTCTTTCCTCCCTACGTGTTGCGTCTGACTGCTTCTCTTCTCTGCCTCCTGCCTCACAAACGGACTACTTGCCTTCTCTATTTGAGTCCCTCCCCCCAACCGATCTAGTTTAAAGTCTCCCCAGTAGTCTTTGCAAATCTCCCCACCAGGATATTGGTTCCCCTCGGGTTCAAGTGCAACCCGTCCTTTTTGTACAGGTCACACCTTCCCCAAAAGAGGTCCCAATGATTCAGAAACTTGAATCTCTGCGCTCTGCACCAGTCCTTTAGCCACGCATTTATCCTCCACCTTGCTCCATTCCTACTCTCACTGTCGTGTGGCACAGGCAGTAATCCTGAGATTGTTACCTTTGCGGTCCTTCTCCTTAACACTTCCTAACTCCCTAAATTCTCCTTTCAGGACCTCCTCTCTTTTTCTACCTATGTCATTGGTACCTATATGTACCACGACCTCTGGCTCCTCTCCCTCCCATTTCAAGATATCTTGGACACGTTCAGTCACATCCTGGACCCTGGCACCAGGGAGGCAAACTACCATCCGGGTCTCCTGACTGTGTCCACAGAATCGCCTATCTGACCCCCTAACTATAGAGTCCCCTATTACTGCTGCCCTCCTCTTCTTTTCCTTACCCTTCAGACCAACATGGCCAGTTTTTGTACCGGAGGCCCGGTCGCTGTTGCTACCCCCAGGTAGGCTGTGCCCCCCAACAGTACTCAAACAGGAGTATTTATTGCCAAGGTGTACAGCCACTGGGTACTCACTAGTTCCTGCCTCTGCCCCTTGCCTCTCCTAACTGTGACCCACTTTTCTGCCTCCTGTGGTTTTGGAGTGACCACCTGTCTGTAGCTCCTCTCTATGGCTTCCTCACTCTCCCTGACCAGACGGAGGTCATCGAGCTGCTGCTCCAAGTACCGAATACGGTCCATTTGGAGCGCCATCTTGACGCACCTGGTGCAGATGTGAATGTCTGGAGAGCTATCTGACTGCATGACCTCCCACATCTGACATCCAGAACAGTAAACTGCCCTGGCACTCATCCTCCCCCTTACCCTGGATACAATACTATGTACAATACAATGCAAGGATTTTAGCTGAAAGAAATCAGCAGGGATCTGGCTGCCAATCAGCTGCTCCCTTGAGTCGTCTTCCACCAATCAGCGGCTTCCTCAACTGCGAGCTGCGAATGGAACATTACGGATTTGGGCTCCTCCCACTGCAACCGCTCCTGGGCCTCTGTCTATATATAATCTGTATTATATATATATATATTTTTATTTTTTATTTTTATTAAACACAAAATGTTATCCTTTAAACTTTACTACTAAATACTGAACCCTTAACTCCCAGTTAATGTATTAATGAAATGTAAAAATGTAAACCCTCCTATTACATGCCTCCACCATTTTCTCAAGTGGCATGTTCTAGATTTCAGCCACAATCTGGATGAACAAAATGTTTCCTCAGTTCCCTTCTAAATCTTTTATTTATCACCTGAAACCTATGCCCACTGGTCTTAATTTTGAAACCTCCCTAAGCATTCTCTGCTCCAAGGAAAAAATGCATCCTACCCAGTCTCTCCTCATATTCCATCCCATACACTATTCTGCTGAACCTCCTTTGCATTCTCTAAGTGCAGAAGATATTCCTATTATGGCTGAACCAATGTTTCCTTAAGTTGTACAAAAAACTTCCATGCTCTTATATTATATAACCCTGCTAATTAAGAGAAACATCCATTGTATCTTGGGTTACACAAAAAGCTGGAGAAACTCAGCGGGTGCAGCAGCATCTAAGGAGCGAAGGAGATAGGCGACGTTTCGGGTCGAGACGCTTCTTCATCCATTGTATCTTCTTCACCACCCCCTAAACTCACGTGATCACCTTCACATTTCAGTACACCCTATGGAGATTGTGTTTGCCTAATCCTTCATCCACAAAGTAGAAATTTGAGAGATCATTTTGAATCAGTGGCCAGGTTCATAAGATCATAAGGTCATGTGATAGGAGTAGAATTGGCCATTCAGCCCATAAAGTCAACTCCACCATTCAATCATGGCTGAAGAGGTCCTTCTGCAGTTGTACAGAGCCCTAGTGAGACCACACCTGGAGTATTGTGTGCAGTTTTGCTCCCCTAATTTGATGAAGGGCATTCTTGCTATTGAGGGAGTGCAGCGTAGGTTTACAAGATTAAATTCCGGGATGGCGGGACTGTCATATGCTGAGAGAATGAAGCAGCCGGGCTTGTACACTCTGGAGTTTAGAAGGATGAGAGGGGATCTTATTGAAACATATAAGATTGTTAAGGGTTTGGACATGCTGGAGGCAGGAAACATGTTCCCGTTGTTAGGGATAGTCCAGAACCAGGGGCCACAGTTTAAGAATAAGGGGTAAGCCATTTAGAACGGAGACGAGGAAACACTTTTTCTCACAGAGAATTGTGATTGTGTGGAATTCTCTGCCTCAGAGGGTGGTGGAGGCAGGTTCTCTGGATGCTTTCAAGAGAGAGCTGGATAGGGTTCTTAAAGATAGCAGAATCAGGGGATATGGGGAAAAGACAGGAACGGGGTACTGATTGGGATCACATTGAATGGCAGTGCTGGCTCGAAGGGCCGGTTTGCCTACTCCTGCACATATTGACTATTGTCTATTGTCTATTGTCTATCTCTCTGTCCTAACCCCAATATTCTGCCTTCTCCCCAAAACCTCTGTCACCCATACTAATCAAGAAACTATCTATCACTGCCTTAAATGTATCCACTGACTTTGCCTCCACAGCCTTCTGTGGCAAAGAATTCCACAGATTCACCACCACTCTGACTAAATAAATTCCTCCTCATCTCCTTCCTAAAAGAACATCCTTTCATTCTGAGGCTATGACCTCTACTCCTAGGCACTCCCACGGTTTCTAAATGAATGGTAAAATAGTGGTAAAAGAGTGGTAATATAGTGATATGAGCAAGATTTACTAATCCCTGCAATATTTGTGGAATTTACATATCTCCAATAATGCTTTGTTTCACATTGGCAGAGAATAACAGGAAGTAATGTTAGGTATTCCACGCGTCAACCAATATAAAAGGTGCTGATTGAATTCATATCTATACTGGAAAGGGATGGGAGCTACTGCTGAATCAGGCTAAAAATCATTTTCCAGTATTGGGGGCATTCATTGGAATGAGCACCCAATTCCCAGCATTCTGGAAATATAAGCTGGAGTGGTTAAGATCAGGGGGTTGAGATTATACATGCATGGGATCCCAGGACACCTTCCAGGTCTGAGATGAAACACCATAGCCTGGAACCTTTCCTGAGTAGATCAACCTTATTTGGAGTACATTGAGCATTTTTGGAGTCGGTGGGGGTGCTGCAAGCCGGCAGCCTGGCCAGTAGCGTGTTAGATTTTGTTTTTTTAGTGTGTTTTAATGTATGTTTTTAATGTTCCTCTGTGTTTCTTGTGTGGTGTGGGTGGGGGTGTAAGGGGGAAACCGCTTTGGTCTCCTCCTCCATGGAGAGGTGACTTTTTCCATGTCGCCTCCCCCGTGGCCTCCCCCGTGGCCTAACATCGAGGATCGGTGCAGCCTTTCCCAGAGACGTGCCCGGGGTTTTAGCTGCGGGCGCAGCGTGGGCTCTCGTCGCTGAGCGGGCAAGCCCTCGCCGGGACTTGCCGGAGGGGACGCTCCATTCGCTGGCCCACGGCAGCCTGAAGCCGGGGTCTGCAGAGCTCCAGTCCTGGGCCTGGGATCCCTCGTTGGGGACCCGGGAGGAGAAGAGCTCCGACCGCCGACCCGCGGCCAACTTCTACCACGGGCACGGCGTCGACTTACCGTCCGGAGCAGGGTCTCTCGCCGGGGATCCCTGGAGGGGAGCTCGGACTGCTGGCCCTGCGGTCTGCGGTGCTTACGGCTGCAGTGTGGCAGGGACTTTAGATCTTCGACCGCCGGCCTATGGCCCACACCATCTGAAGCCGCGTGCTCCGGTGGGGAGGCACCAATTAGGACTTACTTGGACTTTACCTTGTCTGAACATCTAGACGCCCATAGCGGCGGCTGCGGAGGATTGAGGTCCCGACCACGGGGGAAAATGGAGGAGGACTGGCCAAATTTTGTGCCTTCCACCACAGTGATGAATGCTGTGGTGGATGTTTATGTACATTTTTATTGTGTTTTTGTGTGTTCTTTTTCATTGTACCGCTGCTGGACGATGTGCAAGTGACGAATAAAACTGATAGTGATTGATTGTGATTGTGATTTTGAGGCAGGATATGCTGGGCATTGGAAGGGTCCAGAAGAGGTTTACAAGAATAATCCCGAGGATGATTGGGTTAATGTGTGTTTCAAGGCACTGGGCCTGCACTAGCTGGAGCTTAGCAGGATGGAAAGGGCATCTCATTGAAACTTACTGAATAGTGAAAGTCCTGGACAGAATGGATTTGGAGAGGATGTGGAATGGATGTTGTGCGAGAGTCTAGGACCAGATGGCACAGCCTCAGAATAACAGGAGGCACCTTCAGAAAAGAGTTGACGATGCATTTCTGTAGCCAGAGGGTGGTGAATCTGTGGAATTCATAGCAACAAATGGCTGTGGATACCAAGTCTAAGAGGGATAGATAGATCAGCCGTGATGGAATGGCGGAGTAGACTTGACGGGCCAAATGGCCCATTTCAACTCCAATGACTTATGAACCTATGCCCCTTGAATCTAATTATGTGGCCTAATTATGCTTAAAGACCTCACCAGCACATACAAGGTCAATTAACATATTAATTAAACATATCTGCCAGAATATACACAATGAAGCACATATTTCTCCATGCACACCACCTTTGTCTATCAAATACGACTTATTAACAATACAACTTATGAACTTATGAACATTCTCATCCCTCCACTCTATCACACAATGCCACTATTTCAGCACTCCCAGATCTACTTCTCACACCTTCTGCATATTGTCTTCTTTTCCACCATTGCAGAAAGATCTGTGAACAAAATACAGCAGGCTCTCAACATCTGATTGATACTTTCTTCTGGTTCTTGACATATAACCTTTGTAGTATAATCTTTGATCACCAACAAAGTTGACCATTGTCCTGGAATAATCTGAAGAGGACACTTTGCATTTTTTCCCTCTTTCGACTTATACCTTTGGGAATTTACATATCCCGATCGCTTAGCTTCTTACCCCAGTTTTGAGAAGGTATAGGTAGGAACTATTTTCCCTGGGTGAAAATGTCAAAGACTAGAGGTCATAGCATTAATGTGTGAGGGGCAAAGTTTAAGGGAGCTGAATGGGACAAGTTTTTTTTTGCACAGAGGGTGATGGGTGTCTGGAGCACGCGGATTGGTGGCTGAAGGCAGATGTATGATAGAGGCTTTTTGATAGGTACGGATATGCAAGGAATGGAGGGATATACAGTAGATCATGGGCAAGCAGAGGGGATTAGTTTAAATTGGCATCATGTTCAGTGCAGATATTGTGGGCGAAGGACCTGTTCCTGTACTGTACAGTTCGATGTTCTAATGTGGAGAGAAACATGACAATAACAGAAGTGTTTCCAGCCTCTGGGATGTTTATCACTGTAAAATATAATTGAGGTAATTTCAGGTTATTTTCTGTCACACTCTGCTCAATCCACAGTCACTGTGGGAAGAGTTATGCTAATTATAGCTGCACCATCATCTGACACCTACAGTTCACTTACACCCTTCAGTTGTTATCAGTGCAATACTTCATAAATAATATCCCAATTTCGAGGCCAAGATGTGACAGTTCTGTTCCAGTTAAACTGGAAGTGAGTTCCTCTTCTCTCCAACTATTTATACAGGAATATGGTCAAAGTCTGTTGACAGAGTAAATGTTCTGAAAAGGTTGAAAAGGTAAATTAAAAAGATGAATAAGATGAAATAGCATGAAAAAGATGAAATGAAAATGAAATAAGATGAATAACATGAAAAAATTATAAACCTCAAAATTGTGTTTCCCGAGTTTTTGGAAGTCCTAATTTTGCAGCTTCAAAAAGTTAATCTTATTTTATTTAATCAATAAAAGGCTACTCTGAACCATGATGTGTAGAAAAGTTAGTGGCATTAAGGTTCAGAATTTGTGACGGTAAAAAATATACTCTAGTTTTACAGAGGGATAAGGATCGGCTTTGCCATTTTTCAAAGTCTGTCAGAGGGGAAGAGGCCTATTCACTGTTGAGGCCTCACTTTACCTTACTCGGCACTTCCTATGGACAGTTAACAGCCCTTCATATTTGCTCAGAGATTTCAACATAGGTGGGGACCACAAGCAATTTTCTAAGGCAACAGTGCAGATCCAGCATGATTTGGCACAGTGAAAGGTCGGGAAGGGAGAGGGGGAGGGGGGGGGGGGGGGGGGGGGGGTGTTCTATGCATTAGAACTGGTTGACATGAACTATCTTTCATTATAATTATTTTTTATTGTTAGTGGCAGCTCCATAATGATTCATCTTTTCCCCTTCCCTTGGAATTAACGATTAATGCCCACATGCTGTGCAAATGTTCTTAAGTCCTTTTTAATGACTTATTAACAAGTCAGGTTGAGTCAAGTCAAGTTTATTGTCACATGTACAAGTACAGTGACATGAAATACAATGAAAAGCTTGTAGCAGCATCGCAGGCACGCAGACTCAGGATCATTTGCTCAGGAAACGTGGTCATTTGCTCAGGATTTACACAACACATTAATTTCCTCCATTAAAATAGGGGTGGAGGTATTTCTGGGGATTGGCAATGATTATGGGATATTAAAAACCAGGAAGGATCCCATTAAAATATTGAAAGTGGATGTTTTTCATCCTATTGGCAACTTGGTTGTGTTTGCAAAAGGAGCACTTAAAGGACAAGTTCGGTCAACCCGGATCATCTTGAAGTTCCTGTCTCAACTTTTCCAGTGGATTATCTGTCCAGCGTCAGTTCACTTAGTACAACATGGAAACATCTGGTCGGGAGACTTATTTGAGTTTTTTTCCCCTGTTATTAATCATCACCCTTGCCTAATGGACCTTAAACTCCGTGTGCGGTCGGGGCGTCGAAGGTCGAGAAGCCGAAGCAATGAAGCGGAAGCCAAGATACTGAACGGAAATGACGGTGAAAAGCCAAATAACCGAATGGACACGACGGCGAAAAGCCAAATAACCAAACGGATGCGACGCCAAAAAGCCAAATAACCGAATGGGCGTGATGCCGAATACCAAAATAACATAGAAACACAGAAACATAGAAAATAGGTGCAGGAGTAGGCCATTCGGCCCTTCGAGCCTGCACCGCCATTCAATATGATCATGGCTGATCATCCAACTCAGTATCCTGCCTTCTCTCCATACCCCCTGATCCCTTTAGCCACAAGGGCCACATCCAACTCCCTCTTAAATATAGCCAATGAACTGGCCTCAACTACCTTCTGTGGCAGATAATTCCAGATAATAACCTAACGGATGCGACGTGGAAAAGCCAAATCACCTAACGGACATGACGCCGAAAAGCCAAATAGCCTAATAGACGCGACACCGGAGAGAAGGAATGGGTGACGTTTCGGGTCATGACCCTTCTTCAAACTGAAATGAACTCTCGTCGGTGAGAGTACTTGTGATTGACTGAAGAAGGGTCTCTACCCGAAACGTCATCTATTCCTTCTATCCAGAAATGCTGCCTGTCCCACTGAGTTACTCCAGTTTTTTATGTCTGTCTTCAATTTCAGAGTTAAATAAAAAACACAGAGTGCTGGAGGAACTCAGCGTGCTAGGCAGCATCTGTGGAAGGAATGGATTAGGAGTTCAATAGGAAGGAACTGCCGATGCAATTGTCTTTGCAAAACGCCAAATGATTCCGGGAATGCCAAGAGAGAGAGAGAGAGAGAGAGAGAGAGAGAGACAGAGCAAGAGAGCGAGATAGATAGGTAAGAGGGAGAGAGAGAGAGTGAGGGAGGGAGGGAGGGAGGGAGGGAGGGAGGGAGAGAGGGAGGGAGAGAGGGAAGGAGAGAGGGAGGGAGAGCGGGAGGAGGAGAGAGGGAGGGAGAGAGAATGGGAGAGAGAGAGGGAGAGAGGGAGGGAGGGAGAGAGGGAGGGAGAGAGGGAGAGGAGAGGGAGGGAGAGAGGGAGGGGAGAGAGGGAGGGAGAGAGAGGGAGAGAGAGGGAGAGAGGGAGGGAGAGGGGGAGGGACAGAGGGAGGGAGAGAGGGAGGGAGAGAGGGAGGGAGAGAGAGAGGGAGAGGGAGAGGGAGAGGGAGAGGGAGAGGGAGAGAAAGAGGTAGACAGATTCCAGCCTCTTAACCCCAAGCACCGTGGTAAATCAACACTTACAAAAATAATCCACTCTATGATCTTTGGCAGTCCAAAAGCGGCGAAGGAAAATTAAAGATCCCCCCACTCTCCCGTCTCCCCCGGCCAGTGATGTGATGGATGCATGGGTCTGGACCAATTGCTGACAAGGTCTCGGACAAATCCTATCCCCGGAGAAGTTATGTCTGTTATTTGGCTATTCAGCGTCGTGTATTTGGCTTTATCGGCATTGCGCCAGTTCAGTTATTTGACTCTAGGGTGTCGCATCCGTTAGGTTATTTGGCTTTTCAGCATCGCGTCCATTTGGTTATTTGGCTTTTCGGCGTCGCATCCATTCAGTTATTTGGCTTTTCTGCGACGTATCTGTTCGGTATCTTGTCTTCCACTTCTTCACTTCGGCTCCTCATCCTTCGACGCCCCATCCGGGTACCCTTAAACTCAGAATCTTGCTCAGTGATTTCAGTAGGCAATTAAGAGTCATCCAAATTGCTGTGGATCAGGATACACAAGTAGACTGTAATGTTGGAGGAGTTACTTCCTTGAAGGGCGTTAATGAACTAGATGGACATTTGAAACAATGTGGTAGTTTCTTGGCCAGTATTACTGAAACCAACAATTTGTGCTATATGCATTTGATTAACTTATTAGCTGCCATGGTGGAATTCAAATGCATGACATTGAGTCATTCATCCAGGCCTTTTGATTACCAATCCAGAAATGTAATCAGAAAGGTGCAGATGAAGTGGGAGCCACAGAGAAAATGACTAGCAGTTATTTACACCCTTCCTTTGGAGTTTCTGCCAATCATCTACCAGAGTTGTACTTTGAAGATTAAGTTCACCCTTATGGGAATTCCATCACTGGGCTCAGTCTTGGCCTACTTGACATCAATGCCTGATAGAACTCAAACCAACTCGATTTTTATCAAACAATTGGGAAGAGGCACAATCAAAATGACAATAAAACTGACCACAGCAGAGCCAGTCCAAGGTGAAGAACAACATGAGGGAACATTACCTCCTTGCCCTCATATTTGTTTCGAACATTTTTGACACAATGCTGCATGTACCCTCAACAGCCCACAGAGGAGAGGAGCTAAGCTTCGGGTCTACGTCCAGCAAGAAGATTATATGAAGCACCTTATGCTCTATTAGTGGAAAAGGTAAGACCTTTTTTTCACCCAGTTTTATTCCACCAGGGAGGTCTTACCTTCCACTACCTGCAACCTCCGGCAACCACCTTCAACTAGCATCGCAACCGGCTTTGACTAAAAAATTTACCTATTTTAAAAAGGGCAACCTATTTTTGGTCGCGGCCGGTTTTGAATTTTTTTAAATTATCGCCGGAACATAGAAGAAGCGGAAAGCACTTTTGACCATTAGGGAGACTGACAAAAACCTCCGGGAACCTCCGCGAACCGCACAGAAACCTTGGGTGGGGCGCAAAGTCTCCAGAGGTTTCCGTTCAGGTTTCCTAAGTGGTTCAGGGACATAACTCCTTAAAACCCCCTTAAACACCATTGCAGCATTCTTTCCTTACTTCTCTAAAATAATTAGTGGAGGACACACTGCTGCCTCATTTCTTCTCAACATAAATTAATTGTATGACATTTTTGGGTCTAGAGTTTGTTTCCTTTGCTGCACAGCCAGGTGCAGCAAAATTCAATTTTTGTGGAACTGAGTTGATGAAAGAAAAAAAATCTACTTGTGAACACAATCCTCAGGGAAATATAAAATGTCTTAAAACTGGCAAAGTTGATCAGACATTTTCATTGGTGTCATCTGCACAGCGGAACAGTGGAGTGTGACTCACGGTTGTCTGACACTCTTCACATTAACAACATCATGATTTACAGCCTCGGTAATATGTTGAAAGTAAACATCAACCATTTGAAGCCTCATCGATTGAAGGTTGGCCCATTGGCGACAACATCGTCTTTCTGCTGAGTTTGTTAAGATGTTAAAACTACTTGTGAGGTCTTTTGCAGGTTTAAGTGCCCGTGACTCAGGCAGTAGTTCAATGCAGTGTATCAATAACTTCAAAGAGGGCCGCTCAGGGTGCGGGAGGAAGTGCCCAGGGCATACAGTGTCCCAATCCTTTCGTTAACCATCTTCACTGCTTCCTTTCCTCGATGAACAAAAAAGCAGTAATGTGTCACACTACAAAATGAGTATTGTAAATAGCTTCCTCAGAATGCAGCTCTCATGGTGTGATAATATGTGCAAGCTGTTATTGTTTTTATTGTGAAGTAAAGGTTATTAACTATTCAAGTGGAGTGTATTCACAGTTGAAGGTGTGAGTGGACTTCTATCATCTTGAAAAAGCGTGTTTGGCTGTTCCTGCTTTGACATTCCAGACAATGTCAGCTGTTTTGTTGCCTTGTAGATGGCACTGTGTCCTGAGCATTTCCTTGGGTTGTTGTCAACCATTCTGGTAGGAGTGGAGTGAACACAATTCCAATATCACGTTCTGTACAAAAATCCCTATGCTATCTTCATTACCTTGCCGAATAACATTCTATTCACTTGAATTGTTGCAAAATGATGTTTTAGTGTAGGAAAGAACTGCAGATGCTGGTTTAAACCGAAGATAGACACAAAAGCTGGAGTAGCTCAGCGAGACAGGCCGCATCTCTGGAGAAAAGGAATGGGTGACGTTTCAGGTTGAGACCTTTCTTCAGACTCGTTAGGAATAAGGAAAACGAGAGATATAGACGATGATGTAGAGAGATAAAGAACAATGAATAAACGCTATGCAACGTCCCCGTTGGATTGCAACCTTGTCATGGTTGGGGAGCTTGTGTGTCTCAGTGACCCCTAGAGCTATGCCAGCGGTAGATTCGTCTCCTGTTTGGGTCTCCCATGCTGGACAGGTCGAAGGGTAGAGGTGAGATGAAGAGCGATCCACTGGTCCAGGTTGGGGGTTGAGCACAGGGCTAACAACCCTGTCTCGTAAAACAAATATGTTACGGATACAGCCACTGAAGGAATCAACACTACTGGGCGTGATGCACTTCCAGGGCTATCGATGGTTGCTATGATGAATGTCAATGGTGCAAGCCGAAAGTAAGCCACTGGCAGGAAGGTGGACGTTCTAAATGCCAAACATAAGACTAGGATAGGTTTTTGGAATGTACGAACAATGTACGACAGAGGGAGACGAGATCAGGGAGACTTAGGACCAGCACAGGGGAGACAGTGTTGTACTCAGGAAGGGATGCGGAGAATAAGAGAGAAGGAGTAGGCATCGTTTTAAAGAAAGGAGTAGAGAATAGTTTGATAGAGTGGGAACCTGCCAATAGTAGACTCATGAAGATCAGAATGGGGGGGGGAAGCAAATTAATACAACCATTATCCAGTGTTATGCTCCAATAAACGATAGTGATGATAGTGTTAAGGATGAATTCTATGAGCAACTACAGGCTGAGTTAGAAAACACACCAAGACATGACATGAAGATTGTGATGATAAACTGAATGCCAAGGTTGGAAACAACAACACAGACCAGGAAAGAGCTATGGGGAAAAAAGGGCTGCGATACTATGAATGAGAATGGAGAGAGACTAATAGAACTCTGCACCACTTACAACCTAGTAATTGGAGGGACCCTCTTTCCACACAGACATCCACAAACTGACATGGTACTCTCCAAATGGAAAGGATAAGAATCAGATAGGCCACTTGATGATTAATGGCACATGGAGACGCTCATTACTTGATGTTAATGTTAAATGGGGAGCGGATGTTGGTAGTGACCACCTAGTCCTGGCTGTTCTCAAAGTAAAACTGAGGAAAACAGGGAGCAAAAAGACAGGCAGGCAACAGTTTGACGTTGAGAAACTACATGACCCAAAAGTGAATGGCTCTTTCGTGTTACAATTAAGGAACAGGTATCAGGCAGCAGATATGGACAATCACACAGAGCCAAATGCAAATGATATTAATACTGTGTAGGAACAAACCAAAATAGCTTACGTGAAAATCAGTGAAGCCTACCTGGGGTTTAAGCAGAAGACAAAAAAGGAGTGGATGACTGAAGACACATGGCAAATCATTGAAAATAGGAGAACATTAAAGAAGTCCAAATGGCTGCAAGAAAGATACAAGGTGTAGTACCAAGAAGCAAACAAAGCAGTTCAGAGGAAAGCCAGAGCTGACAAACGGGCGTACCGGGAAGATCTTGTTAATCAAGCAGAAGATGCAGCTGAGAAAGGGGAGCAAGGGAAGGTCTACAAGATAACCAAGATAATCAGTGGCAAAAATAGTCGAACCATTTAGACACCAATTGTAGACAAAAAGGGCCGACTCCTAACAACAGAAGCAGAACAAGAAGCTCTGTTGTTCTGCTTCTGTTGAATAGAGCACCGCCCATAATAAAGGCTAACACCCAACAAGCAGAGGATGACCTGGACACTAGCACTGAACCACCAACTAAGGAGGAAATTGTTACAGCCATTAATGGCCCTGTCTCACGGTGCGAGTTGACCCACGAGGTACCCCGAGTGACAGACTCGTGGTTGTGCACGAGACTTCAAGTTTATGATCAAGTGTGTAACCGAGTTCCCACGGGTATGTCATTGCTGCGATGCTCCAACTTCCTCTCCCGAGTTACCAAGTTCCTCTCCCGTTACTCTTGAGCCAACCGTGAATGAAGGTATGTTTTAATAAAGCAACAATGTTAAAATACATCTCCATCCTGTGGCTTTGAGTTATTTCAGCGCGGCGGCATCTATTGATATGACCTACAAAGGGAAAATGAGCATTCCTCCAGTAACCAATAACGTGGTAAGTGCATTTCTTGTTGTTTTATGTTTTTTAATACTTTTTTGCAATGGATCTCTATTTTAAATAATTTTAAAAAAGGAAGCAGCTCGGGTGACTGACATTGAGCGGCCGCCGGGACCCGACAGCAGACACACACACACACACACACACACACACACACACACACACACACACACACACACACACACACACGCACACACACACACACACACACACACACACACACACACACACACACACACACACACACAGGAGCACACATATGTATGGACACAATTACACACACACACGCACACACACACATGCACACACACACAGATACACACAGACAGCAGGACTGGCCGCGACTTCAGAGGAAGGAAGCAGCTCGGGTGACTGAATTTGAGCGGCCGCCGGGACCCGACAGCAGACACACACACAGATACACACAGATACACACAGATACACACACACAAACACACACACACACAGACACACACACAGACACACACACACACATATGTGGCGTTTCTGCTCGGGACCCTTCTTCAGACAATCCAATGTCCCATAATATATTCTTTAAATATTAAGTTTTCTGTTGAAAGTGTGGTGCCGTGGTTACGGGTTGTCGGAAGGAAGATGATGAGGTCTGGTACAAGTTGACTTTGTTTTCAGTAATCAGGCCTCCGTGTTGGCAGATGCCTGGTTGATCGAGCGCTCATACAGTTGCGAGCGAGCGAGGTCCATATATAGGAGCAAGGAACGCGAAGCCTCTGAGGGTTCATTGTTCCCCTGGTTTGGATTGCTCCCAGGAGAGCGGGCACAAAGAAAAATTTAGGCATTTTTCTGTGGAAGGGGGAGGGCAGTATAAAATCGAAAGCATTGTAACAGCAGCACTCTCCCCAACACGAAACACAGCGCAGCGTAAACAATTAAACAGCTTCACTTTTAAAAGCAAAGACACACGTTAAATTTCATGGCCCCAAGAAATCGCCTCTCAATTGCTTCGGGGTTGGAATTGAAATATATATAATATATATAATATGTATATACATATTATACTACTTTGGTTCAGTCCCTTTCAGATTATAAAAAAGTTCCCACGATAGACTCACGAGACACTAAGGTAAACGCACGGGCCATTACGTTACTGCAACGAGTTTAAATGTTTCCATTTTTAACTTGAACAGTTAATTTGACTCGTGGAAAAAATCAAACATGTTTTTTTCAAATCAAACATGTTTGATTTTTTTCACGAGTTAACAAGTTTCCCGAGTACCTGCCGTTAGCGCCACGAGTGGACAAGTTGAACGCGCGAGTTCCGACGTTGCTGCTATGTTCATCGTACGTGACCACCACGAGTGAAAACTCGGGGTCACTCATGGGCCAACTCGCACTGTGAGACAGGGGTTTTAGTCTCTCAAAAGTGGAAAAGCCCCTGGCCAAGATAACCTCAATGCAGAACTGTTCAAGGCAGACCCAGAACTTGCAGCTGACGTATTTGTACCACTTTTCACAGCTATTTGGGAAAGGAATGATATCTGATGACTGGTCAGAAGGAGTCATCATTAAGATACCAAAGAAAGGCAACTTAAGAGAGTGTAACAATTGGAGAGGGATCACTCTTCTGTCAATTCCAAGACAGTTACTGGCAAAGATTAGTATACAACATATCTCAGAAGTAGTAGACAAGCAGCTCAGGAAAGAACAGGCAGGATTTTGTGGTGGGAGGGGATGCATTGACCAGATATTTGCCCTTCGTAACATTATAGAACAGTGCACAGAGTGGCAGAGACAGATATACATCAACCTTGTTGATTTTGAGAAAGCATTTGACAGCACCCACCGAGTCAGCCTCTGGGGCATACTACGAGTGTATGGGATCCCACAGCCTCTGGTCGAAGTCATTAAGAGCTTCTACGCTAACATCTCTTGCAGAGTGGGGAACAGTAACCACACATTCCAGGTGAAGACAGGAGTCCGACAAGGGTGGGTGATGTCGGCGCTACTCTTCAATATTGTTATTGACTGGGTGATACGTCAGACAACCAGAGACCAAGCAAGACTCATACGAAGGACCCTCTTCTCAGCGATGGAAGACCTTGATTTTGCTGATGACTTGGCTCTGGTCTCCCACACTCACAAGCACATGCAGGAAAAAACATCCTGTCTCAGTGACTTTGCATAACAAATTGGCCTGAAGATAAACCAGAAAAAATCTGAAGTAATGACACGAAACATCCAAAACCCATTGACAATCCAAGTGAATGGAAATGATCTTGCCATAACTGAGGAGTTTACCTATCTTGGTAGCAACGTCAGACACGATGGCAGAGCGCACAATGACATCAAGAACCGGCTAAACAAGCCTAGGAATGTTTTCAGAATGCTAAACAATGTATGGAGGTCCCAGCAATACAGCTCAAAGATCAAGCTGAAGTTATATCAGAGCTGTGTCCTCTCCACCCTCCTATATGGCTCGGAATGCTGGAGAATGACAGTGAACGACATCAACCAGCTGTCAGTCTTCCATACTAAGAACCTGAAAAGCATCCTTAGAATATTTTGGCCAAACACCATATCCAACCAAGATCTCCTTGCTCAATGCCAACGAGAGAGCATGGACACCATCATCAAGGCGCTGGAACTGGTTTGGCCATATACTGAGAAGAGAACCAGACAGCATCCCAAGAATAGCCCTGCACTGGATACCGGAAGGGAAAAGGAAAAGAGGGAGAGCCAAAACCACCTGGCGTCGGACTGTAGAGGAGGAAATGAAAACAATGGACCTGACCTGGTGCAGTGTCCAGAAGCTAACTCAGAACAGACAGGAATGGAGGACCTTCGTTACTGCCCTACATGCCAGCAGGCAAAATAGACAGTAAGTAAATAAGTAAGTAAAAAAGTAATGATGATAAAGGAAACAGGCCATTGTTAGCTGTTTGTGGGGTGAACATGAGAAGCTAGTGGGAGAGGGATAGAGAGAGTGGGAATGCCAGGGCTACCTGAAGTGATAAAAATCAATATTCATACCACTGGTCTGTAAGCTGCCCAAGCGAAATATGAGATGCTGTTCCTCCAATTTGCATTTGACCTCACTCTGACAATGGAGGAGACCTAGGACAGAAAGGTCTGCGTGGGAATGGGAAGGAGATTTAAAGTGTTTAGCAATCGGGAGATCATGTAGGTTCAGGCTGCTGAGCGAAGGTGTTCAGCAAAAATGATCGCCCAATCTACGTTTGATCTTGCCGATGTATGAATCCACATCTTCAACAACGGATATAGTAGATGAGGTTGGAAGAGGTGCAAGTGAACCTCTGCTCAACCTGAAAGGATTGTCGGGGTCTCTGGACAGAATCGAGGGAGGAGGTATGGGGACAGGTATTGCATCTTCTTTGTTAAATATTTTTATTACTTGTAAATACTTATTAATAGAATATACTTCTTACATATATTCGTAATATTATTAATATTAACATTTAAGACATTTAACATTTAGATCACGCACCTTTAACATTTATGATTAAAATAAATGGTAAAATAGAAAAACGGGGACAATGGAGATTTAATCCACAAATTTAAAAAAACAAAGCAACTCAGGAATATATTATAGAACAGATCAAGATTTTCTTTGAAATAAATGATAAACCGGAAATATCTTCTTCCTTATTATGGGAAACTTTTAAAGCATATGTCCGTGGAATTATGATTTCTTCTCAAGTATTTTATAATAAAAAGAATCGGAGGGATCAACAGAAACTGGAAAAGGAGATTAAACAATTAGATACGGAGAATGCAGCTAACCCATCCATAACAATACATAATAAAATTGCAGCAGTGAAATATAAATAAATAAAATAAATTAAATAGAATATATTCAGATCTGAGAGTGGTAGAGCTCAACATGTCAATACACTAAACAATTACAGTTTGAATTTGGAGATAAACCTCAAAAATTATTGGCTCGCCAATTAAGGAAGATGGAGGGAGAAAAAATAATCCATAGGATTAAATCACATAATGGCGAACCCCTAGTACAACCTAAAGATATTAATGAGAGATTTTTGCAATATTATAAAAATTTATACTGAGCTGAAACGACAGAAAACAGGATAGGAATAGAAGCATTAAAAAAAATGTAATCTGAATGGGTTGGATTCACAAAATAGAGAATTATTAAATGCTGAAATTTCAGTAAAAGAAATAGAAGAATCTATCAGATCATTAAAAAATGGTAAAACACCGGGACCAGATGGTATTGGCTCGGAATTTTATAAAACATTTTATGATCTGATTGCACCACGCTTGAAGACACTCTATGAATATATCTATACCCAGCAGAAACTACCAGAAACGTTAACTGAATCTATTATAACACTTATATCTAAAATAGACAAAGATCTGGATGACCCAGGATCATTTAGAGCTATAGCTCTTTTAAATACTGATCAAAAGATATTAACTAAAATATTAGCACAAAGGCTAAGTACAGTTATTAATGAATTAATTCACCCCGATCAAACAGGATTTATACCAAAACGATATTCCTCATATAACCTGAGATGCGTTTATTCAATATTATATATTCGAAAAGAGGTATTAATAAAGATCTAGTAGTTATTTTGTTAGATGCGGGGAAAGCCTTCGACCAGGTGGAATGGTCTTACTTGTTTTCGGTTATGGAAACTTTTAAGTTGGGAGAGAAGTTTATTACTTGGGTCAAATTATTATACACTAATCCAACAGCCATAATAATAACAAATCAAATGCTATCAACTAAATTCAATCTATCTCGAGGCTGCAGACAAGGTTGCCCTTTATCCCCACTACTGTTTGCACTTGCAATAGAACCATTAGCTCAACATGTGAGATCACATCCTGAAATATATGGGTATGATACCAGAGATACTGAAAATAAAATCTCCTTATATGCGGATGATGTATTACTTTATATTACAAAACCGGAAATTAGTATCCAAAATTTATTAAAATTAATAACTGAATTTGGATCTTTTTCATGATGTAGTATTAACTGGAATAAAAGTGAACCCTTGCCAATAATGGTAAATAACTTACATATATTGCAACAATTTCCTTTTAAGATAGCAAACAAAAAAATTAAATATCTTGGAATTTATGTAACAAAAAGATTCGATTCTTTATTTAAATCCAACTTCCCACTTATTGAATAAATTAAATAAGAACATTTTATATTGGAAAACACTACCTATCTCAATGCTAGGTAAAATTAATGCAATAAAAATGATTTTTCTTCTGCAATTACTATATCTTTTCCAATTGATTCCGATATATCTTCCTAAAAATTTCTTTAGGAAGGTGGATTATTTAGTTACCAACTTTATCTGGGATTATAAGAGCCATAGAATAAATAAAAAAACATTTATGTAAATCAAAAATAAATGGAGGTCTAGCACTACCAAACTTTATGTTTTATTACTGGGCAGTTAATATTAAAAATATGAATTTTTGGTTAGTAGAGACAGATAAACAACCAATTTGGTTAAAAATGGAAAAAGAAGATTGTTCGCCTTTTGAAATTAGTTCAATATTATTTGCCAATATTAATCTAGGTAAGAAAACCTATTGCGAAAACCCTATAATAGAAAGTGGAATACGTAACTGGAAACAAATAAAGAAAACATTAAAATTGGAATGTATACCACTAGCCCTTACCATTGTAAATAATGTTACATTTAAACCCTCAATGATGGACAAAGGCTTTTCACAATGGAAAAATAATGGAATTAATAAGACGGGAGATCTCTATAGGGAAATTTTTTTCCTTTCATTTCATGAATTACAAAAAAATTATGGATTACATTCAAAAGATTATTTTAGATACTTACAAATTAGAGACTATGTAAAAGCAAACACACAGGAAATTAGAAATAGAAAGACAGAAATTTTAGATGAATGTCTAAATAAACATCCGAACACAGAAAAATTGATATCATATATTTATAATATTTTACTGGAAAATGATGTCCCATTGACAGAAATATATAGACAATCATGGGAAAACGAATTAGGCCAAATTATTAGACCAGAAGTATGGGATGAAAGTTTACAACATATACACCACTGTTCGTTAAATGCTAGACACTCTCTTATACAATTTAAAATATTACATAGACTGCATTACTCAAAATCCAAACTACATAGTATTTTTTCAAATGTATCTGCCATATGTGTTAAATGTCAGCACTTAGAAGCTAACTTGACACACTCATTTACAAATTGTGTAAAAATTACAAAAATTTGGACAGAAATATTCAGGATAATTTCGAATGTTGTTAATATGAATCTGATTCCTGATTGAAAGTTAATAATACTGGGAATACTGGAAACAGATCAATTAATAACAACGAATCAAATAATTTTTATTGATTATAGTTTAATATTTGGAAAAAAATTAATATTGAAATTCTGGAAAGGTCCTACATCCCCCACAATCAAAATGTGGATTACAGGAATGTTGGAGACACTCCATCTGGAAAGATTGAGGCTTGTCCTAATGGACAGGTTGGATCTTTTCAGAGGAATATGGTCTCCATACATTGAATATCTAAAGGGTCAAAGTGGCTCAGTGCGAGAGCCTGACTGAAGCCTGAATAATGGAATAGATGAAGAAATACGTATAACAAATCATGGATATATCTCCAACGATGGATAACTTTTTAATACTCCATTCACTTCTTTATTTTTGATTTCTTATTTCTATGTTATTTTTTCTCTATCTTTTCTTACTTGTAAAAAAAAAATGTATAGAAATGGTATTGCATCTTCTGCGGTTGCTGGGGAAGGTACCTGGGGAAGGGGTGGTTTGAGTGGGAAGGGATGAGTTAACCAGGGAGTTGCGGAGGGAACGGTCTCTACAGAATGCGAAAAGGGATGGAGATGAGAAAATGTGGCTGGTGGTGGGATCCCGGTGGAGGTGGCGGAAATTTCAGAGGATGATGTGTTGTATTCGATGGCTGATGGGGTGGAAGGTGAGGACAAGGGGGACTCTGCAGCTGTTTTGACGGCTGATGTGATGTTATCAAAGTTACCGAGCAAAGTAACTTAATTTATTGATATGCTGAGGGCCATATAACATCCATTAACAAGTCTTATGCATTCCCCTCATCTATGTATATTTGCATGTCCAGCAAGTGATAGCATTGATATCATGACGTGAAAATTCAAGTTCAAGTTTATTGTCATAAGCACAAATGTAATCTTGCTTGCAGCAGCATCATATTGACTCAAACACATAAAAAATAAATTACCCAAAAATTACACCTAAAATTCTAAAAGAAAGAAGAATGCAAAAAGCAAGAAAATAATGCAAAAACATTAAAAAAAAACAAGTCCATAGTTGTGCAAGATGATTAGAGTTGTGTAGGATGTTTCAAGAACTTGATGTGGGAAAGTAGCTGTTCCAAAAAACCTGTTTGTGAGGGGCTTCACCCTTCTGATCCTCTTGCCCAAACTGCGAGAAGAATGCAAGGCCCAGATGCTGGGATATTTGATGATCAATGCAACTTTCTAGAGGCAACACCCCATGTAGATTACTCGGATGGAGGAGAGGACCGTGACGTACCACGTCACATTTCCTGTAATCTGTTGGAAGATAGATTGCTGAATGTGGCTGCATCCTACCTGCCATAATGTACTTGCATGCTGACAAAAGATGGCTTTTGAAAGATGAAAGGTATGGGAGGTTAATAAAACATGACAGCAAGATTGGTTAATGAAGTTGTCCACTATTTATTTGCAGGGAGGAATGGGCTCAAAGCCCTGTGCGAGGTTTGTGTTGTCTGTATTCAAAGCCACTTGCACTGCCATTGCATATAAGAATGAAAGTGCCTTGAGTGTTTCATTTTACATATCCATCAGCTTCTTGGTGGGCTGCTCTTTTAGTCTCCTCTTATTCTTCCCCCTCTCATTCTTGGGCAGTCCCACAGAGGCAAAATTGACTTGCTTTCAATCCAGTTCCATGGTTTCTGTTTGCCCAAGAACATAGGAGACAGCAGAATGTAGTGGACAGTGCCCAATTCATCCCCACCAGAAGAGAGATGTACAGGTGACACTGCCTCCATAAGGTAGCTAATATCATCAAAGACCCATAAAGCCCTGGCCATACTTTCATCTCTCACCTGTTATCAGGAAGAAGGTACAGGCCTCTATCCAACATGACAGATTAAAGGACAGGTTCTTCCTATCATTCAATCGACTCTTGAACCACACTGTACAACCCTAACCCTCACCCTCACCTCAGCAGTGAAGTGGACCTTGTATAATGTTGTGACACATACTTTTGTTAACACTATTATGATTTAGTTACCTATTGATAACTTATCGTTATTTTGATAATTTATATTTATTTGTTGTGTTGTTATGTTAACGTGCATGTAAACCTGCAGCAAATAAGAATTTTATTGTTCTATTCCCGATGCATATGACAATTAAATCTTTTTACCTTATGATATCTGAGGTGGTTGATGTGGTCGTGCACAATCTGAAGATTCTGCCACAGATGGGGCAGAAGATGCTTGTTAAAGCAGGAGGTGGGTAGTTTGTGAACACCTTCTGGCCATCTATGCTGGCTGCTATGAGCTCCTGACACTTGCTTTGGTTGCAGCCAGGGTGTACCTGATGGGCCGAATGGCTTCTATCTGCACTGTAGTAAATAAGAAAGTAGTTTTAAATTTGAAAGTGCTTTGAAATGTCAATATAAGGTCGCATTTACAATATGTTCAAAGTAACCTTCCTTTGTAAAGAGGATTGCCTGCAAGCAACTAATACACCTGACATAAATGTTGAAGTCAGCTAGCTGATACAACTACACTTTGGCAGTTGTTGATTCCCTTTATCTTCCAAATCCAAATGCACCACTGCATTAAAACATATATTCCTATGGCATCGCATTATGATCACCTCAGTGGTCGATGCCCAGTAAAACATAACAGCTAAAATCCTCTACATCAGCAGTCAGCTACAGGAGCCTCCAAACAATGAAACATGTGGTCCCAATCACAGAATCTAAGTGGAGCAGCGTATAAGTGCCCTGTGTCACCTCTGATATGCTACAAGCTATTACACAATCTGGGCGGCTCGGTGCCGCAGCGGTAGAGTTGCTCCTCATCAGCGCCAGAGACCCAGGTTTGATCCTGACTATTGGTGCTGTCAGTACGGAGTTTGTACGTTCTTCCCATGATCTGCATGGGTTTTCTCCAGGTTCTCTGGTTTCCTCCCACACTCCAAAGACATACAAGTTTGTAAGTTAATTGGCTTGGTATAATTGTAAGTTGTCCCTAGCATGTGCATTGATAGTGTGAGTGTGCGGGGATCACTAGTCGGCGTGGACTCGGTGGGCCGAAGGGCCTGTTTCTGCACAGTATCTCTAAGCTAAACTAAACTAAACAATCATTTGTAGACTCATACAGCACAGAAAAAGGCCTTTCAGGCCACCAAACCCACACTAATCATCAAATACATACTTACATTCAGCGCATGTTATTCTCCCACATACCCTTCACCTGCACCAGATGTTACCTTCCATCTCACACTGCCAGCGTATTACATTGGCCAATTAATTTACCAATTTTCACATGATTGGCACACGGGAGGAAACCTAGTTACCCAGGAAAACCCCATGCGGTGTCAGGGTGAAGGTGCCATCTGTTATAAGTAAATACTGCCACATCCTTTAACCTGGGAACTTTCAGAGATGAACGTTCAAAACTAGCCTTCACCAACGTTTTACTTATACAACAATATAATGATTCATATTATCCTCTAATCCTGCTGGAAAATACTCAATGCGCAGGCTCAGAAAAAAAAAACTTCAGCGTCTGAAAGTCTGCTCCACATATGGGAAAAGAAAGTGGGCTTAACAAGAGTCTTAATTTTTTCCACTTTTTTTCTTGGAAAAATTATGGGATGCTCAGGAATTCCTCTATTTTCTAAAGAATTATGAAATTGTCCTCAATTTGAAGAAAATTAGTGCTCTCTCTTAAAAAGTGGTGTGCTGGATGTGATTAGTCTAGAAAAGGGAATCTTTCCAGGTTGACATTTATGAAAATGTGAACCAAGACCACCACCATATCAATTCTACATTTCCTGGCAGCAAAATAAAGCTTCAAGCCAGAACTCTTGGAGCTGAGGATTAATGAAAACATCTAGGATTGCAATTCCTTCTTACTTTCAACAAATTCCCCTCAAGATCACAGACCACTTCAGAAACATAAGGCCAATCAGATGTTGCATCTACAGGTGGAAGAAGCACAGTTAAATTCCTCACAGAAATTAGGTTTGGTTATGGGAAACCATATCAATATACATATTTTTAATGATAAAATAGGGACTATTGATATATAGTTTTCCATTTTGATGAGAAGTCAAATTTTCAGTGAGTCACTTTTAATGTAAATAACACTGTGGATAGATTAAGCACCATTCCCATTTAGTGAAACATTTTTTACTACTTTTTAAACATCCATTACTCATTTGTTTTTGTTATTGCAAGTTACATTCAATCTTAAATCCAGCCCACTGGGCTGCAGCACAACTTTATGCCAGATGTTGTAACAGTTTCTTAGTTTACTCATGATTCCACATATTAAATTTTCTTTCCTTAACCCAATTCCACAAATGGAAGTTTTCTCTTTCTGATTCTGCAGAAGTTGCCAAGCAACAAATCCAAGCCAAGGAACATCATTTGGTAAATTTATAGGACGCAGATGACTTGGACGTTTGTCTACATCTCATCGTCAAGCAAAGTTTCAAGTCAACCTAGTTCACATGGAAAGTCAGCCTTTGCCAGAAAGTGCTGCCAATAATCATTTTGCATTGTTGAACTGAAGCATTCCTTAAGAACTCAAAATGACCCACCATTACTCAGGTCCTTTTGTTTTGTCAATGAAACTAGTGGAAAATTACTTGGTAGTCCCATCTGACAAAGCAACCATCCCTTTCATCTAGCAATGATATGATAGGAGAGCTGTTTCATTTTTGGTTTCCCTTGTTCATTCTTTTTTCTCTGTGCAACAGTTTGGTGGCAAATACAATAATTTTTTTTCGCTAGGTGTAAGAGTTTTGTTGAAAAAATGTCCTGCCTCCTAAATTTAGGGTTGTAAATAGCAGAGTGTCCCCCAGTGCAGAATGCAAACAATATCCCCATAGGAAAGCAATTTAGAAAATGTTTTTTGTCTATCTGCTGCTTTTGCATTCTATCTTGCAGTAGCTATGGAACACGATTAGATTTGTTTGCAAAGGTTTAAAATTATTTTACATGTTAATTTTGAGTTGTACAGCACAAGAACAGGCCCTTTGACCCGAATCATCTATATCAGCTAAGACCCCTCACCTAAACTAGACCTATTTGCCTGCAATTACTTAGAACAGATAAAATTAACAAAACATATTCTGTATTAGGAGACATAAAAATTTAATGTTTTCACTCACCATGAGTAAAGTTATTCAGCAGAATAACTGGACCAACAGGAAGGCATAATAGTGACATCAGCCCTTTGATCCTGAATTGAAAGACTTGTAAAGATCAAATGTGGTCACCCAAGCAGCTGATCAAAGGCAAAGACCACACAAGGGAGCAAATAAAAACATTTCAGATAAACATGACAGCTGCGCTCAGCAAAAATTATGAAAATAAATGACTAAAAGAGTCTCTGAACAGCTCAATATCAACTCATCGGTGACATGCATTAAGAAATATTCAAGCAGAGTGCTTGACTCGGTCCTTTCGCCTGGAACACAAAAATGAGGGCATAGACCATTGAGTCAACATTTGCCAAATGTGACGAATTACAATCAGTGGAAATCAGGATCCAGGAAAGTATGGGTGGGAGATGGAATTGGGGATGTGGAAGTGGGGGGAAGAAAGGCAAGAATAACAATACGCTTTTTAATTGAAAATTATTCTCATAAAAGCTGATAAATATAGCAAAGAATAGTTGAGCATTTACAATAGCCAACTGCTCAAAAACAATCCTAAATGTTAGAGTAAAATGTCAAGAGAGTTTAATTGTCATTTGCACAGGGAATGGAACAATTAAATTCTTATTTGGTGCAACTTTACAGGCACCCTTATGTAAAAACACAAAAAAAAACTTATAATAATCAATAATACAATACATTAATACTGTAGATTACTTGGTAAACAGACTATTATAGTGCAAAACTGAAGTACACGGTGAAGTGAAACAGTCAATAGTAGATTGTTGCTGAGATAGAATTGTGGTTAAGATTGTATAGTGTTTCAGGAGCCTAATGGTTGTTGAGAAGAAGTTGTACTTGAACCCGAAGGCCCCAGTTCTCATGCAACTGTATCCTCTTCCCGATGGTAGTAGTGAGATGAGAGCATATCCAAAGCAGTGTGGATGCCATTAGCTACTCTTTAGATGTAATGATTCCTGTTCTTCCCTTTGATAGCATGGACATCAATGCCCGTGATAGACCAGGCTATATCTACTACTTTCTACAGCCTCCTTTGTTCTTGGATTTTGGAATTGCAGGACAAGCTAGATGCAGGCAAAATGTTCCCAATGTTGGGAGAGCAGAACCAGGGGCCACAGTCTTAGATTAAAGGGGAGGTCATTTAAGACTGAGGTGAGAAAAAAAGGTTTTCACCCAGGGAGTTCTGAATTTATGGAATTCCCTGCCACAGAGGGCAGTGGAGGGCAAGTCACTGGATGGATTTAAGAGAGAGTTAGATAGAGCTCTATGGGCTAGTGGAGTCAAGGGATATGGGGAGAAGGCAAGCACGGGTTATTGATAGGGGATGATCAGCCATGATCACAATGAATGTGCTTCCCCGGCTGGCTCGAAGGGCTGAATGGCCTCCTCCTGCACCTATTTTCTATGTTTCTATGAGGCGTGGTCCTCCAACTCAGCAGTGATCTTTAAAAAATATTCCAATTGCACTTGCCCTGCGTATTGCAATAGCAATTCGTCCTCCCCCTTGCTAGTCTTGTCATTTTGACGTCATCATTTGAAGCTGGTTGATTTGAAATTAAAGGTATTTTGGTTTTTTTTAAATTTAATCAGTAATAAGTCGAGAAATATAGCCTAAAATGTTCAGTGTATGTGATCTCTGCTTCGAGGGAGAACAATGTGAATCAGAAGGTTAAAATCTTGTGAAAGTTGGCATTCCCAATGTTGGGCGAGTCCAGAACCAAGGGCCACAGTCTTAGAATAAAGGGGAGGCCATTTAAGACTGAGGTGAGAAAAAACTTTTTCACCCAGAGACTTGTGAATTTGTGGAGTTCCCTGCCACAGAAGGCAACGGAGGCCAAATCACTGGATGGATTTAAGAGATAGTTAGATAGAGCTCTAGGGGCTAATGGAATCAAGGGATATGGGGAGAAGGCAGGCATGGATTATGGATTGGGGACGATCAGCCATGATCGCAATGAATGGCGGTGCTGGCTCGAAGAGCTGAATGGCCTCCTCCTGCACCTATTTTCTAAGTTTAACCTACCCTACCAACCTGCTCATCTTTGGAAACTGAAGCACCTGGAGGAAACCAACAAGGTCACATGGAGAACCTGCAAACATCACACAAACAGCATCAGAGGTCATGACTGAACCAAATTCTTTGCCACTATGTAGCAGTGGGTCTACTAGCTGTGCCACTGCGATACAAGGAGAATTGAAAACATAATGTGGATATTAGGCATTCATGATAGGATTGATGAGAAAACATTTGGCATACTGTGCACTGTATTGATCTCTTTATGTAAAGGAGAATGTAAATGACTTGGAAGTAATTGAGGGAAGGTTTACTGGACTGACACTTGGAGTTGTTGGGATGTAAGGAAAGGTTGGACAGGCTACAAATGTATCTGATAGAGCTTAGAAGAATGAAAGATGACTTGGTTGAAACATTTTAAGCTCCCGAAGAGCTGAATGGCCTCCTCCATTCAGTGTCCTGAACTGGTATATTTTTTTGTTTAGTTTAGAGATACAGTGCGGAAACAGACCCTTCGGCCCATCGAATCGCATCGACCAGCGATCCCCACACATTAACACGATCCTACACACACACACACACACACACACACACACACACACTAGGGACAATTTACATGCATACTAACCAATGAACCTACAAACCTGTACGTCTCTGGATTGTGGGAGGAAACCGAGGATCTCGGAGAAAATCCCCGCGGTCACAGGGAGAATGTACAAACACTGAACAGACAGCACCCGTAGTTGGGATTGAACCCGGCTCTCAGGTGCTGCAAGCTGTAAGAGGAGAGGATATTTCCACATGGGAGACTTTAGAAAAATATATTATTCTTTAAAAATAAGGAATTGCCCATTTAAAAGAGAGACATGATGAACCTTTTTTTCTCTCCTTCTCAAGAGATTATGCAATAAAAAACATTAGAATATTATTAAGGTATAGATAGATTATTGATAAGCAAGGAGGATGAGGGACTATGGGTGGGGGGAGGCAGATGGAAACTTGGAAAATAGTATGCAACAAATCAACCATACCTTATGAAAAGGTGGTAGACAAAAATGCTGGGGAAACTCAGCGGGTGAGGCAGCATCTATGGAGCGAAGGAAATAGGCAACGTTCTGGGTCGAGACCCTTCTTATGAAAAGGTGGAGCAGGTTTGAGAGATCCAATTATTTATTTGTGCAACTGAGCCTATGTGCATAGATTTGGTAAAATGGAAAATGTCTTAAAACAGCTGATGGACAAGGAAATCCATAGCAACTGGGATAAAGGAAACAAATAATGCACACATGGATCATTTCAGTTAATCTCAAACTGCAAACTCTATCAGACAAGGAAGTTCAATAATCAAGGGATCAATTCATTTGACTGACATCAGTTCAAAATTAGCAGTAGTATTATACTTCTTTCTAGTTCAAGTAATATGAATTTATTTACCTTATCAAACTGAAGACCAAGTATGACACTGTTTGGAAAGAATTGCTTGCTTTCTTCTTCAATCGCCAGTGTGCAACAAGAAACAGTGTTGAGAAAATATGTCCTACATTGTCTCCTGATGATCTATACTGCACCCTTTCAGTCAAAATACCAAATATCATGATACTATATCATGCTGCCACATGTTAACGCTTTCAATGAGCAAAACTAGATGGGGTTATACCTTGCTTCTAACATAACTTCAACTATAGAAAACAGATGGAAACTTACTGCTTTTATTCTGAATGCTACCTCTACATACTGGAGAGAAAATACTGATACCCGAAAGTATTACATTTTGTTATGACTGTTTATTTCTCTCAGGTACACACCACATGCAACACCAAATTTGTGTCCAGCTGTATTTAGTTTCCTTCACGTTCATTGTGGGAAAAACATGGAGTAATGGCTCTTTTTAGGATCTCCATCTAACATCTTATTGTATTGCAGATCTGTATTTTCCAAATGACAGCATTTAATTTCTGCACTAAATGTCACAAACCATCTGCCAAATGCATTAACTAAAGCAACCTGCTTAAAATAATCAGAGGAATCATCAATATATCGGAGCGAAGGAGATGGGCGACGTTTCGGGTCGAGACCCTTCTGGTCTCGACCCGAAACGTCGCCTATCTCCTTCGCTCCTTAGATGCTGCTGCACCCGCTGAGTTTCTCCAGCCTTTTGTGTAACCCTCGATTCTCCAGCATCTGCAGTTCCTTCTTTAACACATCAATATATCGGACATGGGTGCAACGTAAACATTTTCTTATCAATAGTTAAAGTTAAATCATCCGAATGTGAACTCAATTAGTTCTATTCAGTACAAGTGTAATTAAGTAGTAAATTAGTGACAGTTCAGATACTACACTGATCTATCATCCAGCTCAGAAACTCAAACCTCAAGAAATATTATATTGCATGTTGGTATGGAGTGTGACTTGGAAAGTGGTAGCATGGACAGATATTTCATGTTTAACCACTGTTTTCAGAACTTAATAAAATCAGAACAATTCTATTAATGTTGAGGTGATATTCCTGCTGTCTCGTTTGTGGTCTAACTATACTGTTTTGTATTAACTGTGGATTGGAATGTGTGCACACAAAGAACGTGAAGCACAATTCTCTGTCATTTGCTAGATTTTGCATACCATGGGCTATTGAAAAAGTTGTGAATGTATTGCTTGTGACTTTCTGTTCCATGATTTAAATAACAAAAAAACATAGTTTGCATGTCCACATTGATAAAATGTATGCTTGATGAAAAATTTCCCTAGTCGTTTCGGATTGGGAAAATTTACATTTGCCAGTAGACGATAATAGTATGGAACTTTTCCTTCACATGCGAACTACAGCCATCAATCAATGAATTTATAGCACAGTATCTATTCTTAAAAGAATTGAATAAAATATAATGTTTTTGTTGCCCTTGGCAGCAGTTAGCTACTTCTTAAAAGTTCAATGTTGTTTTAGAGTTGACACCCTAGCAACAATAGGAAATTTGATATTTATTAGGTAATCAGTTTGATTAATGTTGGCTGAGTAATAAATATTGGCCTTATACCTCTAGGAGCACTCTTGCACTTGGGGCAACCTTCCCTCATTGTGGTAATATCTCCAGGAAGAGAAATGATGTTTGAAGATGATACCAGTTTGATCTAGCAGTTCCAGTCATTTCAGACATTCACGTACAGTATACAGAGAGTGAGTTATCATGTTCATAAGATCATAAGATCATAAGTGATAGGAGCAGAATTAGGCCACTCAGCCCATCGTCTACTCCACCACACAATCATGGCTGATCTATCACTCCCTCCTAACCCTATTCTCCAGCCTTCTCTCCATTACCTCTGACACCCACTCTTATTCTCCCACTGTCCGGTTATTATCCTCATTCCGTCCGCCCCCCCCCCATTCCCCCTCCCCCCTCCTCCCCCTCCCCCCCTCTCAGATTCTACCACCCATCTCATATGGGGCAGTTTGCAATGGCCAATTAACATACAAATCTCTATATATTTGCAGTGTGGAAGAGAATGGAACGTCTGGAGGAATCCACTGTGGCTACAGGAGAATCATATATACTCCATGTGTGGAAGAGTCTCCATGAATAGCCCAAGATGGGATCTCAAATTGTTTTGTTTACATAAATTGAGGGATATTTATGTCCCACCAAATAATCCTCAATTTGAAATTTTATTGAAGTCCCCTTCTCATTTCAAATGGGGTTTTTTCCCACCAGTCATTTCACATTATATAGTGAGGATTGAACCTAACTAAACATTGACCAAGTTTGTTCAAGTTCAAGAGAATCTATTGTCATGTGTCCCTGATAGGACAATAAAGTTCTTGCTTTGCTTTAGCACACCAGAACATAGTAGGCACAAATACAGAACAGATCAGTGTGTCCATATACCATTGTATAAATATACACACACATGAATAAATAAACTGATAAAGTGCAAATAAACAGATAATGGGCTATTAATGTTCAGTGCTTTGTCTGAGCCAAGTTTAATAGCCTGATGGCTGTGGAGAAGCAGCTGTTCCTGAACCTAGTCTTCAGCTCCTGTACCTTCTACCTGAAGGTAGTGGAGAGATGAGTGTATGGCCCGGATGGTGTGGGTCCTTGATGATGCTGCCAGCCTTTTTGAGGCAGCGACTGTGATAGATCCCCTCAATGGAAGGGAGGTCAGAGCCGATGATGGACTGGGCAGTGTTCACTACTTTTTGTAGTCTTTTCCGCTCCAGGGCGCGCAAGTTTCCGAACCAAGCCACGATGCAACCAGTCAGCATGCTCTCTACTGTGCACCTGTAGAAGTTAGAGAGAGTCCTCCTTGACAGACCGACTCCCCGTAACCTTCTCAGGAAGTAGCGGCACTGATGTACTTTCTTTATGATTGCGTCAGTGTTCTCGGACCAGGAAAAATCTCCAGAGATATGCACGTCCAGGAATTTGAAGCTCTTGACCCTTTCCACCATCGACCTGTTGATATAAACGGGACTGTGGGTCCCCATCCTACCCCTTCCAAAGTCCACCATCAGTTCCTTGGTTGTGCTGGTGTTGAGGGCCAGGTTATTGTGCTGGCACCATTTAGTCAGTCGTTCGATCTCACTTCTGTATTATGACACATCCCCATCAGTGATACGTCCCACAAGAGTGGTATCATCAGCGAACTTGATGGAGTTCGCACTATGACCGACTACGCAGTCATGAGTATAGAGTGAGTACAGCAGGGGGCTAAGCACACAGCCTTGAGGTGCTCCCGTGCTGATTGCTATCGAGGCTGACACATTTCCACCAATATAAACTGACTGTGGTCTGTGAATGAGGAAGTCGAGGATCCAATTGCAGGGGGCTGCGCAGAGAACCAGTTCTGAGAGTTTGGTAACCAGCTTGGAGGGGATGATTGTGTTAAATGTCGAGTTGTAATCAATTAATAACAGCCTGATATATGAGTTTTTGTTGTCCAAGTGGTCTAGAGCGGAGTGGATCACATCCACCGTTAATCTGTTCTGTCAGTAAGTGAACCACAGAGGGTCCAGGTTTTTGTCGAGGTAGGAGTTGATTTGCACCATGATCAACCTCTCAAAGCACTTCATCACCACAGGCGTTAGTACCACAGGTCGATAGTCATTGAGGCACGTCACCTTGCTCTTCTTGCGCACCGGTATAATTGATGACCTTTTAAAGCAGGTGGGAAACTCAGACCTCAGAAGTGAGAGGTTGAAAATGTCCGTAAAAGCTCCAGCCAGTTGGTCCGCACAGGTTTTTAGAACACGACTGGGTATACCATCAGGTCCAGACACTTTTCGAGGGTTCGCCCCTCTGAAGGATTATATGACAACTCTGTGACTGTGACTGAAATACCATCACTGCGAATGGGGGCTCGAGAAGGCACATCAGTGTTCTCCCTATCAAAGCGTGCGTAAAACGCATTGAGCTCGTCAGGGAGTGACGTTTCGCCGACATTCGAGCTGTCTCCTGATCTCACCTTGTCGGAGGTGATTGCATTCAAACCCCGCCACAGCTACCGAACATCTAATTTTCTTTACCCATAAACATAATGAAACCTAAATTAATATCTAACGAGTCTTATTCTACTGATACTCTACAGAACTTAAATATTTAATTATGCTGGTCAAAAGACTGCATTTTGAGAAAGCACTTAAGACCATGCATTTTAATTGCAAATAAATGTTCGATAATCTTTCTTCACTGGCTTACCTTGTTCTTAATTGTTTAATTTCTTGTTTCTTGGGGTTTATTTTTAGTCTTTTTATCTTTTACAAACGTTATGTATACTTTAAGTATGATTTATGTACAATTTCTTTTGTGAATTTGTCAGAGTTTATGTACCTGTGATGCTGCTGCAAGCAAAATTGATTGTATTTGTACCTCGCCATACTTATGCATATGACAATAAACATTACTTGATTTTAAAAATGCACAATGCGCATTATATTGAATTTGGGTTTGTGTATGCGTGCATGTATGTGCATGTGCATACGTGCGTTCATACCTGCAGTGTCCACGTGTGGGTGTGGCACCAGTTAGTGGCAATGATGAAAAGTATGTGCACAAAATAGCATAATTATGCTTGAAGCCATAAGACAGAAGTACAATTATATAACATTTAAGATTGCCAATTTTCCTATAATCTTCAACATTGTACTTCTGGTGAGCGTACCTTACTTCACCATGTTGGAGAGTTCTTGCAAAACCTCCATACCAGGGCTATTTTCCCCACATGTGAAAGCTTCTTCAAACACTGTGTTTTGACAAAAAAAAATCAGTCCTCTATCTCAACTTTTTCATCATGTATTTAGAACCCTTTTCTGTCCTCGTATTGAAACAACCTTTGCAGCTTTATTATCTGAAAAGTTATTTATAAAAGACAAGTTGGTCTTATGGAAACTAACTTCCATTATTTCGCTGGTACACGCATGTAAAAGTCAAAGTTTCCACTTAATTGCATTAACATTTTAAAGCTCAACATCCCAAATAGACAATACCAATAGTAAAGATTGTGGAGATCTACATCTTAACCACATCAGTGTAATTCATATTACTGCAATTTTTTGCACTGGATCAAAAGCAAATCTTGCTGGAAACTGTTTTCTCCTACCTCACTTGCTCTTAACTGAACTAATCAGTTGCTGAGATGCTGGGATGCTGGGAACAAGGGAAAATAGTGATTCAGATTAGCAGTAAAGGTATTTTATTAAATGCAACAGAAGGTTTCAGTGAGGGACGGCATCTTTGCCTACTTGCACACAGGAAATTAGTTCTGCCAGTTTTACACTGAAATATTTGTAGCGACATTTGTAGAGTAATTGATCCATAATTCTTAAATGGGTACAGACCCAGTATTATATAAACCAATTAAACATAGACAGAGCAGTACTGGATAGGAATAGGCCCTTCGGCCTACAATGTCTGCGACGACAATGACGTAATTCTAATCAATCCCATCTGCCTGCACGTGGTTCGTATCCATCCATTCCCTGCATGTTCATGTTTCTGTCTGAATGCCTTTTGAACATTGTTATTGCATCTGTTTATTGCTGCTTCCTCAGGCAGTGCATCCCAGGCACCTACCACTCTCTGTGTAAAAAGTCTGACTCGCAAATCCCTTGTAAACTTTCCCCCTCTCCCATTAAACAATGCCTAGCGTAGGTTTATATAACAATTCATTCCTCGACTCCTCATTCCTGGACATAGATATAGATTTGTTCAAATAGTTTCAAGTTGGTGCTCGGTGCTGGACGTTGGGAGTACTTTGATCTGTGGACTGCAAATCAGCAGATAATAATGACTGAGGTTAACATTTTTGTAATTTGTATATAACACTTCTCTATGTCCATCAGAAATGTGCATGTTTACACCATCAGCTAATCTGCTGGAAAGGCTCATGCTACCCTTGAACTTGCAAGTTACTGTTATGTCTTTTGTCTCTTGAAAGACAATACACGATTACAATTGAGCCATTTACAATGTATACATACGTGATATCAGAATAATGTTTAGTGCGAGGTAAAGCATTTGTTGATACATAGACACTTTTCTGGAGTTAACTCTCTCACACGATCGCTATTCCCACTGGCTGGACCAATAAATTCCTCAACCAATCCTATATCTGATGAGTGGGTCTTTCAGATCTGCAAAACTACAATGATCTGCTTACAGTGTTAAATTTCCCAAGAATGGCTCAGCAGATTTACCATGGTGCTTACCAATTAAGAACATAATGATTAACTGTTTCATTCCCAGTTGAATCACAACATACTTGAGATCAATTTAATGCATTCTCCATGGTCTCATAAGAGATATTGTGATAATGTACAATTCTCTCTCCTTATGATCAATGAGATAGAATAATATGATAATTTTCAGTTATTCTGTTTTTTTTTACATTGATACATTGTTAAAGTTTTCTTTCCCCCTCTCCATTATTCGGCTAGGTTGCTTGCTTGGAAATCCAATGGCTAAGACTGTCTCAATTCAATCACACAGCTCACTGTCTCTTGGCAGACATCCATGAGTCATCTCAAGTAGAAGTGATCTCTTCTGGCACATGCTATTTGGATTCAAGCACAGTGTAGATTTTTGTTTCATCAACAACACATCTGACACCTGTCCCCGTATCATTCTTTAATTTTCTTTGAAATCACATAATCGCTGAATGATTGCACAAGGAGACCATTTGAATATTTGGCCTCCCAATTCATTTTTGGAACTGTGCACAGCAATACAGCTATTCCCCCTCACCTCTTCACCTTCTCCACAACCCTCCCAGAATCTTTATTTCCTTCAATTACTATACAAATCCTTTGTAAATGTTACATTTGGATCAGTATCCACATAAGTCCTGACAGCCCATTCCAGACTTTCATCATTTGCTGTGTTAAGAGGCACGTTTTCAGGTAACTTTTAGTACTTTTTGCCTATCACCAGATTCTCACAACCAGAGTTCTATAATCAGTGGGACCAAGTGGGACCCATTGGGAGGCCTGATCCCCCAATGTAATATTCTGCCACTCATCCATAGCCCCCAGCTGCGCGGGCGTGGCTGACGGTTCTCTGTTGTGATGCTCCTGATCCCCCTCCTCCCCTCACCCCCCCCTCCCCCTCACAGCTTCAGGCAGGGGCTGTCGTGACTTGTGGGGGAGTAGGGAGCGTCCTGCAGCCAGGGGAGGGGGACGGCTTCAGGCGTGGCCTGTCGAGGGCCGGTGGGGAGGGAGCACTGCCATGGCCTACCGCTGCCCTGACCTACCGCTGCCGCGTCCTGCAGCCGGGGGAGGGGGCAGTTTCAAGCGGGCGGTGTCGGGGGCCGGTGGGGATGGGGGGGGTAGCGCCCTGCACTCACTCCATCCCTCCGCAACCCCCCCATCCACTCTTAGTGGCCCTCCCGGCGGCCATTCCCACCCATTGGTTTCCCATTGGGACATAGAACACACAGGTATTACGGCGCAGGCGCAGCTGGCGGGCACGGCAAGAGGAAAGGTGATTTATTAAAGCTTAAAATGTGAATAACTTAAAATATTACAACAATTTAAACGTTAAAGATGAGATTTATTCAATCCATTATTTCTTGTTGCGACTCTTGTTGCATTCTGCAGCCAGGGGAGGCGATCGGCTTCAGGCGGGGGCTATCGGGGGCCGGTGATGAGAGGGGTGAGTGCTGCCGTGGCCTACTACTGCTGCTACCATGGCCTATCAGTGTTGTGGTAAATGCCTCCGCTCCCCACCAGCTTCAGGCGGACTGGTGGGGAGCATCCTGCAGCTGGGGACGGTTTTAGGCGGTGGCCGGTGGGAGGGGGGGGGAGTGGAGCATCCTGCAGCTGCCGACGGGACGGCTTCAGGCGGGGGCTGTCGAGGGCCGGTGGTGGGGGGAGGGTCCTTCAGCTGGGGGAAGGGGATGGCTCCTGGCGGGGGCCGTCGGGGGCTGGTTGGGGAGGGGGGCAGAATGTGCTGCAGCTGGGGAAGGGGACAGCTTCAGTTGGAGGCTGTCAGCGGCCCTGTGTGGGAGGGGGAGGGTCCTGCAGCCGGGTGAAGGGGACAGCTTCAGGCGGGGGCTGTCAGGGGCCGGTGGGGAGGGGGAGTGTCCTGCAGCCGTGGGAGGGTGATGGCTTCAGGCGGGGGCTGTCGGGTGCAGATGGGGTGGGGCAATCGTCCTGCAGCCGGAGGACAGGGACGGCTGTAGGCAGGGCCAGTGGGGGTTGGGAGGAAGCGTCCTGCTGCTGGGGACGTGGATGGCTTTTGGCGGGGGCCGGTGGGAGCGTTCAGTCGCCTGGGGATGGGATGATTTCAGGCGGGGCTGGTGGGGAGCATCCTGTGGCCTGGGAAGGGGGACAGCTTCAGGCGTGGGCTGGTGAAGGGCGATAGGAGCATCCTGCAGCCGGGGGAAGGAGGCAGCTTCAGGCGGGGACTATTGGGGGTTGGTGGGCCAGGGAGAGCGTCCTGCAACCGTGGAAGCACACACTCCGCTGCTTCAGCTTTATTTTCGGCGGCTTCGGGACGGGCAGCTGGCTTTGGGACGGGCAGCTGGCTTCGGGAGGGCAGCTGGCTTCGGGACGGGCAGCTGGCTTTTGAACGGGTGGCTTATGGAAGTGCCCACAGACTCAGCCCGGCCACTGGGACTTCATTCTCCAGCTGGTGCCAGAAGGAGTGTTACCTTCGTGGTGACTGACAGGCAAGAAGACCAATCTGCTGATCTTACGATTTTTTAAACCCTTCATAACTTTTGTAATCTTCCACCGATCGGAACAAAACTTAGTGGCTTGGAGCAGAGGAGAACGGTGAGTAAGGTGGCAAGTAATCCTAGCGACATAGGGTAGCGTTTTTGCTTTAATTTGAATACAACGCAGACCAGAAGTGGTCAAGATGAGAGTTTTAGTAAAAGCTTAGATATAGATATATAGAATAGAATACAGAAGATAGATATAGATATAGTTAGAAGATATAGATATAGATATAGATAGAAGATATAGCTATAGATAGATATAGACAGAAGATATAGATATTCTCATGCAGCAAGAAGTTTAATTGAAAAGTCAAAAATTAGAAAATCAGGAGTTTTAAGTGGCAGAGGACGAAATGAGGATGGAGAGGGTGTCAGGAGGGAGACCTTGTTTTCACAGGTGAAATAATGTTTAACACCAATCAAGCATAAGATGTAGCAGCAGGAGTGGATAGAGTGATGGTGGCAGGGAACGGGATGGGATGGGATGCAATGGGACATGACAGGATGTTAGTGGCATGTTGATCGGGGCCAACAGACTTCAATAAGTTGTGGAGTGGGGCATCATTGATGATTGACATTTTAAAAGATTGGTTGGCAATCTGTGAAGTTGATTGGGAGAAAATAAATAGTGTGCGGGTGATCGCTGGTCAGTGCGGACTCGGTGGGTCAACAAGACTGTTTGCATGCAGTATCTGAACTAAAATGAACTGAAAAAAACTGTGGATTTGGATGGTCATATGGTGGATGTGTTTGTGCAATAATTCAGAAGATTAAGATTCATTTAAGCACAATGACGTGGTATTTAGATTTAGTACTGGCTTACCCATATTCCAGTTGACATTTTTTGCGTCGAGGCCGGAACATCTTATCTGAACATTTCATGCTTTATTTCTCGACTTATTACTGATTAAAGTTTAAAATCATCAAAAGACTAAAATTAAAACCACCTGCTTCAAATGATGACATCACAATAGCTCAGCCAGCAGAGATCAGCCTGAATGAAGATTTCATCCTATATTTGACACGTTATTTGTAATTAAAGCTTTAAAAATGCCAACTTTCACAAGATTTTAACCTTCTGATACACATTGTTCTCTCTCGAAGCAGAGATCACATACACTGAACATTTTAGGCTATATTTCTCGACTTATTACTGATTAAAGTTTAAAAAACCCAAAATACCTTTAATTTCAAATCAACCAGCTTCAAATGATGACGTCAAAATGACAAGACTAGCAAGGGGGAGGACGAATTGCTATTGCAACACGCAGGGCAAGTGCAATTGGAATATTTTTTAAAGATCACTGCTGAGTTGGAGGACCACGCCTCATTGAAACATAGAAAATAGGTTCAGGAGGAGGCCATTCAGCCCTTCGAGCCAGCCGGGGAAGCACATTCATTGTGATCATGGCTGATCGTCCCCTATCAATAGCCCGTGCTTGCCTTCTCCCCATATCCCTTGACTCCACTAGCCCATAGAGCTCTATCTAACTCTCTCTTAAATCCATCCAGTGACTTGCCCTCCACTGCCCTCTGTGGCAGGGAATTCCATAAATTCAGAACTCCCTGGGTGGAAACCTTTTTTTCTCACCTCAGTCTTAAATGACCTCCCCTTTAATCTAAGACTGTGGCCCCTGGTTCTGCTCTCCCAACATTGGGAACATTTTTCCTGCATCTAGCTTGTCCAGTCCTTTTATAATTTTATATGTTTCTATAAGATCCCCCCTCATCCTTCTGAACTCCAGCGAATACAAGCCTAGTCTTTTCAATCTTTCCTCACATGACAGTCCCACCATCCCAGGAACCTATCCTGCACTGCCTCAATCACAAGGATGTCCTTCCTCAAATTAGGAGACCAAAACTGTACACAATACTCCTGATGTAGTCTCACCAGAGCCCTGTACAACTGCAGAAGAACCTCTTTACTCCTATACTGAAATCCTCTTGTTATGAAGGCCAACATTCTATTAGCTTTCTTCACTGCCTGCTGTACCAGTAAGCCAACTTTCAGTGACCGGTGTACAAGGACGCCCAGGTCTCGCTGCACCTACCCCTTACCTAACCTAACCCCATTGAGATAATAATCTGCCCCCTTGTTTTTGCCGCCAAAGTGGATAACCTCACATTTATCTATATTATACTGCATCTGCCACGCATCTGCCCACTCACTCAACCTGTCCAGGTCACCCTGCAACCTCCTAACATCCTCTTCACAGTTCACATTGCCACCCAGCTTTGTGTCACCCACAAACCTGCTAGTGTTGCTCCTAATTCCCTCTTCCACATCATTAATATATATGGTAAACAGTTGCGGCCCCAACACCGAGCGTTGCGGCACTCCACTCGCCAAGCCTGCCATTCTGAAAAGGATCCGTTCACTCCTACTCTTTGCTTCCAGTCTGCCAACCAATTTTCTATCCATGTCAACACCCTACCACCAATACCATATGCTCTAATTTTAGTCACTAGATACCATGTGCTCTAATTTTAGTCACCTGTGGGGACTATGGGTAGGGAACGGGTGCGTACAGTGGTCTTGGTGTAGTACATAACCAAAACACTCATCTTGTTATCTTCCGGTTTGCATTGTTTTTACATTTGCGCAAAAACTGTATATATATATATATAATTTATATATATATACCGTTTTTGCACAAATGTAAAAACAATTTTTAACACACACGCACACACACACATATATATATATATATGTGTGTGTGTGTGTGTGTGTGTGTGTGTGTGTGTGTGTGTGTGTGTGTGTATACATACATACACACACACACACACACACAAATAACACACAGATATACACATACGCACATGTATATATATATATATATATATATATATATATATATATATATATATACACACACACAAATATACATATATATACAAATATATATAGGGTACACAAAAAGCTGGAGAAACTCAGCGGGTGCAGCAGCATCTAAGGAGCGAAGGAGATAGGCGACGTTTCGGGTCGAGACCCTTCTTCACAACTACACTACAAATATATATATATGTATATGTACACATATACACCCATATATGTATATATACACACATGTACGTATATATACATATACACACACACAGACACACACATATACACATACACACACATATACATATACATATATTCAATGAGGGGGACGGGGAGAGACAACAGAATGAGATATCGCTAAAATAAGCGAGTAAATTAGATTTTTATTTCATGATTTTAAGTTCTATTCATTATTAAGTATTTCAATGGAAAGTTTAGACAAAAAATATAAACAATTTAAAAAAACAATAAATCTAAATATCAGCTTATCGGATGATAAATTATAATAAGTAAAATAACCTGAAAGTTTGGAGACCTTCAGTTTCACTGCTGAGTGTTGTATTTACGGAAACACCTATATATACAGAGCATTCAGAAAGTATTCAGACCCCTTCACGTATTCTACATTTTGTTACATTACAGCCTTATTCTAAAATAGATTAAATTCATGTTTTTATCATCAATCTACCCACAATTCCCTGATAATAAAAAAGTGAAAACAGGTGTTTAGAAATGTTTGCAAAGTAATTGAAAAGGAATAACTGAAATATTACATTTACATAATTATTCAGATCTTTACTCAGTACTTTGTTGAGGCATCTTTGTCAGCGATTACAACCTCAAGCCTTCTTGGGTATGACGCTACAAGCTTGGCACACCTGTATTTGGGTAATTTCTGTCCTTCTCTGCAGACCCTCTCAAGCTCCGTCAGGTTGGATGGAGATCGTTGATGCTCATTCCTTGTGTGTGACTACTTGGCCAATAAACTTACTTATTACAGCTATTTTCAGGTCCATCCAGAGATGTTCGATCGGGTTCAAGTCTGGGCTCTGGCTGGGCCACTCAAGGACATTCACCGACTAGTAACAAAGCCACTCCTGCGTTGTGTTGGCTGGGTGCTTAGGGTCGCTGGCCTGTTGGAAGGTGAACCCCCGCCACAGTCTGAGTTCCAGAAAGCTGTGGAGCAGGTTTTCATCAAGGATATCTCTGTACTTTGCTCTGTTCATCTTTCCCTCGATCCTGAGTAGTCTCTCAGTTCCTGCTGCTGAAAAATATCCTCACAGCATGATGCTGCCACCACGATGCTTCACATTAGGTATGGTATTGGCCAGGGGATGAGTGGTGCCTGGTTTCCTCCAGACATGGCACTTGGCAAACAGGCCAAAGATTTCATTCTTGGTTTCATCAGGCCAGAGAATCTTGTTTCTCATGCCTTTTGGCAAACCAAGCAGTGTCATTTGGCTTTTACTGAGGATTGGCTTCCATCTGGCCACTCTACCATAAAGGCCTGATTGGTGGAGTGCTGCAGATATAGTTGTCCTTCTGGAAGGTTCTCCCATCTCCACAGAGGAATTCTGGAGCTCTGTCAGAGTATCCATCGGTTTCTTGGTCACCTCCCTGACTAAGGCCCTTCTCCCCCGATTTCTCAGTTTGGCTGGTGGCCAGCTCTATGAAGGGTCCTGGTGGTTCCAAGGTTCTTCCATTTAAGAATGACAGAGGCCACTGTGCCCTTTGGGACGTGCAATGCTGCAGAAATTGTTTTATATCCTTCCTCTGATCTGTGTCTCGACACAATCCTGTCTCGGAAGTCTATGGACAATTCCTTCATATTCATGGCTTGGTTTTTGCTCTGACATGCACTGTCAACTGTGGATCTTATATGGACAGGTGTGTGCCTTGCCAAATCATGTCCAATTAATTTAATTTACCACGGATAATCAATGGAAACAGGATGAACCTAAGCTCAATTTTGTGTGTCATAGCGTGGTGTCAGAATACTTATGTAAATGTGATATTTCAGTTATATCTATTTAATTATTTTGCAAAAATTTCTAAACACCTGTTTTCACTTCTTCAATCTGGGTATTGTGTGTAGATTGATGATAACAAAAAAAAATCCATTTTAAAATAAGGCTGTAACGTAACAAAATGTGGAAAAAGTGGTCTGAATACTCTCTGAATGCACCGCACGCACGCACTTACGCACGCAAGCGCACACACACACACACCCAAATGCAGACGTTGGGTTTTTTAAACTTTAATCAGTAATGTCGAGAAAGAAAGCATAAAATGCTCAGTGAAAATGATCTCTGCCTAGAGGGGAAAAATGTATCAGAATATGTAAAAATCTTGTGAAAGTTGGCATTTTTAAAGCTTTAATCGTGAATAACATGTCAAACATAGGATGAAATCTTCAGTGAAGATGATCACAACTAGCTACTAGATCATTACTAGTTGAAGCTGGTTGTTTTAATTTCAGTTTGGCTTGGCTCAACTCATTACTTTTAATCAGTAATGAGTTGAGAATGAGTCGAGAAATGAAACATAAAATGTTCAGATAAGGTGATCCCAGACTCGAGGGGAAATATGTCAATTGGAATATGTAAAAATGTAACTGTTATCGCATATTGTTTTTGCGAAGATGTAAAGACAACCACATATACACAGGCACACATATACACACATACAAGATCTTTTAATAAGTATATGATATATATATATATATATATATATATATAAATGAATTGGACAAAAATGTAAATAGGCTTCTTGGTAAGTTTGCAGATGATACAAGAATTCGTAGAGTAGCGGACAATGCAGAAGGCTGATACAGCAGGATATAGATCAGTTATAGAAATAAACAGAAACATGATAGATGGAATTTAATCTGGGGAAGTGTGTTGCAATTTGGGAGGTCAAATGTAATGGCAAAGTGTACAGATAATTGCAAGACACATAACAGCGCTGATATGTATGGAATATTGGGATCCAGGTCCACAACTCCCTGAAAGTGTCACCATACGTAGATATAGCAAGGAACTAATTTGGTATAATTGCCTTCTTCATTCGGTGTATTGAGTATAGGAAGTTTAGAATTAGGAAGTCATGTTGTAGCTTTATAAAACTTTGGTTAGGCTGCATTGGGAGCATTGTATGCAGAGGATGGAGAATAAGTTTACTAGGATATTAATTGAATTAGAGTGCTTTATTTATAAGGGGAGGTTGGACAAAATGGAGATAGACACAAAAAGCTGGAGGAACTCAACAGGACAGACAGCATCTGTGGAGAAAATGAACAGGTGATGTTTTGGGTCGAGACCTTTCATCAGACTGCGTCAGGAGAAAGGAAAATGTGAGGTTAACTAGATGGTGATGTCGAGCGATATAGAACAAATGATGAAAAATTAGCAAAAAGGGAATAATGATAAAGGAAACAGGCCATTGTTAGATGTGTGTGGTGAGAACGAGTACAGGCAATGAGACTCAACAAGATGACTTTGAAATTGGTATTGTTTCCTCTGGAGAGTCAAAGGTTGTGGGTAGATCTATATGATGTTTTGAAAATTAAGAGAAGCATAGGTAGGATAGACATCTAGAATCTTTTCCCAGGGTAAAAAATGCCAAATACTAGCAGGCATATCTTTAAGGTAAGATGAGGAAAGTTGAAAGGGGATGTGCAGAGCACATTTTTGACACAGAGAGTGGTACTTCCCTGAAATTCACTTCCAGGGATGGTAGTGGAAGCATATAATATAGTGTCAATTAAAAGTATTTTAAGTGGGCACATAGATATGCAGGGAATGGAGGGATATGCATCATGTACAGGCAGAATGGATTAGTTAAATTTGGCACTGACATATTGGACTCAAAGGCCTGCTCCTGTGCTGCACTATTATATGTTCTGTGTTCTAACTTGTTATCAACAATCCAAAAGATTGTTGTTTGATATTTATACAAACTTAGCAGGAAGCTTTTCTTTACTGCTGAAAATAACATTGGTTGTGTCAGTGAATGGACAGATGCACAGTATTCTAAGGGGGAATATTACTTTGAATTGCTTTTTAGCCGTTTTACCAACATGTAAAATCAGATCGGACATGCATACAAATGACCAAGGGCGTCATGCTTTGACTGCAGCTGACACTTATTGCTAAATTATGCTGTATCATTACACACAAGACATTCCAATTTCTCTAATTAAAGGAGAAAAAGCTTGTTGTTCATCTGCAGACTTTTCCGATTTACTGCAAATAGGCATGAGTTCCTGCCTTGGAGCATTATCTGCAAACTGCAGTCAGATGTAGGATCTGTCTAATCAGCCATGGGAACTGAGCCTTAATTAGACTGCCTGAACAAACAGGGCAGCACAGCGAATGAAAATTATTAGCCATCGTGCCGAGTTCTGTTTCTAATTTAAAAGAGGAAATTAAATCATGCATTAATCAATCTTTAGCCCTGAGCGCAGCCAATTAAAAAAAAAAATAATGAAAATGTCCTCCAACAAAAAGAGGAAATTAACAATGTATTTAGGGAAAACACATCTCCTTTATGGACAATATAAATGCATTGCAATGTTTTGTACTTCATACAAAATCCAAGATAAATAGACATCACCAATTAAACACACAGAGCCCATACACATGAAAGTAATCAAGTCTATGTTTGGGTTAGGGCAAAGAAGAGTACAAATAGGCAGTGAAGAAAATGATTGCAACACATAGAGCAAAAGACCAAAGTGGACTAAATGCACATGAGTTGGAAAATATTTCTTATGGCAAGAGATACACAAAATATATACCAATCCTTTGGAAGGGAGTTTATTGTATATCTGGGTGGTATTATAACATTAATGTGTTCACAGTGATTGGTTAAGGAACAAATGTTAAATGATGAAACCATGCATTCCTTCACAATCAGTGTATGTTTTTATGATAGGTTGTAGAAACAATGCAATAATGTTAGCCACTGCTTAGAACTGCAAACATACTACCAATTCTGTCTCTGCAAATCCTTTAACTTTACTAGAAGGATAATAGAACAGATGTCAGTGTCCTCTCCCAGGCTAAAATCCCCAGTTTTGAGACCATACTCAATCTCAGCTGGTGACGTTGGACAGGCCATATCATTCACATTGCTTGAAACCAGACTCCTGAAGCAGACACTCTTTTCAAAGTTCTGTCATGGGAGGAGATGACAGAGAAAAGTATTCAAGGGTATGTCTAAAGCTTAACTGGAGAATTACAACTTCCCCACTGATCCTGGGAACCTCTGGTCCTTGATGGCTCAACGTGGAAAGGGCGTATTTGCGATAGAATTGACAACCTCAAGCTCACAGGAAATCGCTGAAACATTTGTAAGTGGTAGAATGAATGAATCACCTCACATACGACCCACCTCACCCATCAACCACCCCCTGGTTCATCTTCAAGAGTTAGTGTCTCTCTCATTTCCCGCATCAGTCACCTGGAACCCACAAAGCGAAGTGGAAGAAATTCAACCTCAATCCTGAGGGATCGATTAAGGGAAAGAAAATACACTTTCTGCAAAGTTTCAAGAGAATTTGTTGTTTAAATGATTTACTTACTGAATTTTATTCCTTGTTGTTAATTATAAGGGTCAAGGGATTTTATTCGAAAATTATCCTTGTGAAATCATATCCATAAATATATGTGTGGCGGAGCTTAGAGGGATATGAAATTAATGTAAACTGGTGGGATCATTATAGACATACATGATGGTTGACATTGATATGGTGGGCTGAAGAACCTGTTTCAATGCTCTACAACTATGACTTTGACATATTAACCCCATTTTCCTCTTTTCGGCTGTTGATCGATTTATGACAGTAAATATATCTTAAATTAAACACTTTAAATGTAAAATAGCTTTGCTGTAAAACATGCATACGGTAATAAAGCCAATGTCTTAAATGTTTAATTTATATACTTCCAGTGTCAGAGCTTCAATATCTTCCCAAAACAATGGTAATATTACCAGTATTTGTTTCATGTTATAAGCACAAGTTTTTCACCAAACTATTATCAGTATCTTCTTGTCAAAAAGGCAGTGACTCCAACTCTCCCGCCGAAAGCGGGAGAGTTGGAGTCACTGAAAAGGTGAATCACATTCACTCTTCACACTCCAATTCTCAATTATTTCCCAATTCTTCTTCTCTCAATTGCTCCCTTGTCATCAGCCACACCCTCCATTCTCTTTTGAATTTCTTTCACCTGGTTTGCTTCCCTAAATAAGAACCATATAACCATATAACAATTACAGCACGGAAACAGGCCCTCTCGGCCCTTACAGTCCATGCCGACCATTTGTTTTCCCCTAGTCCCATCTACCTGCACTCAGACCATACCCCTCCATTCCCTTCCCGTCCATATACCTATCCACTTTACTTTTAAATGGTAAAATCGATCCTGCCTCCACCACTTCTGCTGGAAGCTCATTCCACACAGCCACCACCCTCTGAGTAAAGAAGGTCCCCTTCATGTTACCCCTAAACTTCTGTCCCTTAATTCGCATGTCATGCCCTCTTGTTTGAATCTTCCCTACCCTCAATGGGAAAAGCTTATCCACGTCAACTCTGTCTATCCCTTTCATCATTTTAAAGACCTCAATCAAGTCCCCCCTTAATCTTCTGTGCTCCAAAGAATAAAGACCTAGCTTGTTCAACCTTTCTCTGTAACATAGTTGCTGGAACCCTGGCAACATTCTAGTAAATCTCCTCTGTACTCTCTCTATTTTGTTGACATCCTTCCTATAACTAGGCGACCAAAATTGTACACCATACTCCAGAATTGGTCTTACCAATGCCTTGTACAATTTTAACATTACTTCCCTACTCCTATATTCAATGCTTGATTTATAAAGGCAAGCACAACAAAGGCTTTCTTTACCACCCTATCTACATGCGATTCCACCTTCAGGGATCTATGCACAGTTATTCCTAGATCTCTCTGTTCCACAGCATTCCTGGATTTCCTACCATTTACCATGTACGTCCTATTTTGATGTCCTGCCAAGATGTAGCACTTCACACTTATCATCATTAAACTCCATTTGCCATCTTTCAGCCCACTTTTCCAAATGGCCCAAATCTCTCTGTAGACTTTGAAAATCTACTTCATTATCCACAACACCACCTATCTTAGTATCATCTGCATACTTACTTATCCAATTTCTACCCCATCATCCAGATCATTGATGTACATGACAAACAACAGTGGACCCAACACAGATCCCTGAGGCAGCCCACTGGTCACCGGCTTCCAACCTGACAAACAGCCATCCACCATTACTCTCTGACATCTCCCATTCAGCCACTGTTGAATCCATCTTGCTACTCTGCCATTAACACCCAAAGATTGAACCTTCTTAACCAACCTTCCATGGGGAACCTTGTCAAAGGCCTTACTGAAATCCATATAGACAACATCCACTGCTTTACCCTCATCAATTTCCCTAGTAACCGCTTCAAAAAATTCAAGAAGGTTTGTCAAATATGACCTCCAGGCACAAATCCATGTTGACTGTTCCTGATCAGACCCTGTTTATCCAGATGCTTATATATGTTATCTCTAAGTATCCTTTCCATTAATTTACCCACCACTGACATCAAACTAACAGGTCTATAGTTGCAAGGTTTATTCTTTGAACCCTTTTTAAACAATGGAACAACATGCGCAGTATGCCAATCCTCCGTCACTATTCCCGTTTCTAATGACATTTGAAATATTTCTGTCATAGCTCCTTCTATTTCTACACTAACTTCCCTCAATGCCCTAGGGAATATCCTGTCAGGACCTGGAGACTTATCCACTTTTATATTTTTCAAAAGTGTCAGTACTTCCTCCTCTTTGAATCTCATAGTTTCCATAGCTACTCTACTTTTTTCCCTTACCTCACAGAGTTCAATATCCTTCTCCTTGGTGAATACCAAAGAAAATAAATTGTTCAATATCTCCTCCATCGCATTTAGCTCTGCAGATAGCTGTCCATTCTGGCTCTCTAATGGTCCAATTCTATCCCTCGTTATCCTTTTGCTATTAATATAGCTGTAGAAACCCTTTGGATTTACTTTCACCTTTCTTGCCAAAGCAACCTCATATCTTCTTTTAGCCTTCCTAATTTCTTTCTTAAGATTCTTTTTACATTCTTTATACTCCTCTAGCACCTCATTTGCTCCATGCCTCCTATAATTATTGTAGATATCTCTCTTTTTTCTAAACAAGTGTCCAATTTCCCTTGAAAACCATGGCTCTTTCCAATTTTTACTATTTCCTTTCAACCTAACAGGGACATAAAGATTCTGTACTGTTACAATTTCCCCTTTAAATGTCAACCATTTCTCTTCTACATCCTTCCCATAAAACAGAAGCAAAACAGAGAATATTTTTGTTTTGTGACCCTAAAGCATTCTCTCTCCTTGAATTTTCTACATTATTGAATGCAATCCATTACATGAATCTCTGTCACTATAATTTCTCCACTGTGTTCCATCACCCTGTCAGAAGCCCATTGCTGCATTCCTACCCAATCCTATGTGGAAAGTGCATTTCCAATACACTTGATGCCTTCCTGACATACACCTCCAGAATGGCATCAAGGGATTAAATGTTCACATTTAAAATAAAATATTCAGAAATATGTTATAAATGTGATCTGTGCACATTCCTTTGTTTTTTGCATAAAAATCCAAAAATTTTGGAATTAAATCTTTGAAATTTTTGCAAAATTATTAAAAATAAAATTGAAACCAAATGCAGATTTGATTATTTTTCGAAGAATGGAAGTTGGTTTTGAACTGACTTCATTCCAGTTTTCTTAATTATGGCTTAATGATGGCAAAGAACCTCATACTTAAATTCTGGAAAAATGCTCCTACACCAATGTGGATTTCAAATATGTCCGAAATATTACATCTCGAAGATATGAGATTCGTCCTAGCAGGCAAATCAGACCAATTCCAAAAGATTTGGTCTCCATTCATCAACTTATTACAAGCATAGCGTGCAACATAACTTTGAAAATAAACGGTTTCAGGACCTGGCGAGGGGTATGTAAAGATACGAAATAGGTACATCCCCTTCATCTTATCTTATTTTCTTATATTTTCTTTTTTACATTTTTCTCTTTTCTTTTTTTGTCTTCTACACCTCTACGGGTTCTTTCTTTTCACTCTCTCACACACTTACTACTTTTCCTTTTCTTAAAGTTTAAAACAAGAAGTGATACATGAAATGTATAATGTTAATTTTGGCTTATACTACTGTACTGTACATTACTTCTAATAAAAAGAAATAAAAAAAATAAAATAAAAAATAAATGTGATCTGGTTTGTCAATAATTTATTTTCTGAAGTGTTATTCTTTGTTAACTATTATTAACTAGTTATTAACTAGTCAAACATATGGAAAACAGCCCTTATTCATTTGTTGAAAATGATAGGATCAAGCACATGGAAACAAGCTTTTTGGCCTACCGAGTCCTTGCTGAACATCAAGCAACTATGTATATATGTATGCAACTCTAATCCCATTTTATACCCCCCCTAATTCCAATCAGTCGCTCCCAGTATTTACCACTCACCTACATAACCATGCAAATTTACTGTGGTCAATACACCTATCAACCCACGAGTCTTTGGTATGTAGGAGAAAACCTAAGCAGTCATAGGGACAATGTACAAACTCCACTTGGAGGTTAGGATCAAACCCAGGTCACTAGAGCAGTGGGGCAGCAGCTCTACCAACTGTGCACTGTGTTATGTGGGACAAGTCCTATCACACCACAGGCATCCAACACCACAATTGCATTCCGGAACTTCGGCATTAACTTAATCCCACCATTACTGGAAACTTCAGTCAGCGCTCTTGATTTCAAGGCCAGAAATTTTCCATTCTGCTCATCCCATACATTGCAATTCATTTAGAACCTTGGCCTCTATGTAAGCATATCCCTTGTCATAGTTAACATCCAATGATTATCCCTTTCCTCAAAGAACTCATTATAAAGTAGTCATACCCCATAAACCTGTTCCACTCAATCTCTACAAGATGTGTCCTACCATGAACAAGATAATCAAAAAACTTGCAATGATATAGCATCTTTTATGGTGAGGATATCTCAAACTCCATTACAGGGTGGTACAGTAGCGCAATGGTAGAGTTGTTGCCTTATAGCATCAGAGACCCATGTTTAACCCTGCCTATAGGTGCTGTCTGCATTGAGTTTGTACCTTCTCCCTGTGACCACGTGGGTTTCCTCTCAAATTTTGAAGACGTGCAGGTTTGTAGGTTAATTGGTTTCTGTAAATTGTCCCCAGTGTCTAGGATAAAACTAGTTTAGGGGCGATTGGTGGTCAGCGCGGACTGAGGTCCCAGAGATAAGGTCCCACATAGGAAATTAGTGGGCAAAATTAGGGCACATGGTATTGGGGGTAGAGTGCTGACAAGGAAAGAGAAGTGGTTGGCAGACAGGAAACAAAGAGTAGGGATAAAACGGGTCCCTTTCAGAATGGAAGGCAGTGACTAGTGGGGTACCGCAAGGCTCGGTGCTGAGACAGCAGCTATTTACAATATACATCAAAGGGATTCAAAGTAACATTAGCAAATTTGCAGATGACACAAAGCTGGGTGGCAGTGTGAATGGTGCGGATGATGCTATGAGAATGCAGGGTGACTTGGACAGGTTGGGGGAGTGGACAGATGTATGGCAGATGAAGTTTAATGCGGATAAATGTGAGGTTATCCACTTTGGTAGCAAAAACAGGAAGGCAGATTACTATCTAAATGGCATCATGTTGGGAAAAGGGGAAGTACAACGTGATCTTGGGGTCCCTGTACATCAGTCTTTGAAAGTAAGCATGCAGGTACAGCAGGCATTGAAGAAAGCGAATGGCATGTTGGCCTTCATAACAAGAGGAATCCAATATAGGAGCAAAGAGGTCCTTCTGCATTTGTACAGAGCCCTAGTGAGACCACATCTGGAGTATTGTGTGCAGTTTTGGTCCCCTGATTTGAGGAAGGACATTCTTGCCATTGAGGGAGTGCAGCGTAGGTTTACAAGGTTAATTCCCGGGATGGCGGGACTGCCATATGCTGAGAGAATGGAGCAGCTGGGCTTGTACACTCTGGAGTTTAGAAAGATGAGAGGGAATCTCATTGAAACATATAAGATTGTTAAGGGCTTGGACACACTGGAGGCAGGAAACATGTTCCCGATGTTGGGGGAGTCAAGAACCCGGGGCCACAGTTTAAGAATAAGGAGTAAGCCATTTAAAACGTAGATGAGGAAACACTTTTTCTCACAGAGAGTGGTGAGTCGGTGGAATTCTCTGGCTCAGAGGGCGGTGGAGGAAGGTTCTCTGGATGGTTTTGAGAGAGAGCTAGATGGGGCTCTTAAAAATAGCAGAGTTAGGGGATATGGGGAGAAGGCAGGAACAGGGTACTGATTGGGGATGATCAGCCATGATCACATTGAATGGCGGTGCTGGCTCGAAGGGCCAAATGGCCTACTCCTGCACCTATTGTCTATTGTCTATTGACTTGGTGGGCCTAAGGGTCTGTTTCCACACTGCATCTCTAAATTAAACTAAACTAAACTAATCTAAACTAAACTAAACCACAGCCACTTTCAACATATAGTCCTGAAGGCTGAAAGATTAACAGAGAAACTTTGCATTGTTTATTTTCTGGTGAGCTTTGCAGTATTACCTATGACAATAAAACAAAGGGTGTTGGTGGTGGTGGTGGTGTCGGTGTCGGTGGTGGTGTTGTTGGTGTTGTTGGTGTTGGTGGTGTTGTTGGTGTTGGTGTTGGTGTTGGTGTTGGTGTTGTTGGTGTTGTTGTGGCTATAGATATTTTTGTAGTTATTTTGTTGATTAGCAACTCAACTGATGCCTACACACAATTAATGTGCTGTTGGTCCACATCCTGGGAGTTTTAGACACATTGACTGGGCTTTAAAATTGGAGTTAATTCATCTCATTTTTTATGCCAGCTGAGTGCAAAACTGCACGTATTCATATAGCACCTGATGACATTATCAGCATTTCCCAAGATAAATCACATATGCCGAGTTAAAGTGCAGTTTGTGTTACATTGGCAAATGCAACAGTTAATTGTGTCCAACAAGGCTTTCTAAGAGTGAGTGTGTCCTTTTGGAATTGAGAAGTTTGTTGATCAAGGCTTACCAAATGATGTTATTTATTTTCAACTAAGCAAACAGGACATTATTTAATATCTCATCCAAATGACAGTTATTGCAATTAGTTTTGATATTTGAACTTCGTGGTGGCCAGAGTGTTTGAACTGGAGTGAAGGTTAATTTATCAGAGTGAAAGCTTTTGATTTCTCTTTGCCAGACCCACCTGGAAGTGTGTATCAATTTGGATACAGTCTAAGGATAAATAGTTTGCTGGCAATCAAAGTTTAGGTGTGATTGTGAAATAACCTTGTAAAATGAGGGATTTACCACTCCTGTGATGGCTCCAAAGGTGGGGGTTGAAACAAGAGAACGTTGAAGAGAAGATGTGACATACAGCTCGATCCCACACTTGAGGTAAAAAAAAGAAAAGTCCCTTTCTGATTATTTTGGATTTAATTACCAAAATACCTTAACAATGAATGTCAAAAAAGTGCTTCTCTGTACACATGGTCATTAGTAATATGTTTAACATCAAGCTCACGCTCCTCATTTATGGCGTGAATGACCCTTAATGTAATGACTATGACCCATTTGGATTCAGGCGCAGTCTGACTGTGTCTACTGATGGAATGTGAACTCCTCATTAAAATTTATTAAAGGAAGGAGGCTAGCCTCTGACCTCTGATTTCTACTGGTCTATTTGCACATGCTTTACTCATTCATTCTTGGCATTAATCTAGTTTCTGGTGTTTATCAAATACATTTAAACTGAGTGAAGCTTTGTTTCTGAAACAGTAATGAAGTTTAAAGGGGTGAATTACAATGAAAAAAGGAGGGGGGGGAATATTTTCTAAATTATATTATTACTATTTCCATGTAGCTGGCCATGCATTGAAATGAATACGTTAAAGGAAATTTCCCTTATATGATGATTAAAAAAAATCAAAACAAATTGTTTTTGCTTGCTCATAACAGCGATGGGTTTTGCCTTAATTTATAATGAATGAAAAATATAGTTGGATGGAGTTAGACCTGGCAAAATCTATAGTTATTCCTATACACTTGGAAAGTTGAAGTACATTTAATTTGTATGCTATTAAATTTGTATTATTGTATGTTCAGACTTTAAGAGAAATGTTTCATGTACAGACAGTCCCTGGGGTATGTAAGGGCGTTCTTCCTGAGTACTGTCCATAAACCAATCTCTCAAAAAAATGGTTGTCCTTTATAGCTATCCATTATAGTATTGCTCTATATACACTTGCCATAATTCTTTCATTTCACTGAATAACTACCCCATACTATCCATAATTAAATTATTGAATTATATATTGTATCTATTTATAAATGGATGCCATGTACCATTATAATAATAATTAAAATAATAATAATATATTATTATCTTGAAAAATGCTTTCAAATGTATCTGCGTGTTTGCATAAAGTTAGATTTCTGCAAATCAGGTCAATCGTAATGTGGGTAGCCCATGTATATAGAAAACAAATGGGAGAGGAATAATTACTTTAGCTGATTGCATTTACTGTACTAGGAATATGATTAGCCATTTATTTTGGTGAGAGTTAAATACTACAATTACATCACAATTGTAATGATTATAAGAAAATACCGGTTATCAATGCAACACAATTCCTGTCACGAGATGCTAAAAATTATGAAATTCACAAGCAAGAATTGCACTTATCTTTGCCTATCTATTCTCCCTCTGGCTTTATCCTTATCTGACAACCTTTTGCCTTCTTTTCACCACTCCACACATCAACCTGCCACTCCAGCTTTGCCAGGTTTTGCCACAACCCCACTTCCCTTTTCCAGCTTCTTTTCCCCAACTCCACCAGTCTGAAGAAGACGTTGTTCCATTCGCTCTGCAGATGCTGCCTGACATGTTGAGTTCCTCCAGCACTCTAGGATAAAGTATAAATCATAGAAACATAGAAACATAGAATAATAGATACAGGAATAGGCCATTCGGCCCTTCAAGCCAGCATCACAATTCAATATGATCATGGCTGATCATCTAAATCAGTATCCCTTTCCTGCTTTTTTCCCATATCCCTTGATTCCTTTAGCCCTAAGAGCTAAATCTAACTCACTCTTGAAAACATCCAGTGAATTGACCTCCACTGCCTTCGGTGGCAGAGAATTCCACAGATTCACAGCTCTCTAGGTGAAAAAGTGTTTCCTCATCTCAGTCCTAAATGGCCTACCCCTTATTCTTAAACTGTGACCCCGGATCATTTTTCCTGCATCCACCCTGTCCAATCCTCTAAGAATTTTATATGTTTCTATAAGATCCCCTCTCATCCTTCTAAATTCCAGTGAATACAAGCCCAGTCGACCCATTCTTTCATCATATGTCAGTCCCGCCATCCCAGGAATTAACCTGATGAACCTATGCTGCACTCCTTCAAATTAGAAGAACAAAATTGCACACACTACTCCAGGTGTTGTCTCACCAGGACCCTGTGCAACTGCATTAGGACCTCCTTGCTCCTAAACTCAAATCCTCTCACACAAAGGCCAACATGCCATTAGCTTTCTTCACTGCCTGCTGTACCTGCATGCTTACTTTCAGTGACTGATGTACAAGCATACCCAGGTCTCGTTCCACCTCCCCTTTTCCTAATCTGACACAATTCAGATAATAGTCTGCCTTCCTGTTCTTCCCACCAAAGTGGATAACCTCACATTTATCCACATTATATCTGCCATGTTTCTGCCCACTCACCCAACATATCCAAGTCTCCCTGCAGCATCATAGCATCCTCCTCGTAGTTCACACTGCCACCCACCTTTGTGTCATCTGCAAACTTTCATTTAATTCCCTCGTATAATTCGTTAATATATATTGTAAATAACTGAGGTCCCAGCACCGAGCCTTGCATCACCCCACTAGTCACTTCCTGCCATTCTGAAAAGGACCTGTTAATTCCTACTCTTTGCTTCCTGTCTGCCAACCAGGCCTCTATCTATGTCAATGCCCTACCCGCAATACCATGTGCTCTAATTTTGCACACTAAAATCTTGTGTGGGACCTTGTCAAAGGCTTTTTGAAAGTCTAAATACACCACATCCACTGGCTCTCCCTTATCCATTCTATTTGTTACATCCTCAAAAAATTCCTGAAGATTAGTCAAGCATGAATTCCCCTTCATAAATGCATGCTGACTTTGACCGATCCTTCCACTGCTTTCCAAGTGCGCCACTATAACATCTTTAACAATTGACTCTTCCCCACTACCGATGTAAGGCTAACTGGTCTATAATTCCCCATTTTCTCACTCCCTCCTTTCTTAAAAAGTGGCGTTACATTCGCTACCCCCCAGTTCACAGGAACTGATCCAGAGTCGAGAGAACATTGGAAAATGATCACCAATGCATCCATGATTTCTAGGGCCACCTCCTTGAGTACTCTGGGATGCAGACCATCTGGCCCTAGGGATTTATCTGTCTTCAGTCCCAACAGTTTACCTAACACCATTTTTTGATGTGGATTCCCTTCAGTTCCTCCCTCCCACTAGATCTTCCATCCCCGAGTATTTCCGGAAGATTGTTTGTGTCTTCCTTAGTGAAGAAAGAGCCAAAGTATTTGTTTAACTGTTCTGCCATTTATTTGTTTCCCATTCTAAATTCACCTGCCTCTGATTGTAAGAGACCTACATTTGTCTTCACTAATCTTTTCATTTTTACATATCTAAAGAAGCTTTTAGAGTCAGTTTTTATATTCCCCGCAAGCTTTCTTTCATGCTCTTTTTTCCCCCTCTTAATTAATGCCTTTGTCCTCCCCTGTTGAGTTCTAAATTTCTCCCAGTCCTCTGACATGCTGCTTCCTCTGGCCAATTTATATGCCTCCAGGATTTAACACTATCCCACTTCCTTCGTCGGCCACGGTGGAGCCGCCTTCCCCGTCTTTTTTTTTGCCAGACAGGGATTAACAATTTTTTGGAGTTCGTCCATGCAGTCTTTAAATGTTTGCCATTGCATCTCCATCATCAACCCTTTAAGTATAACTAGACTAAGTGGGACCCGTTGGGTCCCAGCTTCACACGGGAGGGCTAGTTCCCCAATGCAATATTCTACCTATCCACCAATTCCAATACACACTCGCACTCGCACTCGCACTCGCACTCGCACTCGCACTCGCACTCGCACTCGCACTCGCACTCGCACTCGCACTCATACTCACACTCATACTCACACATACTCACACTCACATTCTGACTCACACACCATATATATGACAGTAAGCTTTCTTGAATCTACTCACACGGCTGAGCGCAGCCTCTCCACTGTGGGGCTTCCGCAGTTTGCGGCACTTCCGCGATCAGCGTGACCTCTGCACTTACCGGAAATTATGCAATCAGCACGACTTCTGCACTCGCTGGAAATTACGCAATCAGCGCGACCTAAGCGGAAGTCATGAAATGAGCAGGAATTTTGGACTAAACACAGTCGGATCTAGTAAAGCATTTATACCTTCCAAACACAATCGGACCTAATAAAGCATTTATTCCTTCCAAACACAGTTGGACCTAATAAAGCATTTATTCCTTCCAAGCTAATAAAGCCTGCAGTTTCAAGCACAGGCATGGCAGCAGGACAAACAACTCATGGCATTGTCATTTCATTTCATTTGCAATTAAGCATTGCACTTTCAAGCACAGGCAGGGCAGCAGGCCAGACAAACCATGGCATTGTCATTAAGGGCTAACAAATCATTTACTGCAAGTGCATTGCAGATTCACAGATCAGTTGATTCACAGCATTGAATGACAGTCGTGGCCTCTCCCTAGCAATCTTGCAGAGTGACTGACTCATGTCCAGGCATCCGGGGTTTTATAGTCCTGCCCACCCCGGAAGGGGCGTTACCTTCATCGCGTGAATGACAGGTGAGAGGACCAATTAGCTGATCTCAAGGTTTTTTAAATACTCATAAGTTTTTTATTTTTCATCGATAGGAAAAATCCTCGGGGCTGGCTCAGTGGAGGAGGACTGTGAGTAAGATGGCCAAAAATCACAGTGATACAGGGTAGCGTTTTTTCTAAAATCAATATACAGCACAGACAGGAAGTGGTCAAGATGAGATTATATAGATTTACCAGTCTATCCTAGCCAATTCACATCTCATACCTTCAAAGTCTCCTTTCTTTAAGCTCAGGACTGTAGTCTCTGGATTAACCATGTCACTCTCCATCCTAATGCAGAATTCCACCATATTACGGTCACTGTTGCCCAAGGGGCCTTGTACAAAAAGATTGCTAACTAATCATCAAAGAAATCTCAACCAATTAAAAATTGAAGTTTTCTTTACAATATCACCCGCACCAATGAGGTTAATCAGAAGATTGGACAAAATGCCCAAAGGGTGAGTAATGAATATGATTGGCACTTTTGTTTTACTATTTGTACTTATAACTGACTGAGCAACCTCTAGCTAGATAAGGTGAAATGTGATTATGCTGGTATCATGCCCTGAAGATTGTTGATCCCTGATATTCCGGATGCTGGAGGGTATCACTTGTTTCCCTTTAGAAGGTCCTGAAATTTGCTGAGTTATATATATGCCAGTGAATATATTGCCAGATGAAGAACATAGAAAATCGTAGACGTAAATTAAACACAAGAAATCGGACATGCATTTTTTCAAAGGAGGTATGTTTCACCGAAGTTCCAAAATGAATACATTGATTGGACAAAATAATCTCTAGGAATCATTTTCAACCTCTCCAGTGGGAGAATAACCCCAATGTTAGTGGAGCAAGAATCAAGCCAATACAACAATGGGTTGGAATCCACTTCACCAGAATCACCCCAGTGTCAAAGTTGAACATTTCCCACTCTCCTCGCTGTCTCTGTATGTTGTTGATAAGGTACAGAAGACAGTTGGTTTCCATGCAGAGCCAGTTATCAGTTTGAGTCTATGACTAGAGTATGGATGACTGGATGGAGACCTTCAACCAGCTGCTGCAAGGCCAGATTTATTTTGCTCCAATGATACCAATGTTGTTTTTGCTTTGGCTGCACAAGTTAAAGATCAGCAGCTGATTTGCAAACAGCAAACTCCACAAACAGCAGTGGTAATGACCAAATCTATTGACATTGATTGAATAATAAATATTGTGTCGGATACCAATGACAACTCCCTCATAATATTGCGATGAATCATTTTCATCCAATTGAGTGGGCAGATGGATCCTTGTTTCAACATCTCATCTTGACCATGCAGCATTCCCTCTGCACTCATATTCTGTGCATAAAATTGGCTGCAGTTATTCACAACAGCATGACCACCTGTTATGATTGAGTGAGGAATCATTTTCAATGTCATTAGGGATTGTGGCATTGGGAGAGCCAGAAAGCCCAGCCAAATTTCCTAAAAGTCTTCAGCTCATAGACACGAGTGCTTAAGTAATCCAAGATTGAGTTGTTGGTCCTGGAACGAGTTGGAGTATGGCTTTGATAGCCAGTTAGAATGGGGGGGGGGGGGGGGGGGATAGTCAAAGTACAGCTGGAATCAGGTGGAATGGGATCATAGAGAAAGGACAGTCCAGAGTGAGTTCTAAGTATCTGGCACAGTTACGTTAGAATCCTGAAAAGTCAACATGATGTGGAGGTCAGTACAGGCTGGAGAGAAATCACAGTCTAACCTGGACTCCAGCAGAGTCTGGAGAGGGTCTGGATACAATGACCACAGAAGCTGGCACTGTCTGGGGAGGAGTCAGTGAGGCTAACACTTATCACATAAACTGGCACATGAGGTTGTGGAGGAATTGGACAGGTCACATTGTTCCAGAGTGTGATACATGCTCCATAGAGTACAATGTTATCCAGAGTGGAACATTCTCTCATTCTCTGGGTGCACCTGGTCAAGGTGTATGATTGGTATAATTTGACCTCAAATTGATTGCAAATACAATTTGTTCAGTGTTAATAGGATTTACAATCACAAGGAACTGGAATGAACAGCACTAAGCTTACAAAATCAGTGGTGTTTTTCAATATTCAAAGCAGACCCTCTTTCATATTCGTACTCCTTTATTGAAAAAATACTTCAACTCATTTGTACAGGATAGCAATAAACAAGGCAAACATATTTGGAAAGTTGAAAACAATGAGTTTAGAGATGGACATAGAGATGGAGTAAGTGCAGAGTAGGAATCCCAGGTGGTTAAAAACACAGCTGACTGGCATAAGCCATAGGAAAACTGAGATGAGATGGAATGAGAATCATTGGGATGACAATGTATGAAGAATAAATGCAAGGCAGGATGATGTACTGAGATAGGAAGTGCCAAGCCTTTGAGGTAGTTCTTTATTTACCACTACCCCAACCCAGTGCATGGCTGTTTTATTGCTCCAAACTTACTCTCGATATTCTAGAGGAACACCAAGGGTTCAAGCAGCACACATGGAAGGAGATGGTCAACCAACATTTTTATTTCTTCAAACCTCTTCTTAATCTTCGTTACTGCAACTGTTTCTCATTATCTAACAAGCTTCCTTCCGAAGTAGAATTAATCTCCAGCAAATACAAAATAATTCAACCTTTATTGTCGGCACCCCAGAACCGAGACCACCCCAACATCAGCCACTGATTTGAACTTACTATGTTTGAATATATACATATTTTATTTTGAGATCAAGATCAAAGTCTCCGTTGTTGGCTTCTTTGAGAGTCAAGAGTAAAAAGTGTTTCATTGACATATTTAATGAAAACGGACCGATGAAATTCTTACTTGCAGCAGCATAACTGGCCTGTAAACAGTACTCATAGTTAACAATATAACAGAAAAAGTTCAAAAATTAAAAACAATATTAATACAAAACTAAAGCCCAAAGTCCCTAGTGCAACCACGACAGTCCGTAGTTTCAAGTTTAGTTGGTGTTTGTCATGTTCAAGAGCCTGATGGTTATTTGGAAAAAGTTGTTCCTGAACCCAGAGGTCACAGTTTTCAGACACTTATATCTTCTTTCCCATGGCAAGAGTGAAATGAGAGCATGGCCAGGATGGTATGGGTTCTTGATGATGTTAGCTGTCTTTTTCAGGCAGAGCCTCCTATAGATTCCTTCAATGGTGGAAAACCCAGTACCCGTGATGGACCGGGCAGTGTCCACCACTCTTTGTAACCTTCTACATTCCTGGGCGTTCGAGTTGCCAAATCAAGACGTGATGCAAACAGTCAATATGCTCTCCATTGTACACCTGAAGAGATCAAGAGAGCATTCGACATACCAAATCCCCTCATCATTTAAGGAAGTAGAGTTGATAGGCTTTATTTATGATTGCATCAATGTACTGGATCCACAACAGATCTTGAGAGAAATGCACACACAGGATTTTAAAGTCTGACTCTCTCCACCACTAACCTGTCGATGAAGACAGAGTACATGGATCTTTGGCATTTAGCATCAGGGCTTCCCATATCAGTCTACGTCACCTGACTTGAATGCCCGAGTTTTGTTCCTCAGAAGATTGCGAACCTCCTACTTGATCCAAGGCTTCTGGTTGGGAAACACTTAGATGGCCTTGGTGGGAACACATTCCTCCACACATTTCCTTATGGAGTCGGCAACAACTGTAGTGTATACATTCAGGTCCATTGCCGAGTCCATGAACATTGTCAATCTACTACAGGCAATCCTGGACTTGTTCCTCTGCCTCCCCTGGCCAAATCTGTACAGTTCTCACTGCTGGAGCTGCACTTTTCACCAGGCACGGAAATCGTTCTTAAAACATGTGGGGGACACAATTTCTTGCTGGCCGCGCGCGCATGCGCACACACGCGAGGCTTCGGCCATGGGCCCTGTGGACGACCTGGTTGGTGACCGATTCCAAACTCCAGCAACAGCAGCATAGTCCACCCTGAATCGTGGGGCTTCAATCGGCCCGTTCGCGTGGGCTTCAACATCGGGAGCCTTGATCGCCTCGACGCAGCAATTTGACCGCGGGGCAGTGGAAGATCCCGCGGCCGGCCGCGCCGTGCCGGGCGATGAAAAGCCCCGTGAACGGGCCGATTCAAACTCTACGATCTTTGCTCCACGGACATCTCCCTCCTCCAATCACCGTGCTCGATCCTCACTCCCACCCCCCTACTTCTGCCTCTGACCGACACCTGCCTTCTCCAATCATCGCGCTGAATCATCATGCCTCCCCCCACCCCCCACCCCCCACTGCCTGCTGACCGATGTCTCTCTCCTCTAATCGGCACCCTCGATCATTAGTCCCACCCCCAATGTCTCGCGGAAAGTGGAGATTTTTAACACCTTTTTTTTACTGAGTTTTAAAATACGGATTACATATCATGGGGGGGGGGGAGGGGGGTGATCCTCCTCCGCCTCTCAAAACATGGAGGGACGTGTGTCCCCTGTCCACCCCCGGGATTTCCGCCCCCCTGCTTTTCACATGCTGCCTATATACAGGAAATAGGAGCACAGCCTGAAGGTTTGATTTCACAAAGTGAGGGTGGGTATTATTCGCTGAAGAATGCAGAACGATGTATATTTTGATCAATATCCACAATCAAGGGTCTCTCACAGTACATAACTTGACCCTCTGACAACCCTGTAAAATGTCAATCCCTTTCCATATAACGAGAGAAATAGTCTTTGCTAAGGTTCCATTTGCTTCTATTCCTTTGGAGATTGACGTGAATTCCATCATCAATATCATCATCGGCCGAGGTAGATATTGACAGATTCACCACAGCCTTGACCGGAGACACTGAACCGCAGGTTAAAAAATAAGGTGATTCAATTATGATGACAATTAGATAGCTTCAATCTTGGCTCTTCAAATTTTCAAGCAGCCCCTCGGGTTTCAGGATGAATCCGTTTCAATTCAGCTGGTGAGGCAGCATCTATGCAGCGAAGGAAATAGGCAACGTTTTGAGTCGAGACCCTTCTTCAGACCCGAAACGTTGCCTATTTTCTTCGCTCCACTGATGCTGCCTCACCCGCTGAGTTTCTTCAGCATTTTTGTCTACCTTCGATTTTCCAGCATCTGCAGTTCATTCTTAAACAAAGAGTTTCAATTCAGCTGTGAGTTTTAGGCTGGGTAATGAAGGAATGGACTTCCATCCAAATTCTGATTCTCCTATGCCATCATTAGCTCTAGTCTAAACATGACATTGTTAGTAAATTCTGTGCTGAACTCATTAACTGACAACTTTAACTGATATCTTTAAAGCAGCTCTCTTTCCAAATGTTCTCTATGAATAAATGGTCAGAGGACTCTGCAGTATGTACATTGTTTGTTTGAAAATGAACATGCAGACCACTTGATATTTGTCCCTTTATTAATATACTAGCAAAATGCAGTTTAATTAACTATTCACCTAATTACAGTGACTGAGATTTTGCAGGATGAAAATGACTAACACGTTTCCATGTATAACAGTAGAATCAAGGAACTGCAGATGCTGGTTTAACAAGGAAAGACACAGGAATAACTCAGCAGGTCAGGCAGCATCCCTGAAGAACACGGATAAGTAACATTTCAGGTCAGGACACATCTACAGACTGATCAGTCAGAAGAAGGTTCCTGATCCAAAACATCATTTATCCATGTTCTCCAGGGATGTTGCTTAACCTGTTGAGTTACTCCACCATTTTGTATCTATCCTTGTATAATACCCTCCCTGGCATTGCATAATATGACGTCTTTTTTCAGGGATGTGGTATGGGCTGAATTCTTTTGGGTCGCATTGCAGCCTGCCATGGAAGCTGTCAAGCCTGTGATCTAGAACCTTTTTTCTCAATTAAGATGACACTTCATTTGCAGTAGATCCAACTTTTGCAAGTGGTATAAATGCATCAGCAGGCTTCCTGCTCCATGTTGAGCCTGTTACCTCACTATCAATGCCAGTCAAAACAATTTAAAATCAACTTGTCTGTATTTGCTCATTTCAGTCATTATGTGAATCAGAAACCGTAGTCGGCTTTTTAAGCATTAATGATTTTCTAGGCAATGCATTCATTGGAGAGTTTTAACATGCTTAATTGGTAGCTAAATGACACAGAAAAGGTTGTCTCCAGCAAAACTGACATAGCAACCATACAGTAAATCTTAAGTATAGCTTCAAAAATGATTTAGTGAGTGAATAAACCATTTGGTGTGCTGCTAGATAATATTGAGCACACTTTCATCCTGGGCAAGAGACAACATGACATATTCGGAGTTCCTGCCCTTGATTACTATTCTACAAATTCCACCGGAAAGCATTCAAAACTATGTGCATGTATACGAAGTTTAGTTACGCTATCTTGGCTTTCACTAACTACTTAATTTGATACAGGAAGAATCTTAAAGTCATAGAGTGATAGAGAGATACAACACAGTTACAAGGTCTTCAACCCTACAATTTCATACTGACCATCAACCACCCATTACATTAATCCTATGTTAATCCCACTTATTATTTCCCCCCATAATCCCTTCCAGAAGATTCTACCACACACCCAGGCCAATTTACAGTTCAAAAGTACATTTCATATGAACAGAATTAGGCCATTCAGCCCATCGAGTATACTCTGTCATTCAATCGTGGCTGATCTATCTCTCCCTCTCAATACCGTTCTCCTGCCTTTTCCCTGTAACCTTTTGCACCCTTACCAATCTGTCAATCTCCATATTAAAAATACCCAAATGACTTGGCCTCCACATCCATCTGTGGCAATGAATTCCATGGATTCACCTACCTTTGACCAAAAAGATTCCTCCTCATCGCCTTTCTAAAGGCATGTATCCTTTTATTCTGAGGCTGTATCCTCTGGTTCTAGACTCTCCCACTTAGACAATAGACAATAGGTGCAGGAGTAGGCCATTTGTCGCTTCGAGCCAGCACTGCTATTCAATGTGATCATGGCTGATCATCCACAATTAGTACCCGTTCCTGCCTTCTCCCCATTTCCTCTGACTCCGCTATCTTTAAGAGCCCTATCTAGTTCTCCCTTGAAAGTGTCCAGAGCACCGCCGTCTGAGGCAGAGAATTCCACAGACTCACAACTCTCTGTGTGAAAAAGTGTTTCCTCATCTCTGCCAAAATGGCTTACCTTTCTAATGTGGCCCCTGGTTTTGGATTCCCCCAACATTGGGAACATGTTTCCTGCCTCTAGCATGTCCAAACCCTTAATAATCCTATACGTTTCAATAAGACCCCCCCCCCCCCCCCCCCCCCCCCCCCCCCCCCCCCCCCCCCCACCTATCCTTCTAAATACCAGAGTATACAAGCCCAGCCGCTCCATTCTGTCACTTGTGGAAACATCTGGTCCACATCCTATCTATCCAGGCTTTTCACTATTTTGTAAGCAGCAATATTACAAAATGTTGAGATTTTAAAAATCAAGTCTGCAATTTATCCCATCAGATAAAGCATAAAAAGAAGTTTAATTTGACACCTAATTCACTTTCATATCTTTAGTATTAAAAAAAATTCATACTTGGAAATTAGCATATTGTTCCCTATTGCTTTTCCATTGACTTAAGACAAAACTGTGATCAAGGACAGTCAAAAGCCCATAACTTTCTTAAAAATTAAGAGAACTGAATGAAATTTTCAGTTATTATAGATTGAAGCATTCTGAAACAAATATCAAATAATCTTACTTGGATGACCTGAAATTAAAGCATATAATTAGTTAGTTACCTAATTGTAGCTAATTACAAAATTCAATTACTAGATCTAAACATCTATCCATTTCTTAAGAAAAGGTTAACATTTAAAAAAAAAGCCTAAGTGTCCAAATAACATTCACACAATAATTCACAATATAACATGATTTTTAAATCTCATTGTCATGAATTTATAGCAAGGAATTTAATGTTTAATTCCCGTAAATTAATGGCCATTTGAATCATCTTGCGAGTGGGATTTTGTGGAACACGATCGATTGGAATGTTGCGGTTGCGATGAATTTAAACCTCATATCGGCAGGAAAAATACTGCCGGTCCATATGGGTCCTAAGTCATCTTTTCGCAATGTGAAATTTTGATTAAAGGCATCCTAAGAAGCAAGTTTATATGAATAAATAAACGGTGTACCTTGCCTTGTCTCCTACATGAAATCCGTCCCGTTGTCGTCGTTGACGGCATTAGAAGATGATTTTAATATTACTCCTGCTATTAAATTATGCAGCGCTAATTTTAATAAACTTAATAAAACGGCAGTTGAAGAGATTTTTACTTGAGCAACTAAACAGCCTGTTCAAAATCGATTTGAACAGGCTGAAGAAATACCGCATTTTAAACCCGCCCCTCTCAAAGTCGCGCACACGGGCAGTGACAGAACTGCAGCGCCGCTGAAGGTAAGTTTTGTAACATACCTGCTGTAAGTTTCATTGGGGTCTATCCCTCTTTCTTCTAAATTCCAGCCTAGTGCCCTTAAACGCTCAGCATATGTTAACCCAGTCATCGCCGGGATTATTCTTGTAAACCTCCTCTGGATCTTCTCCAATGCTTCCTTAGAAATGGGCCCCAAACTTGCTTAAAATACTCCCAATGCGGTCCGACCAGTGACTTATAAAGCCTCATTAATACATCACTATTTTTGTATTCTACTCGTCTTGAAATAAATGCTGACATTTAATTTGCCTTCCTTACTATCGATTCAACTTGCAAGTTAACCTTTTGTGAATCCTGCACTAACACTCCCGTCACTTTGCATCTCTGATTTCTGAATCCTCTCCCCATTTAAAAAAGTCTACACCTTTATTCCTATTACCAAAGTGCATGACTGTACACCAAGCTATGCTGTACTTTATTTGACACTTTGTTGTCCACTATCCCAACCTGTCCAAGTCCTTCTGCAGAGTCCTTGATTTCTCCACACTACCTGCCCTTCCACCTATCATGATACTTATTCATATCATCTGCAAACCATATCAAACTTCATATGATACCTATTCATATCATCTGCAGCAAAGCCTTCAATTCTCTCATCCAAGTAATTGAAATACAATGTGCAGAGTTGCGGTTCCAGCATCGACCTTTGCGGAACACTGCTAGTCACTGGAAGAAAAATCCCCCTTTATTCCCACTCTTTGCCATCTCCCTTTCAGCCAGCTTTCTAGCCTTCTATCCATGTCTCTAATACCATGGGCTCTTATTTCTAGCCTTCTATCTATACCTCTAATACCATGGGCTCTCATCTTCTTTAGCAGCCTCGCTTGCAGCACCTTATCGAAGGCCATCTGAAAATCCAGGGAGACAAGTTTCAGTTTAGTTTAGGATCTCCACTGACTCCACTGACTCTCCTTTGTCTATCCTACTATTAACTTTCTCAAAGAATTCCAACAGATTCGTCAGGCAAGATCTGCTTTTCACAAAACCATGCTGACTTTGGCTTATTTTATCATATGCTTCTAAGTACGTTCAAATATATTACATAATGTTTATTTGCCAAGACCCATCAGTTGCTATTCATTGTAAGTCTTTTACTGATTCATGAAAATAGAAATAAACATTAGTCAATGGAAAAATAACTTAAATCAATCAAATGTTGCTTTTTTGTACTAATTACTGATTATAACTTTTTAACCAAGTCACAAAATTGAATCAATTTATTAATATATACAGCAACAGCTATGTTAATGTTAAAGAGTACAATCAGAAGATAGAGAGCTGTAAACTCGAGCAACATCCATTTTACAACATGAATATGTGTCAAAGGACAAAATGTGGTATCTTGCAAATGTGTTTTCCTTCTACGCCTGGTCTGTACCCATATATCAGATAGGTCAGAACCTCCTTGTAGTCAAGAAGATTGCAACATCTGATTCAGGATGATGCCGGAGCATAGAATTCATCCTGTCAGTTTGCAGGCTGTTTTCTCAGGAGCCAAAAGTGTCCTCAGAGACTACTGCAGGATGCTACTGCTGAGTAAAGCAATTACAAATAATTAAGCAAATATATGAAATGCTGCAAACACTCTGTAGGTCAAGCAACATCCGTGGAGAAAGAAACATGGTTAATATTTCAAGTGGAAGGCCCTTTCACATAACTTGGAAAGAGAGAACACAAATTAGATTTAAATAGCAAAGAAGATGGAGTTCGATGACAAAGTGAAACATGCTTATTGTGTTGCCATGAGGATTGCCTGTTGAGTGAGTTATCTTGTTGATTGATTAATAAAGGGTCTCGACCCGAAACGTCACCTATTCCTTTGCTCCATAGATGCTGCCTCACGCGTTGAGTTTCTCCAGCGTTATTGTCTACCTGTGAGTTTGTGTGTGTATGTGAGAGAGAGAGAGAGAGAGAGAGAGAGAGAGAGAGAGAGAGAGAGAGAGAGAGAGAGAGAGAGAGAGAGAGAGAGAGAGAGAGAGAGAGAGAGAGCATGAGCAAAGGCACAACATTTAGGATTTTTATTTCACGTCAAGAGTTATTATTAGTCATATACACCACATATAAAACAGAAACATTGAATTCTTACTTGCAGCAGCTAGACAGGCACAGTTTCATTTATTGTTCCCATATCTGTTATTTTAATTTTCAAAAAATAGCAAGGCTTCTGGCTTTAGATTAAGATGGCAGAATTCCACCAGCCATCTTACACTGTGAGATAAAATGAACTAATTCCTCCTTCCATTCTGTTCGCTATTCCTTACTTGGCCATTATGTCTGTCAATATTATGAATCTCTCTCTCTGTCAACATTGTGGGAGCATCTTTCCCACAGTGATGAAAGCAATTCAAGGGTGCCTTCTCAGGTTTACTGATGCCAGGCAATGAATGTAATCTTTCCAGTGTTACTCACATCCTGAGAAGCAAATGCAAACATAGGGGAATGAAGTACAAAGCTGAGCAAGCAGGTAAGTTTACTTTGGAATCAACACGACCTGCATGAGAGTGTACAACAGGAATTGTAGAACTAAGATGGCAGCAATTCACATAAAGGCTGACACACCACTGCTTTCTGTCACCTTGCCTTTGGAACTAATATGACAGTTATAGAACCAAGCCAATTATTTACATAATTACCCCTCATAATGCACATGCAAGGTTGTAAGCATTAAATATTTGATAGATCAAAGAAACTCACCATTCATAATGAATCAGGGTAGAAAACAGGGATCATTACCAGAGATTAGTAAAGGGCCTGTCCCACTTTGGCGATTTTTTTAGGCGACTGCTGGTGACTGTCATAATCGTAACAGGTCGCTGAAAAACCGGCGACTGGACCTGCCCCCCCCCTCCCCCCCCCGCCATGACAATGTCTATGACCGGCAAGCTACCGACAATCGGCGACCCATTGCGATGTCCACCTATGACAACACCCACAACAACCGATGACCACATAGGCGACAACTTACGTGAACCTACGTCTACTCGTGACAAGCTACGACAAGCTACGACCCGGTCGGCGACAACTGAAGACAACTGAAGACAATTCAGTTGGTACCTGTCGCCGGTTGATGTAGGTTGACGTAGGTAGTCGCCAATGGAATTCACTGAAGTCAGCACCGGCGACAACCTACATCACCTAGCGACCATCTACGACAGCATCTACATCAGGAGAAGTCAAGCTACGCTCATTGGCGTCAACCCACTGTCTGCAAAACATTTTGAACATGTTGAAAATCCAGCGGCGACCAGAAAATGCTACGACTCTATGGGTGACTGAGGAGACTACTCACAACCATACAGGCAACACCCCGGTGACCATGTGGCGACAGCCTAGTCGCCTGTAGTCGCCTAAAAATCACCTAAGTTGGACAGGCCCTTAAAGCTTCAAAATTGATTTAATTTGCAATCATTTTCAGCCCAAAGGAAGATACTTACTACATACATTAATGGGCCTGTGCCACTTAGGCAGCTTTTTAGGTGACTGCAGGAGACTATGCACTCACCACATGGTCGCCACATGTTTACGGGTAGTTGCCGAGGAGTTGCCGTCATGGTCGTGAGGAGTTGCCGCATTCTAGGAACTAGTTGCAGCCTCGTTATGGTCCCCATTAATTTTTCAACATGTTGAAAAATTAGTGGCGACTAGAATGAAGCCGCCATGGAGAGTAGCGAGAATTCTCGAGCCTCAGATGGGTTGGCAGGTGGTCCTAATGAGTTGCCAGGAGGTCAAAGGTTCTCGGAGGTTCTCGTTGGTTGTAGCCGGTGCTGACCAGTGATTGGCTCATTGGGGAAAAAAAGGTAAGCGGTAGTTTTCAGAACCAAGGATATCCGACCAGTGATGTTAAATGTCCGCTGAGCTTCACAGCCGTGTATCTCTGGCTTCTTAAAAGTTGTCTGCACTCCTTCTCCCTCCTTCTCCCCCCTCCGCCCCCCTTCTCCCCCTCTTCCCCCTCTCCCACCCTCTTTTGTTAAATATTTTTATTAGACGTAAATACATATTAATAGAATATACTTCTCACATACATTTGCAAGTTTATTAATATTAACAATTATGTCTTATATATTTCTATACTTTTTTTTACAGGTAAGAAAAGATAGAGAAAAATAAAGTAAGAGTAGAAATGAATGGAGTATTAAAAAAGTTATCCATCATTGGAGATATATCCATGATTTATTATACGTGAGTCTTCATCTATTCCATTATTCAGGCTTCAGTCAGGCTCTCGTACCGAGCCATTTTGACCCTTTAGAGATTCAATAAATGGAGACCATATTCCTCTGAAAAGATCCAACTTATCCAATAGGACAAGCCTTAATCTTTCCAGATGAAGGGTCTCTGACATTCATGTAATCCACATTTTGATTGTGGGGGATGTAGGACCTTTCCAGAATTTCAAGATTAATTTTTTCCCAATTATTAAACTGTAATCAATAAAAATTATTTGATTTGTTGTTATTAATTGATCTGTTTATAATATTCCCAGAATTATTAACTTCGAATCAGGAATCAGATTCATATTAACAACATTCAAAATTATCTTAAATATCTCTATCCAAAATTTAGTAATTTTTACACAATTTGTAAATGAGTGCGTTAAGTTAGCTTCTAAGTGCTGACATTTATCACATATGGGGGATGCATTTGAAAAAATACTATGTAGTTTTAATTTTGATTAATGTAGTATATGTAATATAAAATAGAAACATAGAAATTAGGTGCAGGAGTAGGCCATTCAGCCCTTCGAGCCTGCACCGCCATTCAATATGATCATGGCTGATCATCCAACTCAGTATCCCGTACCTGCCTTCTTTCCATACCCTCTGATCCCCTTAGCCACAAGGGCCACATCCAACTCACTCTTAAATATAGCCAATGAACTGGCCTCAACTACCCTCTGTGGCAGAGAGTTCCAGAGACTCACCACTCTCTGTGTGAAAAAAGTCTTTCTCATCTCGGTCTTAAAGGATTTCCCCCTTATCCTTAAGCTGTGACCCCTTGTCCTGGACTTCCCCAACATCGGGAACAATCTTCCTGCATCTAGCCTGTCCAACCCCTTAAGAATTTTGTAGGTTTCTATAAGATCCCTCTCAATCTCCTAAATTCCAGAGAGTATAAACCGAGTCTATCCAGTCTTTCTTCAATAATATTTTAAATTGTATAAGAGAGTGTCTAGTATTTAACGAGCAGTGGTGTACATGTTGTAGACTTTCATCCCATATTTCAGGTCTAATGATTTGACCTAATTCATTTTCCCATGATTGCCTATATATTTCTGTCCTTGGGACATCGTTTTCCAGTAAAATATTATAAATATATGATATCAATTTTTCTGTGTTCGGGTGTTTATTTAGGCATTCATCTCAAATTTCTGTCTTTCTATTTCTAATTTCCTGTGTATTTGCTTTTACATAGTCTCTAATTTGTAGATATCTAAAGTAGTCTTTTGAATGTAATCCATAAATTTGTTGTAATTCTTGAAATGAAAGGAAAGAATTTTCCCTGTAGAGATCTCCCATCTTATTAATTCCATAGTTTTTCCATTGTACAAACCCTTTGTCCATCATTGAGGGTTTAAAAGTAACGTTATTTACAATGGTAAGGGCTAGTGGTATACATTCCAATTTTAGTGTTTTCTTTATATGTTTCCAAATACGTATTCCCATTTCTATTATAAGGTTTTCACTATAGGTTTTCTTACCTATTTTGATATTGGCGAATAAAATCAAACTAATTTCAAAAGGCGAACAATCTTCTTTTCCATTTTTAACCAGGTTGGTTGTTTATCTGTCTCTACAAACCAAAAATTAATATTTTTAATATTAACTGCCCAGTAATAAAACATAAAGTTTGGTAGTGCTAAACCCCCATTTATTTTTGGTTTACATAAATGATTTTTATTTATTCTATGGCTCTTATAATCCCAGATAAAGTTGGTGACTATAGAATCAACCTTCTTAAAAATATTTTCAGGAAGATATATCGGAATCAATTGGAAAAGATATAGTAATTGCGGGAGAAAAATCATTTTTATTGCATTAATTCTACCTAGTATTGAGATAGGTAATGTTTTCCAATATAAAATGTTCTTATTTAATTTATTCAATAAAAGTGGAAAATTGGATTTAAATAAAGAGTCAAATCTTTTTGTTACATGAATTCCAAGATATTTGATTTTTTCGTTTTAAAAGGAAATTGTTGTAGTATATGTAAGTTATTTACCATTATTGGCATAAGTTCACTTTTATTCCAATTAATACTATATCCTGAAAATAATCCAAATTCAGTTATTAATTTTAGTAAATTTGGGATACTAGTTTCCGGCTTTGTAATATAAAGTAATACATCATCCGCATATAAAGAAATTTTATTTTCAGTATCTCTGGTGTCATATCCATATATTTCAGGATGTAATCTCACCTGTTGAGCTAAAGGTTCTATTGCAAGTGCAAACAGTAGTGGGGATAGAGGACAATCATGCCTGCAGCCTCGGAATAGATTAAATTTAGTTGATAACATTTGGTTTGTTATTATTCTGGCTGTTGGATTAGTGTATAATGATTTAACCCAAGTAATAAACTTCTCTCCCAACTTAAAAGTTTCCATAACCGAGAACAAATAAGACCATTCCACCTGGTCAAAGGCTTTCTCCACATCTAACGAAATAATTACTAGATCTTTATTAATATCTCTTTTTGAATATATAATATTGTATAATCGTCTCAAGTTACATGAGGAATATCATTTTGGTATCAATCCTGTTTGATCGGGGTGATCTCCCACCCTCTTTTAAAGGACTTACCATACACTGTGCTTTAGCCGTCTTTTTACAGCGCCAACCTTCCTGTTCATTGCAGTGTGTGTCTGTATCACCTTGGCTTTGCACCATGTGAATTTTTTAGACAGGGCAAGCAGGGGGAGCGCTGTCTAAAAAATTCACATGGGCTAGTGAAGGAAGCGATGTGTTTGTGTGTGTGTTCCACTCTGACAGTCGCCGTTCCAGTTCCCGGTTTTTCAGGCGACTGCCGGCAACTTGTCAGTCGCCGGCAGTCTGCTGAAAAATCTCCTAAGTGGGACAGGCCCATAAAGAGCGAGAAGAATAGTGGAAATCCAACATAAAGCTATAAGCGTGTAGGAAAGAACTGTGGATGCTGGTTTAAATCAAAGGTAGACACAAAATGCTGGAGTAACTCAGCAGGACAAGCAGCATCTCTGGAGAGAAAGAATGGGTGACGTTTTGGGTCGAGACTGAAGAAGGGTCTTGATCCGAAAATGTCACCCATTTCTTCGCTCCAGAGATGCTGCCTGTCCCGCTGAGTTACATAAAGCTAAGTCTGAAGAAGGGTTTCGGCCCGAAACGTTGCCTATTTCCTTCGCTCCATAGATCCTGCTGCACCCGCTGAGTTTCTCCAGCATTTTTGTGTACCTTCCATTTTCCAGCATCTGCAGTTCCTTCTTAAATACATAAAGCTAAAAGCTACCATTAATCTGTCTAACAGTATGGCAATTAATTACTTTATTCATATTTCTGACACAGAGTAGAAGGAGGCAATTGCAGATGACCAAATCTATGCTAGTTCACTAAACAATTATATTGCACAACTAATTTCCTCTGTGTTCCCATCATTTCTACTTCCCACCCACAATTAAGGGCAAGTTTCAGTGGCCAGTTAACTTACCAGCACTTACCTATTTGGATTGTGGGAGGAAAATTCAACTGCCAGGAATACACACATGGTCATAGGGAGAATATCAACATTGGCACTACTGAAAATCAGGATTGAACCTAGTTTGTTGGAGCTGGTGAGTGTGAAACTTGATGTTTTCAGGATGAATATCTGGGAGTTAGCACTGGCCACATGGTATTGAGAGGCAGAAGAGCATAACCTAATAACCTATTTGCTTTTATTGAAAAGAGTGCTCTGATATCGTTTGCATGCATCTTGGAGTGTAGTTGGGACCACAGCTTACAATGAGAGTGCCAACAATGCAGCACTACATCAATTTTGTATTGGATTATCAATCTAGAGTTGTGAGTTACCAATCTAGGTCTGCAGAATGGGATATGAATTATTTTAGCTCAGAGAATAGAATACCATCATCTGGTCCTATATAAGTAAGTTTGGAGTTAAATGAGACCAAATCAACGTGGTTTTTATTTATAACTTTTTTATGTTATCAAGTCTTTCCTACTTTCTGAGATGTTGTTGATCCCATGGTTGGCCTTGTCTGTGACATTTGATTGGGGGCATTGGCACTACCACACTTTGGGCCTCATCTTGGCTTTGTGCAACCTACCACATCGACGGATTTAAAATTGAAGATGATCTTCTGCAGGTGGTTAATCACTGAGGAAGATGGGACTCAAGAGATAATCCCCAACACCTCAGATCCAGCTACACAGGTTAATTTGATTGAATAAGAACAACAAGTTACAAATAAAGGAACATTGTTCACCTGTGGAGCTATGTTGTGTCTGCAAGTTGTGCAGAAAGCCAGCCTGGAAATTACACTTCTATAACAATCACTTTCTACTGTGTAATAATTTCCATGATTCCTTATCTTTATCATGTTTCAAGCATGCTTGTTAATTATTTTCATAGAATAATTTGAAAGAAAGGTATCATTGATCCTTTCATTGTAAACAGCATATATCTTTGCATACATTTTTTTTTAATGGGTCCCACTTTATCTATTGCTGTGCAGTAGATAATTTGTTATTTTTTCCACGCACATTAAAAACACCACACAGTTTTTTGGCACAAGATAGATTCACAGAGTTATTGAGTTATGGAGACATGGAAACAAGCTCCTTGGCTCATCTTGTCCATGCCAGCCAAGATGCCCACTTGACCTGGCCATATTCCTTCTTTGGCCATATCGCTCCAAACTTTATCCATCGATAAACATTTAATATTTCTTATTCACTTCATTGCCATACCGGGATAAAAGAAACAAAAAGTAGCATATTTTTTAGGAATGCAACTAAATTGTAAACACTTAACTAGCCAAAAGGTTTAGAACAAGAAAGGGGGCATGGAATTACATGGGAATCCAAGTGTATTAGACAATAAACTAAACTGAAATCTGACCAGCATCACTGTAGAAGAAACTGAATTAACTGAACCCTGGCAATTGAACTGACAGTTGCCTGTTTTGTGCATTGGATTGCAGACAACTGCAAGGTTCTTCAAATACCTTCTGTGAAGAGAATGAGGTCACGGTGACTTTTACATATACTAGTAAGGCACCCTGGTCCATGCAGTAGCAGGTGTGTTGCAGCAAACTTGAAATGTCTTCCACCGTCTGATATGAGACTCTCAGCCAGCCAAGACAGTGCCATTCAAGCATGACAAGAAAGGTCATCATCTGCCTGTAGACTTGGTGTGCTAGGCTTTTTCTCCTGAATGCTAATTCTTCCCGAAGGTGCAGATCTACAAGTAGAAGGCTACTCTTGTCACATCTTGATCCTTCTTTTGTTACATTTAATCTCTTAAAGTAACACAGCAGCTGCTTCCCTGCTAATATCTGAGTGAATATCTGAAATATGCCACAGTAATCGCAGCGCGGAGGTCCTGAGAACTATGTGTAACAAAGAACTGCGGATGCTGGTTTAAATCAAAGGTAGACACAAAATGCTGGAATAACTCAGCGGGTGAGGCAGCATCTCTGGAAAAAAGGAATGGGTGATGATTTGGGTCGAGACCCTTCTTCTGAACCATTTTGTTTCTACCTGTGGTCCTGAGAACTAGTTTTCTTAGTCAAGCAGCCAAGAAACGAACTTTTGCCACACTTTGAGTACTTGAATATGTGCTCATGTGAAAGTCATCCATATCTAATCCAGGTTACATAAATCATTGTCTTATTCTCTAGTACCCAATTATACAAATGGATAAAGGGCGGTAGAAGTCAACTCTATTAGAATGATAATCAGCCCAGTGACAGGAAGCTATAATGCCATTAAACTGAGATGATCTTTCCATCAGAAACAAATTTGTAAGAGCCATCTTCAGCGTATTTATTTAACCGGATATAGACTGACTAACATTATCAGTGCTGAAGGCTCTTTGATTTACTGTTGCAGCACAACTATCAATAGAAGTTTCAATGACATGTTAATCTTAAAATGTTGATTTATGGCAGGTGTGAATCCAACCTTTAGTTCACAATATCCTCTGAAGGAACAATGTAATTAATTTTTTTTCAATGTTTCTTCCTGGGAAGTTGTTTCAATTTCGAAGTGTTAATGTAATAAACGTTTGCATTGGCTCCTTGTCCCTTCATAAGTCATCAGTGCAGTATGTTGCCTAAACAGCCAAGTTTCCATCAGAGTGTATTTTGTATGACTTGTGTTCCTCAATACACTTAGCAATATGATCTTCTCTGAAACCTGTATCAAATTGGTATAAATAATAACTTTTCTTTGTCAATGGTTTTTATTATGGAGTAATACCTGCATCATTCACAATGTGGAATTAATCAACATTTATTCACTATTCTCTACTCATGTTAATGGTCGGATTTGATTTTCATAGTCTATGTCTATGACAAGAATATATGTGTAAGCAGACTACCATGTAAATTCAAAGTTTATTAAGAAAGTATTATTCATTCAAAATTATCTGTTCTCCTCTATGAAGCACAGATAACTCAGTAATAAAAATACAGATTTGTTTACATTGAACTGAATATAACTAGGTCACCTACATCACATACGTGCCTTCCAGTGGAATTTCAATTGAAGCGAACTGGTCTTTTCTAAAAGTGATGGAGATCTTTTCGACAATGTAAGAAGTGTTTAAGGTGGAACACTACTGAACTGTTCTCGTTCCAGTGCACCAGAGAAAGTTTATTAGCTCACGTATATGTACTAAGTTAGTCAACATAACCCTTGCATTCTGTACCAATGTGTCATTTCCTTACTGCCAATAATATGGCAGCTCTAATTTCATTAGGTGTCAATTAGCGTGGAATTATCAAATAGTACCAAATGGGAGTTAAATTAAGACCCAACTATTGCTTAAAAAAGAACTGCAGATGCTGGAGAAATCAAAGGTAGACAAAAATGCTGGAGAAACTCAGTGGGTGAGGCAGTATCTATGGAGCGAAGGAATATGTGACGTTTCGGGTCGAGACCCGAAACATCACTTATTCCTTCGCTCCATAGATGCTGCCTCACCCGCTGAGTTTCTCCAGCATTTTTGTCTACCTTCAACTATTGCTTAAGATCCTTTGTGTTGATTTGGTATCAGATATGTTAAGCAATAATTATATTTGATAAGTTTATTATCATGTAAAAATGCACGTAAAACCCTGACTTTATTTTTTACATAAGTCTAGTGTGGCAGCCCAAAGTTTTATGCAGCTCCAGCAAAAACAATTTGACTCTACAACTCATCTTTAAACAGCAAATTATAGAACAGAATAGTACAGCTTAGGAACGTCCCCTTCAGCCCACAATGTTTGCGCTGAACAATGATGTTTAGTTAAATTGATCTCATTTGCCTGTGCATTATCCATATCCCTCTACTCCCTGCACTTCCATGTCCCTATCTAAAAGCCTCTTAAGTGCCACAATTGAAAAGGGCATTATAATACATTAATATTACATGAAGCGATTGTGCGTTTTTTTACTGAAATGTAAAATATTAATTGTTTGAGCATATTCAATTTTATTTGTCAACATTTTATTATTTTAGCACCCTTACATTTTGAAGTTATTAGCCACAAATATTAGCGATGAAAAGATATGGGAGGAAAGGAATCATTTTGGAGCAGTTTTTAGTCAAGTTATACATGGTTTTATTGACAGGTTGAATTAATAAACTATGCTTGTGATTTTGTTAACTAAATAAAAGGTTTTCCTTCCAATAAAATGTAGCCAAATATGAGTCATGCAGTATTAAAAGAGTAAGACTAGAGATCGAACTGGACTGTTGACAGCCCTTGCTGAATAAACTGTAAATAAAGAGGCACATTGCTGGTTTATAAAGTATAAAACTTCAACAAAATTGCAAGATAACCAATAAGGGAAATTTTAGGATTATTTAACAAAATGGCAGATCATTGAAAATGCCACAATTTAAAAATGTATCAATGATACAATACCATTAACTTCAACAAGAGGCAAATGCTAAGTCTTTGCATCATGAATTCTTGTTTATATCACATTTTGGAAATAAGGTGCAGGATCTAATACAGTAGGCCAAATCTCCAAGTCATCAAAAATCTTACTTGTAAATCAACCTTTGTCTCTAAGCATCATTGCCTTCCCAATTGATATAAAAAATATTTATCCTATTTATAAATCTTCCAAAACTTAGCCCTGCCGATTTCCTCCTGGTTGTCCTTCCCTTTCTCTGGGGGAGGTGGGACCAGTACAAACAGGACGGTCTGCGCCTGGGCTTGAAGGGAACCAATGTCCTTGGGGGAGTGTTTGCTAGTGCTGTCAGGAAGGATTTAAACTAATGTGGCAGGGGGTTGGGAGCATGATCAGAGAGACAGAGGGATGTAAAATGAGGGTAGAAGCAATAGGTAACAAGGTGAAAAGTAAAAGTGGCAGGTAGAAAAATCCAGGGCAAAAATCAAAAAGGGCCACTTTTCAACATAATTGTATAAGGGGTAAGAGTGTTGTAAAAACAAGCCTGAAGGCTTAGTGTCTCAATGCAAGGAGCATTTGTAATAAGGTGGATGAGTTGAATGTGCAGATAGTTATTAATGAATATGATATAGTTGGGATCATGCAGACATGGCTCCAGGGTGACCAAGGCTGGGAGCTGAACATCCAGGGATATTCAATATTCAGGAGGGATAGACAGAAAGGAAAAGGAGGCGGAGTAGCGTTGCTGGTTAGAGAGGAGATTAACGCAATAGAAAGGAAGGACATTAGCTTGGAGGATGTGGAATCGATATGTGTAGAGCTGCAAAACTCTAAGGGGCAGAAAACGCTAGTGTGAGTTGTGTACAGGCCACCTAACAGTAGTAGCAGAGTTGGGGATGGCATCAAACTGGAAATTAGAAATGTGTGCAACAAGGGTAAAACTGTTATAAATGGGTGACTACAATCTACATATAGATTGGGTGTATCAAATGGGCAGGGGTGCTGAGGAAGAGGATTTCTTGGAATGTATGCGGGATAGTTTTCTAAACCAAGATGTAGAGGAACCAACGAGAGAGCAGGCTATTCAAGACTGGGTATTGAGTAATGAGGAAGGGTTAGTTAGCAGTCTTGTTGTGCGCAGCCCTTGGGCAAGAGTGACCATAATATGGTTGAGTTCTTCATTAGGATGGAGAGTGACATAATTAAGTCAGAAACAAGGGTTCTGAACTTAAACAAAGGCAACTTTGAAGGTATGAGATGTGAATTGGCCAAGATAGACTGGCAAGTGATTCTTAAAGGGTTGACAGTGGATGTGCAATGGAAGGTATTTAAAGACTGCATGGATGAACTACAACAATTGTTCATCCCAGTTTGGCGAAATAATAAATCAGGGAAGGTAGTGCATCCATGGATAACAAGGGAAATCAGGGATAGTATAAAACCTAAAGATGAGGCATACAAATTAGCCAGAAAAAGCAACCTACCAGAGAACTGGGAAAAATTCTGAGTCCAGCAGAGGAGGACAAAGTGCTTAATCAGGAAAGGTAAAATAGATTATGAAAGAAAACTGTCAGGGAACGTAAAAACGGACTGCAAAAGTTTTTATAGATATGTGAAAAGAAAAAGGTTAGTTAAAACAAATGTAGGTCCCTTGCAGTCAGAAACTGGTGAATTGGTCATGGGGAACAAGGACATGGCAGACCAATTGAATAACTACTTTGGTTCCGTCTTCACAAAGGAAGGCATAAATAATCTGCCGGAAATAGCAGGGGACCGGGGGTCAAATGAGATGGAGGAACTGAGTGAAATCCAGACCAGTTAGTCTAACATGGGTAGTGGGGAAAATGCTAGAGTCAGTTATTAAAGATGGGATAGCAGCACATTTTGAAAGCGGTGAAATCATTGGACAAAGTCAGCATGGATTTATGAAAGGTAAATCATGTCTGATGAATCTTATAGAATTTTTTGAGGATGTAACTAGTAGAGTGGATAAGGGAGAACCTGTGGATGTGTTATATCTGGACTTTCAGAAGACTTTTGACAAGGTCCCACATAAGAGATTAGTATACAAACTTAAAGCACACGGTATTGGGGCTTCAGTATTGATGTGGATAGAGAACTGGCTGGCAGACAGGAAGCAAAGAGTAGGAGTAAACGGGTCATTTTCAGGATGGCAGGCAGTGACTAGTGGGTACCGAAAGGCTCAGTGCTTGGACCCCAGCTATGTACAATATATATTAATGATCTGGGTGAGGGAATTGAATGCAACATCTCCAAGTTTGCGGATGACACGAAGCTGGGGGGCAGTGTTAGCTGTGAGGAGGATGCTAGGAGGCTGCAAGGTGACTTGGATAGGTTGGGTGAGTGGGCAAATGCATGGCAGGTGCAGTATAAATGGATAAATGTGAGGATATCCACTTTGGCGGCAAAAGCAGGAGGGTAGATTATTATCTGAATGGTGGCCGATTAGGAAAAGGAGAGATGCAACGAGACCTGGGTGTCATGGTACACCAGTCATTGAAAGTAGGCATGCAGGTGCAGCAGGCTGTGAAGAAAGCGAATGGTATGTTGGCATTCATAGCAAAAGGATTTGAGTACAAGAGCAGGGAGGTTCTATTGCAGTTGTACAGGGTCTTGGTGAGGTCACACCTGGAGTATTGCGTACAGTTTTGGTCTCCTAATCTGAGGAAAGACATTCTTGCCATAGAGGGAGTACAGAGAAGGTTCACCAGACAGATTCCTGGGATGGCAGGACTTCTATATGAAGAAAGACTGGATAGACTCGGCTTGTACTCGCTGTACTGGTAGATGCAGGAAGATTGTTCCCGATGTTGGGGAACTCCAGAACAAGGGGTCACAGTTTAAGGATAAGGGGGAAGTCTTTTAGGACCGAGATGAGAAGATGTTTTTTCACACAGAGAGTGGTGAGTCTGTGGAATTCTCTGTGATAGTTCATTGGCTATATTTAAGAGGGAGTTAGGTGTGGCCCTTGTGGCTAAAGGGATCAGGGGGTATGGAGAGAAGGCAGGTACAGGATACTGAGTTGGATAATCAGCCATGATCATATTGAATGGCAGTGCAGGCTCGAAGGGCCGAATGGCCTACTCCTGCACCTATTTTCTATGATTCTATAATTCTATGATTCACTTCTTCTCTGATAGGGGTCATATTATCTTCCTACATTCCAGATGCACAAATCAATTCATTTTACTTTCCTCTGCTTTCAAAACCTTGTTACTCCCTCCTTTTAACCTTACAAGAGTGATAGTTTTTCAAAACTCCTTAGATTCTGGAGTAGGTCCTGAGGATTGGAGGGTAGCTAATGTACCCCCACTTTTTAAATAAGGAGGGAGAGAGAAAACGGGGAATTACAGACCAGTTAGTCTAACATCGGTAGTGGGGAAACTGCTGGAGTCATTTATTAAAGATGGGATAGTAGTACATTTGGAAAGTGGTGAAATCATTAGACAAAGTCAGCATGGATTTACGAAAGGTAAATCATGTCTGACGAATCTTACAGAATTTTTTGAGGATGTAACTAGCAGAGTGGATAAGGGAGAACCAGTGGATGTGTTATATCTAGACTTTCAGAAGGCTTTCTACAAGGTTCCACATAAGAAATTAGTATACAAACTTAAAGCACACGGTATTGGGGGTTCAGTATTGATGTGGATAGAGAACTGGCTGGCAGACAGGAAGCAAAGGGTAGGAGTAAACGGGTCATTTTCAGAATGGCAGGCAGTGACTAGTGGGGTACCGCAAGGCTCAGTGCTGGGACCCCAGCTATTTACAATATATATTAAAGATTTGGACGAGGGAATTGAATGCAATATCTCCAAGTTTGCGGATGACACTAAGCTGGGGGGAAGTGTTAGGTGTGAGGAGGATGCTAGGAGGCTGCAAGGTGACTTGGATAGGCTGGGTGAGTGGACAAATGCATGGCAGATGCAGTAAAATGTGGATAAATGTGAGGTTATCCACTTTGGTGGCAAAAACAGGAGGGTAGACTATTATCTTAATGGTGGAAAATTAGGAAAAGGGGAGATGCAACGAGACCTGGGTGTCATGGTACACCAATCATTGAAAGTAGGCATGCAGGTGCAGCAGGCAGTGAAGAAAGCAAATGGTATGTTAGCATTCATAGTGAAAGGATTTGAGTATAGGAGCAGGGATGTTCTACTGCAGTTGTACAGGGTTTTGGTGAGACCACACTTGGAGTATTGCGTACAGTTTTGGTCTCCAAATCTGAGAGAAGACATTCTTGCCATAGAAGGGGTACAGAGAAGGTTCACCAGACTGATTCCTTGGATGTCAGGACTTTCATATGAGGAAAGACTGGATAGACTTGGCTTGTACTCGCTAGAATTTAGAAGACTGAGGGGGGGATCTTATAGAAACTTACAAAATTCTTAAGGGGTTGGATAGGCTAGATGCAGGAAGATTGTTCCCGATGTTGGGGAGGTCCAGAACAAGGGGTCACTGTCTAAAGATAAGGGGGAATTCCTTTAGGACCGAGATGAGGAAAACATTTTTCACACAGAGAGTGGTGAGTCTCTGGAATTATCTGCCACAGAAGGTAGTTGAGGCCAGTTCATTGGCTATATTTAAGAGGGAGTTAGATGTGGCCCTTGTGGCTAAAGGGATCAGGGGGTATGGAGAGAAGGCAGGTACAGGATACTGAGTTGGATGATCAGCCATGATCATATTGAATGGTGGTGCTGGCTCGAAGGGCCGAATGGCCTACTCCTGCACCTATTTTCTATGTTTCTAAGAGTATCAAGGCAATAACACGGATACCCATAGATAGTGGCAAAGCCAGTCCATCACACTGACCAGACTTCCCACCATTGACTCCATCCACACTTCACGCTGCCTTGAAAAAATAGCCAATATAATCAAAGACTTGTCCCACCCAGGCCTGAATGGTCTTTCCATAATCTAGGGTCCTGTTCGATTCACCTCTACTCCATTGAGGATATTGTCTAAGGAATTGCTGCACCACAATACATTACAAGGCCAAGAACTATATTTTGCACTCTGCATCTTCTTCTTTGCTCTGTATATTGTACTCAAGCTTGAACTGAATGTATCTATGTGTCTCTACATCGTCTATATTTCAAGATTCCCTTTCCCCTGACTCTCAATCTGAAGAAGGGTCTTGACCCAAAACTTCACCTATTCTTTTTCTCAAGAGATGCTGACTGAGCCAATGAGTTACTCCAGCTTCTCTGATCTGTTTGGATAGCATGTAAAAAAAATAGGTCAAACTTCATTGTTGTTTGGTGCTGATGTAGGCATGTGGTTAGGTATGTGGTTAGGGTTTGTGCGAGATGGTTCAAGAACCTAATGATTGATGGGCTGTTCTTAAACCTAGAGGTAATGGTTCTCAGGCTTTCTATCCTCTTCCCCCCCTATTTCCCCCCTCTTTCCCCCATCTTACAGTGTTTACTTGTATTCATTCATTCATGGGACAGGAACATCTCATAAACCCAAACTGCTATTACATTTACAAGCTTGTTGGACCATCTCAGCGACCTGACCAATGATCATTCAAGGGCATGAGCAAACCAGATAGGGTTTATAACAATCCATAGTTATGATATCAATCTAATTTATACACACATATTATTGATGCACACCTTTTATAAAGGTTCTGATATCAATAATATGTGTATTAATCAGATTGATATCATCATAACAATGTAACATTACTACTGACATATTTTAGAAAAGAATCCCTAAAGATTTTTAATATGTTTAACATCTAAATTCTGCTAAAATAATAAAGAAAAAGTGCTACATTTACTGTTCATGTTCTCTCATGTTAATTGTTGTTTTTTTGTGGATTTTTACTCACTGATGAAAGTACATGCCATACTGATTAAATATCTTCCTCAATAAATGACATGCATGATTTTGGATATATCAATTATAACCTTGTAGCTAATGAAAAGCGAATGAAGATATTTCTTTTAAAAAGGCCAGATGTAACCACAGACCTTAAGAGATGCTTGTCAAGTTGCATTCTTACCAAATGAACGTAGATCAGAGAATTGCAATTACACAGTTACAATGCATTTAACGCTGCATGGCGTTAAAATGCAGTTTTCCCCTGCCTGCCGGTGTTTTATTTTCTCGGGGTGTTAGCTTTTGCTGCAGATTTGTTCCGACTGCCGGTCTGTGAATTTTTTTTTTAATCGCCCGACAATTTCAGCGCTGGAGTAAAATATAAATCAGCTTCTAATGCCGTGAGCGGCGACAACGACAATGGATTTCACGTACGGGACAGGTAAAGGAAAGCCGTTTATTTTACATATAAATGTGCTTCTTAGGATGCCATTAATCCAAATTTCATGTTGTGAAAAGGTGATTTAGGCCCCATACGAACCGGCAATGTTTTTCCTGCTGATATGGGGTTTAAGTTCACCGCAACCGCACTATTCCAATCAATCGCATTCCACAAAAACCCTCTCGCAAGATGATTTAAATGCCCATTAATTTACGGGAATTAAACACTAAATTCCTTCCATTTGGCCTATAAATTCCTGACAATGAGATTTAAAAATCATGTTATATTGTGAATTCTTGTGTGAATGTTATTTGGGCACTTAGGCTATTTAAAAATGTTAATCTTTTCTTAAGAAATGGATAGATTGCCAATTTCACACATTCTTTCGTTTCTTGCACAAAACTTCAAAGATTTTGGTGTGATATATTTGATATATTCACAAGTTTATTTAAGATAAAAATGGAACCTAGCATGGAAATGATTATCTTTGGAGTATTAGGAGATGGAAACCAATTTTACTTCGGAGTCACGTGAGTGACTACGTGAAGAACCCGCCTCATGCTGGCAACGGCATGACGTCAACGCTGACGGCGGAAGGAGGAGCTGCAGTAAGGAGCAGCTCCTCGCAGCGGTCGGAACGGCCCCGGAGGTAAGTGCAGCAAAGTTGCGATGTTTTTAGGCGGACGCTGGGCAGGTCCAGCAGTAATAGTTATGTAAAAATCAAGTCAGAGTCAAGTTAAGTGCTGGATAGCACAGATTATGAAGTAAAGGAAAATTCGCGGGTAAAGTGCTTCCTGGGGTGAAAAATAAATATACGGGAAAGCTAGTGCGGAGCCGGTTCCGATACCGGTGGCCGCAGATATACCCGTTAGCGAATTATTTTCCAAAAATGATAACCACGGAAAGAAATGCTCCCGAAAATGGAAAAAAAAATAAAAAAATCTGAGAGGCCCGTGGTTTTGATGACTCTGATATTTGAAAGTCCTCCAGATAATTAAACTATGTGGAACTAATTATGGAGCATATGGAGAAAGTTCTCCAAAAATTATGAGACTAGGGTCACAGTACCCGAAGGTTCCCAAAAAAGCCCTGAGGGGTTTAATTATTCTGATATGGCTGTGGGCCTAATTGGGAGTTGGAACTCCGGACCCAGGATTTGGGCCGGAAGAAGTCTCATGGGATGAAATCCCAATTGATTTAGGGCTGCAGAAGGCAGACCCTGTTGATGGTGATTTGCATTTGAAAGCACACCACAAATAAATAAAAAAGAAAAAGAAAAAAAAAAAAAAAAAAAAAAGGCCAAATGTGCCTGGGATAGCAAAAGAATTTGCTATATATGAAGGAAGTGGTGAGGCTATGGAAGAAAACCTAGCTGCCAACATATATATATGGTATCTCACCAACTTCATGTTTCTGTGATGATTGAAATATTAAAATTGCACAGCACAAGAAATTGTGCCTCATTGGAAGTGCCTACGGTTTATCCGTTGATATGGGCATCCATGACCCCAAATATGAGAGCGTCAAGTAGTGAGGTTCAAAAATCCTCACAAATTATTCCTGCTGCTATTATGGCTTTTGCCGAGATGGATAAGAGAAAAAAAGAAAGAAAAAAAAAAGACGCTATTGTGCAATTCTTTCTATGAAATTTTGTATGAGGTAAATGGCTATTTGGCCCATTTTTCACCCAAGGTTTGCATACCTGTGTCGAGCAAGTGGTGTTTAAGCTCCTGGTTGTCTGTTTGGAGTAATCTGCCTAAATTATTAAAATTGGATGAAAAGTTAAATATTTTAGCTGCATGAAACCTTTGTCTTTGGACAAAAATGTATTTTTCGCCCAGAAGGGGATTTGATTTTGGAAATAGAGGCAGAAATATGTCAAGGAAGTCTTATTGTACTGCACAGCCAAATACTTACCCGAATTGGGGGGAAAAGGAGACCACCACGCTCATATGGAGAGGAATTGTTCTATGCTTAAAGAAACTGCGGATTAATCTCCAGTTAGAGGGAGATTACAAAAAGTTTATAAAGACTGGCTTACTATTACTTTTGATCGGTATATATTACAAGCAGTTTCATTAAACCACTATTACTTTTAAAGAAGGGGTTAATCCTCCTGTACAGAATAAACCTGCTTATGTTTTTTCGTGTTTCTGCAATTGAAAAAGCAGAGATTAATGTCCAAATTGCCCAATTATCTGGAAAAGGGGTAATGGAAAAAACTTATGAACACAAGCATCAATTTGTTTTAATATTTTTAGAAGGAATAAAGATGGCGGTTGCAGAAGTATTCTGGACCTTACAGATCTAAATAAGTTTGTAGAATACAAACATTTTAAAATGGAGACATTGAATACTGCAAAATATTTAATTCAGCAGGTTGTTATATGGCTAAGATTGATGAAAAGACGCCTATTATTCTGTACCTATGCATCAGTTTTCGGTGGTACTTAAAATTTAATTGGTTGGGACAATTATGGCAGTTAAGCTTTGCCAAATGGACTGAGTTCAGCTCTTAGACTCTTTACGAAACTGTTGAAACCAGTTAGCCCAATTAAGAGCACAAATGCACATTATTATGGCTTATCTCAATGACATTCTGATCATTAGTGATTATCAAGAGTCAGCTGAGAACTCAGTTTCAGTTACTAAAGCTTTGTGGTAAGCTAGGGTTCTTGATTCATCCAATTAAGTCCCAGCTGCAGCCAGCACAAACAATTAACTTTTGGGGTTTGTAATTAACTCAGTGACTATGTTAATAACTTACCAACAGATAAAGTCGATGATATTTTGGTAACTTGTAATTATCTCATTCAAACCTTATCCTTCCATCCGAGAAATAGCGAAAACCATTGGTAAACTGGTAGCAGCGTTTCCTGCAGTAGAATTTGGTCCATTACATTATTAAAATCTTCGAAGGGACAAGATACGAGCTCTCAAAGGAAGGCAGGCCACTTGACAGGCCTATGTAATTAACGAAAGAAGCTGTGTTTTGAATTACAATGGTGGGTTAAAAAAATGTCCCACAAGCTGCTAATAAATATCATGATTAAACAGCCTGAAATGGTTTTACAAACAGATGCTAGTGCTCTCGGATGGGGGGCAACAGATTCATCCTCCAATTGTGGAGGTAGATGAAAAAGCTCCAAGAAGAAGCGTTTCTTCAAGCTGATGGTTTTAACTATTTGGAGTTATTGGGTGCTTTTATGGACTAAAAGCATATTGTTGTGCTAAAACAAGGTGTACATGTGTTAATACAGTTAGACAATAATACGGCTGTTGCATATATTTTATCACATGGGGGGAGTTAGATCAGTATCATGTGATTGTCTGGTCAATAAATATGGTAATGGTGTATTGATCGCCAAATATGGATTTCAGCAAGCTACATTCCAGGTAAAGACAATGTGGAGGCAGATAAAAAATCAAGGATATTTAAAGATTATACGGAATGGATGCTTAAGCCAGCAATATTTAAAAATATTATACACCAATTTGGGGTTACCAGAAATTGACTTGTATGCATCAAGGCTTAATCATCAATTACCTAAATATGTGTCTTGGGAACACGATCCAGATGCAGTAGCATTAGATGCTGTTTTTCGTTAAACTGGGGGAAATATGTTCTTTTTATGCTTTTCCACCATTTGCTTTGATTCAGAGATGTCTGAAGAAGATAGAACAAGATTCTGCCTCTGGATTGTTGGTAGGTCCAAATTGGCCAACTCAACTTTGGTTCCCAGTAATGCTGAATATGATTAAAAGAGCCATATATGTCGATTCCTAACTGTAGTGATATTTTGATTCGTCCAGTAACTAAAGAAATGTATCCATTATATGCATATATGAATTTATTAATCTACAGGTTTTGACCAGACCACTGCAGGAGCTGGGATTATCGGACAAAAACGATGGAAATTATAGTCGCATCATGGCGAGATAGCACACAAAAACAATATATGACACATACTAAGTAATGGGAAGAATTTTGCACACAGTCAAATATTTCTTATGATATTGTGAAATATTGCAAATGTTTTGGAATTCCTTGCCAATTACATTTTGAGCAACATTTAAGTTACAGTGCCATTAACACTGCACGCAGTGCCTTGTCATCCTATTTAGGACTTATGACTGATCAGAAATCAATTGGGTCACATCCATTAATATCTAGATTCATGAAAGGAATCTTTAACATTAATCCACCCAAACCAAGATACACAGAGATTTGGGATGTGAGCATTGTACTTACTCTACTTAGACAATGGACTCCAATTGAAGGATTGACATTGGAAAGATTAACATTGAAATTAATAATGTTAATGTCACTGGTCTCAGCTCAAAGAGTGCAAACTTTACAAATGTTGCGTTTAGACTGTATGCATGTGACTACAGATAATATTGTGTTCTATGTTTACGAGCTGATCAAACAAAGCAGACCACGGAGATCTGGAGCAAAGGTAACCTTTCAAGCTTATCATATTGATCCTACTTTGTGTGTGGTTAGACATTTGAACCAATATATTAAAGTTACTGAGACTCTTCGAGGAAATGAAAAAACGTTAATGGTTACGCACAAAAAACCACACACAAGAGCTTCAGTTTAAACTATCTCAAAGTGGTTGAAACAGGTGTTGCTTTTAGCGGGAGTAGACACTGATGGGTTCAAATCTCACTCCACCAGGGCGGCAGCTACGTCCGCGGCGAAGGGGCGGGACGTACCTCTCGAGCATATTTTAAAAATCGCAGGGTGGAGTAAATAAGAAACTTTTTCAAAGTTCTACAATAAACCTGTTCACACTATGATAAGCTTTGGACACGCGGTGTTGGGATCACTATAATCACCTGCTTTGTTTCCTATTAATTGCTATAATCAGTGGTGTAGTCACTTCTATCTTTTATCGCTTGTAATCATTTCCCTCAGATATAAGGAGGGTTATTATATGGTCTTTAAACCATTAAAAAAGTTAATTGTGAAATGATCTAACATTAGTCTGGTTTCTCATGTATGTGTTTTACTTAGCCGGACTGTCGTACGGATTAATTCTACGACATAAAAAACACAGAAAGCTTTAAAATCTTCACGTAGTCACTCACGTGACTCCGAAGTAAAATAGTAAGATTAAACAAGAACTTACCAGTTCGAAGTTCGATCGTTATTTTATGAGGAGTTACGATGAGGGATTACGTGCCCTCCATTCCCACCCTCATAAAATAAATGATCAAATGGTAGTTCTAAGTCTTTTATGAGCCTTACTATGTTACTCCGGCTTTTGGTGTTCTGTGTTTTTTCATGCCGCTGCTTTGAAGTATGCCGTTGCCAGCGTGAGGCGGGTTTTTCACGTAATCCCTCATCGTAACTCCTCATAAAATAACGATCAAACTTCGAACTGGTAAGTTCTTGTTTAATCTTACTATTAAATATATCCCAAATCTCATTTTTTAATTATGGTTTAATAATAGCGAAAAAACTCATACTCAAATTCTGGAAAAAGGCTACTATACCAACACTCAAAATGTGGATTGTTAATATGTTGGAAACGGCCAATTCGGAAGAAATTAGACTTCTCCTAATAAAAAAAAAGACCAATTCTTAACGAGTTGGTCTCCATTTATTAACCTTGTGGATTCATGGGGTGTAATAGCATTGTAAAATTAAAAATTCTGGGTTTGAGTAAAAAATGATTAGGAATATAAAAAAAACATCGACTTGTGGCGTGGGAGAATCTCCTTTCTGCTTCACTTTCTCACTTATTTCTTTCTTTACACTACACTCACTAGACTATCCTTTACTCTTCACTATTTCTTTCTTTCTCATTTCTTTCTAAAAAAAAGGAAGTTGTACAAAGAATGTTTTAATAATTCTGGGAACCTGTAAAAAGGTACCATTGAAATGTAATGTACTTACTTCTAATAAATAAATAAATAAATAAAAATGGATAGATGTTTAGATCTAGTAATTGAATTTTGTAATTAGCTACAATTGGGTAACAACTAATTATATGCTTTAATTTCAGGTCATCCAAGTAAGATAGTTTCATATTTGTTTCAGAATGTTTCAATCTATAATAACTGAAAATGTATTTCAGTTATCTTAATTTTTAAGAAAGTTATGGACTTTTGACTGTCCTCAATCACAGCTTTGTGTTGAGTCAATGGAAAAGCAATAGGGAACAAGATGCTAATTTCCGAGTATGAAAATGGCCATACATTTTTTAATACTGAAGATATGAAAGTGAGTTAGGTGTCAAATTAAACTTCTTTTTATGCTTTATCTGATGGGATAAATTGCAGACTTGATTTCTAAAATCTCAAAATTTTGTAACATTGCCACATATACTCAGCAAGGGTCCACATAAATATATCCATTCAAGTAAGATTATGGCTCATATTGGAATCCATCTCTGAAACAACATTCAACTTGTTAATTGTTAAAGTTATCTGTAGTCATTTATTGTAGGTAGACAAAAATGCTGGAGAAACTCAGCGGGTGAGGCAGCATCTATGGAGCGAAGGAAATAGGCGACGTTTCAGGTCAAGACCCTTCTTCAGACTGATGTCGGGGTGGGAGGGTGGGAAGAAGAAAGGAAAAGGTGGAGAGTGGGCTGTGGGAGAGCTGGGAAGAGGAGGGGGGAAAGAAGGAGAAAGCAGGGACTACCTGAAATTAGAGAAGTCAATGTTTTCTCTGCAGGTGTAACATTATGTTCTGCACTCTGTATCTTTTCTCATTTTGCAATATCTGTTGCACTCATATATGGTTTGATTGTAATCATGTATGGTATAAATTCCCTAGATGGCACATTCTATCTCAAAAAATGTAAAGTATGTACCAAATACCAGTGCCCATATATTAATGATAGTTTCAAGGAACACTTAATCTTGGTTGTTCCCTGAATGGTATGGTAATTATATGTAGCCTTTTCAGCCAATGATTGTTGTATCTATAGATACAATGAGAGAGTGTCATCTGGTCAGTGTGGAAGTGGAAATATGTGGAAAATTGTTGCTTTTACACCACACTCAAAGGAAAATGTTGCCAGATAATATGGCAGCACGGTGGTGCAGGGGTAGAGTTGGTGCGCGTGCCGTCTGTATGGAGTTTGTATGTTCTCCTTGTGGCATGTGGAGGTTTCCGACCGCACTGCAAAGACGTATAGATTTGCAGGTCCGCATTAACCAACCCGACCTCCCGGTGGCTCAGCACTTCAACTCCCCCTCCCATTCCGTATCCGACCTCTCAGTCCTGGGCCTCCTCCACGGCCAGAGTGAGCAACACCGCAAGTTGGAGGAACAGCACCTCATATTCCGCTTGGGGAGTCTGCATCCTCTGGGCTTGAACATTGAATTTTCTCAATTCTGTTAACCCTTGCTGTCTCCTCCCCTTCCCACCTCTCCCTCAGCCCTCGGGCCCTGGCATTCCCTCTCTCTCTATCTCTCTCTCCCACCCTAGTCACACTAGCTTCTCATTTTCACACTACAAACAGCTTACGATGGCTTGTTCCCTTTATCATCGATACTTTTTTGCATATCTTTCATTCATTGTTCTTTATCTCTCCACATCACCATCTATATCTCTCGTTTCCCTGATCCCTGACCAGTCTGAAGAAGGGTCTCGACCCGAAACGTCGCCTATCTCCTTCGCTCCTTAGATGCTGTTGCACCCGCTGAGTTTCTCCCGCCTTTTGTGTATCCTCGATTCTCCAGCATCTGCAGTTCCTTCTTTAACACTTAGATTTGCAGGTAAATTGGCTTGGTATAATTGTAAATTGTCCCTAGTGTGTGTCGGATAATGTTAGTGTGCGAGGATTGCTGGTTGGCATGGACTCTGTGGGCTGAAGGGCCTGTTTCCGCGCTGTATCTAAACTAAACTAAACTAGAGTTGTAAACCTTTGACATTCTGTTCCCCATGCTCAATCATGAGCATATTCAAATGTTTTATTGATTGGTTTTGAGAGGTATGGAAAACTGACGGAAAGCAGACTGGAGAAACTGATCATCTGTGATCTTACTGAATGTTTCAGCAGACTTAAAGGTTATATCACCTCCTCTTGCCTATATTTCCTGTGCCCCATCACCCATATAATTGATCCACAAGACATCTGAGCCAAGGGTGTCCTGCCATGTTCATCAACCATTATTTTCTGGTCTCTAGTTTAGGATCTATGATAACACAACACCCCTTTTTCTTATTCTGCATGAACCATCATAAGTTTTACATTCTGCATTGAATGGTCTTGAAAATGTCTTTATGATGAGCTTTTATTGTCCAAACAGGTCAGAAGGCTGGACAGTTTGGGCTTGGATTCAATTGGAGTTTAGAAGAATTAAACGTGATTTTATTCAAACATATAAGATCCAAAGAGCGCTTGAAATGTCATGGCATCTACCACTCGCTAATCTCCTTCAAACCTTTCCATTGTCACTTTAAACCTATGCCTTAGAGTTGACATGTCCACCCTGGTAAAATTTTATATCTCTCCACCACTATGCCTCTCATAATTTTTTTATGTTAAGATGCAGTTTTTTTTTCTTATGAGAATGTAGCCATTTTACAGTCACCATTGTTGGCAACATTTATTTTTCAATTTCACAGTTGTTTTACATATTGCTTCTAAATTCCCACTATATCCATGATGGGATTAGAATGTTTCCTTATCAATTCAATTACCATTTCCAGGCCATTAATGTTCTAGCCTTGCACCAAGATATTATACTGGAATTATCCTTGAGTACCAGGTCTCAACTATGAACCATGTAAGAGAATTCATATACATGGTGTGCCATTACTTTTTCATCTGTGCATTTCTGCATTATATAAATCCCTATCTATCTTCAATGACTTTAACATATCTGTGCCATATTCTGTGGAAAAGATCGTCATTTGGTTATCATGATGTGTATTACTGTGCGTGTCACATTGAAATTTTAAAATAAATCTTCATCAAGTACTAAATAGATCAACATTAGATTATATGAAAACTATTTAAAGGAAAGTATGTCTCAAGTCTTTGTTGAATTAAGAAATTCCCAGGAGGAATTGCCAGCAAAAATCTCTATGAAATATTTTCTAAGTATCTGATTCTTAAAAATGGAAAACAATCTAGCAATAAAACCAAGGCAATGATCCTGTTATTTGAGAACATTATAGATACCATTCCCCTGGTCTAATTTTTAGGTTTATACATCTTATAGAGTCATAGTGTCCTACAAGGAGGAAACAGGCCATTAGGCACACCTCACCCGGCTAACCAAAATGCCATCTAAGCTAATCCCATTAGCCTGCATTTGATCCATATACTTCTAAACCTTTCCTATCCATGTACCTGTGCAATGGTCTTTTAAATGTTGTCATTGTGCCTGTCTGAATTACCTTCTTTGGCAGCTCATTCCATATTCAAGATTCAAGAGAGTTTATTGTCATGTGTCCCAGATAGGACAATGAAATTCTTGCTTTGCTTCAGCACAACAGAATATGGTTGGCATGAATACATATGCCATCACCCTCTGTGTAAATTTGCCACGCAGGTTCCAATTAAATCTTTCTCCTCTCATCTTTTAACCTATGTCCTCTGGTTCTTGATTCCCCGACCCTGGACAAAACAACTCTGTGCATTCATCTTATTAATTCCCTTCACGATTCAAATGAATCTTAAAATAAGCACAATCTATATAAACTGTTTTGGCGTAATGGTTCAAATGTTAATGTCAACACAAAAGTGTTTATATTTGAATGTTTTTAAAAAGAAAATTAAAAGCAGGTTATGAAATGATGTTGATAATCTATGCATGCCATTATCAGGCAACTGAATCATCCTACCACTACCAGAGAGCAGAGCTGATTTACTATCTACTTCTTTGGTGACCCTCAGACTACCCTTGATCGTACTTGGCTGACTTTACCTTGCACCAAACGTTATTCCCTTATCATGTATCTCTATACACTTGTTATACTGGAATTTTGCCCATCTGTGACCCATAGCGCTGTGGTCATAGCGCTATGATTAAAGCCCATAGTGCTGTGGCCGGTAATGCTGTATTTAGCCGACAGCGCTCTGTCTAAACCTTTGCGCGCCAAACTGGCAGCACTGTGTGTATTAACTTGACGTGCCAAGTCAGTAGTGCTGTACGTATTGATTTACCCGCCGGTCTGCGGCTGATAGTGCTTTGTTCCAAAAGCTGGGGGGGCTTGTTCGGATGCAGTCCCCTGCCATTGGTTATAGTTTGAATTTGGGAGAAGCCCTACTGGCCAGGACTTATCGGTGGTTATTTCAACAGCTGATTTCTTACCTGCCAGTAAACCCGAAGTTAGTTTATGTACGAGAGGGGTTCACCGACTGGCTGAGTCGCGATCAGCGCTGCGGACAGAGGCAGAGAGAGAGAGAGAGAGAGAGAGAGCGAGAGAGAGAGTGTGCTGCTGTAAAACGGATCCCGCGCATACCAAGACAAGTATTGATTTTGTTCTCTCTCTTCCCAATAAATTTGATTTCATGTACGAGAGGGGTTCACCGACGGGCTGAGTCACGATAAGCGTCGCGGACGGAGGCCGAAAGGGAGAGGTGTGCTGCTGTAAAACGGACCCCTCGCATACCAAGACAAGCATGGTTTTTATTCTCTCTCTTGCCACAAAACAGATTTGCAACTAAACAGACGAGTGAGCCTATGTCTGTTCTATTAGTCAGATCCTTGAACCTATTCCTTTGTAACATCACTGTAAATGGATTGTACTGTACAAAGCTTTTCACTGTACCTCGGCACTCATAACAATAATCTAAATTGAACCGAAGACCTATTTCCATTCATAAATGAGGCCCACACTGGAATTGAGGAGGGGATTTCATCCATTGCCCAAACCATTGCTGTTAGCAAAAGAAACCAGTAAGAAAGAAGAGGGAATTGATACTCTTCCATGTTCCTCCGCTCTTCTTACTGTCTAGCAGAATTAAAATTCTAATTTTTATTTTAGATCTTGAACCACGCAGTTCCAGCAATTAGATATCCATCATTTGGAAATCTGGATGAATTTGAAGTAAAATGGCATGATGTATGCAAATGTGCAACAACATCATTCCCAGATGTTTAAATGTGGAGAGCGCAGTTATGATAATAAATATTATTTTCTTTGCAATTGATGCATTTGGCAATTTAGACCAAACACTGTAGCAAATAAATACTTTGCCTGAATTCTTTGAAAAAATATTTACATTGGATATAGTTAACAATAGAAATTTTGAAATTGCAATCCTCAAAGCAATTGTATATCAAAAAAGGTAAGAAAACAAAAGAAAAGAAAACTTGATAGGCAATGACATACTTTTGAAGTGTCTGTTATTATGCTGCGATCAATGACAGATATTTAGTGCATAGAAAGCTTTCAAAACGGATATTAGACAAAAAAAAAACAAATTTAACCTCTTTCATTTTAGTTGTTGAATGAGCAATATATTTTGGTAAGGATCCAAGGAGATCTCACAGAAGAAAAGAGAATGCTGGAAATACTCAAGTGGTCAGACATCATTTGGGGAGAGGAGAAATAATGTTAATAGTTCTGGTTGAGAATAGTGGGCTTAAGCATGAAATATCATTTTATTTTCGCTTCCCACAGATGCTGCCTGATGTGTTTCCAGCATTTTCTGCTTTTAATTCAGATGTACACCACCTGCAATACCTTTGAGAACTCTGCGCTCTGTATTGGCTAATGCTACATTTTATTTTAACTCCAGCTGAGTGAGCAAATACAACTCATAAGGTGATAAGTTACAGGAGTAGCATTAGGCCATTCGGTCCATCAAGTCACCTCCGCCATTCACTCTATATCTCCCTCCTAACCCCATTCTCCTGCCTTCTCCCCATAACCTTTGAGAACTGTACTAATCGAGAATCTATCTCTGCCTTAAAAATATTCACTGACGGCCTCCACAGCCTTCTGTGGCAAATAATTCCACAGATTCACCACCCTCTGACTGAAGAAATTTCTCATCATCTCCTTCCTAAAAGAACGTCCTTTAATTCTGAGGCTATGATCTCTAGTCCTAGACTCTCCCACGAGTGGAAACATCATCTCCACATCCACTCTATCCAAGCCTTTCACTATTCTGTATGTTTCAATGAGCTTTGGTTTAACCCAAGGGAAGGCACATCAAAAGGTCCGCACAGTAGTATTACACAGTCAGCCTCGAGCCCCATATCAGTGCACTCTTGAATGATATTCTTTTACAGATAAAATGGAAATCATGCAGCAAAAAAAATGTATTGTCCATTTGCTCATATTTTTCTATTCCTGATGTATACCTATAGGAGGCAAAGGAAATGTGTATTTACCATGGAATTAGAAATGACATTATCAGCTGAATAACTGCTATTCCCTATGCATGGTGGAAGAATTAGCAACTTATGTTCTGATTTTGTAGAATGTGATTTGAAGTTTCACTCTCAACTCTACAGAATATAATCAAAATTGATTTTGCAACACAGAGGCTGCGAGAGGTGCTACTTTTCCTATAAGTCTGTTACATTTGAAAAACAAATAAAATAGCAGTAGTATTTCAAAGTGTTGGCATGTTCTCCATGGTGGCCTGGAACTCATTCATCATTCAAAAATAAAACTGGTTATTATCACTTTACGGGTAGCAGTATGAAATATGGCCATGTCAACAATGACATATTGAATTTATGTAGCACCTTCAATTTGGCAAACAATCCCAGGGCCTGTCAGACCAGCAATCAAGAGAGCAGAATCAATGTAGTTCAGATAGATGAATGGGTCAAACGGGACCAGCAAAAGGTAGAGCTTTGCATGGCTTTGGTTTTAGAGAGTTCAAGATGGAAGGCTGGCCAGGGGAACAGGACTAGTCAATTCCAAGAGCAAAAAGAAAGGCTAGAAAAGTTGGTGCAGAGGATAAACAGTGTAATGGTTTTGGAGGTGGAAGGAAATAATCTTGGGGTGATGAAGACGATACGAAGTTAAAGGGTCAAACCATCTGCCAAGACTGTGAATGGATTAATACAGTGACCAAGGAGATGAATGGAAGTAATTTGGAGTAACAAAGTCTTGAAAGGTGTTATATCAGCACCTTATAGTCCTTTTATATAACTTTTTCCAAATATTGGAGTTATATATATTAACCATTATATGGGTTAATTAAATATTTTACTTTCCTGTTTATTTCTGCTACTGCAGTCAAATAGGACGTGAAATTGGTTTTAATTGTACATCATATTTGGATCTCAGCATAGCTGTCCGTCTACATTTCTAGACAGAAATAAAACATGAATCATGATTAATGGAAACATTTGTCTGTGAACTTATGAACCCAGTTATATCTTCATTTGGCTGATTAGAAGTTCATTTTTTCCCAATATAATTTCAACAATTTCCTCTACAACAAAAAATAAATAAAATCAGCTTATCTTTGGCAAGCTGATTGAGCTGGGGAACATGCTAACAATCATAATTAAAACAAACTTGGTATGATTAGCTTGTAATGAAAGGAACTCTGAAGAATTAATTAGCACACAGCAAGTGTTTGAAATGCATTTAATTTAACTGTGCTCAAAGACGTGTGTTCATTACTGCTGCACTTTGAAACACCAGGGATTTTTTTGATGTTAAACAATGCGAGCCTTTTTGAGTCAGGTACGGTCATCTTTAGAATATACATCAAATCAAGTGCGCTTATTTTAGCAAATTGCTGAAGATAAATTCTGAAGGGTCAGACGGATACTCAGCAACTGTGACGGGGCAGCATCACTTCTGTAACTAGTAACCTAGTAACTTAAATAACAATGGTGCATCCAAGATGAGATCAATGCTCTATACGTACCTTCAAAATGTACCTCAAAATGTATCTGAAGGCAATCCCTTTCTCAGGCTGAAATCAGAAGCTTCATGAGGATGAATCCTCCTACAACATCCAGCCCAGACGGTATAGCTGGGTGTGTTTTCAAAACCTGCAACTGATTCACAGACATCTTTGCCTCTCACTACTACAGTCCGAGGTCCTCAAACTAAAACACACCCTTATCATTGACTATCAACACAGTGGTATCTAGGGTTGTGAGCTCCATCCCTGCTCTACTTTTTCTATACCCATGACTATGTAGCCAGATGCAGGTTTAATGCCTTCTTTAAATTCACCAATGATACTGCCATTGTCAAAAGTCAATAGTCAATATTCAATTTTATTCATCACATACACATATAAGTGTAGTGAAATGACTTTGCCAGCAGCGGTACAATTAAAAAATAACACACAATACACAATAAGATTTAACAAAAACATCCCCCAGCATGCAAACAAAATATTCAAAATATCCTCATCTTTCCCGTGGGGCATAAATGCATTAAGAATATATATATATGTATATATAAATACTGTGAAAAGAGTTAAAGGTATATAGTCCAAGCACTGAGGTGAAGAACTGAATGTAACTGGCTCCTCTGTTTTCCTTTTCGCACTTGCTATGTTATTGCTTTATCAGTTAAGCCGCTCATAATCTAATTTATTTTACAGCACATTTGTTCACATCAGAGAGAGAATTTGAGCCTTTGGTACCTAAATCCCTTGTTTAAACTAACCTCGGGAATCCACGTGGGTGGGTTAAGCAGATTTTTTCTCTTCCATTCTGTTGACCCAAAAAATAGTTAAGGCAGTTCTGCAGCTACAATAGCTATTTTATTTCGAAGTCTCGTGACGAGACTACGTGAAGAACCTGCCAGTCCGCATGCGCATCACTACATCGTCGCATGGCGCGAGATACAGATGCATTCAGAAATGCTCCTTCAGAGTTTAACGGTGAAGGTAAGGTTTTTTTTGCAGGAACGGTGCTTCTTGTTTCCATGTGTTAAAGAAGGAACTGCAGATGCTGGAGAATCGAGGGTACACAAAAGGCTGGAGAAACTCAGCGGGTGCAGCAGCATCTAAGGAGCGAAGGAGATAGGCGATGTTTCGGGTCGAGACCCAAATTCAAGAAATTCCTCATTCTGCCCTATTGGAAGATGCCTCCAAAAGATAATTCCAGACAAGGCAACTGGTATTATAGGAGTGGCAAATTGGACTACTCAACCATGGTTTCCATTGTAAAAAGGTATGCTGAAAGAAGGTCCTATATTTGCTCACAGACACGAACAGATGTTAGTTCAACCTGTCACTCGTGCAACACATCCACTGCATGATCGTATTGATTTATTAATTTGCAGGATATAAAGAGACCCTTCGAGCTTATAGGACTATCCAGCAGGACAGTTGACGTGATCACTGCAGCTTGGCGAAATGGCATAAGAAAGCAGTATGCTACCCACAGAAAACAGGGGAAAAGTTTTGTGAGGAGACACGTGAACTACGTTAAAGCAAAAGTAGTAGAGATTTGGGGGTTTCTTTCAGTTTGGTTTTATGAGAAGCAACTAGGTTATAGCGCAATTAACACTTAACTCGCAGTGCCTTAGTGCTTGGAGTGGGACAACAAATGATTGGCTCTCACACACTGGTGACAATGTTTATGGGAGGTGTCTTTAATATGAACCCTCTAAGCTTAGATACAAAGAAGTGTGGAATGTGTAATCAGTATTATATTTTTTACGCAAATTCGCACCAGCTACATTTCTAATGTTGGAGGAGCTACTCATAAGTTAGTCATGCTTATGGCACTTATTTCAGCACGAAGTGCTCAGTCTCTACTCAATCTCTGGCTGAATAACTTGGTCATGTCTGACAAGATATGGAAACTATGAGATTCAAAGAGGAGGAAGTACTGACACTTTTGAAAAATATAAAGGTGGATAAGTCTCCAGGTCCTGACAGGATATTCCCTAGGACATTGAGGGAAGTTAGTGTAGAAATAGCTATGACAGAAATATTTCAAATGTCATTAGAAATGGGAATAGTGCCGGAGGATTGGCGTACTGCGCATGTTGTTCCATTGTTTAAAAAGGGTTCAAAGAATAAACCTAGCAATTATAGACCTGTTAGTTTGACGTCAGTGGTGGGTAAATTAATGGAAAGGATACTTAGAGATAATATATATAAACATCTGGATAAACAGGGTCTGATCAGGAACAGTCAACATGGATTTGTGCCTGGAAGGTCATGTTTGACAAACCTTCTTGAATTTTTTGAAGTGGTTACTAGGGAAATTGATGAGGGTAAAGCAGTGGATGTTGTCTATATGGATTTCAGTAAGGCCTTTGACAAGGTTCCCCATGGACGGTTGGTTAAGAAGGTTCAATCTTTGGGTGTTAATGGCGGAGTAGCAAGATGGATTCAACAGTGGCTGAATGAGAGATGTCAAAGAGTAATGGTGGATGGCTGTTTGTCAGGTTGGAAGCCGGACACCAGTGGGGTGCCTCAGGGATCTGTGTTGGGTCCACTGTTGTTTGTCATGTACATCAATGATCTGGATGATGGGGTGGAAAATTGGATAAGAAAGTATGCAGATGATACTATATAGGTGGTGTTGGGGATAATGAAGTAGATTTTCAAAGTCTACAGAGAGATTTAGCCATATGGAAAAGTGGGCTGAAAGATGGCAGATGGAGTTTAATGCTGATAAGTGTGAAGTGCTACATCTTGGCAGGACAAATCAAAATAGGATGTACATGGTAAATGGTAGGTAATTGAGGAATGCTGTGGAACAGAGAGATCTAGGAATAACTCTGCATAGTTCCCTGAAGGTGGAATCACATGTAGATGGGGTGGTAAAGAAAGCCTTTGGTGTGCTGGCCTTTATAAATCAGAGCATTGAATATAGGAGTAGGGAAGTAATGTTAAAATTGTACAAGGCATTGGTAAGACCAATTCTGGAGTATGGTGTACAATTTTGGTTGCCTAATTATAGGAAGGATGTCAACAAAATAGAGAGAGTACAGAGGAGATTTATTAGAATGTTGCCTGGGTTCCAGCAACTATGTTACAGAGAAAGGTTGAACAAGTTAGGTCTTTATTCTTTGGAGTGCAGAAGGTTAAGGGGGGACTTGATTGAGGTCTTTAAAATGATGAAAGGGATAGACAGAGTTGACGTGGATAAGCTTTTCCCATTGAGGGTAGGGAAGATTCAAACAAGAGGGCATGACATGAGAATTAAGGGACAGAAGTTTAGGGGTAACGTGAGGGGGAACTTCTTTACTCAGAGGGTTGTGGCTGTGTGGAATGAGCTTCCAGCAGAAGTGGTGGAGGCAGGATCGATTTTAACATTTAAGAGTAGAGTGGATAGGTGTATGGATGGGAAGGGAATGGAGGGGTATGGTCTGAGTGCAGGGAGATGGGACTAGGGGAAAACAAATGATCGGCACGGACTGGAAGGGCCGAGAGGGCCTGTTTCCGTGCTGTAATTGTTATATGGTTATAAGAGGGTAGCATTTTATGTGAATGAGCTCATAAAGCAGGTCAGGCACGATTGGGTACAAGTTAGAGCTGGCAGCATACCCACCAGATTGGAGATTGTGGGTGTTTATTATGTGAAAAAGTGCATTGAGGTTACTAAGAACCTACGAGATGAAGGAAATGTTTTCTTCATAGTTATAAAAAGTCTCACAAGAGAGTGTCAGTGCGGACTATTTCAAGATGGATAGTGTATGCTGTTGAAAGCGGGAATTAATACAGACATTTTCAAGTCACACTCAACCTGGGCTGCTGGCACGTCAGCAGCCAATAGAATGGGTGTTCCTCTTAATTGCATTCTTGCAACAGCAGGATGGTCAGATGAACGCACTTTCGGATGTTTTATAATAAACCGCTTAACAGATCTGGAATATTGCAGATAGAATTCTGCACAGTGTTACATGAGCTGTTTTGTCTGTAATTCCAAGGCAAATGTGACTGTGGTCTTGTTCAGGGCGAAGTACATGTATGTAAAGTTAGCATCATGTGTTAATGGCCTATGTCTTTTTACCATTTATGGTTTATCTGTGTAGTGTGTTCACATACAGATTGGTTTACTGCAAGAAACAGAGCTTCAAAGTCTTCACGTACTCGTCACGGGACTTCAAAATAAAATAGAAAGATTAAACGAGAACTTACCGTTTTTACTTAACTTAATTTTATGACAAGTTGGAGAGACTACATGTCCCCCTGACCCTGAATTTCATAAATTTCATTCGGTAAGTCAAGGGTTATTAATCTTTCTATGGCTTGAATCTGGTTCAAGTGGACTGTGGTTTCATACAGTGACTCTGAAGATTGGTGCGCTTGCGGACTGGCGGGTTCTTCATGTAGTCCCTCACTCTGACTTCTCATAAAATAAAGATCAGACTTCAAACAGTAAGTTCTGGTTTAATCTTTCTATTTTAATACAATCACACTATTTATATATTCCTCCAAATCTTGCACATGAGGGGGTGGAAAATGCAATCATAAATTGCACAGCTTCCAAATGATTAATTTAAACCATTGTACTTGCCATCCATGTGTTCATTTTCCAATGGTGATTTGCTTGGGTGAAGAAATCACAAACAACTCTGAGATGGGTCTGTGTCCTCTGCCTAAGATTTTGCCACCTGCTTGTTTCCCAGCAGGTAGCAGAAGTGGGGGAACAGTACATGGACCACTGTTAGAGTTACGAGTCTGCTCACTTTATAGTTCTGATGGAACCTTTCAGTTTCACCAGCCTCACATGGTGTTAAAACTCAAGACTCCTGGACGTCTCACTAAATCAGAGAAACATTCTGATCCTGAAAAGGTGGTCCAGTTGATATTTTGCAATTGGCTTGCTTGCATCCCAGAAAATTACAAGTGAAACAAGTTTGTGAGGAGTCACATTTCAGCCAAGACCCTGGGCGAGAGGTGCTGATCTTTCAGCCAGTATTTCTGCAGGGAGCTGTGTGTGTGGGTCAGCTTCTTCCAGGCACCCTCTCTCGCACATTGTAATGCGAAATTGGGAGATGAAGTGGTGGCTAGTTCTACCTGTGGCTGGACCTGGCAGCAGAAAACAAACATCTAGAGCTAAGGTTCCCGAAGTACTGCACATCCAGTTCCTTCATCTTTATTCTTCAACTGAAAAGGTCAGTGTTGGTATTTTTTATTAATTTAAACTTATTTTAAAAAGGGGGTGGGAGGTTGGTTTAAGTAAACATACTAACATTTAACTTACTATATTTTTAGCTCAATGCAATTGAACAGGTTTTTAAAAAATATTGCTAATCATTTGAGGACCATTTGCATCTGAGGGCCATTTGGATGGTCAAGGGCAGGGTCTTAGGGTCTGCCATCTGAGGCTTGTTATGAACTGGTGTATGATAGGATACAATAAGATACGACAGAACTTTATTTATCCCAGGAGGGAAATTGATCTGTCAACAGTCATAAAAACACAAAATACATGAAACATGGAATGAAAGTGATGAGTGGAAAGAGTGGAAAGGATTGGGGATGTAAAAAGATTGGGGGGAGTGGGGGGGGAGTCGGTCTAGCCCACGACATAAGCGGGAGGAGTTGTACAGTTCAATACCCACAGGGAAGAAGGATCTGTGGCGTTCTGTCCTGCATCTTGGTGGAAGCAGTCTATTGCTGAAGGTTCTCCTCAGGTTGAACAGTGTATCATGGATGGGGTGAACTGTATTGTCCAAGATGCTCTCAAGTTTGAGGAGCATTCTCCCCTTCCAAGACCACCTCCCATGAATCCAACTCAGCCCCCAAGACAGAGCCAGCCTTCCTGATGACTTGCTATTCCTGTTGGCAACCACGGCCTTTGCCCTGCTGCACCAGCACACGGCAGCGAAGAAGATGGCACTGGCTACCACTGATTGGTAGAACATCTGCTCAGTAGGGTAACTACAGCAGCCAAATGATCAGATTGATTGAACCATCAGAGGGTCAAAATGCATCTGTAGAAAAAGGGCTGGATGAGTGCTGGACTTATTTCAGTAACTTCCAACAAACTAAAGTGGGATGCAATCAGCTGTGTGGCGTAAAGGATCATGCACAAAATTTAATGAGTTCAGCAAAGTAGATTCTAAAACTCTGGGAACTAACATTATTCTGTGATGTTTTCGCTGGATATTTTCATTTTACCTGAAGTTAATATTCAGTTAAGCCACATCGAGAAATATTTTGCTCCCGTTTAAGCAACTGCAGTATTTGGTTAATTTTGAAAGTATTTTCAACAATGACTAAATTTTAAATGTAATAATGACCTTCCAATTTTTCCACTGCACCATTAGTTAAACAACAGGGAAACAGAATGAAACGGAAGAAATCAAGCCAGTAAACAATGTTTTAAATATGTTTTACACAAAATAAAAGAACAAAATGTTCTTCCATATTTCCTTAAATAAAATCTTAATCAGTTTGAAAGATTCACAGACATAATTCCAATTAATTTATTTCACAAACATTTAAACAGTCAATTAAACTGAATGACTGGATTATCCTTTATCATACAGAGTCATCAATCACAGCTATTAATAATATTCTTACTCATCATAAAGATGGCTGGTAGCCAGAAAAGCTACTCCTGTTCTTAAAAAAAGAGTAATTAATTGTCAAATTGTGTCTATTGAATTAACAAGGAATATATTAATGTTGAAAGGAAATGAATATTTGCTTCCTTTTGCATTACAATTGCTTTCAGATTGAATTTGATTCACCTTAAGGGTTGTACAAAACTTAGATGTAGGTACAAAGCTAACTTTCATACTTAAATGAAAACAAATATGACTAATTAGTTACTGATTAGTTAACTATGAAAGAAACCCTATTTCTTACTGATTATTTCGAAATTAGTTCTCTATTAAATAGACAACGATGAGTCGGCCTACAGGGAGGAGGTTCAGCTCCTAACAGCATGGTGTGCCGACAATAACCTGGCCCTCAACTCCACGAAGACCAAGGAGCTCATTGTGGACTTCAGGAGATCGAGAGGCTGCACGCACAACCCCATCCATATCAACGGGACGGAGGTGGAATGTGTCTCCAGCTTCAGGTTCCTGGGGGTCAACATCACCGATGACCTCTCCTGGACCCACAACACATCCTCGCTGATCAGGAAGGCTCACCAGCGTCTCTTCTTCCTGAGGAGACTTAAGAAGGTCCACCTGTCTCCCCAGATTTTGGTGAACTTCTACCGCTGCACCATCGAGAGCATCCTTACCAACTGCATCACAGTATGGTATGGTAACTGCTCTGTCGCCGACCGGAAAGCTCTGCAGAGGGTGGTGAAGATCGCCCAACGCATCACAAGCTCCTCACTCCCCTCCATTTAGTCTGTCCATAGTAAACGATGCCTGCGCAGGGCGCACAGCATCGCCAGGGACAGCTCACACCCCAACCTTAGACTCTTTACCCTCCTCCCATCCGGGAGACAATACAGGTCCCTCCGCTGCCGTACCAGCAGGCTCAAGAACAGCTTCTTCCCTGCGGCTGTCACACTTCTCAACGCTGCACCTCAATGACTGCGCAATTACTTGTTTATTTGTAAGTTCGCCCTTTGGAGATACCAACTGCATTTCGTTGTCGCTGTATTGTACACTGCACAATGACAATTAAAGATTGAATTGAAATGAATTGTATTACTTAAACAATAAACACACAAACATGCAAAAATTTAGTTGAGGTCAAATCCAGTATTTAATGGCATTAATCTTGACAATTGATGCTAACTCTTGTATTTCACCATAGACAACTATTAAGAAGTTGAAGAGATTATACCACATTCAGTTTTAAAGAAGGAACTGCAGATGCTGGAGAATCGAGGGTACACAAAAAGCTGGAGAAACTCAGCGGGTGCAGCCGCATCTAAGGAGCGAAGGAGATAGGCGACGTTTCGGGTCGAGACCCTTCTTCAGACTGGTCAGGGATCAGGGAAACGAGAGATATAGACGGTGATGTGGAGAGAGGAGGTTGTGAAACTGTCTCCGTAGGGAGGAGGAGAACTTCTTCAAAGTAGGCATACCTTGAGGAGATATCGCAGTGGAGTAGACAAAGTTTTAAAGAAGGAACTGCTCACCATATTTATCACCACAAGTTGAATTCACTTGCAAGATATAGTGTAAATGCATTAATTTTCCATCTCTGGTTGCCATCAAGGAAACTTTGTTTAGGAAACACTGTAAACTGTGTGGTGAGGTTGCTTGTCTTGTTATTGAGATCAGAGAACAGTGCAGCATGGGGAGATGCCCTTCAACCCACAATGTCAGTGCCAACCCTCATGCCAATTAAATTGCACATGATCCATATCCCTCCATCCTCTATCTGTTCATATGACTGTTTTAAAGCCCCTTAAGCATTGCCATTATATCTACTGTCACTACCTCACCTGACAGCATGTTCTCATCATCTACCAACTTGCCTTATAAATCTCCCTTTAACTTTCCTCCACTCACTTTAAAGCTATGCCCTCTAATATTTGGCAATTCCACCATGGGAAAAATATTCTGACTATGTACCTTTTCTTGGGATCTCCTAATTGCATGTATCAGATCAACCCTCAGCCTCCAATGTGCCTGAGAAAACAATGCAAGTTTGTCCAATGTTTCCTTATAGCTAACACCCTAATCAAGGCAATATCTATTAGCACCAAAGTCCTCACATCTTTCCTCCACTACGAAAACCAGAAATGCACATTCCAATACTCCAAATCTGGCCTAAAACCCCTGTCTCACGGTGCGAGTTGACCCACGAGGTACCCCGAGTTTAAAACAAATTTAACTCGTGGTAATCACGTACAATTAACGTAGCGGGAACGTTGGAACTCGTGGACTCAACTTAGCAACTCATGGCGCTAACGGCAGGTACCCATGAAACTTGTAGACTCTTGAAAAAAATTCAAACGTGTTTTCCACGAGTCAAATTTACTGTTCAAGTTTAAAATTGAAACATTAAAAAAAAAACATTTATTCAGCTGCAACACGAGAACCCAACTTTTATACTGAAGACCCTAACCGGTGAAAGCAAGTATGATGGATACCTTCTTTACCACTCTTCTACAGATGTACCATAGGAAGCATACTGTCGGGTTGCATCATGGCTTGGTTTGGGATTAGCTTTGCCCAAGATCGCAAGAAAATGCAGAGTTGTGGATGTAGCCCGGTTCCTGGCAGACAGAAGATACAGAAGCTCGATAAAGGGAACCATCAGTTTTGGCCATGTACGGTGCCAGGACCAGATGCTTTGCGTAGATTTACCTATCTGAAGCATGCTTTAACTTCAGCCCTAGAGACTGAAGATCACAGAGTTGGCAGGAGGTGTGGTGGCTCGTGAGGATACTTTTTTGTTAAATTGTTCAGTGGTCCAAACACTGAGAAATATCTAAGTGGTGGATTTCCAGGCATAGTACATCATGCCATTTTGCTTTGAAAGCAAGGGTAAATTCACAGATATGCCCTTTCTGCTTATGTTGCATTCAATAAGTTATAACCAAGTGATATGCATAGCCTGTAGCCTGGAGAAAAGGCATTCTTCTCAAGATTATAGTTATTTAGGATTAAGGCATGGAGAAATCACCAAAAAAATGGTCTTTATGTAAGCAATCATTTTAATTTAGACTATAGTAGTCTGGGGCATTAGAGCTTGTAGTGGTTGATGGGAATACCTTGCACTTTGCCAGCACAATACATCAAAATGGGCGTTGCTATCATGTTCTTACCCCCTTAGGATATTTGATGATTTATCCAGAATTACTAGACTAGAGAAATGAAGCTTGCTTGCCTGAACAGTTAACTAAATGAAGTGGCACAATCACTACATACATGCATGAAATGGATCTTCAACAAAAATGATGAATGTGGTTATCACTGTAACAGGTAAATTGAAGAGCTATCCAAGCAAATAATCTTGGTCATGGTTCTCTTAGTAGGAGTTGGCAGTGGTCCTCGTGAAACTGCTGGCCCGGCTCATTGATGGCTTTGAGATATTTTAAAAACAAATTCTTCTTGAGGTTCAAAAATTGGGTTCTTAAAAAAAGAACAAAAATATGCAAATAATATTTAATGAAGAACAGTATTTAAGAGAACAATGAATAATGCAAAAGTTCAACGTATGAGCCTTACTGCTATTATAACTTGTTCCAATGGCAAATAGACAGGAAGGGGGAAAACACAAATCTAAATGAAACCTCAGCAGAACTGGAGCCCAGCAAGGGATGGTGTCAGTGTCAAATTCCTGGACTTGTGGTTGTAATTATTTGCCAAAATGTTGCCTCAGTTTTCAACCACTGATATCCACTGAGATAATTAATTCAATATATTGTGAAAGTATAAAAAGTAGAACTTTTCTCCAAGAGTTTATTGTGCTAAATATCATAGGTAATAAAATATAGTTAATATCGATGATTCAATTCAATTCAAGATTCAAGATTCAAGAGAGTTTATTGTCATGTGTCCCAGATAGGATAATGAAATTCTTGCTTTGCTTCAGCACAACAGAATATAGTAAGCATGAATACAGAACAGATCAGTGTGTCCCTATACCATTATATAAATATATACACACATGGATAAATAAACAGATAAAGTGCAAATAACCAGATTATGGGCTATTAATGTTCAGAGTTTTTTTTGAGTTGAGTTTAATATGCTGATGGCTATGGGGAAGCAGCTATTCCTGAACTGGATGTTGCAGTCTTCAGGCTTCTATACCTTCTACCTGAGGGTAGAGGAGAGATGAGTGTGTTGCCAGGATGGTGTGGGTCCTTGATGATGTTGCCAGCCTTTTTGAGGCAGCGACTGTGATAGATCCCCTCGATGGGAGGGAGGTCGGAGCCGATGATGGACTGGGCAGTGTTTACTACTTTTTGTAGTCTTTTTTGCTCCTGGGCGCTCAAGTTGCCGAACCAAGCCACGATGCAAACGGTCAGCATGCTCTCTATTGAGCACCCGTAGAAGTTAGAGAGAGTCCTCCTTGACATACCAAATCACACACACCCCTTCCCCCCCCCCCCCCCCCACAACACACACCACTTCCCCCCTCCCACTCACCCTCCTATCTGTCTATCCTCAACTAAAACTCACATCTTGTACTCTTCCGGTTTGTGTTGTTTTTAGTGTGGAGAGCGAGTTGGGAGCTGCGTCGGCCATGATGACGAGCAGTTGAGTGAGTGCGGCTGGGAGCTGGTGCGGCCGGGAGCCGGTGCGGCCGGGAGCCGGTGAGTGAGTGTGGCCTGGAGCCGGTGAGTTAGTGTGGCCAGGACCCGGTGAGTGAGTGAGTGTGTGCGGCCGGGAGTTGTGAGTGAGTGCGGCTGGGAGCTGGGGAGTAAGTGCGGCCGGGAGGTGAAGAGTGAGTGTGGCCGGGGGGCCAGTGAGTATAGCCGGGGCAGGGAGCCACTGAGTGAGTGCGCCCTGGGCCTGGAGCAGCTGAGAGATGCTGTTCCCCCCCCCCCAATGCCCACTCACCCCACTGCCCTCCCACACACTTCACTTCCCCTGCTGCCACCCACACCCCTACCCCCTCTCCCACACACACCCCTTCCCCCCTCCCACACACAACCCCCGCCTGATGCCCCCCACCGGTGCCCCCCTGAAACCGGTAGGCATAGGCAGGCCATGGCAGCGGTAGGCCAGGGCAGCGGTAGGCCAAGGCAGAACTGCCCCACCCCCTCCCCCACCGTGCCCTCCCCAGGCTGCAGGACGCTTCCCCCACGATACCCGATAGCCCCCGCCTGAAGCCATCCCCCTCCCACGGCTGCATGATTAATATATATGCAAATATATATTAATCAATCATGTTGATATGCAGCTGAGGTGAGTTTTTGATGGTTTAGGCTTTATTCTTAAATTTTACTGAAGTCAAGTCACGTGAAGAAGGCCATCAACCTGCATGCGCGTCATTGCGTCTGACGCATTGCGCAACAACTGACTGGCGGGCGCGTCGCTCCTTCCAGCGGCAAGTTTAAAAACGCTCAGGTAAGTGTTATCCTTAACTGAGGTCGTTGCTCCGGGTTCGGTTATAGCGTTTGTTTTCAGCATACTCGAACTAGCGGAGAACATGTCCAAGGTGAAGAGGCGGGCCGCATCGAAACCGGCTACTGAAGACCGCGGGCCTGCGGGTAGCGGGCAGCCGCCGATTTCGCCTACAGTGTCGCTGGCAGAGGAGCCAGCGGCTACAGACTTGGTGCCAATTCCCAGCACCTTGGCAACCCCGCGGGGGAAAAAAGTCACAAAAAAGTCTGTAAGGGCCCTGGACTCAGATGAGTCGGGCCCACGAGGTGGAAATTTCCTCCCCACCTATGGGCAGTGTTGACGGCAGGCTGACCCACATGGAGCAACTTATCGAAAGGTTGCTCCACAAAATTCATGAAGGGCATTTTTAACTCTAATCCCCCTAGGCCTAGGTATTCACAAATATGGGATGTGAGTGTGGTTCTCACGTTGCTCCGTCAGTGGGCACCAGCTTCATCCCTGTCTCTGCATTACCTCACACTCAAGGCAGTCATGCTCATGGCGCTGGCCTCAGCTCAATGGGTCCAGACATTACATAAACTTAGACTGGACAGCAAGATTACATCTTGTGGCAATGTCACCTTTTTTGTTCATGATCTCATTAAGCAGAGCAGGCCAGGGATGTTGGGGTTAAAATTGAGTTTTATGGCTTACCCTTTAGACCTACGGTTAAGTGTGATTTCGCACATATCACAATATGTTAAGGTCACATATCACAATATGTTAAGCCTCAGAGGCTCGGAACTATCATTATTCGTCAGCTACACCAAACCTCACAGGAAGGTTACAGTGCAGACCATCTCAAGATGGATTAAACAGGTTCTGGCATGTGCAGGAGTGAACACTGACACTTTTAAACCTCATTCCACCAGGGCTGCATCGACATTAGCAGCAAGGGATATGGACGTCCCTCTCGACCTCATTCTAGCGGCTGCAGGATGGTCCAATGAGCGGACGTACCAGAGGTTTTATAACAAACCTACAACCAGACTGGGTACTTTTGCTAATTCTGTTTTAAGTTCTGTTTCACAGTTTCCCCCTGGGTGAGAGGGGTCACTGTTAATTTGCATTTCGCTATTAAAGCATTTGTATTTTTTAATCATGTCATGTTTGAATACATTAATTCTTTTTCACTCATTCTGGTCAATTGATGCAGTGTGTGACGCATGGACTCGTTCCACGGCATGAAATCACAGAGCTTCAAAATCTTCAGGTAGTCACTCACGTGACTCCGAAGTAAAATAGTAAGATTAAACGAGAACTTACCAGTTTGAAGTTTGATCTTTATTTTATGAGGAGTTACAATGAGCGATTACGTGCCCTCCGCTCCCGACTCTCGTAACATAAAGATTTTTCTCAAAGTTTCTAGTCAGTTCAAATCTTACCGTTTTAGTTCAACAACTGGTCTTCTGTGATTTCACACTGCTGCTTTGAAGATTGACGCGCATGTGGATTGGCGGCCTTCTTCATGTAATTACTCATCGTAACTCCTCATAAAATAAAGATCAAACTTCAAACTGGTAAGTTCTCATTTAATCTTACTATTAAATACAATTCTGCAAAAGAGTCTCGACCTGAAACGTCACCCATTCTGTCTGTCCAGGGATACTGCCTGTCTCACTGAGTTACTTCCAGCATTTTGTGTCTATGTTCGGTGTAAACCAGCATCTGCAGTTCCTTCCTACACAGTAAAGGGTCTAATTATTTGCATTAGTTCAACAAAACTTAGTTCATTGATAACCGTTTTACAGCATATAATGTGGCTTTTTTAGCTGTTCTAATTTTTGTCACAAAGCAGTAAACCACACCATTTTAAATGGCCTGGTGTCTGATTCTTCAATGACAGGAAATTATCAGTAACAGGGTGTTTATGGAATAGGATATTTCCTCATAGCATTCCAGCCTGTCTCACACCGAGTAGATAGCAGTGAGCAGACAGCCTGGTGACAGACTCTGTCTCGAAACAGCCAGTAAGGGAACTTTGCTGTTTACAAAACTGAAGAATGAGGGTCTTTTGAAAGATTTACTGGATGATATCCTTTCCATATTGTGCTTCCCAGGCAAAATAAAGCTTGGCAGTTTGCAAGCCTATTAGGTTTTTCTTTCTGTCAAGGCACTGCTTCCTCACATGGTGTATTTCAGTTTATGCTTCACTGATAACCTGTCTTGCTAGTTTGACCAATCCTTTAACCACATTATTTTCAAATTAATGCACAAAACGTTGTGTTCTATTTTTAGCCATTCCTTTTTTGTAAGCTGCCCAGAGACTGAATTTGATTTTGTACCATTGCCATGTTTTAGCAAAAAGTAGATATGAGGTAAGAGAATCAGAATGTTCTTACCATTAGTTCGGTTTAGCATGGCTCTGTGGATTTCTAACCTTCCGAAAGTGAATTAACAAATGTTTCTGAAAAATGAATATGGAACGCTGTCTTTATTGTAAAGGTTTGGAATGATGAATAACAGTAATTTTTCATGGAGCATCACAGTGGGATACAATATGTAAACAGGCCCTACGGCCCACTGATTCCACGCTGTCCACTTCCAAGGCTTGAGAACACAGCAAATATTCACTCGGCAGGAAAGTATATTGCAAATAAGGCCTGGCCACCAGTGGTTTTTTTACAAGAAAGTTTGTGAAGTCACTGAGCTACATGGTTGGATCTGATACACATCCTTGAAGTGGGGAATTCTGCACAGGAGTATTAATTTGTTACATTTTTATCTATGCATGTCTAGTACTCTGAACAATCGATATTATCTTCCACATGGTTAAAATCATATATCTTGGCAGCATATTGAAGTCCACACTTTATTTAAGAGCATTGCACACACAACTAGTGGATATACCACAGTTAAAAGATAGACTATATGGTAATGCATATCCATTTACTATATAAGCTTGACAAATCTCTGCTTTCTACATATGCTAATTTTCATCTTTTACATCTCTCACGATTTCAATCCCACTTCAGCCAGTCAGGTTATTAATTTGATGGCTAATAAAGAGAGGTTGGGTAAAAAAAGACTGCTGGGGGAACTCTGTGGGTCAGGCAGCATCTTCACGAAGGGTCTCGACCCAAAACTTACCATTTCCCTCCACAAATGCTGCCTGACCCATTGAGTTCCTCCAACAGTTTGTATTTTACTCAAGATTCCAGTTTCTTGTGTCTTTTTACAGAAGTTGGGATTTTTATTACTTTAATTGTATCAAGCTTTATCAAACTCAAAGTGCCAAATATTACCATCACTGATTGATACAACTGACATAAAGATGTTAATAAGCAATTTAATTGGCATGCAAAGTAAACTATCTAGCCTTTCATTCTTATTTCCACATTTTGTAGCTTGTGGGTATAGCTTTTACCTTTTGCACAGAAAATAGAACAATACAGCACAAGAACAGGCCCTTTGGCCCACAATGTCTCTGTCAAATATGATGCTAAAATCAGGTATTATTTGCCTGCACATAATCCATATCCCTCCATTCTCTGCATACCCATATGCCTATCCAAAAGTATTTTAAATACCACTATCGTATCTGCCTCAACCACCACCCATATCTATGCCTCTCATCATTTTATGTACCTCTACCAGGTCTCCTCGCAACCCAGAGAAAACAATCCATGTCTGTCTAACCTCCCCTGTAGCTAATACCCCCTAAGCACGGCATAATTCTGGTAAAATTCCTTGGCACCCTTTCCAAAGCCTCCATATAATCCTGTAGCAACCAGAATAGGCCACTCTGCGAAACCTCACCTCTTTTTTATTGGCAGCTGTGGCAATGTATGAGTTAATCAAATGCCTGTTTTTTAAATGTCCCTCCTTTCAATAGAAAGAAAGCCTTTTTCAAATCTCAAACAGCTCTTTCTCTCAACTCTCTCATGGAATTTCCAAAAATGTTTTCTCTCCTCTTGAAAATCTGCTCACCAATTCTCTCCTTGAGAAGATCATTTCTGAAAGATTGGAATCCTGTGGAAGGTGCTCTCACATTACTGTCGGAGAGGGAGCTTTTGGATTAAAATCAGGTAACGATTAAGGGCCCCAACCCAAATGGTTAAATCACCTTTTGCCTCATCAGATGCTGCTTGACCCACTGCGTTCTTCCAGTGCTCAGAGTGTTATTCCAGATTACAGCATTTGCAGTGTCATTTGTCTTCATACTTCTCTTTCAAATAACATTGCAAGGCATTAGTTGCCATGTGCACCTGGTTATAACACCAACTTTGCAGCTCCAACAAGCAATTACAGTAACTCTCCAAGGCCCCAGTTGCATGATTGAGACTTAGGGTCATTCTCACCAATGCTGGAGAAACTCAGTGGGTCAGGCAACATCTGTAGAGGGCAATGGGCAGATGCTGCTTCAAGCCAAGGACTCTTCTTTAGACTGATGAAGAAGAGGGGTGAGAGCTGGTAAAGGGGGGTGAGGCACATGGTGTGGCAAGAGCTGGCAAGTGATAAATGCAGGGTACACAAAAGGCTGGAGAAACTCAGCGGGTGCAGCAGCATCTAAGGAGCGAAGGAGATAGGCGACGTTTCGGGTCAAGACCCTTCTTCAGACTGGTCAGGGATCAGGGAAACGAGAGATACAGATGGTGATGTGGAGATATCTCCTCAAGTGATAAATACATGTAGGTAAGGAGGGGGTGATTGGCAAATGGGTGCAGATGGTAATTTTGAGGCGTTCATTTCGATTGGGCTAGAATATAAAAGCAAAGATGTAATGCTGATGCTTTATAAGCGGTTGGTGAGGCCACATATGGAATATTGTGGGCAGGTTTGGACCCCATAATCTGAGGAAGGAAGTGCTGACATTGGATAAGGTCCAGCGGAGGTGTATTAGAATGTTCTTGGGGTGATTTGGTTAATGTATGAAGAGCATTTGATTGCTCAAGGCCTGTGCGCACTGGAGTTTAGAAGGACCAGAGGTTATCTCATTCTACCAAATAATGAAAGGCCTGGATAAAATGAATGTGGAACAAGTTTCCAGAAATGGGAGAGTCTAGAACCAAATAGCACAGTCTCAGAGACCTCCTCTCACTGTGCCTCTTTCAAAGATGCAATCTCCTACCCTCAATTTCTCTGTCTCCGCCACATCTGCTCCCAGGATGAAGCTTTCCATTCTGATACATCCAAGATGATCTCGTCCTTTAGAAGCCATGATTTACTCTGACTCTCATTGTTAGATCCCTCACTTGAGTCTCCTTTGTGTCCTGGAGTTCTGCTCTCACTCTCTTTCTCCCTTCCCAAGATGAAACAAGGACAGGGTTCCCCTGCTCTTCATCTTTCACCCCATCAGCCTCCACATCCACACATTATTCTTTGCCACTTTCCTCACTTCCCATATAACACCACCAGCAGTTACATATTCCCATCCCCACCCTTTTTTGCGTACTTCAGAGACAGCTCTCTCTGTAACTCCTAGGTTCACCTATCTTTCCCCCCCAAACCTTCCCTTCCCTAGGTAGTCTATCTTGCAACCACAGGAGATGCAACACCTGTCCCTGCACTTCCTCCCTCGAATTTGTCCAAGGACCCTGACAGTCCTTCCATCTGAGATAGTCCTTCCATATGTGCACCTCCTCTAACCTCATCTACTGTTCTCATTGTTCGCGATGTGGCCTCCTGTACAAGACCAGATCTGCGAACCACTTCTGGTCCTCTCCCATTCCCATACTGACCTTTCTGTCCCAGGCCTTCGCCATGGCCAGAGTGATGTCACACACAAACTGGAGGAGCAGCATCTTATATTTTGCTTGTAACTTATAACATAATGGTATGAACAATGAATTCTCAGTATTTTAGTGGAGCCAAAATACCCACAGGCCCCTTCTTCACTCCCTTTTCTTTTCTCCCCCTCTCTCCCCTGTGCCCCACCTGAACTCAAACTTTTGTGTCCCCTCCCCATCCCCTTCCACATACATATTTTGATCTAGCTTCACAATTTGCGACTCTTCAGTCCTTTTGTCTCACACCTTTGTCTTTTCATCTCTGGTCTTTGTCCAATCATCTACACATCAATGCCCACTGCACCCAAATCCACCTATTATTTGTCAGGCTTTGTCCTGCCCCTCGTCTCTTCCTGCTTTGTTCCTCCTCCCACCACAACAAGTCTGGAGAAGAGTCTCCTAACTATGTTCTCCGTGTTCCCCAGCTGCCTGACTCATTGAGTTACTTCACCACTTTGTGACTTTTTTTTAGCAGGAAGAAAAGCAGTTACTGAAGAAGGAGGACATCCCGTATGTCCTAAAGTGCAAAACCTTATCTTGGAACAGATCTGGCGAAAACAGAAAAATTGTGCTTCCAAGAGACCAGATGGGGATCAAGGAAGTTGTGAGGGTCAATATATTAGCTGTAGACCTCAATAGAAAGTCTGTCTCCTGTGATGGAGACAGAGATCGAAAATGGAGTGCCACTGATAGTTCAAATGAATTTTAGGGCAAGGTGGAAATTAGTGTTAAAGTTGATGAAACTAATGAGTTCTGCACAGGTGTAATGGACAGCCCTGATGCAGTTGTCATTGTAGCTGAGAGAAAGTTGGGGAATGTTGCTGTGGTATGTTTGAAACAAAGAGTGTTCAATGTAACCAATGAAAAGATAGGCATAGCTGGAATCCATGAGAGTGTTCATGGCTTGGAGAAACAGAGAGGTCAAAAAAGAGGTTATTAATAGTGAGGACAGGTTTTAACAGGCAGAGGAGAATGTTAGATGAGGGAAATGGATTGGATCTCTGCTCAATGTAAAACCAAAGGATCTTGTGGCCATCATGATGGAATATGGAGATGTAAAAGGACTGGACATCCATGGTAAAGATAAGGGTGTTGTTCCAATCCTTCCCATTTTTTTCCAATTTCTCTTTTATCCATCCTATTCTTTCTGATCCCTTCTACCTACATCCCACTCTCTAACTTTGAATTTCTCTCCTTCCCTTCTTACCATTTCTCTTCTTCTTGCCCTTGACACCTTTCCACCTCCTGCCTCTCACTATCTCCACCCATCTGCCAATTAACCTCCTCACCTGTATCCACCTATTGCTTGTCAGATTTGCCCCAACTTCCCTTTTCCGGCTTTCTTCCCCCTAATCCATCAGCCTGAAGAAAAATCCTGACCTGAAACATCATCTGTATAATTCTCTCCACAAAAGCTGCATAACTCAGCGGGTTAGAAACATAGAAACATAGAAATTAGGTGCAGGAGCAGGCCATTCGGCCCTTCGAGCCTGCACCGCCATTCAATATGATCATGGCTGATCATCCAATTCAGTATCCAGTACCTGCCTTCTCTCCATACCCCCTGATCCCTTCAGCCACAAGGGCCACATCCAACTCCCTCTTAAATATGGCCAACAAACTGGCCTCAACTACCTTCTGTGGCAGAGAATTCCACAGATTCACCACTGGGTTCTTCCAGTGCTTTATTTTGCTCAAGATTCCAGCATCTACAATCTGTTGTGTCCAATCTTACTAATGCATTGATATTCTGTACCAACTCCTGCTCACCTAGGGTATTCCATAACACCTCACCTTGGCCTACAACACAGGCCTACATTGTACTTATTGTCCTCCATTTACTGAGCTATTACAATAATTTTGGTCTTTATTCTGCACCAATGCATGATTGCTTTGTTATTCCAATGGACCACCTGGAGAGTCATATTGTCTGAAACAAAGTTTGCAACATAGCTTAGAAAGCTAACATGCATTTAGCTGGTGTACAGTTGTACAACTAAGTCTTCCTCCTTTGCATATATATTGGCCCATCTCTAAAAAACTTTCACGAAAAGATTATTCCCTACTTATCCTGCATTAATGAACCAAATGGAGTAAGTTCCTTGTGTGCAATCAGTGAAGTTTAGGCCGAGACATCCTGCCATATGCTAAACATTTAACACAGCTTTCCTTGTCTGCGTGAAATTCTAATCTAATGACAGATGTGTGAACCAGATACTAAAAGAAACAGTGCACACATGAAATCAGGAATGAAACCTCAGTCAATGTCAATGATTTGAAAGAGGAAATAAAGTGTACTATATCCTATTTTGCTGATGACACTAAGCTAGATGACGGTGTGGGCTACGAAGTGGCTGATGAGAAGTTTCAGGAGGATATTGATAAGTTTGGTCAATGGGCGAGGACATGGCAGGCAGAACATAATGCAAAACATATTTCGGGAGAGAAAATAAAAAGGTAGACTCGGATTTAAATAGCGTGAAATTAAAAGATGTTACTGCTTAGAGGGAAAACTTGGTGTATATATACACAAACCGCTGGTTCAGCAAGCAAGTAGGACGGCAGAAGAATTGAGTACAAAAGTAGAGACATCTTGTTCCAATTACATCAGGCCTGGTGAGACCACATCTGGAATATTGTGTGCAAGTCTGATTTCCCTACTTACGATAGATGAAGTGCAGTGAACGTTTACCAGATTGATCACTGGGATGGTGGGTTTGTCCAGTGAGGGGAGATTAAGCAGACTGAGTTTATATTCCCAAGAGTTTAGAAAAATGAGAGGTCAACTCATGGAAACAAACAAAATTCATGCAAGACTTGAAAGAATAGATGCATGTTGGATGCTTAAATCTGGCTGAGGTGTCAGAGTTTCAGGACAAGGGATTTGCTGTTCATGACTGAGTTGAGCATATTTCTTCACCGAGGAGGTGGTGAATCTTTGGAATTCTCTGCCCATGTGGCGAGCATATTCAAGACGGAAATTGATTTTGGGAGAATAAGCAAAGTGGGGTTTAGTGGAGGAAAGTAGTACTGAGGTAAAAGATCTGACGATAAATACTCAATCGTGGAGCAATGATACTGGCTGGATAATTGGCCATGACAATAAGTTTCTGCACTGACATGGCAATAGCTGAAAGCGTTCTGTCGTCATGAAATTATTGAAAAATTCCAGGCCTGATTGCCTGTACTGCATCGTAAAGAATGCTGGACTCAAGGTCATCACAGCCTTTGTGAAGGTGAGAGGTTATTTCCTGGGTCACAACTTGGTATGTACAAAAGCATTTGGCACAGCCACTCAACTCCCCGTGACTCTCTGCAATGATGATGGATGACCGGTGTCCAGGAAAATGTGCTAAATTGCTGATTGAACCTTTACATTTAGCGCAGTAGACCTGTGTTCCTCTTGATTTAAGTCGGCCTGATCATTTACAGGTTTAAGGTAAATGGGCAAGATTTAATAAGAACCCGAGGGGCGACATTTTTACCCAAAGGGTGGTGGTTATATGGAATGGGTTGCCTGAGGAGGTAGTTGAGGTAGCACTATCACAATGTTTAAGAAACATTTGGTTAAGTACATTAGGAAAGGTTTGGAGGAATATGGGCCAAATGCAGGCAGGTGGGACTAGTGCAGATGCGGCACATTAGTCAGTGTGGGCAAGTTGGGCCGAAGGGCCTGTTTCCATGCTGTATGAATCTATGACACTGTAAAATACAAAACTTGACAGTTTAATTTTCTTTGTGAAACATTTCTAAATGGAATTGGGGGGGGGGGGGGGGGGGGGGGGGGGGGGGGGGGGTGCAGTAGGATTGGATGCAGGCACTGTGATAATATTGATAAATAGTTTGATTTTGATTAAAATCCAATATTTTCTCAATTAGAATAGAGCAGTGCAATAGATCAACCACTCAATGCAAGATCAGAGGTTAAGGGTGGGACCATCAATGCAACGTCACACCTCACCATCCACTCACCAGCTGATCTATTGGAGAGTTTTAATGTTTTAATGGGTACAATAGCATAATGGTTATTTTACGCAAGAATCAAAAATGTTTGTTATCTGCAACAGAACTGGAAGAATTAAATTATTATTTGCTGCAGCTTTACCGGCACATTAACACAATAACACTACAAATAAACATACATTACACAATAATTCAATAAATTATTGATTATACCGAGTAACCAGATCACAATAGTGCAAGTGAAAATACAAAGCTTGACCTCGGACAAAGTCCATAGTAGTTTGGTAGTCCACAGAGGTAGGGTTGTGATTGCGGTTGACTTTGGGTTTTTGAAGATGGTTCAAGTGACTGATGGTTGATGGGGGAAAATATGTCCTTGAACCTGGAGGTAACAGTTTTCAGGCTCCTGTACATTCTTTCCAATGGCAGCAGCGAGATGAGGCCTGTGGCCAAGGTGATTTGGGTCTTTGATGAAGTTCGTTCTTTCTTGAGTGTGTGCTTTCCATCCCTTCAATGGCAGGGAGGTCAATATCCATGATGGTCAGTTAATTATATAACATTCCATGTCAATACTCCAGAGCAATGAGAAGGAATTTTAAATCCAGCTAACCAAATAATTCCAGAATTGATTAAAAAAAAAAGAACCAGTATTAATGATAGTGACTATGAAACCAGCAATTTGTTCTGAAAACTCAACTGAATCACGGATGATCTTTGAAGGAGACCTACCATCTTCCTTTTGAGTAGTTCCTGTCCCTCGCTCTGATAAGACACGGAAGGGCCTGACTCACTTAGGCGATTTTACCGGCGATTACAGACAACTAGGCTGTCGCCACATGGTCGTGGGGTGATGCCTGTATGGTCGTAAGTTGTCTCCTCAAGTTACCTAAAGAGTTGTAACTGTTTTCTTGACGCCGCTGGATTTTGAAATGTTCAAATCCTTTTGGCGACCGTGGGCTTGGCGTAGCTTGTCTTCTCCTGTCGTAGGTGCTGGCGTAGGTTGTCGCCAGCATGACGCAGGTTGTCAGCAGATGACATAGGTTGTCGCCAGGTGATGATTTTGGTGAATTCCATTGGCGACTACCTACTTCAACCTACGTCAACCGGCGACAGGTACCAGCAATTGAATTGTCTTCAGTTGTCGCCAACAGGGTTGTAGCTTGTCGTGGGTGGACTTATGTTGACTTTGGTTGTTGCCTGTGTGGTCGTAGTTGCCGTAGGTGTGATCATAGGTGGACGTCCTAATGGGTCGCCGGTTGTCGGTAGGTAGCCGTAGCTTGACGTTGACTAGGTGATAGGTTGTCGTAGACATTGTGATATGGGGGGGTCCAGTCGCCGTTTTTTTGGTGACCTGCTACGACTGTGACTGTCGCTGGCAGTCGCCGAAAAAATCGCCTAAGTGGGACAGGCCCTTTGGTGTCATGTATTGTGGCTTTTAAACTTACATGTTCCTTTTAAAGAATTTTAATTAGAACATTTACATAAGTTCCCCACAATGCTGCTAAAATATGCTCGTCAGCATTCACAGAGCATTAACAAATGCAAAATAATTCATTGGTTGAGGAACACTGTCCATGATGCTGCTTCTAAAAGAGGAGTGAGAAAGTTTGAGAAAGCATTTGAACAGAAAAGTAGGCCAGAAGACAAATACTGTAAAATGGCAGACATGCTTGAATTGAACATCACAGCAGATATGAACCCCAAATCATGAGTGTAATCATTAGTCTTATTTTAAATGCAACCTAATGTATTGCTCTGGTACTAGCTGCTCCCAAATGGGCTGCTGCAGTGGGAATTGGCTATTTCTTGCACCAGACATGCAGACTATGTAAACAGCAGCCAATGACCACAATAATTTCCAGCTGTGAAGGGCTTAACAGCTCAGCCCATTTCAACTGGTCCATGTTGCGAGAGGATGCATGGATATTATAGTGTAAAACTGGAATGTAACTAAAGAAATTGTTAATGGGAATTGTGCCAAGTTGCAGGGGAAGATATGGGACTAAACATGATTTCACTTTGAAGATTCAACATAAACACAATGGGTCAAGTGGTGTTTATTTTGCTGTGAATTTTTTTGATTTTAAGAAGTGGACTTAGTCCCTTTTCCAGCACCTCTGCACCAATGGTCAGAATCCGTGCGCAGTGCATTCAGAATAGTTTCACAGAACTAATGGCTGTGTAACTTTGAATGAGTCACATGGAGACAGGAGCTGTAGAAGGACCAGATCTTTATTCAGCACAACAAGCAGGAATTCCAGAGAATATCACTTGGACAAACGCCAAACGAATCTCATTGCACTCAAAGTATAGTGAAATGTTATACTGTTAAACCTCTGGACTATTGGATGTGATTAAATACAGTTCCAAATTCAATATTTTAGGTGTGGGCAAATGGTTTCATAGAGTTGCATATTTACAATGGGAGCACAAACGCTTTTTTCTAGGCTGAAGATTGATTCTCATTTGTATTAATGTCGGCTATGCACATCATTCCTGATTAAAACTGATATTCAATTGCTGAATTTGGCCATTCTATTAAAATAAATGTTCTTAGATGAAGTTTAGAAAGATCAAAAGATATATTTCTGACCAGTATGCTTTACTCATCATCTTGACATTATCAACAGAACCAATATTGACCATGGAGTATTACCCTTCTGTTACAATAACTGGTAACCAGGAACTGTGAGGTCCATTATGATTAGTCCTCCATTGACATAAATGACATGCCATCAACTTTGCTTTATCAATATAGTTGCAAAGCAGCACAAGCATATGATGTCAACTGGCAGAAAAAACAAGATAAATATTAGAAGATAGGAGGCTGGATTATAGAGAATAGACACAAAATCTTCTCTTATCTTCTCTACAGGAATGATTACTTTTTTGCAACTCATTGCTATGTTTTTCTAGTGCTATAAGTACTATACTTGTGTTTGGAAATTATAACCTCTGTGGAATTACACCAGAATTAAACGTGCTTCATTTAAAAATTAAACTGTGTTTAAACTGCTTTGTTGGCTGGAAGCATCTTCTCGTGGTTGGGAGGGGGTTCCCAATGATCAAAATTGTGATTATTAGCAGCGAGAGCTATTTAGAAACCCAAAATTAATCTTTAAACTTTAGGCCAATGCAGTATAAACTCCCTAAATTGCGGGTACTAGTAAATATTTATAACAGATAGCGCTTAACGTCTTAACATAAGCTTAGGACTCTAGAACGGGTGCCTTCAGTATCATCACACCTATGTCTACCCCAACCCTCCCCTTTCCCTATATGTCATGTGGGACACGGTGTTGGAGAAGAGTTGATTGATGGGTCAGGGAGGGGTGAAAGATGAAGACATATAGATGGACACAAAATGCTGGTGTAACTCAGCAGGGCAGGCAGCATCTCTGGAGAGAGGAATGGCTGATGTTTCAGGTCGAGACCCTTCTACAGCCTGAAAAAGGGTCTCAACCCAAAACGTCACTCACTCCTTCTCTCCAGAGATGCTGCCTGTCCCGTTGAGTTAGTCCAGCATTTTATGTCCATCTATATGTCTTCATCTTTCACCCCTCCCTGAACCATCAATCAACTCTTATCCCACACCGCCCCCCTCTCCTCTTTATACCAACTATTCTCACTGTGCACTCTCAGTTGATGCAGAGGTTTAACCCAAAATGCCGTCTATTCCTTTCCATGTACAAATGCTGCTTGATGGGCCTGTCCCACTTAGGCGATTTTTCAGGCGACTGACGGCGACTGTTAAGTTGCCGGCAGTCGCCTGAAAAATCCGTAACTGGAACGGCGACTGTCAGAGTGGCACACACACACACAAACACATTGTTTCGTTCACCAGCCCGTTATGCAGGCGGGGGACAGGGCAAGCGGGGGAATGCTGTCTGAGTGAAATTCCCATGGTGCAAAGCCAAGGTGATACAGACACATACCATGATGAACAGGAAGGTTGGTGCTGTAATTAAGACGACTAAAGCACAGTGTGCGGTAAGTCCTTTAAAAGAGAGGGGAGAGGAGGGGGGGGGGGGGGGAGAAGGAGTGGAGACAACTTTTCAGAAGCCAGAGATGCACGGCTGTGAAGCTTGGCGGACATTAACATTATCGGTCGGTTATCCATGGTTCTGAAAACTACTGCTTACGTTTTGTTTTCCCAGTGAGCCAATGAAATTCACTGGTCAGCACCGGCTATAGCCTACAAGAACCTGCGAGAACCTTCGACCTCCTGGCAACATGTTGAAAAATCTGCGGCGACCATTATGAGGCCGCAACTAGTTCCCATAATGCGGGAACTCCTCATGACCCTGAGGCGACTCCCCAGCAACAACCCATGAACATGTGGCGACCACGTGGCGACTGCATAGTCTCCTGCAGTTGCCTAAAAAGTCACCGAAGTGGGACAGGCCCATGACCCACTGAGTTCCTCCAGCAGATTAATTTGTAGTACAGAATAATACAATGATTCAATGATACAACAAGTCAAAGATTCAATGACACTTTATTGCCACATATACCTAAGTGCAGGGAAATTGTTTGGTTTTGCCTATAATACACAAATTACGCAAAGAATCACAACAAATCTGATGCCAAAAAGTTAAGAAAGTGCTGATTGGATGTCCCAATGGTCCCTCTTGGTTCTCGGCACCCTACTGTTGGGTCTCTCCTTGTTCTCAGCGGACCACCGGCGGGTGCTTCTTTATTCTTGGCAACCCCTCCCCTCCAGGTCCCCCTCTTGTTCTAGGAAGCCCCACTCGCCAGGTCCCCCTTTGTTCTTGGCGGCCCAAGTGCCTCGCCACGGCCTGTCTTCGGCCCGACCACCTCTCCCCCTCATACGGTTCACCATCGAGTCATCTCTCTCCTCTCGGGTTCTTCAGCCTTCGTGTCCCAGTGGGTGCCTCCCGCAGCTGACCCAGGAGCATGGGAGGTTAGACGACCCGGACCTCCTCCTAGCGGCCACTGCTGTCGCCGACTCTCTCCTCCTTCCGGTTCCCGGTCTTTGGGGTCAAGTGGGAGATGAGACTTGGACCCACTCAGGAGGTTTGGCAACTGCCCAAGCAGTGCCTGTCTATACTTGTGGCTCGGGGCCAAGCTCGAAGGCGGTTCTCATCGACAGGCTGTGGCCTGATGGCCCTTTGTCGCCTGGCCACATGGCCCAATGGCCCGGTGGGAACACAGTGAGGTGAAGGCAGGTGAAGGCAGGTGCTCTCACAACATTTAAGAAGTATTTGGGCAAGCACATAATTTTACACCACATAGAAGTTCTGACCAAGTGCTGTTAAATGGGTTTGGTGGAGATGGGCACAATAGTCAGCATGGACATGAAGGGATGAATGGATTAATTCAGTACTGCATATCTCTAGGATTCTATCATTCTATGATAAGGTACATCAGTCATTGAAAGTAAGCATGCAGGTAGAGCAGTTAGTGAAGAAAGCTAATGGCATGTTGGTCTTCATTGTGAAAAGATTTTAGTTTAGAAGCAATGAGGTCCTACTGCCGTTGTACAGTGCCATGGTGAGACCACATCTATAGTATTGTGTGCAATTTTGGTCTCCTTATTTGAGGAAGAACATTATTTCTATTGAAGGAGTACAGCGTAGGTAGCCTGGTTAATTTCTGGGATGGTGGGACTGACATATTATGAAAGAATGGGTTGACTGGGCCTGTATTCACTAGAATTTAGAAGGATGAGAGGGAATCTTACAGAGACATATAAAATTCTTAAAGGATTGGACAAGCTAGATGCAGGAAAAAATGTTCCCGATGTTAGGGGAGTCAGAACCAGGGGTCACGGTTTCAGAATAATGGGTAGGCCATTTAGGACTGAGATGATGAAAAACTTCTTCACCCAGAGAGTTGTGAATCTGTGGAATTCTCTGCCACGGAAGGCAGTGGAGGCCAATTCCCTTGACGTTTTCAAGAGAGAGTTAGATTTAGCTCCTAGGACTACAGGAATCAAGGGATATGGGGAAAAAGGAGCAATGGGGTACTGATTTTAGATGATCAGCCATAATCATATTGAACGGCAGTGCTGGCTAGAAGGGCCGAATGGCCTACTCCTGCACCTATTTTTCTATGTTTCTGTTTCCAATGAGCCTGTGGCGCGCTTTGGAGTGCTTTACTCTATCATAATACGATGGTGGTGTTTTATAGTAAGGCAACTAACTATTATCCAGATAGCTAACTAGCACCCAGATAGACACAAAAAGCTGGAGTAACTCAGGCAGCATCTCAGAATAGAACGTATGGGTGACGTTTCGGGTCGAGACCATATGCTGCCTGCCCCCCTGAGTTACTTCAGCATTTTGTGTCTAACTAACTATCTTTATGGGCCTGTCCCACTTACCCGACTTTTTCAGCGACTTCCGGCACCCGTCATAGGTCGTTGCAGGTCGGCGAAAATTTTCAATGTTGAAATTCAGCGGCGACCAGAAAGACACTATGACTCTTTGGGCGACTGAAGAGACTACTCACGACCATACATGCGACACCCTGGTGACATGTCGCGGGGTGAAGCCAGTATGGTATTGAGTAGTCGCCCAAAGAGTTGTACCTTGTTCTGGTCGCCGCTGGATTTTCAACATGTTGAAAATTTTTGGTGACCTGTAACGAGCTATAACGGGTGCTGGCACTCACCAAAACAGTTGCGTAAGTGGGCCAGGACCATAAGACTCACATACAATGACTTCCTTGCTCACACATTACTTCTAAACTACACAAGAGAGTCAAGAGTCAATAGTGTTTTATTGTCTTATACTGTACGCCAGATAGAACAATGAAATTCTTACCTCTGAGACAGAGGTATCTCATCACAAAACAAAAATATCAACTATGGTGGAATAGCGCTAGAGCTACTGCCTTCCAGCGCCAGACACCCGGGTTCAATCCTGACTACGGTTGCTTGCCTGTACGGAGTTGGTACGTTCGCCCAGTGAACTGCGTGGGTTTTCTCCGAGATCTTTGGTTTCTTCCCAGACTCGAAAGGCGTTTGTAGGTTAATTTGCTTGGTGTAAATGTACAATTGTCCCCAGTGTGTCCCCAGAATGTTAGTGTGTGGGGATCTCTGGTCGGTGCAGACTCGGTGGGCCAAAGGTCCTGTTTCTGTGCTGTATCTCTAAACTGAACTAAACTAAACTGCTGCTGGTATATTGTTGTGATATATATATATATATGAATGTGTGTTTGTGTGTGTGTGAGAGAGGTAAGATAGAGATAATAGACCTCAAAGTTCCCTCATGGATCAGAAACAACTTTGATAAAGAGAAATAGAGCGTTGCTTTAAATTAAAGTTGCTTTAAGTTGCTCATGGATCAGAAGCAAGTTTGATGTCAAGCAACACTCTATTTCTCTTTAGTTTATATATATATGATAGTTCCATGATATATATATATATATATAACATGAGAAATAAGATAAAGAGAGCGTTGATTTAAATCATATATAATTATATATGTGTATATGTTATATTTGGGCATAGTGTGTGTTAGAGCAATACAAGGGAATCTGCAGAAAAAGAGGGGGATAAAGTATATATTAGACTAAGTGGGACCTGTCGGGTTCCAGCATCACACTGGAGGGCTGGTCCCCCAACGCAATATTTCACGTCTCCACCAATTCCAATATTGATGGCCAGTGGGGGGGAGCTTTCCGGTGCACTAGTATGGGTGTAGAGCGTTGAAGGGACTGGTTTGCAGAGGGCTAGTATGGACATTGTGTGCCAAATGGAGTTTTGGGCTGGCGGCTCAGTCACTCACGACTGGTGGGCTCGCAGTTGACTCACGGCTATTCCTTGAAATTCCATTTCAAGCAGGGTGCAAGGGCACCAAATTCAAGTGCAGTTTCATACCATTTCAAGGCCACTAAAGACAACAAGTCGTGACCGCTCCCTCCCCCATCTTGCAAAGACTGAGCCACGCCCACACTTGCTGGTTTTATAGTCCCTCCCCCATCCCACCAGAAGGGGCGTGGCCTTCATGACGTGGTTGACAGGAGAGAGAATCTCACCATTTTCTAAACACTAATAACTCTTTTATTTTTCATCGCTGGGAAAAATCCTCGGCACCTGATGAGCAGAAGGGGACTCTGAGTAAGATGGCCAAAAACACAGTCGTACATGATAGCGTTGTTTCTAAAATCAATCTAAAGCGCAGACACAAAGTGGTCAAGATTAGACTTTTAATTATATAGAAGGCAAGGCAGCTCAAATTAGGCAAGGCAGCTCTAATTAGGCAAGGCAGCTTGCAAAAAGTGTCTGTTGGTTCTAAAATGATTGCAAAAAGTGTCTATTGGGCCTTTTGTGTTCTTTTTAAAATGAGTTGTAAAAAGTGTCTATTGGTTCCAAATGGTTGCAAAAATGTCTATTGGTCCCAAATGGTTGCAAAAAGTGTCTATTGGTTCTAAAAGGTTTCAAAAAGTGTCTATTGGTTCCAAAAGGTTGCAGAAAGTGTCTATTTGTTCTCAATGGTTGAAGAAAGTGGTATTGTGTCCTAAAATGGTTTGAAAAAAGTGTATCTGTTGTGTCTAAATTGGTTGCAAAAGTGTTTCTATCGTGTCTAAAAATGGTTGCAGAAAGTGTATTGGGTCTAAATTGGTTGCAAAAGTGTCTCTATTGGTCTAAATTCTCGGTTCAAAAGTGTCTGTTGGGTCTAAAATGGTTGCAGAAAGAGTATATTGGGTGTAAAATGCTTGCTGAAAGAGTGTCTCTATTGGGTCCAAAATGCTTGCTGAAAGTCTCTGTTGGTTCTAACATGCTTGCTGAAAGAGTCTCTATTGGTTCTAAAATGCTTGTTCAGAAAGAAAGTGTCTCTATGGTTGCAAAAAGGTGTCTAAAATGCTTGCAGAAAGAGTATCTCTATTGGGTCTAAAATGCGGTTGCTGAAAGTGTATCTATTGGGTCTAAAATGGCTTGCAAAAGAGTGTATATTGGTTCTAAAATGCTTGCCGAAAGAGTGTCTCTATTGGTTCTAAAATGCTTGCTGAAAGTGTCTATTGGTTCTAAAATGCTTGCTGAAAAAGTGTCTATTGGTTCTAAAAATGCTTGCAGAAGGCGTCTATTGGTTCTAAACTGCTTGCAGAAGGTGTCTATTGGTTCTAAAATGCTTGCAAAAAGTGTGTCTATTGGTTCTAAAATGCTTGCAAAAAGTGTGTCTATTGGTTCTAAAATGCTTGCAAAAAGTGTGTCTATTGGTTCTAAAATGCTTGCAAAAAAGTGTGTCTATTGGTTCTAAAATGCTTGCAAAAGGTGTGTCTATTGGTTCTAAAATTCTTGCAAAAAGTGTATCTATTGGTTCTAAAATTCTTGCAAAAAGTGTATCTATTGGTTCTAAAATACTTGCAAAAAGTGTCTCTATTGGTTCTAAATTGCTGCCTGGCCAGAGTGACTGAGCTGCCTCGCCAGAGTGACTTAGTTGCCAGCCCAAGAATCCATTCGGCCCACAATGTCCACACTAGCCCTCCCTTTGATCCACAACGCACATACTAGCGCTCCAGGAAGCCCCCCCCCCCCCCCCCACAGCCTAGCAATATTGGAATTGGTGGAGAGGTGGAATATTGCTATGGGGGACCAGCCTTCCCATGTGAAGCTGGGATCCAACGGGCCCCACTTAGTCTAGTATATATATATTATATATATAGATATATATATATATATATATGTGCGTGTGTGTATATATATATCTGTGTGTGTGTGTGTGTGTGTGTGTGTGTGTGTGTGTGTGTATATGTGTGTTATAAATATATAACACACACACACACATACAGTGGCTTGCAAAAATATTCATACCCCTTGAACTTTTGCACATTTTGTCACGTTACAACCACAAATGTAAATGTATTTTATTGGGATTTTATGTGATAGACCAACACAAAGTGGCGCATAATTGTGAAGTGGAAGGAAAATGATACATGATTTTCAAATTTTTTTACAAAGAAAAAACTGAAAAGTGTGGTGTGCAAAAGTATTCAGCCCCCTTTACTCTGATACCCCTAAATAAAACACAGTGCAACCAATTGCCTTCAGAAGTCACCTAATTAGTAAATAGAGTCCACTTGTGTGTAATCTAATCTCAGTATAAATACAGCTGTTCTGTGATGGCCTCAGAGGTTTGTTAGAGAACATTACTGAACAAACAATGTTCCTTGGGCATCATGAAGCCCAAGTAACACATCACACAGGTCAGGGATAAAGTTGTGGAGAAGTTTAAAGCAGGGTTAGGTTATAAAAAAAATATCCCAAGCTTTGAACATCTCAGGGAGCACTGTTCAATCCATCATCCGAAAATGGAAAGAGTATGGCACAACTGCAAACCTACCAAGACATGGCCGTCCACCTAAACAGACAGGTCGGGCAAGGAGAGCATTGATCAGAGAAGCAGCCAAGAGGCCCATGGTAACTCTGGAGGAGCTGCAGAGATCCACAGCTCAGGTGGGAGGATCTGTCCACATTAGTCGTGCACTCCACAAATTGGGCCTTTATGGAAGAGTGGCAAGAAGAAAGCCATTGTTGAAACAAAGCCATAAGATGTCCCGTTTGCAGTTTGCCACAAGCCATGTGGGGGACACAGCAAACATGTGGAGGAAGGTGCTCTGGTCTGATGAGACCGAAATTGAAATGTTTGGCCTAAATGCAAAACGCTATGTGTGGCAGAAAACTAACACTGCACATCACCCTGAACACACCATCCCTACTGTGAAACATGGTGGTGGCGGCATCATGCTGTGGGGATGCTTTTCTTCAGCAGGAACAGGGAAGTTGGGCAGAGTTGATGGGAAGATGGATGCAGCCAAATACAAGGCAAATTTGGAAGAAAACCTGTTAGAGTCTGCAAAAGACTTGAGACTGGGGCAGAGGTTCACCTTCCAGCAGGACAACGACCCTAAACATACAGCCAGAGCTACAATGGAATGGTTTATATCAAAGCATATTCATGTGTTAGAATGGCCCAGTCAAAGTCCAGACCTAAATCCAATTGAGAATCTCCGGCCAAACTTGAAAATTGCTGTTCACAGACGCTCTCCATCCAATCTGACTGAGCTTGAGCTATTTTGCAAAGAAGAATGGGCAAACATTTCAGACTCTAGATGTGCAAAGCTGGTAGAGACATACCCCAAAAGACTTGCAGCTGTAATTGTAGCGAAAGATGGTTCTACAAAGTATTGACTCAGGGGGGCTGAATACTTTTGCTCGCCACACTTTTCAGTTTTTTATTTGTAATAAAATTTGGAAACCATGTATCATTTTACTTCCACTTCATAATTATGCACCACTTTGTGTTGGTCTATCACATACAATCCCAATAAAATACATTTACGTTTGTGGTTGTAACTTGACAAAATGTGGAAAAGTTCAAGGGGTATGAATACTTTTGCAAGCCACTGTATATATTTCTCCAATTTCTTTCATGTGATTTCCCCTAATTATTTGTTGAGCAACCTTTTCCTTTCTTTCTTTCTTTCAACCATAGAAACATAGAAATTAGGTGCAGGAGTAGGCCATTCAGCCCTTCGAGCCTGCACCGCCATTCAATATGATCATGGCTGATCATCCAACTCAGTATCCCGTACTGCCTTCTCTCCATACCTCTGATCCCCTTAGCCACAAGGGCCACATCCAACTCACTCTTAAATATAGCCAATGAACTGGCCTCAATACCCTCTGTGGCAGAGAGTTCCAGAGACTCACCACTCTCTGTGTGAAGAAAGTCTTTCTCATCTCGGTATTAAAGGATTTCCCCCTTATCCTTAAGCTGTGACCCCTTGTCCTGGACTTCCCCAACATCGGGAACAATCTTCCTGCATCTAGCCTGTCCAACCCCTTAAGAATTTTGTAAGTTTCTATAAGATCCCCTCTTAATCTCCTAAATTCCAGAGAGTATAAACCGAGTCTATCCAGTCTTTCTTCATAAGACAGTCCTGACATCCCAGGAATCAGTCTGGTGAACCTTCTCTGCACTCCCTCTATGGCAATAATGTCCTTCCTCAGATTTGGAGACCAAAACTGCACGCAATACTCCAGGTGTGGTCTCACCAAGACCCTGTACAACTGAAGTAGAACTTCCCTGCTCCTGTACTCAAATCCTTTTGCTATGAAAGCTAACATACCATTCGCTTTTTCACTGCCTGCTGCACCTGCATGCCTACTTTCAATGACTGGTGTACCATGACACCCAGGTCTCGCTGCATCTCCCCTTTTCCTAATCGGCCACCATATAAATAATAGTCTGAATCGGCCACCATTTAAATAATAGTTTCTTTCAACCTCTCTCTCTATCCCACTATGACATCCTAATACTGTGAATAAAATATCAATGAACACATGCCGATATTTTTTCATACTTTCATTCTATATTAGTGTGATAAAATGTAGTGTATACACACCTACACTGATGCAGAAGTGTCAGCTTTAGACACGAATAATATACATTGCTACCATAGTTTAGTTTTTAATTTAACATATATTTGAGGGGGTTGGTCCAATATAGTGCTAACCCTCACTTTGTGACAAATGAGTACACTTTGTAACACTGATGGAGTGATTTTTGGACCAAGCCCTTACCTCTCTCCGTGGGAATCTACATCAAAACACCAATTTAATCTGTTGGCTATCTCATGTTAACAACCACGCAGCCAGTCTTTAGGCAGTAGGTCACATTGTGATATTTTAAATTGAAATGGTTGCTTCTGCTTTTTTCAATGTTATAATCCAGAAACACAGTGTGAACTACTTTGTGGACAAGTTCAAGTTCAAGTGAGTTTATTGTCATGTGTCCTTGATAGGACAATGAAATTCTTGCTTTGCTTCAGCACACAGAACATAGTAGGCATTGACTACAAAAAACAGATCAGTGTGTCCATATACCATTATATAAATATATACACACATGAATAAATACTGATGAAGTGCAAATAACAGATAATGGGTTATTAATGTTCAGAGTTTTATCCAAGCCAGGTTTAATAGCCTGATGGCTGTGGGGAAGTAGCTATTCCTGAACCTAGTTGTTGCGGCCTTCAGGCTCCTGTACCTTCTACCTGAAGGTAGCAGGGAGATGATGTGTGGCCAGGATGGTGTGGGTCTTTGATGATACTGCCAGCCTTTTTGAGGCAGCGACTGCGGTAAATCCCCTCAATGGAATGAAGGTCAGAGCCAATGATGGACTGGGCAGTGCTTACTACTTTTTGTAGTCTTTTCCTCTCCAGGGCGCTCAAGTTGCCGAACCAAGCCACAATGCAACCAGTCAGCAATGGCAGGAAATCACAGACTCAATGCCTGGGTCCTGGACTTTCTCACCGCCAGGCCCCAGGTGGTCAAGATGGGGGACATACCACCAACCCCCTCATCCTGGACACAGGATCCTCCCAGCGTTGCGTCTTCAGCCCCCTACTGTACTCCCTGTTCACACATGACTATGTGACCAGGTTCAGCTCCAACTCCGTCATCAAATTTGTTGATGATACCGTGGTAGTGGGCCTGATCTCCGATAACGATGAGAAAGCCTACCTGGAGGAGGTGGCTGACCTGACATTCTGGTGTCAGGACAACAGCCTCCTCTTGAATACCACTAAAACTAAGGAGCTGATTGTGGACTTTAGAAGGGCTCAACAACCGAGGACGCACATGCCACTAGAGATAAATGACACTACCGTGTATAGGGTGAGCAGCTTTAAATACACGGGAGTCCACATCAGAGAGGATCTGACATGGACAACACACACTGCCGCACCTCAGGCAGCTGAGGAATTTCAGAGTCTCTCTGAGGATCCTTCAGTCCTTCTACTCTGGGGCTGTAGAAAGTATCTTGTCAGGTAACATCTCGATCTGGTTTGGGAACAGCTCTGCCCAGGACAGGAAGGCTCAGCAGAGAGTAGTGCATTCAGCCGTCTGCAGGACCTATACTCACCCCCCTGCAGGACCTATACGCCAGGAGGTGCAGATCCAGAGCCAGCAAGATCATGAAGGACCCCTAACACCCCAGTAATGGACTATTCCAGCTGCTACGGTCAGACAAGCGCCTCTGCTGTCATGCTGTGAAAACAGAGAGGATGAGACAGAGTTTCTTCCCACAGGCCCTTAGGACTGTAAACTCTAATCTCACCAGGGACTAATTTACAGTTGTGTCTTGTTTTAAAATTAAATACTGGTTCTGTTCTGTTCTGTTGTTCTGTTGATTTGCATAATCCCGCTGGCATTGCCACGTTCATTTCACTGCACATCTCGAATGAGTATGTGACAAATAAAGTTGACTTGACTTATAAGCAGCATATGGCTGTTATTGATATTTTAGTGACTATGAAAATGAATCCTAAGATAGACAAAAAAAACTGGAGTAACTCAGCGGGACAGGCAGCATCTCTGGAGAGAAGGAATGCATGACGTTTCAGGTTGAGACCTTTCTTTAGCTTCAAATGAATCCTTCTTGGTCCAGTAAGGGAAATTACTCCTTCTGATAGGTATGTTACAAAACTTACCTTTAGCGGCATTAGGATCTGCAGTTCTGTCACTGGCCGTGTGCGCGACTTTGGCGCCTTTAGGGAGGGGGGGGGGGGTTAAAATGCGTTTTTTCCCTTGCCATCCGGAGCTTTCTTTTGTCGGAGTGCGATCTATTTCTGGAGATTCGTTCCGACTGCCGGTAAGTTAATTTTTAAAAATAAATAGCCCGACTATTTCAGCGCTGGAGTAAAATAAAAATTAGCTCCTAATGCCGTGAATGCCGACAACGGGGACGGATTTTACGTAGGGGTCAGGTAAGTGAAAGCTATTTATGTTTACATATAAACCTGCTTTTTTAGATGTCCTTAATCAACATTTAATGTTGCGAAACGGTGATTTATTCCCCATACGAACCGGCAGAATTTTTCCTGCCGATATGGGGTTTAAATTCACCGCAACGTTCTAATCCAGAAAATCCCACTTGCAAGCTGTTTAAAATGCCATTAATTTATGGGCATTAAACACTAAATTCCTTCAATTTGGCCTATAAATTAATGACAATTAGATTTAAAAATCATGTTATATTGTGAATTATTGTGTGAATGTTAATTGGACACTTAGGCTTTAACATTTAAAAAAAAAATGTTCTTAAGAAATGGATAGATGTTTAGATATAGTCATTGAATTTTGTAATTTTTACAAAGGTAACTAACTAATTATATGCTTTAATTTCAGGTCATCCAAGTAAGATTGTTTCATATTTCTTTCAGAATACTTCAATCTATAATAACTGAAAATTTCTTTCAGTTCTCTTAATTTTTAAGAAAGTTATGGGCTTTTGACTGTCCTCGATTACAACTTTTGTGTTAAGTCAATAGAAAAGCAATAGGAAACAAGTTGCTAATTTCCGAGTATGAAAATGGCCATAACCTTTTTAATGCTGAAGATATGAAAGTGAATTAGGTGTCAAATTAAACTTCTTTTTATGCTTTATCTGATGGGATAAATTGCAGACTTGATTTTTAAAATCTCAAAATGTTGTAACATTGCTACTTCTGCAGGAATCTGCAAGTTACTGTTTTTATTTTATTTTACATGATGGGAACTGGAAATTAATATTTTTGATATTTTATGACTAAATAGCAAAATACCTCAGTTTGTGTAATATTCCAGGTTTTCCAAAATTACAGTAAAACTAGCAATAATCTCTGGGCTACAGTGTATGGAGTTAAATCAGAAACGGTAAATTAAAGAAGCAACTTATCAAATAAGGTGTCGGCTGGAGTTCAAAATTGAAAACAAATAAGAAGAAAAAGAAAATGAACTGATATCGCCATCATTGATGCCTGTCCTAAAAATCATTTCAGAATATTACTGTCTTTAAACAAAACCTTGAGACTAAATTTAATAATTTTAATTCCTCAGTCCCACATTAAATGAAGATTGACAAAAACATAATCTATTGGTATCACAATTTTTAACCAATGTAGTTATATCACCCATTTAAATTATAATTTATACCTAATACTTTAAAATACAACTTGTGGTTGTAACGTGCAAAAGTAATCAAATTGATCCTGAAGTTATTTCATAAAAAAAGTGTTACTAATTTCTAGATCATAATAGTGACAATTATTTCTAGATTATAATTCACGGAGTGCATGCATTTTTCATTGCAATCCCATTCAAAAACGTTTGCACAATGAATTAAATGAATTGCATGGTCCAAACTTGGGAGAAATTATTTCCTCTGAGATAAAGCGGTAAGTACACAGAGCTAGGAACGCTGTTGCGATGGTGCAAGCTGACTCGAATCGCGTAATCACGGCTGCAAACTAATGGGGCCCCCCCATTAATGTGCCTTAATATAATAACATTAATGTGCAGCGCTGGCATTTCTAATGTGGCGCTGCATACTCTACACTTGCAGGCAAAGATACTAATCGCGAAGCCGGTTCCGAAGAGGGCGTTAAAAATTACCCATGACCTACTACGGCTTTTTCGCCGAGTGGACCATCTTGCTCCGCTCTATGATCTTAGGTTTGTAGGGTGGAAATGAGAAGCTAGTGCAACATGGGTGGGGGAGAGATAGAGAGAGAGGGAATGCTGTGGGTACCTGAAATGAGAGAAATCAATATTCATACCACTGGGCTGCAAGCTGCCCAAGCGAATATGAGTTGCTGTTCCACCAATTTGTGTTCTGCCTCAGACAATGGAGGAGACTGAGGACAGAAAGGTCTGTGCAGGAATGGAAAGAAGAATTAAAGTGTCCAGCAACCGGGAGATCAGGTTGGTTCATGCGGGATGAGCGAAGGTGTCCCGTGAAATGATCGCCTAGTCTGCGTTTGGTCTTGCCGATGTATAAGAGTCCACATCTTGAACACCAGATACGGTAGATGAGGTTGGAGGAGGTGCAAGTGAACCTCTACCTAATCTGAAAGGACCTCTTGGGGGATCTTATAGAAACTTACAAAATTCTTAAGGGGTTGGACAGGCTAGATGCAGGAAGATTGTTCCCGATGTTGGTGAAGTCCAGGACAAGGGGTCACAGTTTAAGGATAAGGGGGAAATCTTTTAGGACTGAGATGAGAAAAACATTTCTCATACAGAGAGTGGTGAATCTCTGGAATTCTCTGCCACAGAAGGTAGTTGAGGCCAGTTCATTGGCTATATTTAAGAGGGAGTTAGATGTGGCCCTTGTGGCTAGAGGGATCAGGGGGTATAGAGAGAAGGCAGGTAAGGTATACTGAGTTGGATGATCAGCCACGATCAGCAGGCTCGAAGGGCCGAATGGCCTACTCCTGCACCTATTTTCTATGTTTCTAGTTTCTATGACTATCGGGGTCCCTGGACAGTCGAGGGATGAGGCATAGCGACAGGTGTTGCATCTTCTACAGTTGCAGGGGAAGGTATGTTGGGAGGGGGTTGTTTGGGTGAGAAGGGATGAGTTAACCAGGGAGTTGCGGAGGGAACAATCGCTGTGGAAGGCGGAAAGGGGTGGAGATGGGAAAATATGGCTAGTGGTGGGATCCCGTTGGGGATGGCAAAAATTTTGGAGAATTCTGTGTTGTATGCGACGGCGGATGGGGTGGAAGATAAGGACTAGGGGAACTCTGTCTCTGTTGCGACTAGGGTCAGGGGGAAAAAGGGTGGAGCTTTGGGATATCAAGGAGACATGAGTGAGTGCCTCATCAACGATGGGAGAGTGGAACCCCCGTTCCCTAAAGAATGAGGACATCTTGGGTTTCTAGTATGGAACACTTCATCTTGGCCGCAGATGCGGTGTAGACGGAGGAATTGGGAGTAGGGGATAGAAATCTTTGCCGGAAGCAGGGCGGGAAGAAGTGTAGCCGTGAAAGTTGCGGGGTCTGTGGGTTTGTAATAGACGTCAGTCAATAGTCTATTTCTTGTGATGGACACTGTGAGATCAAGAAAAGGAGGGAAGTGTTGGATAAAATTTGAGTGCAGGATGAAAATTGGTGGTGAAGTTGATGAAGTTCATGAGTTCTGCATGGGTGCAGGAGGTAGCACCAATGCAGTCATCAATGTAACGGAGATAGAGTTTGGGTATAGGACCAGTGTACGCCTGCAACAGGGTTTGTTCAACGTACCCTGAAAAGAGGCAGGCATAGCTGGGGCCCATGTGGGTGCCCATGGCTACGCCTTGGACTTGGAGGAAGTGGGAGGATTCAAGGGAGAAGTTGTTGAGGGTGAGGGAAATTGTATGGTTCTGCAGTCGAGGAAGAAACGGTGAGCTTTAAGGCCTTCCTGGTGGGGGATGGAGGTGCAGAGTGACTGAACGTCTATGGCAGGCACATGCCGTCAGGATAGGCAAGGTAGGCACTGCCTACCCTGACTAAAATTATAACATGGTAATAACTAAATATAAATAGTAAAGGCATGGGAGAATTATGCCGATGTAAGAGATCGATCTCTTAGGTAGGCATAATTCTCCGTGCCTTTGATCCGCACGCTTGTAACACGAGAAGCTCTGTGCAACCCATGTGCCGTCAGCGCTGCCTGAAGCTGTCAATGACAAGCAGGGCTGAAGGCAGCAGAAATTCTGCCTTTGCAGCACTGCGCATGCGCATCGGTCTACTGCGCATGTGCAGAGCAAGTTTCTTGGCGGGGTTTTCAAATATGGTTTATCAATATTTTAAGTGCATGTTAGGTAACAAAGAGAGAAGAATGGAGCTTGTGTACCAATAATGTGGTAAGTACATTTTGTGTTTATGTTTTTAAATACTGTATTTCCCGGGGTGTGTGTGTGTGTGGGTGGGGGGGGGGGGGGGGGGTGGAGAGCTCCTTTCACAGTGTTTGGGGAGTCTGGCCCGGGGTAAAGTTGCGGGGAGGGCACGAATGTTATGAATGAGGGGATTGGGATAATGCCACTTGCGATGCTCCTTGCACGGAGGCGTGGAATGCCACCGCATTGAGGCCGGGGGGGGGGGAGAGAAGTAGAGCGGACAGCGGAACCAGCCGCCACCTTAGCTCCTTCTGCCGGTCCCCGCTCACCTCTGGCAGCTCTCCGTCTACAAACCACTCTCCTGCCGCTCGCTGGCCTCACTCATGTCCTTAAATTCCGACAGCGCGATTGAGGTTACTCGGCTGTGGGAATTTAAGGATTTGCAGGAAGCCGGTGACATGAGCAGTCGGCGAACGGCAGGTGACAGGTGTTCCGACGGAGAGCACTGCCAGAGGTGAGCGGGCCGGCAGAAGGCGCTGAAGTGGCGGCCAGTTCTGCTGTCGGGTACCGGCGGCCGCTCGTAGCTACCCGAGCTGCTTCTATCCCCAGCTACAGTGCGGGGGCTTCGTGCCCGGAGAGCTGCGGCAGTGGTGAGTGAGTAAGTTTCTGCCATTATCCCCGACACCCTCCTTGTCAACACTCATGCCCTCCCCACAACTTTACCCCTGACACAGACTCTCCACACGCTGTGAAAGGAACTGTTCCCCCAATTGGTCTCGGACTAGGAAGCCTTGGGCAAATTGAAATGTCACAGTTTTTATTTATTTATTTATTTAACGGAGCGAACAATCTGCGTATGCGCGGTTTAATATTTTTTTTAGCGGACTGAGTGCCTACCCTGAGTAATTACTCACGGCACGTGCCTGGTCTATGGTAAAGATGAGGGAGTGGGTGCTTGAAAAGCAGAAGTCATGAAAGAGACAAAATTATACTACGATTCTGACGCATTCATTTCTGAGAGTGATCCTCTTTCCCTTTCTTCCTTGTGTTCTTTTCAACGGATCATTGGCATATGAAACATGGTAGGAAGCCTCCATGAACCTATTGTAAGGAATGTTCTGACTAATGTTAAAATTTAGTTCAAATTCTTCTGTCGGATCTTAATCTAAAATTGGCTCTTTCTCAGTTGGACTTCATGAAACATTTTTAGATTGTTGGAGCAGGATGTATTATTTTCCAACTTATTATAGTTAAAAATAAACTTTAAACGAATTGCAAGGTTTCTGCCTCCTCATAAAAAATATCTATATATATGCTGTGGCAGTAAATAGTTCGCAACAAGTTTGTCTAAATATCCTTTTTAAATATAGCATTTCAAGTGACCAAAATGTAATGCTTCAGGTTCAGAAAAGAAGTTGACAAGACTGCAATTGCAAACAGAATTATCCTAAACCTATTCCCCCATGAACTCGTTTGGTATCATGTCAAAACCATTTACTGCTCCATTTGTCCACCAGCATTAACAATCCGAGTTTTACACAAGTCAGGCAATAACTTGAATGGAGTTTTGACTTTACCACAAAGCACAATTGTTTAGCCCCTCCAGGCAGTGTTCTCCTTTTAGATTATTTCTTTTCCCCTTCCCCCGCATCCCCTCCCATTCCGCCACCAGCTCCCTCCCCCAAACAGGAAGGAAGTATCGTTTTACTTCTGTTGGCACAAAAGCTTGAAACCACTAATTAAAAGGTACCTGAACAGATGGAAACAAAGGGCACTCCCCTGTAGCTAAAACACCCTGCAGCTGGGCAGCCCTGTCTGCTGCTTTAGATTTAGGTGAACTAAATCTGCTCTTCAAATAATATTCCTTGCTCCACAGGAAGTATTAATTACATGTTTGTAAGTGTAGCTCTGGGTGGGATATAATTACAGACTGAGATTTGTGTCTGTTGTCCAACAGAATTACACAGGAAATGTTCATCGTGCCAGCAAGTTTCAGGTGTTCAGCAGGTCATTATTTTTGGGGAGGGTTATGTGACATTTTGTTGCCTGTGTGTCTGGAACACCTACTGAAGAATTGGCGAGAATACGGTTTTAAGTTGCTCTTTGTCACCATGATTGCACCTTTCCAGTCAATCTTCATTTCACGTCCTTAACATTATCATTTTGTTTGTCACATCTCAAGAATTGTTGAAGACCTCTTTTATTCACTGGTGTACTGCACTTCAGCCTTATCACCAAGATGATCTGTACTGCATCCTAATAAGTGTACTCTATCTTTATCTTACATTTGCTTACCATTATTTATATAGGGCGAGTATGTTCTACTCAATGTTTATGTTGTGTTGAATATCATGCTGGTACATTTAGCAGAATTTCTCAATCACTCTGCAGTACCATATCATGTACTTTAATTATGCACTGCAACAACGTACCTTATTAACTCATGGAAATCCATGGCCAGCAACTGCTCAAAATGAACGAGCATTTTTTAAGTCACTCTGTGACTTTTTTCAATGGGAGAATTGATTGAAGGATCTCAGAATTTCCTCTACTCTTCATCCACACAACCCATCAAACACATCCTGCCTCACCTGTGGAAAGGTCTACATATCATGCATAGGTTTCATCAGCCACCTCAGAACTGGAGAGAATGCAAATCATCCACAACCCCTTGGAAGAAGACAAAGAGAGCAGCTTTTCATTAATCATTTTACATAGGAAAAATATTTCAGGACTGTTCGCAAGAAAATGATCCAACAATAGTTAATCCTAAAATACACAATATTAGGTGTCAGAGCAAAATCCTGGTCAAGAGGCTGATTTTAATGAGGACTTAAGAGTCCTTCCTTAAGAGGAAGGGACTTAAAGGAAGAAAGAGAGGCTTGGAGTTTGCTTTAATCAGCTCATGACCCTTCATCAGAACTTCACATATTCTGGACGAATCTATTTTAGACAAATCTTGAAATAATCCCACTTAATTCAAAGTATACTGAGGTTTTGTACTATAGAAGCACAAAAAATACAAGTGATTTAATGCAGGTTCAACTTCAGCATTTGGGGTGTGAAGAAATGGCTCTGTAGAATTATGGGTTTACAATTCTAGCACATCTCAAGAACAAGAACACTGCCACATAATCAAACACCTTTTATTGTGAATCCAGACACTCCTAAACAACCTTTCTGAGTTTGACTGACCCCCACCTCTCTTCCAGTGTTCTCTTCCCTACTACCGTCAATGTGAAGAAGTGGGGCCAACCCGAAACATTGCTTATCCATGATCTCCAGAGGTGCCGCCTGACCCCCATCTGCTCCATAGATGCTGCCTCACCCGCTGAGTTTCTCCAGCATTTTTGGCTACCTTCGATTTTTCCAGCATCTGCAGTTCCTTCTTAAACCCTGAGTCACTCCATCACTTTGTATCTTTCTTTTAACTCTAAGTTGAGAGATAGCTCTCTCCAAACAATGTTGTGCATTCATGTAGTTGGCCTTATCCTAGACTGAAGACTAGTTCTCCTTTGTGTTAACTGGGTGCTACTGCCATTGCATAAATCTATCCCAAGCTGGACAAAGTCCTAAGGAGTTCAAGTTAAGTTGATCAAGAAATATCATTCACTGAGTTTCCCCCTCCCCAAATCCCTACCAAATCCCTAAAGATGGGTGGCACGGTGGTGCAGCCGTAGAGTTGCTGCCTTACAGCACTGGAGACCCAGGTTCAATCCTGACTACAGTCTGTACAGAGTTTGTACGTTCTCCCTATGACCGCATTGGTTTTCAACAAGATCTTTGGTTTCCTACACTCCAAAGATGCACAGGTTTGTAGGTGAATTGGCTTGGTGTTCTATACTTGGTATAAGTGTAAATTGTCCTTAGTTGGTGCAGGCTTGTGTTAATGTGCGGGGATCGCTGGTCGGCATGGACTTGGTGGGAAAAAGGGCCTGTTTCTGCTCTGTATCTCTAAACGAAACTAAGAAACAAATATCACTATGTTAGCTTACATCTGCACTATCTGACAATTTCCAAGAATATTGAGAAATAATTTTGATCTAACCGTGATTCCAGATGTTTGACCACATTCTCCTCTGGGAGACCATGCTGAACATATTTCATCTTCTCCATGTTTCCTTATTTCATAAGTTATAGCAGCAGAATTAGGCCATTTTGTCCGCCAAGCCTACTCCGTCATTCAATCATGGCTGATCTATCTTTTCCTCTCAATCGCTTTCTCCTGCCTTCTCCCCACCACCGCTGATACCTGTACTAATCAAAAAGCTATCAATATCCACCTTAAAGATATTTATTGACTCGGGCTCCACAGCATTCTGTGGCAATGAATTCCACAGATTCATCACCCTTTGACTAAAGAAAATCCTCATCTTCTCCATTCTTAAGGTACGCTCTTTTATTCTGAGGCTATGCTGTTACAACGGAAGAGGTTCAAGGATCTGACCAGTAGAATAGAAAAAAGGCGCACTCATCTGTTTAGATGCAAATCAGTTTTATTGGCAAGAGAGGACAAAAACAATACTTGTCTTGGTATGCGCGGGGTCCATTTTATAGCAGCATACGCCTCTCTCTCTCTGCCTCGATCCGCGGCACTGATGGTGACTCAGCCTGTCGGTGAACCATTGTCGTACATGAACTTGAACTAATCTCCGGCTTACTGGCACCTGCCTTTATACAGGTAAGAAATCAGCTGTTGAAATAACTGCCTGTAAGTCCTGGTCAATAGCGCTGCACCCAAATTGAAACTATAACCAATGAAAGGGGACTGCATCCCATCAAGCCCCCCCCCCACCTTTGGGAACAGAGCGCTACCAGCCGCAGACTGGTGCATAAAGCAATACACAGTGCTACAGACTTGGCGTGCAAAGGTAATACACACAGCTCCGCTGTTGGCTTAATGCGTGGGAATTTAAACAAAGAGCTATCAGGCTGCAGCACTATGGGTTCTAAACATAGTGCTACCAGTCGCAGCGCTATGGGGTTTAAATATAGTGCTGTGGCCACAGAGCTATGGGCTTTAAACATAGCACTATGGGGCTTAAACATAGTGTTATGGCTACAGTTCCATCTCAGTTGAAGGTGGTTGCCGGAAGTTGCAGGTAGTGGAAGGTAAGACCTTTTTTTCACCCAGTTTTATTCCACCAGGGAGGTCTTACCTTCCACTACCTGCAACCTCCGGCAACCACCTTCAACTAGTATCGCAATCGGCTTCGACTAAAAAATTACTGATTTTTAAAACGGCAACCTATTTTTAGTCGCGGCCGGTTTTGAATTTTTTAAAATAATTGCTGGAACATATAAAAAGCGGAAACAACTTTCGACCATTAGGGAGACTGACAAAAACCGCCGGGAACCTCTGGGAACTGCACGGAAACCTTGGGTGGGGCGCAAAGTCTCCAGAGGTTTCCGTTCACGTGTCCTAAGTGGGACAGGGGCATAACTTCAGCATTTAGTGTCTTTCCTTGCTAAATCAGCACCTGCAGTTTCTTGTTTCTATTGTAAACCAAGTCAACTTTATTTGTCACATACACATACAAGATGTGCAGTGAAATGAAAGTGGCAATGCCTGCGGATTGTGCAAAAACAACAGAACAATAGAACAGAACAGAACAAAACTAGTATTTACATTTTAGAAGAAAAAAATAAGACACATCACAACAGTAAATTAGTCCCTGGTGAGATAAGCGTTTACAGTCCTGATGGCCTGTGGGAAGAAACTCCGTCTCATCCTCTCTGTTTTCACAGCGTGACAGCGGAGGCGTTTGCCTGACCGTAGCAGCTGGAACAGTCCGTTGCTGGGGTGGTAGGGGTTCTTCATTAAGTTGCTGGCTCTGGATCTGCAACTTCTGATGTATAGGTCCTGCAGAGGGGTGAGTGTAGTTCCCATAGTGCATTTGGCCGAACACACTACTCTCTGCAGAGCCTTCCTGCCCTGGACAGAGCTGTTCCCAAACCAGATTGAGATGTTATCAGACAGGATGCTTTCTACTGCACCAGAGTAGAAGCACTGAAGGATCCTCAGAGAGACTCTGAATTTCCTCAGCTGTCTGAGGTGGTAAAGGCGCTGCCTTGCCTTACTCACCAGTCCGGCAGTGTGTGTTGTCCATGTCAGATCCTCTTGATGTGGACTCCCAGGTATTTAAAGCTGCTCACCCTATCCACAGTAGTCCCATTTATCTCCAGTGGCGTGTATGTCCTCGGATGTTGAGCCCTTCTAAAGTCCACAATCAGCTCCTTAGTTTTTGTGACATTCAAGAGGAGGCTGTTGTCCTGACACCAGAGTGCCAGATCAGCCACCTCCTCCCGGTAGGCCTTCTCATCGTTATCGGAGATCAGGCCCACCACCACAGTGTCATCAGCAAACTTGATGATGGAGTTGGAGCTGAACCTGGCCACACAGTCATGTGTGTACAGGGAGTACAGTAGTGGGCTGAGGACACAACCCTGGGAGGATCCTGTATTCAGGGTGAGTGGGTTGGAGGTATGTCTCCCCATCAGGACCACCTGGGGCCTGGTGGTGAGAAAGTACATGACCCAGGCACACAGGGAAGTGTTCAGCCCCAGTTCCAGCAGCTTCTCAGCAAGTCTGGTTGGGATTATGGTATTGAAAGCTGACTGAAATCAATGAACAGCATCCTCACATAGCCCCCCCTTCTGGCTGTCAAGGTGAGAGAGGGTGCTGTGCAGAACCTTGGAGACCACATAATGAGGATGTTAGGAGGCTGCAAGGTGACTTGGATAGGTTGGGTGAGTGGACAAATGCATGGCAGATGCAGTATAATGTGGTTAAATGTGAGGTTATCCACTTTGGTGGCAAAAACAGGAGGGTAGACTATTATCTGAATGGTGGCCGATTAGGAAAAGGGGAGATGCAACAAGACCTGGGTGTCGTGGTACACCAGTCATTGAAAGTAGGCATGCAGGTGCAGCAGGCTGTGAAGAAAGCGTATGGTATGTTGGCATTCATAGCAAAAAGATTTGAGTACAAGAGCAGGGAGGTTCTACTGCAGTTGTACAGGGTCATGGTGAGGCAGCACCTGGAGTATTGCATACAGTTTTGGTCTCCTAATCTGAGGAAAGGCATTCTTGCCATAGAGGGAGTACAGAGAAGGTTCACCAGACCGATTCCTGGGATGGCAGGACTTCCATATGAAGAAAGACTGGATAGACTCGGCTTGTACTCCCTGGAATTTAGAAGATTGAGGGGGGATCTTAATGAGACTTACAAAATTCTTAAGGTGTTGGACAGGTTAGATGCAGGAAGGTTGTTCCCGATGTTAGGGAACTCCAGAACAAGGGGTCACAGCTTAAGGATAAGGGGGAAGTCTTTTAGGACCGAGTGGTGAATCTGTGGGATTCTCTGCCACAGAAGGTAGTTGAGGCCAGTTCATTGGCTATATTTAAGAGGGAGTTAGATGTGGCTAAAGGGATCAGGGGGTATGGAGAGAAGGCAGGTACAGGATACTGAGTTGGATGATCAGCCATGATCATATTGAATGGCGGTGCAGGCTCGAAGGGCCGAATGCCCTACTCCTGCACCTATTTTCTATGTTTCTATAATCCGTGGATCTGTTCGGACGGTATGCGAACTGCGGCAGGTTCATGGTGTGAGGGAGGAAGACACAGATGTAGTTCTTGATCAGCTTCTCGAAGCATTTCATGGCTACCGAGGTGAGGGCCACTCACCTCGCTAGTCATTCAAGCCAGCTGGAGGGGCATTCTTTGGCACTTGGACAATGGTGGATCTTTTGAAGCAGGCAGGGACCACAGACTTGGCCAGGTAGAGGTCGAATATTGTGATGAGTACTGGAGCAAGCTGATTAGCACAAGACTCTAGTACTCGCCCAATTATACCATCTGGGCCTACAGCTTTCCTCGTCACACGCGTCAGAGCACACCTCACGTCGTGCTCGGTCAACGAGAATGTGTGCACATCCCCAGCGGCGGACCTCCTTTCAGCCTTGCTAGCCAGCATGCTGGTGGTGTTGTTGTTAGCCGGCGAGCTAGGGGTGATGTTGCCCGTCTCGAATAGTGCGTAAAAAGAGTTCAGGCCATCAGCTTGGGAGGTGCCGCACTCACGGTTGAGGGTGGGGCTGCTCTAGTAGTTAGTTATAGTCCGTAGACCCTGCCAAAAGCTTCTGGTGTCCCGCTGCTCCATCTGCGACTCCATCCTGTCCCTGTACCTCCTTTTTGCGTCCTTCAACGCCCTTCGCAGTCTGCAGGACTCTGCCTTGTAGTCATCCATGTTGCCAGATGCCAGGCCAGAGTTGTATGCAGCGGTGCGAGCATTCAAGGCAACGCGAATGGACCTGTCCACCCAGGGTTTTTCATTAGGAAAGATGCTAACCCTTACCGTGGGGACAATGTTATTGGCTATTGTTGCAATGAAGTCCGGGACCGCTTTCGCAAACTCACTGACGTCTCTGGAACTAGATTGGAACATATTCCAGTTGACATCGCTCAGTGCAACCTTCAGCATGGCCTCTGTATGGTCAGACCACCGCTTTACGTCCCTCGTCACTGCCGCTTCCCGTAATATCCGTTTTTTATACTCCGGCAGCAGGAAAATGGCAGCATGGTCAGATTTTTGAAAAGAGGGAGAGAAACGGCCTTGTAGCCTTTCCTGAACGGCGTGTAGCAGTAGTCCAAATTTCTTCCCCCCCTGGTGACACACGTGATGTGTTGGCAGTAACGTACAGCACGGAAACAGGCCCTCTCGGCCCTTCCAGTCCGTCAGTTTTCCCCTAGTCCCCCTCGGGGACTTACACGTGATGTGTTATCTCCTCTGTACTCTCTCTATTGGCAGAAGATGCCTTGTTAGGTTATTCCATCCCTTTGTTGATTCCCTTTTCACCATGTACGTCCTATTTTGTTTGTCTTAAGCAGCATTATAATCTCCAGCCCACTTTTCCACCACCATAGCCGCATCTGGGTTCTTGTTTTGGTGCCGACAAAACGCATCGTGTAGGGCCGATACTGCCACTTTGGTGTCCGCATGCGGTGGTATGTAGACGGCTGTGATGATCACTGAGCTGAACCCCTGGGGAAGGTAGAATGGACGGCATGAGATAGTCAGATGCTCCAGGTCCGGCGAGCAGGAACGAGAAAGCGTCTTAATATTCCTTGGGTTGCACCAGTTATTGTTGGTCATGAAGCAAACTCTTCCACCCTTTGATTTCCCGGATTCTTCCATTCTGTCCGCACGGAAAACAGTGAAAGACTCGGTTGGGCATATTACTTGATCCGGCACCAGCGGGGTCAGTATTGTCTCGGTCAGACAGAAGATGTTGCAAGTCTCTTATGTCCCGCTGGATGTCCTGAGGTCATCCAACTTTTTCTACGGCGACTGGACGTTAGCCAGTAGAATGCTGGGCAGAAGTGGACGGAAGTGCTGTTTCTTGTTTTGACAAAGTATTGTTGATGTTTGGCCTATTTCCTCGCTCTAAAGCAAACCCTCATTTAATTTTGCCAGTTAAATGTTGAACCTCAAGCATATACAGGTGTCCCCACCTGAAATAGCAGATACACCAGATGAGGTTGGAGGAGGAGCAAGTGAACCTCTTCCTCACCTGAAAAGGCTGTCGTAGTCCTTGAACGGAGTCAAGGGAGGAGGTATAGGCACAAGTGTTGTATCCCCTGCAGTTGCAGGGGAAAGTACATGGAGAGGGGCTAATATGGATGGGAAGAGATGAGTTAACTATAAAGTTGCGGAGGAAACCGCCTCTGCAAAGAACAGAAAGGGGTGGAGATGAGAAGATGTGGCTAGTGAGTGGTACAATCCCGTTTTTGATGGCAAAATGTCGGAGGATTATGTGCTGTATGTGACGGCTGATTGGGTGAAAAGTGAGGACACTTCCCCTCCCTCCAGTGGCAACAGGAACAGGAAAAAAAGCTTGCTCCACCTATCACTTGTCACTATATCTGTCCAACCTCTTTTCTAGCTCTTTTCTAATTATATAACTCAGCAGAACAGACAACTGACAAAAAAAACATTAAAATACTCACCCGGTTAGACTGCTGGAGTTGTCGTCCACAACATGGTCACAATGTATCACGGCAAAGGCCTTAATAGTTCTGACTGTAAATTAACCATACAGGCACTCAGTGATGGAAATGGGGGGGGGTATGCAGGGGGACAGCGTTCCCCTAGCTTTCAATTTCTAGCTCGGGTTTAATGAGTACTGCAGAAAGATTCGAGTCGTTTATTACTTTATTCAACTCAGACGAAAACAATTTGATAACTGCCACTGTTAGCACTTGTTAACAGTCAGTAGTTAACAGTAGACAATAGACAATAGACAATAGGTGCAGGAGTAGGCCATTCCGCCATTCGAACCATTCAATGTGATCATGGCTGATCATCCCCAATCAGTACCCCGTTTCTGCCTTCTTCCCATATCCCCTGACTCCGCTATTTTTAAGAGCTTTAAATAGCTCTCTCATGAAAGCATCCAGAGAACCCAGGCCTTGAGATATATTAATCATTTAGATGACGGAATTAAAAGTAACTTTAGCTAATTTGCAGATGACACAAAGATGGATGGCAGAGTGAACTGTGAAGAGGATGCTATGAGGATGCAGGGCGACTTGGATAGGTTGGGTGAGTGGGAAGATGCATGGCAGATGCAGTATGATGTGGGTAAATGTGAGGTTATCCACTTTAGTGGCAAGAACAAGAGGCAGATTATCATCTGAATGGCAGGCAGACACAAAATGCTGGAGTAACTCAGCGGGTCAGGCAGCATCTCTGGAGCAAATGAATAGGTGACGTTTCGGGTCGACACCCTTCTTCTGTACGGTGTCAAATTAGGAAAAGGGGAAGTGCAACGAGACCTGGGTGTACTTGCACATCAGTCACTGAAAGTAAGCATGCAAGAAACAGTAGGCAGTGAAGAAAGCTAATGGCATGTTGGCCTTCTAATGATAGGATTTAAGTATAGGAACAAAGAGGTCCTTCTGCAGTTGTACAGGGCCCTGGTGAGACCACACCTGGAGTATTGTGTGCAGTTTTGGTCCTTCCTCCTAATTTGAGGAAGGACGTTTTTGCTATTTAGGGAAGTGCAACGTAGGTTCACGAGGTTAATTCCCGGAATGGCAGAAATGTCATATGATGAAAGAATGGAACGACTGGACTTGTATCCACTGGAATTTAAAAGGATGAGAGGGAATATTATAGAAACATAACATTATTCAGGGATTGGACACGCTAGATGCAGGAAACATGTTCTCGATGTTAGAGGAGTCCAGAACTAGGTGCCACAGTGGGAGAACTGGGAAGGGGGAGGCGATGGAGAGAGAGGGAAAGCAAGGGCTATTTGAAGTTAGAGATGTTAATGTTCATACCACTGGGGTGTAAGCTACCCAAGTGAAATATAAGGTGCTGTTCCTCCAATTTGCGCTGGGCCTGACTTTGACAATGGAGGGGGCCCAGGACAGAAAGGTCAGATTGGGAATGGTTGGCGTGAATTCGCAGCTTTATCCTGCGCTGCTTAATCCAAGGGCGAGCGAACGAGCAGACAGGCGTACGGAAAGCAATGATCATAGAGTATAATAGATTACATTTCAGGTCGAGACCCTTCTTCAGACTGAGTCAGGGGAAAGCGGAACAAGAGATATAGACGGTACTAAGGACAATTGAATGGAAGATATGCCTATATCTACCGTTTTCCTTTCCCTTGACTGTCAGTCTGAAGAAGCGCCTCGACCCGAAATGTCACCTACTCCGCTCTATCATCGTTGCATTCGTCTGTCTGTCCGCGCATTCGCTCGCTCTTTTTAGACTCCAACAACACACACCATTCAGATCAGTGCGGGCAGAGACGAGGAGCAGGGCTACATAAAACCCATGGCATTAAAAAAAAACACCCTAACAAAGAAAAAGGACAACCAGCTCCCCCCAGCCCCGGCTACAGAACCTGGAGCATCACTCCCCAACACAAGCCACCCATGTCCCTGGTACAGAAGCGTCCCACTCCCGCACGCTCCCCCCCCCCCCCCCCCTGAAGCCATCCCCCTCCCCTGGATATGGAACAGTCCCTGCCTGAAACTATCCCCATCCCCAGCTACTGGACTTTCCTGCTGGCCCCCGCCCCGGCTCTAGAATGCTCCCCGCCTGAAGCCATCCCCGTCCCCAGCTGCAGTCCATTCAGCCTACAACACCCGGACTAGCCCAAGAAAAGTCCACTTGACCCACAATGTCCTACTAGACCGCTGGAGACCAGACCAGCCCAAGAAAAGTCCATTCGACCCATAATATTCATACTAGCCTCTGGAAACCAGTCCTTTCGGCCCATACAACTGTACAACCCCGGCAGAAATCCTTCCTGCTGAAGCCGTCCCCCTCTTCCATTTGCAGGACGCTACCCCCCCCCCCCCCCCCCCCCCCACACTGGCCCCCACTGAAAGCCGTCCCGCTCTACCATCTGCAGGATACTCCCCCACCCACTGGCCCCCCGACAGCCCCCTCCTGAAGCCATCCCCCTTCCCCGGCTGCAGGATGTTCCCCCCACCGGCCCCCGACAACTCCGACTTGCAGCCGCCCCCTCTCCCGGCTGCAGGACACTCTGCCCGGCTGTAGGGATGCTCCCCCCACCACCGGCCCTCGACAGCCCCCGCCTGAAGCCTTCCCTCTCTGCTGGGTGCAGGATGGTCCAATCCCCCCCCCGCCCTGCCAGCCCCCAACAGCCCCCACCTGAAGTCATCCCACTTCACTGGCTGCAGGAAGCTCTCCCCCGCTCTCCGGCCCCAACAGCCCCCACCTGAAGCCGTCCCCCTATCCTGGCTGCAGAATGCTCCCCCCCACCGGTCCCCGCCTGAAGCCGGCCATCCCCAGCTGCAGGACAGACCCTTCCCACCCCACCCTCCCCACCGGCCCCCGCCTGAAGCCATCCCCTCCCACCCATCCACCCCTACCGGTCACAGACAGGCCTCGCCTGAAGCAACCCCCTGCCCCGGCTGTATGACGCACACCCCCACCGGCCCCTGCTTGAAGCTGTCCTGTCCCCAGCTGCAGGAGGCCCACCCCCTCCGATCCCCACCTGAAGTCGTCCCCGTCCCCAGCTGCAGGATCTCCCACACCTGTCCCCGCCTGAAACCGGTGGTGTGCGGCAGCATTAAGCAATGATAGGCCACGGCTGCGGCAGGGTTAAGAAGCGGCAGCGGTAGGCCGCAGCAGTGGCAAGGGTAGGCAGCGGCAGGGGTAGGCAGCGGCAGGGGTAGGCAGCGGCAGAGGTAGGCAGTGGCAGGGGTAGGCAGCGGCAAGGGTAGGCAGCGGCAGGGGTAGGCAGCGGCAGGGGTAGGCAGCGGCAGAGGTGGCCAGCGGCAGGGGTAGGCCACAGACTATGGTCTAGTATTATTTATTACTAGGCCACAGTCTAGTAATAAATAATAATAAAATATTACTGATTAAGATATACTTACTGGTGTGTTAATGGTCCTAAAAAACTGAAAAGAGCTGTCCATCTCCCCCGGGCAATTTCCCATTGCTGGTTCATATGACAATTAAGTACTCTTGACTCTTGTACTCCTGTACAATGAGATTGTACGTTCTTTAAAGACAAAGGTAACAACAGATGATGCAATTTTAAAGTCAACATTTTTTTCTGTGGGTGAATGGTTAGAGAGTCATGTGAGAGTGTTTATATACCGGGAATAGAATAATGAAATTATTACTTGCTGCAGCTTTATGTAATAACATAACTAATGCATATCCACTAATCAATAGGGCAATAAATTACTCATCAGTAATACTCAGTGACCAGACCATAATAATGGCAAAACTGAAGTATGTAGTGTAACCAAAAACAAAATGCATAATAGAATGTTGCTGATGTAATGGGCCTGTCCCACTTAGGCGGTTTTTCAGGCGGCTGCCGGTGACTGTCAAGTTGCCGGCAGTCGCCTGAAAAACCGGCAACTTCAATGGTGACTGTCAGAGTGGAACACACACACACAAACACATTGCTTCCGGCACCAGCCCGTTATGCAGGCGGGGGACAGGGCAAGCGGGGGAGCGCTGTCTAAAAAATTACCACGGTGCAAAGCCAAGGTGATACAGACACACACCGCAAGGAACAGGAAGGTTGGCGCTGTAATTAAGATGGCTAAAGCACAGTGTACAGTCATTCCTTTAAAAGAGGAGGGAGGGGGAGAGAAGGGGATAGAAGGGGGGGAGAAGGAGTGGGGACAACTTTTTAGAACCCATAGTACACGGCAGTGAAGCTCGGCGGACATTTAACATTACTGGTCGGTTATCCTTGGTTCTGAAAACTACAGCTTACCTTATTTTTTCCCAATGAGCCAATGAAATTCACCAGTCAGCACCGGCTACAACCTACAAGAACCTCCGAGAACCTTTGACCTGACATCCCATTAGGACCTCCTGGCGACCCACCTACGGCACGAGAATTCTCCCTATTCTCCATGGCGGCTTAACATTCTAGTCGCCGCTAATTGTTCAACATGTTGAAAATTTCACAGTGACCATAATGAGGCCGCGACTAGTTCCCAGAATGCGGGAACTCCTCATGACCATGAAGGCGACTCCCCGGCAACCACCCACGAACATGTGGGGACCATAGTCTCCTGCAGTCGCCTAAAAAGTCGCCTAAGTGTGACAGCCCATAAGGTTTGTGTTAGAGTTGTGCGGTGTGGTTCAAGAGCCTGGTTGCTGCTGTGAAGAAACTGTCTTTGAACCTGGACGCTCCCGTTCTCAGTTCTTGTACCTTCTTCCGATTCTAACAATGATGATATTATTTGCGATTTTGAGACAGCATCTCATGTAGATCACTTCAATGGTGAGGAGGTCAATACCCACGATGAATCAGACAATGTCCACTACTTTGTGGAAAAATTACATGTTTACAACAGAGCACATCTCAACTGACAAGAATGGCTCTGCATTTTCAAACATCAAAATGATTGAACCACACAAAATACCCTTCTTTTATAACTGTATTGAGGGATAGCTGTGCATTCCTGCAGCTATCCTTGTCTTAGATTAAAGACTGTTTCTGCTTTGTGTTATTTGATTATTATCCCTATTCCATTACTCCTGATAGACGTCCCATGCCAAACAATCCTTAACACATCTCAGTGGAATGCACAACTGCTGATATTGGAGAACTTAAATTTGGAACTGAACAATAGGTCTGAATTATAGGACCACAGATATCTCACAGCAATACGACAAGGAGGAGATCAGAGAGAGGAAGAGATTAAATAGAAACATCTGAAACACAGAAATACACATGAACATTTTAAATTGAAATTTTGACGAACCAGGGGCCAATGTAAGTTTGAAAAATTAGGGGTGGTCAGAGCTTGATGTTGGTTAAGACGTAGGCAACAGGGATTGGATGATCTCAAAGTTATGGAGGTTAAGGAAGGATGGTTGTAAATTTTATTACACTTATTCAACAATGTAACAAAACAATTCAGTACTGCTGCCAAGTGGCATGTCTGGGAATGACTGGAGCTAAAATGCCACTCTCATTGTTTAATATTGCTCAGCTACAGGTCCATTCTAACCTCATTACTGATGGACATTAGCAGGGAGGTTGTAGTTATATGCAGGCGATCAGCTTGGCCAAACGTTATTAATGCAAGGACATTAATATCAATGGCATTTGCCTGCAATAGGTGAGGACTGAATTTAAATCAGATAATGCTTATTGAACATATGTAAACGAGCAAGTGCATAACCTCAGTACATTGTCACCAGGTGTGCAAGCCGATAAAATGGGTGTTGCAGCTTGTTAAATTACCACATGCTGGCAGAAAGCTGGCAGTAAAAAGGGAGTTTCCATAGTGGGATTGAGTTCCGGTGACTTCTGAAAATAAATAATTTCCTTTTCTTGGCCAATTTATTTGTTGCAGCTACTGTTTTTTAATTGAGAAAATATTGGTCACAGGACAAGATTCAGGTTAGCAATTAACCAAAAATTATAGAGCTAACTAAAATTATAGATATGCATGTCTGTTGTTCATTACCTCAGTTCCTTCCTTTAAAGGCTTTGCAAGAATGTGAATGCACCTGAATCCACTCTTTAAATTTTCCATTTCAATGGAGGTAAATAAGTTGGCTCTATTCTTTTACACAATAGAAATGCTTTGCCCTTCAGTTTGGTCCACTGGCTCCTCCATTTCACGGCTGTCTGATCTTACATGCTGAATGACATATGTTCACTGAATGGTGTGTGGCATTGGGGTGCAACTGTCCTGCTGACAAGGGTGCCATCATCCACACCAAGATGAGTTATCTCAGATAGACACAAAATGCTGGAGTAACTCGGGTCTGAAGAAGGGTCTCGACCCATTCCTTCTCTCCAGAGATGCTGCCTGTCCGTTGAGGTACTCCAGCATTTTGTGATGATTTTCGGTGCAGTTCTTTCCTACACATGGGTAATATCTCTCCAGCCAACTATCTCATCATGTAGATGGATAAAATCAGTGAAGATGTGAGGCATTGTAGACACAAGGAACTGCAGATTCTGGAATCTTGAGCAAAAAGCACCAAACAGTGGAGTATTTCAGTGAAACATAGAAACATAGAAACATAGAAATTAGGTGCAGGAGTAGGCCATTCGGCCCTTCGAGCCTGCACCGCCATTCAATATGATCATGGCTGATCATCCAACTCAGTGTCCCGTACCTGCCTTTTCTCCATATCCCCTGATCCCCTGATCCCCTGATCCCCTTAGCCACAAGGGCCACATCTAACTCCCTCTTAAATATAGCCAATGAACTGGCTTCAACTATCCTCTGTGGCAGAGAGTTCCAGTTTTGACAGCTTCTTTGAAGAACATGGATAGGTGACGTTTCCTGTCGGGACCCTTCTCCAGACAAATCTTAGTAGTTGTGGGGTGGGGAAGCTGGAACAAAGGTGGAGATAGGACAAAGCCAGGCTGGTGGATACAGGTGAGAGAGGGGGGGGGGGGGGGGGGGGGGGTGGGGTCTATTGGCAGATGGGTGGACAAAGTCCACATATGAAAATGAGACAAATGGCTGTGAGATAAGGACAGAAAGGCATTAATTGTGAGGCCAGAGGAGAGGATATAGGTGTAAAGAAACTAGAGAAAAGTGAAAGGGAAAGGTGGCATAGTGGGGAAAATGAGTGTACATCAGGTGGGACGCAGGGAAGGGAGGGGGGAGAGAAAAGAATGAGATGGGTTAGTTAGTTGCCTAAAATTGGATAATTCAATGCTCATACTGTTGGGTTGTAAGCTACCCAAGCAGAATATGAAGTGCTGTTCCTCCAGTTTGCATGTGGCCTGACTCTGGCTACGGAGGACACCCAGAGAGATTGGTATGGCAATGGGAAGGGGAAATAGCCTGCATAGCAATCAAAAGCTTGGACCAAGTGCAAGTGTTAAGCGAGACAGTAACCTGATCTAGTTGAGGTATGAAACATTACTAGTGTTGGTCATTTAATGTGATCTCTAATCATTCAGCCTGCTCCATCGAGCAGCAAAAATGCCTCAGTCATAGCAATTTGAGTGTTTATTAAAGATGCAAAGAATAACATTAGGACACCTGCCGATGTTTATGGAGCTGCCATAGGCTGTATGGCAGTCTGCAGGTCTGTAAATCTATTCATCAGTTTGTGCAAATACAGATAGTGGATTTGTCCTTTTAAGAAGCGATCTACCTTTACAGATCGGTTGGCTATCTTGAATCATTTGCATTTGTTCAATGTATTGCTTTTAAGTTAGTTTAGTTTAGTTTAGTGATACTGCATGGAAACAGGTTTTCGGCCTGAGTCCTGCAAATTAACACTATCCTACACAAAATAAGGACAATTTTACATTTAGACCATTTACATTAACCTAAAACCTGTACGTCTTGGGAGGAAAGCGACGATATCGGAGATGAGGTCACGGGGAAAATGTACAAACTCTGTACAGACAGCACCCATTGTTGGGATTGAACCCGGGTCCCTGGCGCTGTAAGGCAGCAACTTTACTGCTGCACTACTGTGCTGCCCATTGTAGGTATGAATATTACTGAAAGGTGTAACGTATGTAATACTGAGCTGTAGTTTGGATTGCTTGGTGTTATCCAGAATTATCACCATGGTGTTACTCGTTCCTATTCTTGAATTTGTTGTTTTTTTTCTGGCAAAATCAGTCATGATTTGGGGATTATAATGGACAGGATCAACCTAAACCATGTTAAGAGAAAGGGAATTTTTTGTGTAGAATGTCAGAAATTACAGAGAATTCTAGTTGTCTTGCCACTTTGTGTTGGTTTTGAGACCATCTCCTTTTGTCAACTTCTTTTTAAATGTTTACCCCTTTTATGGGGTGACATTCTAGTCTCTGCTTCGATACTCACTTGAGGTGAAGCAGCCTAACATATGAATGCTCTCAATTCAAAACTGGTTCTTCTTTTCTCTCCAGTTTCATGGTGAGTATGCACTGTCCCAGTTCTCATAGTTACTTTTGCTGACTAATTCAAAGATTTTTTTTGTGCCTGCTCAGGTTAAAGCCTGAGAAATCTATTCACCCCAACATTGAGTGTTCTTTATTGGGATTGTACTGATTCAGTGTTGCTGCTGCTAAATCCTGGAGAAAATGTATAACCATGCCCACATTATATTTCAGTTTTCTATTTATCCAGACCCAACAGCCGAAGTCACCTTTAAACCTCCCGCCTGAAATCAAATAATCTTGATCTACAGAATTTAGTCTTTTTTCAACTCTTTCATCACCAGGAGTACCTGGCAACATTCTTATCACCTACGTCAATTTTTGCCTCAATTTGTACCGATTAGTGGCACTAATGTCTGCAGTGATTAAGTGTTTTGAGAGGTTAGTTATGATGCATATCAACTCTTGCCTTAGTAAGGACCTGAACCCACTACAATTCACCTACAGCCACAATAGATCATCAGGGGATGTGATCTGACTTACTCCCCACTCTGCACTGAATCACTTAGACAATAAGAACACATATGTCAGGCTGCTGTTCATCGATTACAGCCTGGTATTCAACATTATCCTTCCCTTCAAACCTGTTAACAAACTTGAGAACTGGGCCTCTGCTAATCTCAATCAGTATGAATTGGCAACAACACTTCCTCCTCGATAACCATCAACACTAGCACGACCCTACACTAGCACCATTTTACACATTGGAGAACATTTTAGAACATTTTTCGTAAAGTCAATTAATCTTTGATTAATATTACAATGAAGCTCTAGTAATCCACTATTGCATTATATAGAAATCCCTGATGGATCTCTTCTGGCTCACAGGAGCCCATCCCATACTTATTTTAAACACTCTGGGGCCTGATTCAATGCTCACTTTGAACATTCTGGAATCTGCTCCCACACCCACTTTAAAATTCTGGGGCATGTCCCCATGTTTACATTCTGGGATCTGTTCCCACATCCACTTTAAACATTCTGGGGCCTGTACCTATATTTACTTTAAACACTGGGGCCTGTTTCCATAATCACTTTAAACACTCTGGGGCCTGTTCCCACACTCACTTTAAAAGATTCCGGGGCCTGTTCCAACATTTACTTTAAACACTCTGGGCCCTGTTCCCACATTTACTTTAAACATTCTGGGGTCTGTCTCCACACTCACTTTAAACACAACAGGGACTCTTCCCCACACTTACAGTAAATACATTTTCCCACATTCACTTTAACCTTGGGCCCCCATTCCTACCTTTACTTTAAGCTCACACAAGCCCCATTTGCATTCACATGATTCTTTTAATCTCACTGGGGTTCAGTTCCCATGTTTCCTTTAAACTCGCCTGGTTCAACAGAAAAAAAAACTACTAACCTGCTGCAAAACAACCAAAAAGGTGAATTATTTGTGTGTAAGTATATTAATAGGAGCAACATCCAATAGAGGCTGCTGGGTGATAGGTGAAACCAGATGGGCAGAATTTGCCATGTAAATGGAATCAGGTGGGGGGGGAGGAGATGGGAGAGATAAGCAAGGAGACAAAAACTCTAGGTGGATGCGTGAGCGGGAGTAGAGGGCAGAATATGTGGATTACCTGAAGTTTGAGAATTCATTAATATTGGATTTAAGCTGTGCAAACTGAATGCCACACACTGACATATAAAAGCTTGGTGTAACCAATGCAAGGACAGTATCAGGACAGACCACAACTTTAGACACTCCCAGGACTGCACAATGAGGTTTTGTAACCCTTGTAAAATCCTCTTGGACACTATTCAATTAATGTAATCTAAAAAACACCATGCAAATAAAATGTAAATCTTATAAGGAAATGGAGTGAGTTGTTTGGTACTGAATAGCAGCTTATGAATATACTGCATTATACATTTGCAAATTTTGATGGATAACATACAAGTATTCCTTGAATTATGGAGGTGTTCCAAGAATACTTTGTTAAGCAACATTTGGTGTCACAATCTGAAGAAGGGTCTCGACCTGAAACGTCGCCTATCTCCTTCGCTCCTTAGATGCTGCTGCACCCGCTGAGTTTCTCCAGCCTTTTGTGTACCCTTTGGTGTCACAATTGTTTGGATAATTGTGCTATGGTAAAACAGCAGTTGATGGCGTTTGTAACTTGAATGATAAGGGTTCTTCCGGTGACTGTTCCCATGGGTTGATGAATGAGGCTTAATGTTGTTGATGGAATTTGGGGGATGTTCTATCTCATAATGCTCTTTAGAGCCAAGCACTGCACTTTCTCCCATGTACTATCACAACATTTAATAAACATTTGGACAGGTACATGGGTAGGATGGGTTTAGAAGGATATGGGACAAAATCAAGGCAGGTTGGACTAGTGTAGATGGGGCATGTCGATCGGCAGGGCAAGTTGGGCCGAAGGACTTGTTTCTATGCTGTATGACTATGACTCTATGACTCTAATATGCTTCATATTGGTAATATCATCTTTGAAATGAGACCACAATGCGAATGCCTCAAAAACTTTTATTGTTGTGAGCTTTTGTCGATGATGCTGGTGCAGTACTAGTGGTCCCTTGCTACTCCTGAGTTGTTCATGCTTTAACATTATCATTAGGGTCTATGTAATCAAACCCATTCTCATTTGGCAACCAGACATTATTTTCTCAGACTCATACACTCTGCCCAAAATGTCTTCCATATGCCGTTCATTATTGCATGGATTATATCTTTCCAAGAAGTACCTATGTGGTCAATGGTTACCTTCATAGCACCCTGATTATCACAGTGAAGTAGCACAAGGGGGAAAAAATATACCAAGATGTGAACAGCCATGTCTTCACTTTCACCTTGTATATCCAGAGGTTTTGTCATTGTTGAGGATGAGTAAGGTAATTTCTCGCTTCCTTATATTGTACTGCATGATAGATGCAGTATAATATAAATAAATGTGAGGTTATCCACTTTGGCGGCAAAAACAAGGGGGCAGATTATTATCTCAATGGGGTTAGGTTAGGTAAGGGAGAGGTGCAGCAAGACCTGGGTGTCCTTGTACACCAGTCACTGAAAGTTGGTGTGCAGGTACAGCAGGCAGTGAAGAAAGCTAATGGAATGTTGGCCTTCATAACAAGAGGATTTCAGTATAGGAGTAAAGAGGTTCTTCTGCAGTTGTATAGGGCTCTGATAAGACCACATCTGGAGTATTGTGTACAGATTTGGTCTCCTAATGTGAGGAAAGACATCGTTGCGATGGAGGCAGTGCAGCGTAGGTTCACGAGATTGATCCCTGGGATGGCGGAACTGTCATATGAGGAAAGATTGAAAAGGCTAGGCTTGTATTCACTGGAGATTAGAAGGATGAGGGGGATCTTATAAAAAATATAAAATTATAAAAGGACTGGACAAGCTAGATGCAGGAAAAATGTTCCCAATGTTGGGCGAGTCCAGAACCAGGGGCCACAGTCTTAGAAAAAAGGGGAGGCCATTTAAGACTGAGGTGAGAAAAAACATTTTCACCCAGAGAGTTGAGAATTTGTGGAATTCCCTGCCACAGATGGCAGTGGAGGCCAAATCACTGGATGGATTTAAGAGAGAGTTAGATAGAGCTCTATGGGCTAGATTGATCCCTCTAATGGAATCAAGGGATATGGGGAGAAGGCAGGCATGGGTTATTGATTGGGGACGATCAGCCATGATCACAATGAATGGCGGTGCTGGTTTGAAGGGCCGAATGGCCTCCTCCTGCACCTATTTTCTATGTTTCTATGTTTTTATGTTTGAAACCTGAGGCAATTCACCCACAAGATGAATATAGATGGGCATTTATTGGCCACATAATCCAGTCTCATCTGCATTAAGCAGTTTATTTAGGATAATACTAACCTTCCTCAATGTTTCACTTCAGTAGCTGTGGAAAATGTTCAGCTGCTGCTGTATTTATACATTGTTTCCACCATAAGGCGAATATTGTGCAGGTTTACAAGCTTCTTCAATCCAGCAATGATTGGTCTTGAGCATCTCGCCACTTCAAAACCTCCCTCAGATTTTTTCAAGCTTTGGCTTTTTTCCGGGATCATTATCAAACTGCTGTTGATTCCGACTTCAGAATGCATTTCTTTGCCATTCCAGAAAATCAAAGAACTGTAGGCACTAGAAATCTGAAACAAAAAGAGGAAATGTTGGAAACATTCAGCAGGTCAGGAGACTCCCAAGGAAAGAGAATATTTTCAGTATTTAGTCCTTTTATTCCTTTCTCATTGCTTTTGTTATTATATTTCTGGATAACATAGCATGAATGATCTTATCGGGGTTACATTTCAGGTGCTAAGTTTTATTTCATCCTTGTTTAAAAGTTGTTTGCACTGTTAAAAAACTCAAAACTTGATTTTCTAATATTCACCTTTATTGCTTCTATCAAGTTCATCCAGTTTAGCATTAACCATTAATATCACTGTAATTTCATAGAACTGTTGAAGCATTTGGAACCATTTGGAAAGAAGCACAGAATAAATTCTGGTGAATCCTGATAACGAAAAGGGCACAAGCAGATTGCTGCTACATTGATAGTTTCAAAACAATGTGAAAATGGGCTCTGTATGAATGGCGCTATAGGTAGAGATTAACATACTTTGTGTTGCCACGAGAAAATCTTTTAAATTGCGGAATACCCGTATATCTTTTTGGATAAATAAATGAAGTTCTGTTCTTGAGATTGTGGAAGAAGTTTAGTAGGAAGGATCACACCTTCATTTACTCCTCCATTCCCTTCGACCTGCCGTATCATTTCATGGATTGTTTATGGAATGACAGAGAGTTCTTTCAGTGTGATCTCCGATCATTCAGTAAGCAGGGGAAGCCTGCTCTATCTGTATCTGAACAGCCTAAATGGCAGCAATTTAAATGTTTATTAGAGGTACAAAGAATAACATCAGGGCCCCTTGAGATGTTTGTGGAGCTGCCACAGACTTCATGGTGGTCTGTAGATCTGTAAATCCATTCATCAAGATCATGCAAATTCAGATTGTGGATTCCACTGTCTGCTTTTAAAATTAAAAGTGACTTACATTCAAGTTTATAATTTTGGCCAGATGAGAGGACCATCCCATGATATAATGTTAAACATACGATATAATATGGCGCCTCTTCCTATTTCATCCGCTGAAATATTGCCTGACACAGCCTCTGTCTCAGCTGTAATATTACCTGACAGTCACTGTCTCATTTTATTTTATGCTGAAGCTTTCACCTTTGTTCTTTTTGAGCTTGACTATTGAAATGCAATCTTAAATAGTCTTCCGCTTCCTACCCCTTTTAAACCCTCAGCCATTCAATGCTCTTTTGTCCAATTCCTAACGTTGGTGAGGCTGCATTTGGAGAATTGTGTTTAGTTTTAGTCACCCTGCTACACGAAGAAAATTATTAATCTGGAAAGCGTGTAGAGAAGAATTACAAGGATATTGGCAGAACTTGACGACCTGAGGCATACGGAAAGGTTGGGCAGGCTATGTCTTCACTCATTGGAGTGCAAGAGGACGAGGGGTGATCTTATAGAGATGTATAAGATCATTAGGGAAATAGATGGGGTGAATGCATAGTCTTTTACCCGAATGGGGGAATCAAATACCAGGGGATATAAATTTAAGGTGAGAGGGGAAGGATTTCATAGGAACCCGAGGGGCAAGTTTTCCCACAGAGGATGGCGAGTATATGGAACAAGCTGCCAGAGGAATGAGGAGGCTGGTGCTTTAACAACATTTCAAAGACATTTGTATAGGTGCATGAATAGGAAAGGTTTAGCGGGATAAGGGGCAAATGTGAGCAAATGGGACTAGTATAGATGGGGCATCTTTGTCAACGTGGACAAGCAGGGCTAAAGAGCCCGTTTCCATGCTATATGGCTCTATGACTTCTCTAAATCTCCTTTCACCCTGTGCTCATTTATCAGTATTCCTCAGAAATCCCAATTGCTCCATATAGAACTGTTGGAGCTTCCTCTTGTAGCTATCAGGAATTTTGGGACAATGGTAAACCATGTGAAAGTATCAAGGAACAGGCTTTCTCAGTTTTTTCTTTGTTATGTTCTAATTTTGTTTTGCACTAATGTCTTGCTTTGTGCAAGGGATTTTTCTTTTAATTGTAAAACTTATGTGCAATTTATGCACAATTTACATATAATTTATGTATTTGTATATTGTCTTAATTTGTGTACCTATGATGCTGCTGCAAGCAACATTTTCAGTAATTTTCATATGACTGTATTTGTGCATTGAACAATAAACTCAACTTGACTTGACTCGTAAGACATTGCAGCAGTTTTAATTGCATTCTGATGTTGGACTCAATCTTAGCAGCCACCCACCAATCTTTTGCAGTTCAAAGCAGTACAGTGGGTAATCCAAAAAAATGCTTGAAATACTGAACAGGCCAGGATGCCTCTGGGGAGATAGAAACTGCATTAATGCTTTTTAGCAACCATTCAATGGTAGTTTGCAAGAAAATGGTTGGCTGTATCTCCACTTACAGACTAGTTTACATAACATACTTCAACCCACCTGAACTTCCAATCTGCAATTGCATTCAGGGGAGTTCCTAAATGTACTGAAATAAGGGGCCCTGTTTTCTGTGATCCTTTTTTCTTCTCTTTTTGAGTACCGATTTGTTTGGAGTGCTGACTTCTAACCCAGGGGCTTTGCAAGATTGATGCAACAACCACAAACAAACAAATGTCTAATGTGGAGATAAAGAGCCATTGACCCGAAATGGTGACTCTGTTCCTCTTACTACAGATGCTGTCTGATCTGCTGAGAAATTGAAGCATGTTGTATTTATATTTCAGAGTAGTAACAACACCAGTTTTTGATTTCCAAGAAGCAACTAAGGTCTGCAAAACATATGGGTTTGCAATCCTTAAAAACAATGGTAATAAGCTACTAAGTCATGAAAGTCCCATTTTGGGATCAGTTTATGTGAGTTTGGTGTCAGCATTATTTTTGCGGCCCATTTAGCCAAAAAAAAAAGAGGTAAACCTACAGACAACCAAACCTGAGGAGACTGCTGCACAATTTATCTGATTGACCAAGTTAGGTCAAGTAAAATCTTCAAAAATTATTGGGGTAGCTTCCTGTGTTTCACTTGGGGCTGTTGTTTGGTGAGGGTTATGTCCATTGTTGCTTCCAAATGGAGGGAACCCATACAGTGGTTGTGGGAGCAGTGTCTTCATCTGTGGAAGGATTCAGTGAGGAGGGCACCCTATCCTGAACATCATCATAGGAAAGGATAACCTGGTGAACAGAGAACCAAAGTTAAGGATGGTCTCAAAACATTAACGGAAAATACAACTTCCCTCTTGGGAACCCTTGGCATGATAGCTCAAAACAGAGAGGGGGCACTTAGGGTGATAAAGGGACCCATGCAGGAGCAGCCCAGTATAAAAAGCGAGAGAAACATAACACCTTATACTACTCTCTTTCCCCATTTTGTCAGACACCTCTGAGACAGATGTGGGTCCAATCGCAGTAGCCACAAAGAAGCAAGTTATCCATGATCCTAAGAAGACTGCCTAACCTAGCAAGAAGACAATGAAGAAGAATAAAAAGATCCATTTACCACATTCCATTTATTTAAAATCTACTTTTTAAGCAATTGTATTTTCTGATCTTTTAGAGTGCAGCAGAATTCATAATCAATCACAGCAATGACTAGATTCAAAATCAAGAATACAAAGATTTAGAGATTATAAAATGTAAAATGTAAAATCATGCACAATGCTATAACTGATGGCATATTTTGAAGGCATTAGACTTGTAGCTAAATTCTAGGGAATAGACTATCCGAACTGTAAGCAACTGTTTTCGCAGAAAGCAGAGATTTCCCTTGTCAATCGAATTAACAGGAAAGAGGGGAGCAGCAGAGAGTGGAGAGGGGAAAAATAGCCCGAATCCTCAGACCAAACTTAGCATGTGCCGAGGAAATCAGTGCTGAAATGAACCATGTATGGCTTGGAGTCAAAATGATATCCCCTTGAGGAAAGCAAGCTATCTGTCACTTGGTGTAGACACTTCCTGTTTTGAAGCAGTTTGAGTGTTTTAACATTCAATCCAAATACTTGACTTGGCTCAGACTCATCTCTCGAATGGAAACATTTGTTGGCAGATGATTCGGCCTCAGAAGAAGGGGAGGGGGAAGGGGGAAGAAAATCTATTAAAGCAGAGTCTCTGCAGATTGTGAGAAAAGAGTGTGCAAATGCAATGCATTGCTGCAGATGTGCACAATTTTGAAACTGCACAATTTTTATTTTTTAATACCAAGTTGATGAAACGTCTTGCATAACTTTGTTTTCTTAATTAGAAATTAAAAAAAAAAAATGTTGGATGCTGTTTTGGTTTAAGCAGAATACTCTACAACTTAATGAACTCATCAGGTTTGAGTTACGTGATCTGAAGAACATCTTGTTATATCATGGGTAAGCTGCCTTTGATTATCCATGGACAGAAAATCATGGGCTATGTGGTTGCAATTTCCGAAGATGCATTTCCTGTGGGTAACACTCCCCATTGGGAGTCCCAGGTCACACTGATCCTTCCTAGAGTCTCATGATTCTCTTCCAGACCAAGCTGAATGAACAAACATTAATAAAATGAATGGATGGGGAGCATTCTTCCACTCCTGGTGGGCACATGGATTAGATAATTAAAATAAACCACTGGTGCCAGCATCACACAGGATCATTCTCCAGCTGGTCTCAGTCCGTGTGACAGAAATGCCTGCAGGATTTTGGCAAAACAGTTGACAGCCATTCTGGAAGATCTGAAGTAGAGTGCAATATTTCAGATAGCGCGAGTACCTAGATATGGCACTGCATTGGGGGGAGGACGTAAATATGCTGCAAGTAACATTGGATGGGGAAACTGACTAAGATATGTTAACTTCCACATTTACCTCATGCTTTCAGTCTATGGGAGCGGCCTCACCAATTTAAAGAGATTAAATAAATCAATGCTGACACAAGCTTTAAAGTCTAAATAGTCCATGGGTTTCTAGAACCTCTTGAAGTTTATCTGTGAAATTGAATAGGCAATAGAAACATAGAAACATAGAAATTAGGTGCAGGAGTAGGCCATTCAGCCCTTCGAGCCTGCACCGCCATTCAATATGATCATGGCTGATCATCCAACTCAGTATCCCGTACCTGCCTTCTCTCCATACCCTCTGATCCCCTTAGCCACAAGGGCCACATCCAACTCACTCTTAAATATAGCCAATGAACTGGCCTCAACTACCCTCTGTGGCAGAGAGTTCCAGAGACTCACCACTCTCTGTGTGAAAAAAGTCTTTCTCATCTCGGTCTTAAAGGATTTCCCCCTTATCCTTAAGCTGTGACCCCTTGTCCTGGACTTCCCCAACATCGGGAACAATCTTCCTGCATCTAGCATGTCCAACCCCTTAAGAATTTTGTAAGTTTCTATAAGATCCCCTCTTAATCTCCTAAATTCCAGAGAGTATAAACCGAGTCTATCCAGTCTTTCTTCATAAGACAGTCCTGACATCCCAGGAATCAGTCTGGTGAACCTTCTCTGCACTCCCTCTATGGCAATAATGTCCTTCCTCAGATTTGGAGACCAAAACTGCACGCAATACTCCAGGTGTGGTCTCACCAAGACCCTGTACAACTGAAGTAGAACCTCCCTGCTCCTGTACTCAAATCCTTTTGCTATGAAAGCTAACATACCATTCGCTTTTTTCACTGCCTGCTGCACCTGCATGCCTACTTTCAATGACTGGTGTACCATGACACCCAGGTCTCGCTGCATCTCCCCTTTTCCTAATCGGCCATCATTTAAATAATAGTCTGCTTTCCTGTTTTTGCCACCAAAGTGGATAACCTCACATTTATCCACATTATACTGCATCTGCCAAACATTTGCCCACTCACCCAGCCTATCCAAGTCACCTTGCAGTCTCCTAGCATCCTCCTCACAGAGAACACTGCCCCCCAGCTTAGTGTCATCCGCAAACTTGGAGATATTGCCTTCAATTCCCTCATCCAGATCATTAATATATATTGTAAATAGCTGGGGTCCCAGCACTGAGCCCTGCGGTACCCCACTAGTTACTGCCTGCCATTGTGAAAAGGACCCGTTTACTCCTACTCTTTGCTTCCTGTTTGCCAGCCAGTTCTCTATCCACATCAATACTGAACCCCTAATACCGTATGCTTTAAGTTTGTATACTAATCTCTTATGTGGGACCTTGTCGAAAGCCTTCTGGAAGTCCAGATATACCACATCCACTGGTTCTCCCTTATCCACGCTACTAGTTACATCCTCGAAAAATTCCACAAGATTCGTCAGACATGATTTACCTTTTGTAAATCCATGCTGACTTTGTCCAATGATTTCACCACTTTCCAAATGTGCTGCTATCCCATCTTTAATAACTGACTCTAGCAGTTTCCCCACTACCGATGTTAGACTAACTGGTCTGTAATTCCCCGTTTTCTCTCTCCCTCCCTTCTTAAAAAGAGGGGTTACATTTGCTACCCGCCAATCCTCAGGAACTACTCCAGAATCTAAAGAGTTTTGAAAGATTATCACTAATGCATCCACTATTTCCTGAGCTACTTCCTTAAGTACTCTGGGATGCAGCCTATCTGGCCCTGGGGATTTATCGGCCTTTAATCTATTCAATTTACCCAACACCACTTCCCGACTGACCTGGATTTCACTCAATTCCTCCTTTGACCCACAGTCCCCTGCTATTTCAGGCAGATTATTTATGTCTTCCTTAGTGAAGACGGAACCAAAGTAGTTATTCAATTGGTCCGCCATATCCTTGTTCCCCATGATCAACTCACCTGTTTCTGACTGCAAGGGACCTACATTTGTTTTAACTAACCTCTTTCTCTTCACATATCTATAAAAACTTTTGCAGTCAGTTTTTATGTTCCCTGCCAGTTTTCTTTCATAATCTATTTTTCCTTTCCTAATTAAGCCCTTTGTCCTCCTCTGCTGGTCTCTGAATTTCTCCCAGTCCTCTGGTATGCTGCTTTTTCTGGCTACTTTGTACGCATCATCCTTTGCTTTGATACTATCCCTGATTTCCCTTGTTATCCACGGATGCACTACCTTCCCCGATTTATTCTTTTGCCAAACTGGGATGAACAATTTTTGTAGTTCATCCATGCAGTCTTTAAATGTCTTCCATTGTATATCCACCGTCAACCCTTTTAGAATTAATTGCCAGTCAATCTTGGCCAATTCACGTCTCATATCCTCAAAGTTACCTTTCTTTAAGTTCAGAACCATTGTTTCTGAATTAACAATGGCACTCTCCATCCTAATGAAGAACTCAACCATATTATGGTCACTCTTGCCCAAGGGGGCACGTACAACAAGACGGCTAATTACCCCTTCCTCATTACTCAAAACCCAGTCTAAAATAGCCTGCTCTCTCGTTGGTTCCTCTACATGTTGATTTAGATAACTATCCCGCATACATTCCAAAAAATCCTCTTCCTCAGCACCCTGCCAATTTGATTAACCCAATCTATATGTAGATTGAAGTCACCCATTATAACTGTTTTGCCTTTGTCGCACGCATTTCTAATTTCCTGTTTGATACCATACCCAACTTCTCTGCTACTGTTAGGTGGCCTGTACACAACACCCACCAGCGTTTTCTGCCCCTTAGTGTTTTGTAGCTCTACCCATACCGATTCCACATCCTCCAAGCTAATGTCCTACCTTTCCATTGCTTTAATCTCCTCTCTAACCAGGAACGCTACCCCACCTCATTTTCCTTTCTCTCTATCCCTCCTGAATATTGAATATCCCTGGATGTTCAGCTCCCAGCCTACGTCACCCTGGAGCCATGTCTCCGTGATCCCAACTATATCATAATCATTAATATCTATCTGCACGTTCAACTCGTCCACCTTATTACGAATACTCCTTGCATTGAGACACAAAGCCTTCAGGCTTGTCTTTACAACGCATTTACCCCTTATACAATTTTGCTGAAAAGTGGCCCTTTTTGATTTTTGCCCTGGTTTTGTCTGCCTGCCACTTTTACCTTTCACCTTGCTACCTAATGCTTCTACCCTCATTTTACACCCTCCTGCCTCTCTGCTCTTGTACCCATCCCCCTGCCACATTAGTTTAAATCCTCCCCGACAGCACTAGCAAACACTCCCCCAAGAACATTGGTTCCATTCCATTCCAGGTGCAAACCGTCCTGTTTGTACCGGTCCCACCTACCCCAGAACTGGTCCCAGTGCCCTAAAAATTTGAATCCCTCCCCCTTGCACCACTTTTCAAGCCACGTATTCATTTGCATTATCCTCCTATTTCTACTCTGACTGGCCCGTGGTACTGGTAGTAATCCGGAGATTACTACCTTTGAGGTCCTACTTTTAAGTTTATCTCCTAGCTCCCTAAATTCACCTTGTAGGACCTCATCCCTTTTTTTACCTATATCGTTGGTGCCAACATGCACCACAACAACTGGCTGTTCACCCTCCCCCTCCAGAATGTTCTGCAGCCGTTCAGTGACATCCCTGACCTTTGCACCAGGGAGGCAACATACCATCCTGGAGTCTCGTTTGCGGCCGCAGAAACGCCTATCTATTCCCCTGACAATTGAATCCCCTATTACTATTGCCCTTCCCCTCTTTTTTCCCCCCTCATGTGCTGCAGAGCCACCCATGGTGCCATGAACCTGGCTGCTGCTGCATTCCCCTGATGAGCCATCTCCCTCAACAGTATCCAAAATGGTATACCTGTTTAGGAGGGAGATGACCGCAGGGGACTCCTGCACTACCTGCCTACTGCTTTGCTGGCTATGGGCCACCCGTTCCCTTCTTGTCCTCCTACCTTTTGCCTGCGGTGTGACCAACTCACTGTACGTGCTATCCACGACTTTCTCCGCATCGTGGATGCTCCAGTATGAATCCAGCCGCAGTTCCAATCGTTCAATGCGGTCTGCCAGGAGCTGCAGCTGGACACACTTCCTGCAAACGTAGTCACCAGGGACACCGACCATCTCCCTGATCTCCCACATGTTGCAGGCTGAACAAACCATGGGGCCAATCTCTACTGCCATACCTTACTCCCAAATTACTAAATTAACTAACTCCCAGAATCCCTCACTCCCAGAAGGCAGAAATGTAAAATAGTAAACCCGGGGTTGCACCCAATCAGCTGCTTCCTCGGGTCCTCTTCCACCAATCAGCGGCTTCCTCAAAAAAAAACCCACTTCTCCAAATGGAACGTTATGGATTTCGGTAAAAACAAGCCCCGCGCTAGATTTTTATCCTTACCGGTCGGGTGTCGCTCCTCCCCCTCCTCCTCTTCTTCCAACGGCTCCTGTGGGCCTCTGAAAAAACAAGCCCCGCGCTAGATTTTTATCCTTACCGGTCGGGTGTCGCTCCTCCCCCTCCTTCACTTCCAACGGCTCCTGTGGGCCTCTGAAAAAACAAGCCCCGCGCTCGATTTTTATCCTTACCGGTCGGGTGTCGCTCCTCCCCCTCCTTCACTTCCAACGGCTCCTGTGGGCCTCTCCCACAGAGATGGCTGTGAAAGAACTGTCAAGCAGAGAGAGAGAGAGAGAGAGATAGATAGATAGATAGATAGAGAGAGGGGGGGAGGAAGAGAAAGGGAGAGAGGGGGGGAGAGAGAGTGAGGAAGAGAGGGGGGGGAGGGAGGGAGAGAGATGGAGGGCGAGGGAGGAGAGAGAAGGGGAGGGGTGGAGAGAGGGAGGGAGGGAGGAGGGGAGAGAGTGAGGGAGGGAGAGAGAAAAAGGGAGAGGGAGAGGGAGAGGAAGAGAGAGAGTGGGGAGGTTTTGCTGCTCCCGATGGCGGGCATCAGCCGACCCAACATACGGGTTTTGCCTAGTTTCGTGATGTGCTAAGAGTGAGGAATTTGGTTGTTTTCAGTCAGCGTGTTGCTCCACAGGGGGAGGGGGGTGTTGTGGCTGCGAGGGTGGCCGGTCCTCAACCTGTCATGGCGGGTGTCGAGGAGAGGCGTGTGCTTGGAATGATTCTGACTGTGCTTACCCCAGCTCCGTCAGATTTACTCATCAGGCCCAGGCTCTGGAATATTTCTCGGGCGCCGGCTCCACACAACTTGAGCCGCTTTCCGCGATACCCAGCGTGTCGTTTTGTGATGTGAACAGATGCATACTGTAGAGAATGCTCCTGCACATTCTGCACCTCCTTGCCCTCGTCTTCCATCCGGACATGCCTTGGCGGTCCGTGTTACCGCCTGAAGGCGTGGGCGGTCCCCAGTGGAGGTCACTCTACAAGGGAGTCATCCCCCTTTACATTGGGGACCTGGGGTGGAGAGTGTTGCACAGAGCAGTGGCGTGTAATAAACTTTTACGGCGGTTCACAGGCTCGCCGGCCGCCTGTATTTTCTGTGGCGAGGAAGAGACCGTGATCCACGTGTATATGGAGTGTGTGAGGTTGCCGTCCCGGTACCAATATCTGAAGGGGTTGTTCCTCAATTTATGTTACATTTGAGTCCTACGATCCTGGTGTTTGGACACAAGGGAGTGGGGAGAGCCGATTGGGGGGGTGGGACCTCCCTGTCGGTTTGCTCCTGCGCCTGGCCAAGATGGCCATTCGCGGGTCCAGCCAGCAGGCAGCCGCTGGTCATGCCAGAGTCGGCTGCCGGCCCTTCTTCCGGGCCTATGTCCATGTTCGTTTGTCCCTCGAGATGGAACACGCGGTGTCCAGGGGGACTCTGGAGGCCATCCATGAGCACTGGTTGCCGCATGGGGTTGAGTGCATTGCAAATAATGACTGTACCATTGTATTATAATGATTACTTGATGTATTGTAACCTCTGAATGTGTTTTTTATCTACTGTATTATGCATTTTGCTGAATAAAGTCCTCGGAAAAGAAAGAAAATGAGAGAGAGCGAGAGAGAGAGAGAGAGACTCGATCTATTCCCCTCATGATCTTATATACCTCTGTAACATTATCCCTCATCCTCCTGTGTTCCCAGCCTTTTCAACATTTCCCTATAGCTCAGAACCTCGAGTCCTGACAGCATCCTTGTAAATTTTCTCTGCACCCTTTCTAGCTTGACAACATATTTCCTATAATATGGTGCCCAGAACTGAACACAATACTCCAAATGTGGCCTCACCAATATCTTACATAACTGCAGCATGACCTCCCAACTTGACAACCATCTTCACTATGTACAACACCACCCACTTTTGTGTAATCTGCACCTGTCCCATGTGTAGAGGAAAGGTAGAATCTGGGCTGCAAAAGTAGGTTAGCTGGGAGAGCTTGGGCTGTGGGGAGGGTCAGAATTGGATTTGACCCTGGGGAGATTGAAAAAATTGGATGAGTATTTTATTTGTTCAAATGGGTTCCTGGTGATTAGCTAGATTTTTCAGTTGTCCAAATGGCCTGATCCCACGCTGTATGACTGAATAATGCTAAAAATCAAACTTCTACTCGTCTTCTCAGCTATTTCTGAGGAAGGCTTTGTTCACAGACGTCATGATGAACAACTTTGCCAACACTGCAGGTTAATTTTGAAGTTTTGGTCTATCCATTACCACTATGTATCTTTGGAATTCAATTGTAGAGCAGGTTGAACTGTAGCATGTGAGGCAATTGCAGGGCCAGGAAAAAACGGTCCACAGGGCAGGGCTCTGTGTGCCCCCAACACATGAGCCATTCCAAATGCTCTCCCATTTTGAACAGGTATGGCTCAGATATTGCTTGTACTCCAGAGTGTGATGGGCACACCTCAAATGTTGGCAGACATTTTCAACCTGCTAGAACAAGATGTGTTACCAAATGAATTTACTAACTATGGCTGAGCTTTACTTAAGCTGTGTACAAGTGCATAGGACAAGCGACAGATAGAAGAGTGGGCAGTTGTATCAATTCTGGCTGCAATTATTCCAATCAGCAAGGGTACCTGCTCGGATTAATGGTGTGGTGGCTTTTTTCTCAGATGCAGTACATCACTGCTAGCACATGTGGCAAATAGAGAATAAACCATAGGTTACCGAACATTGTGTAACCATCTCTGTGAACATCCACATGAGGGTTGAATGTGATTAAAGACAATAGGATTTTGGAAGTGTGCACACAATTCTTAAGAAGCTAATACACCGTTTTCATCCTGCAACAGTATATGCTCCTTGACATCTTTGCACAGCCAAATAAACTTGTCAGCCACTGTTTTGAGAAGAGTATATCCATTAAAGTTTGTGCTGATGACACTTTTGAGGAACTCAATGTTGGCAAGGGACCAACCATGTCATAATAACCTGTGTTCCCAAAAGCTTGCTGATGACATGCTTCAGAGGTCTGTAAATATCTAGATTCATTTACCAATCTCCTCCTACCATCTTCTCCAGAATTATCTGGATGTCGAGTTCTCTAGAGTTTTACACAATATGGTGGTTTGGACCTAAAAGCAATATAAGGTGCAGACCATTGACCATTCTGAAGAAGATAAGGAGGATGAATGGGGGAGCAATAGTAGCACACATTGCTGCCAAGGATACCAAGGAGCCTCTCATCATTGCAGGATTCACCATAGGCCCCTTTACATCGCACATATGTCAGAGGTTATGGGGAGAATGGTGTTAGGAGGGAGAGATAGATCAGCCATGATTGAATGGCAGAGTGGACTTGATGGGCCGAACAGCCTAATTTTACTCCTATTATATGACCTTTTGACCATCTAACAAATAGATTCCAAACTATGTCGATCGCCATCCCCTTGCTTCCTGTAATAAACCTATTTGGTATCAGGCAATAAAAGATACATCTCTTTCATAGCTCTCTTCTCTTAATGCAAAGATTGTATCAAAGCGTTCAAAACATGTGTGTAGAAGAAAGTGAATGTTTGTGATAGGATGCCAAAATAGCATGAAAGTCCAAAAGGTGATTCTCTTTCCACTGATGCTGTCTAAAGTCTTGAGTCTTTTACAGTATTTTCTGTTTTCTTATCAGATTTCTAGCATTTATTGTTTTATTTCTTACGCAATTGCAAATCTTTATTCTCAATATAGTGCAACATACAGAATGTGGCTTCATTGGAGATGGAAGAATGATGATCAGATCCCTGCCCTGATGACTGAAAATGTATTTTGTTGATGTCCAAAGATTCAAGATTCAAGATTCAAGGGATTCAAGAGAGTTTATTGTCATGTGTCCCAGATAGGACAATGAAATTCTTGCTTTGCTTCAGCACAACAGAATATAAGCATGAATACAGAACAAATCAGTGTGTCCATATACCATTGTATAAATATATACACACAGGCCAGTCTGTAGTCCCTGCCTGCTTCAAAAAATCCACCATTGTACCTGTGCCAGCCTGTCTGAATGACTACCGTCCGGTGGCCCTCACCTCGGTAGTCATGAAATGCTTTGAGAGGCTGGTGAAGAAACACATCTGCGCCTTCCTCCCTCACAACATGGACCCGTTACAATTTGCATACCGTCCGAACAGATCCACGGACGATGCTATCTCCCAGGTTTTGCACACCGCTCTCTCCAATCTTGACAGCCAGAAGGGGGGCTACGTGAGGATGCTGTTCATAGACTTCAGTTCAGCCTTCAACATGATAGTCCCCACCAGACTGGCCGTGAATCTACTGGATTTAGGGCTCAACACCTCCCTGTGTGCCTGGGTCCTGGACTTTTTCACTGCCAGGCCCCAGGTAGTCAAGATGGGAGGGAATACATCGAAGTCCCTCACCCTGAGCACAGGATTCCCCCAGGGTTGCGTCCTCAGCCCCCTATTCTACTCCCTGTGCACACATGACTGTGTGGCTAGGTTCAGCTCCAACTCGATTATCAAGTTTGCTGATGACACCGTGGTGGTGGGCCTGATCTCAGACAACGACGAGAAGGCCTACCGGGAGGAGGTAGCTGATCTGGAACTCTGGTGTCAGGACAACAGCCTCCTCTTGAACATCAAAAAAATAAAGGTGCTGATCGTGGACTTTAGGAGGGCACATCATCCGAGGACGTACACACCATTGAGGATAAATAGGGATACTGTGGGAGTCCATATCTCTGAGGATATGACATGGACATCGCACGCTGCAGCACTCGTGAGTAAGGCAAGGCAGCGCCTTGACCACCTCAGGCAATTGAGGAAATTCAGAGAGTCTCCGAGGATCCTCCAGTGCTTCTACTCTGCGGCTGTGGAAAGCATCTTGTCCGGAAATATTACAATCTGGTTTGGGAATTGCTCTGCCCAGGACAGGAAGGCTCTGCAGAGAGTAGTGCGTTCGGCCGAACGCACTATGGGAACTTCACTCGCCCCTCGGCAGGAACTATACATCAGGAGGTGCAACTCCAGAGCCAATAGGATAATGGGAGACCCCTTCCACCCCTGCAACGGACTGTTCCAGCTGCTACGGTCAGGCAAACGCCTCCGTTGCCATGCTGTGAGAACGGAGAGGATGAGAAGGAGTTTCTTCCCAGAGGCCATTCGGACTGTAAACTCCTATCTCACCAGGGACTAACTCTACTAACTTACTGTACCACAATACCGCCCAAAATACTTAATATGTAAAAGAACATGTGATTCTGTTTGTAGTTTGTTGGTTGTTTGTTTGTTTGTTTTTTGCACAGTCCGCAGGCACTGACACTTTTCATTTCACTGCACATCCCGTATGTGCAGGCACGTGCCGTGAGTAATCAGCCAAGGTAAGCAGTGGCTTTTAAAAATCTTGAAAACCGCGCATGCGCAGATTATTCTCTCCCCGGTGAGCTGTCAGTCGTTTTTTTAAATCTTGAAAACCGCGCATGCGCACATTGTTCCCTCCCCGGTGAACTGTCATTCGGCTATTTTTAAATCGTGGAAACCGCGCATGCGCAGATTGTTCTCTCGACTTTTATCATGTAATTTGTTTTCAATAGGTCCTATCTCTTAATAAAGTATTTAAAAACATATAGCTAAAAGGGGGGAGGTGAAGGGACAAGTGTTGCATTACTCACCATATTATTTGTGCACAAGATCCATTCTGCAGCAAAAATATCCATTAGGTTGCTTCGTGAAATTGTTCAGGTAATCACTATCCACCCTTGAAAATCCCGCTAAGAAACTTGCGCATGTGCCTACGCAGTAGGCTGGTGCGCATGCGCAGTGCGGAACGCAGCACATGCATGCAGTTCACAGTGTAAAGGCAGAGTTTCAGCTGCCTTTACGGACCATTCCAACTGATGGCTTGAAGCAGTGTCGACGGCACGTGAGTAGCACATACTTCCGTGTTTAAAACGTACTGCTGATGAAAGGCACGGGAGAATTATGCCTCCCTAAGAGATTTACTATTTATGTCCATTTTATATATGTTTTATATATATTTTATATATATTATATTTATATATAAAATAATTACTGTTTTATAATTTTAGTCAGGGTAGGCACTGCCTACCTTGCCTACCTTGACGGCACGTGCCTGCGTGTGTGTATGTGACGAATAAACCTGACTTGACTTGACTTGACTTGACTTGACATGAATAAATAAAACAGATAAAGTGCAAATAAACTGATAATGGGCTATTAATGTTCAGAGTTTTGTTTGAGTTGAGTTCAATAGCCTGATGGCTGTGAGGAAGAAGCTGTTTCTGAACCTGGACCTTGCAGTCTTCAGGCTCCTGTACCTTCTACCTGAAGGTGGCGGGGAGATGAGTGTGTGGCCAGGATGATGTGGTTCCTTGATGATGCTGCCAGCCTTTTTGAGGCAGATAGATCCCCTCGACGGTAGGAAAGTCAGAGCCGATGATGGACTGGGCAGCGTTTACTACTTTTTGTAGTCTTTTTCGCTCCTGGGCGCTCAAGAATATCCTACCTAAACTACTATATTTATTCCAATCTCTCCCAATTAATGTTCCCCGAGACAAATTCATAGCCTGGGATAAGATGATCTCTAGATTCATTTGGAATAGCAAAAAACCAAGAATAAAACTAACAACACTTCAACTGCCGAAAAGCAAGGGTGGAATGGCTTTACCAAATCTGAGGAAATACTTTTTGCAGCTCAACTCAGACCTCTGGCTTGTTGGTGTAGAACTGATTATGAATCTCGATGGAAAGAAATGGAAAGCGAGATACAGGGTTACCAGGCCCAGATTTTCGTGGGAGACAAATATCTGAGAGGGGCGTTGAGACATGCTTTGGATCCAATAGTAGCATTTACGTTCGAAATATGGAATGTTATAGTGGAAAAATACAAATTAAAAAGAGTGGTTCACGCATTGAAGTGGTTCGCATATGACTCAAAGTTTAAGCCAGGGGTGTATGATTCAAGATTGAAAGAATGGGCACAAAAAGTCATAATGGCAATGTATACAGTTTCAGAAAATGGCTAGTTTATGAGCTTCCAAAATTTAAAGTCTAAGTATGGTATCGAAAACAAACATTTTTTTAGATACTTGCAAATAAGAGATTACTTTACAAAAGAGATAAGGCCAGAACTAGATGAAACTTCAAATAATGTGATCAAGGTGATTGTGGGTGCATACAAACAGGAGGGGTTTCGGGTCATCTCTGCTTTCTACCAAGCTCTGGAGGGAAGCGGGGGAGAATCAACGCTCTACATAAAAACAAAATGGGAAGCAGATTTATAGATTCAAATAACAGAAGAAGAATGGTATCAAATGTGTGAAACACAATATTCATCCACAAGCTCACTAGTGTGGAGAGAATTTTGCTGGAAGAATCTATCTCGCTTTTTTATATACCCAAAGTAAAAAGAAGACAACTTGCTGTACAACAACACTGTTGGAGGCTGTCGCTTATTTTCTGGAACTGTGTAAAGATAAGGCCATACTGGGAAAATGTTAACGCAGTTGTTAAAAATATCTTGGGTTGTAAAATCCCAAATACCTGTCCTGTGATGTATCTGGGGCATATTAAAGATATTGTAAAGATAGAATATACCTATTTGATTAAAGTTTTGCTTGCAGCAAGTAAGAAGGCCATTACCAGGCAGTGGCTTAATGAAAAACGTCCAAAACAGGAACAGTGGTTAGAAATTGTGTGAGACATCTTTACAATGGAGAAACTGACATTCTCCTTGAGAGTCAAGGAGAATTCATTCGAGAAGATCTGGGAAAAATGGACCGTTTATCTGAGCCATGACACCAACTAGATAAATGCCGAGCTAGATATGGGAAGATTGTGTTATATAAAACTAGATGGTATGTTTGTGTGAATATTGAAATATCTCCAGATAACTAATCAATGTAACCTTTTTTTTTTAATTTGGTAAGTGAACCACATGGTCTTATTCCAATTTTTTATTTATTTACTTCTTTTATTTTCCCTATCTATTATTTTTTTTAATTTTGATTGTTGTTTTTCATATTTTGTATTATTTATGGTGATGGTGTTGCACTGTTTTGTATACATCTCTGTGAAAAATCAATAAAAATGTAAGTAAAAAAAAAGAAATTGAGACATTGACCACACAAACTGAAGAGTGCAGGCTGACAACAGATCATTACAGCATGGTGACAATTTGGTGAGTCATATTTCCAAAGAAGGCAAAAACTGGCAAAGAAAGGAAAGTACATAATAAGCAAAATACGAAGTGCTGGAGTAATTCAATAGATCAGATACTTCAATACTTGTGGAGATGCTGCCTGAGCCACTGAGTTACTCCAGCACTTTGTGTTTTTCTTATGTTTCTTTCTCTAACGCTGAAATGTTGAGTTACACCCGTTGCCTCCACATATGGTTCAAGCAGGGGCAATGGGATGTGCATCTCAGTAGCCATGGCCACAATGGGCCAAAAGACTTGTTTCCATGCTGTATGACTCTATCACTATGTTGCATGACCCACTGATTTTGAAATAATCTTTCGTTGGTGGACATAATTCTGGAGTAACTCAGCGGGACAGGCAGCATCTCTGGAGAGAAGGAATGGGTCAAGACTCTTCTTCATTAGTTAATCTTTCATTAATCAAAATATCTATTGAAATTTAGCACGTAGATATGTAACTAATATTGTGATTTTACTCTTTGACATCAACTTCAAAGCCTTGAGGGTTTAGAACAATTATTCCTTTGATTTTCTCCTCTTTCACTCTCTGAAGTTGCAACTCATGATGATCTTTGAGTAACACACCTAAAATGTAACCAATTATGTTCAGGGCTTGACTGAACTATTGGCAGACAATTCAATTCTGAACTTTCTTGCAGCCACGTTGAATTTTATCCTTCCAATGATTATAACCCATACAAACATTCATGTGACCGTTCACAAGCACTGATCAAGTGCATATTGCATGTGGCAATCTATCCCTTTTTAATTAGCCCAATGGAGTTAAAAACAGATTTCATATTCTCCCAGTGCCTAAGGCTTGGTTGATTGGATGCCTGAGTCCAAGAGAGTCAAAAGTGTTTCATTGTCATATGTCTCAGATAGAACAATGAAATACTTGTAGCAGCACAACAGAATAAAAAACAATAATAGTGCAATAATAACAATAATAGTTTATATAGTTCAGAGCTTAGTTAAGGTTGTCCTGCTTAATAGCCGAAGGGCTGTAGGAAAGAAACTGTTCCTGAACCTGGACGTTACAGTTTTCAGGCTCCTGTACCTTCTTCCCGATGGCAGAGCTGAAATTAGTGTGTGGTCAGGGTGGTGTGGGTCTCTGATAATGCTGGCTGCCTTTTTGAGGCAGCGGCTTTGGTAACTCATATGATGGTGGGGAGGTTAGAGCTGGTGACGGACTGGGCAGTGATGACAACTTTTTGCAGTCTTTACAAGGGATCTGACAGGAAATTATTTTACACAGAATGGTTGGCATGTTTTATGTGCTGCCTGAGCAGGTGATAGGCAGATATTCTCATGATATTTAACAAGTGTATAAATAGATAGCTCTTATTAAATATGAGCAATTTTGTTAGTTGTACACCTGTATGTTGGTGAAATATTAGTAAGTCAACAGGGAATTCCTCCACAAAGGAATTTATCAAAATTCCATGTTTATCAAGCATTAAAAATATAGTCCGCATCTTGCATTCACCTCCTGTTGGTTGCCGATAATTGCATAAAATATTTCACCAGTGCAGTTACTGATCTCACTACCATGGCTGTTCCAGGAAGTAGATGGTTCCCAGGCAGTGACAAATCTCAGGTGTTGCAAATTGAAGCTCCAACTCAGATGGCCCTGTTGTTTTTTTAACAGCCTTCATGCTCAGAAGGTCTTACCTGTTTGTGTGTGGAAACATCCCCTTTGCCCCACATCGGCCAACATGTCCCAGCTACACTAGTCTCACCTGCCCGTGTTTGGTCCATATCTTTCCAAACCGGTCCTATCCATGTACCTGCCTAACTGTTTCATCAATTTTGCAATAGCTCCTGCCTCAACTACCTCCTCTGGCAACTTGTTCCATACAGCCACCACACTTTATGAAAAAGCTGCCCCTCAGATCCATATTAATCTTTTCCCCTTCACCTTAAACCTATGTCCTCTGGTCCTCAATTCACCTACACAGGGCAAGAGACTGCGCACCCGATCCATACCTCTCATAATTTTATACACATCAATAAGATTACCGCTTATCCTCCTACGCTCCAAGGAATAGAGTCCCAGCCGACTCAACCTCCCCCTATAGCTCAGGCCCTCTAGCACTGGCAACATTCTTGTAAATCTTCTCTGTACCCTTACTAGCATGACAACATCTTTCCTATAACATGGTGCCCAGAATTGGACACAATACTCTTTATGTGGCCTCAACAACATCTTATACAACTGCAACTGCAACTTCACCTCCCAACTTCTATACTCAATATTCTGACTAATTAAGTCAATGAGCCAAATGCCTTTTTGACCACACTATCTACCTGCAACTCCACCTTCAATGCTAACATACCATTCACTTTCTTCATTGCCTGCTGCACCTGCATGCCTACTTTCAATGACTGGTGTACCATGACACCCAGGTCTCGTTGCATCTCCCCTTTTCCTAATCGGCCACCATTCAGATAATAGTCTACTTTCCTGTTTTTGTCACCAAAGTGGATAACCTCACATTTATCCACATTATACTGCATCTGCCATGCATTTGCCCACTCACCCAACCTATCCAAGTCTCCTTGCAGCCTCCTAGCATCCTCCTCACAGCTAACACTGCCCCCCAGCTTCGTGTCTCCGCAAACTTGGAGATGTTGCATTCAGTTCCCTCATCCAGATCATTAATTAGGAACCAGAATAAAGGAGCTGCAAAGGCTTACTTTGGTGGAACCACAGTCTCCAATAGGATGGCAATATACCTGTATAGATCCTTCAGAAACAAAAGCCAAACAGAGGCAGGCACTTTATAAGCTACAGGGCAGCAGGGCAGAAAAGACCAAAGGAAACAATGTGATGAGGAAGATGGTGACATTCAACAGAACAAATGCCAGGGTGGCAGCATTTCAGAAACCTCCAGGCTGATAGACACAGTTAAAACTGACATTCCACAAAACAGACAGTTGGAGGAGGGGACATTCCTCTTACATTCCATTGAACCAGACCCAGATGCCTTCTACTGAAATACAGAGCACACTGGAGATCAAGCTCCTGGGCAGTCTTATTCAGCAGATCCGATGAGAGCTGCTCTGAAACAACAGTAAACAAAGATAAATTCAAAAGCAGCCATGTGGAAGAGAGGTTATTGCTGCATGACGAAAGAGTGATGCCTGCTGCTACTGCTAACTGTTGTTATACAGGGTTGGAGAATATTGTACAAATAATATTTTCTTTCGAGCAGCGTGTTATTTTTCAATGTGTAGATAGGAACTGCAGATGCTGGTTTAAGACATACACTAAAGGCCGAAATAACAGAGCGGGTCAGGCAGCATCTCTGGAGAAAAGGAATAGGTAACATTTCACATCGAGACCCTTCTGCCGTGTGAAGAAAGGTCTTGACCCAAACTGTTACCTATTCCTTCTCTCCAGAGATGCTGCCAGACCCGTTGAGTTACTACAGCCTTTTGTGTCTGTCTTTGGTATTTATCAATGTTTGGTGGACATTCTAAATTAGTCCAGCTTCAGTCAGATGGTTTATTACATTGGATAATTCATAACTACATTATAGTGTATTATCATATCTCTTTTTGATTAATGCTTTACATTTTCTACACTATTGCCATCAAGCGTTTGCGGTGTTTATACTCATGTCCATCAGTTCCATTACTGCATCTGTTAAAGTGCCCAAAAATGCTTGGACGTATCAGCGCTAGTTAGGATTACCCAAATATGCCAAGCTTTACTTTCTTTGCAGTGTGCTTTCCTCACATTTGGAAGACCTTATATCGATGTCAGCTTCCTCCCCACAGCCATAAGCCTACTGCAATGTTTCACAGGTTCTTTACTGCTTGTCAACTGATGATGGCAAAGGGGCCATTGCTGACGATCTTTTGGACCAGCTTGCTACTTTTTTGGTCAGCGAAGGAAAGTACAAATTTGAACTTTCTAACGGCGAGCAAACCCATTATGGAAATAAATAATTAATTGCAACTCTTCCTATTTGAGGGATCATCATTAGTTTTTATAGAAGTTGAAGAAATGTGGTTTGGTATAAAAGGTATACCTTCGATTTTACCAGCATCTGCAGTTCTTTCTTAAACAATGGTTTGGTATAAGCTTTGCTCTCTCGCCTTCCACTCAATCTTATTTTCAGTGATTCCAATTCTTTGCACTGTATTCCATCAATATTCTTGAGGTTCATTTTAATGTAATTCCAATAATCCAGCATAACACCAAGAAAATTCAACAGGCCAGGGAATATCTGTGGAAATCAATGTAATTTTACTGAACTCATGGATGGAACCATCAATCATTGACATAACTTGACTAAACTGTGGATGTGAAATTCAATGGACATATGCAATTAAATTTAATATTTAATGCAAGGCCCTTGGATCAATTTTCTATCCCTGAAATATTTGGAGAGATGGATAGAAAACTGACAAGAGAATAATAAGCTTCATCCAAGCAACAATGAAAATGAACATAATGAAAAAGAGCATAATTTAATTAAATAATTTGTCATTTAGAGAGTCTTTTATCATTTGCATTTTCTTAGTGTTCCCCCCTTACTATCTTTGTTCTATTTAATCCGTGCTCAACTGCACATGTCCTTGGGTCCCATGTCCCTATGCCCTGGACTTTCTGACTGCCAGGTCCCAAGCGGTCAAGAGGGGAGACATACCTCCAATCACCTCACCCTGAACACAGGATGCCCCCAGGGTTGTGTCCTCAGCCCCCTACTGTACTCTCTGTACACACATGAATGTATGGTCTGGTGCAGCTCCAACTCCACCATCAAGTTTGCTGATGACACAGTGATTGTGGGCTTGACCTCCGATAACGATGATATGGCCTACCTGGAGGAGGTGGCAGACCTGGTCCTCCGGTGTCAGAACAACAGCCTCCTCTTGAATGTCACTAAACCTAATGAGCTGATTGTGGACTTTAGAAGGGCACAGCAATCAAGGACGTACATGCCACTGGGGATAAATGGGACTACTGAGGATAGGGTGAGCAGCTTTAAATACCTGGGAGTCCAAATCACAGAGGATCTGACATGGACAGCACACACTGCCGCACTGGTGAGTAAGGCAAGGCAGTGCCTTTACCACCTCAGGCAACTGAGGAAATTCAGTCTCTCTGAGGATCCTTCAATCTTTCTACTCTGGTTCTGTAGAAAGTATCCTGGCTGGGCGAAGAGTTAATTGGCTGAAACCTGTGGGGAAGTTGAGTCAGAGGGGAAAAACAGTTTAAAACTGAGGAATTTGGTTTGTAAATTGGTAAATTGTGCATTTTATCAGTCAATATAAGCAAGGCTGTTGTATGGGAGCGGCCTTGTGTGGGAATTGCGAGTCTTTGGCTCGAGAGTCTTAGAAGGCTGAGGAGAGGAGGCTACACAAAAACCTCGTGAGGACGGGATGTGGTGAACACATGACGGGTAAGATGAGACAGTGCGATGCTTGCAGAATGTGGGAGCCCAGGGTCACGGATGGGGCTTCTGGCTGCTACACCCGTCCCAAGTCCGTCCAGCTTTAGCTCCTGAAGGACCATGTTGGGGCACTGGAGAAGCAGCTGGATGACTCAGGACCATCTGGGAAAACAAGAGTTTCCTGGACAGGACCTACAGTGAGGTTGTCACGCCGAGGATACAGGAAGAACGAATGTGTGCGACTGAGAGAAAGGGTAGTAACCATGGAGACCCAGGTGGCTGTGCCTAATGAAAACAGGTACGCCCTCTTGGTAACTGTCGGGGGAGATGATGTTTCCAGTCCGAGCTGCGGACACGTCTGTGGCTCCAATCCTAGAGATAGGACTCGACCGGCAGGACCAACGTCGGGTAGAGCCATAATTCGAGAGAGAGAGAGAGAGAGAGAGAGAGAGAAGGTGAACTGCCGGCAGTTGTTGTGCACGTGCGCACAAACGACATCGCGAAGAAGAGGAAGGAGGTTCTCCAACATGAGTTCAGAGAGTTGGGAAGAAGACTGAAATATGCAGGTAGACTGGGAAAATCAGGTTGGTACTGGACCCCAAAAAATGGACTTTGTAGAGTGCCTTTGTGATGGATTCTTAGAGTAGCTTGTATTGGAATCTACCAGGGAGAAGGCAATTCTGGATTTAGTGCTATGCAATGAGCCGGATTTGATAAAGGAACATGAGGTTAATGAGCCATTAGGAGGAAATGACCATAATATGGTCAGGTTTAATCTACAATTGGAGAGGGGGAAGGGTAGATCAGAGGTATCAGTGTTACAGTGGAATAAAGGGGACTATGGGGTCATGAGGGAGGAGCTGGCCAAAGTTGACTGGAAAAATAGGGATGACGGTGGAACAACAATGGCAGGTATTTCTAGGAATAATACAGAAGGTGCAGGATCAGTTCATTCCTAGGAGGAAGAAAGATTCCAAGGGGAGTAAGGGGCGACCATGGCTGACAAGGGATGTCAGGGTCAGTATAAAAATAAAAGAAAAGAATTACAACGTAGCAAAGATGAGTGGGAAGCAAGAGGATTGGGTAATTCTCGAAGGGCCAAATGGCCTACTCCTGCACCTATTTTCTATGTTTCTATGTTTCTATGTAATGTTTAAAGAGCAACAGAAGATAACTAAAAAGCCAATACGGGGAGAAAAGGTGAGGTACGAAGGTAAGCTAGCTAAGAATATAAAGGAGGATAGTAAAAGCTTCTTTAGGTATGTGAAGAGGATCAAATTAGTTAAGACCAATGTTGGACCCTTGAAGACCAAAAAAGGTGAATTTATTATTACTAAGGAGGACACAAACAATCGTCCTGATATTGTAGTGGCCAGAGGATCTGGGGTGATTGGAGGGTAACTAATGTTATCCCACTTTTTAAGAAAGGCGGGAGAGAGAAAACGGGGAATTATAGACCAGTTAGCCTGAGTGGTGGGAAAGATGCTGGAGTCAATTATAAAAGATGAAATAGCCACACATTTGGATAGCAGTAACAGGATCGGTCCAAGTCAGCATGGATTTACGAAGGGGAAATTATGCTTGACTAATCTTCTGGATTTTTTTGAAGATGTAAGTAGGAAAATGGACAAGGGAGAGCCAGTGGATGTAGTGTACCTGGACTCTCAGAAAGCATTTGATAAGGTCCCACATAGGAGATTAGTAGGCAAAATTAGGGCACATGGTATTGGGGGTAGAGTGCTGACATGGATAGAGAAGTGGTTGGCAGACAGGAAACAAAGAGTAGAATGGCAGGCAGTGACTAGTGGGGTACCGCAAGGCTCGGTGCTGGGAACGCAGCTATTTACAATATACATCAATGATTTGGATGAAGGGATTCAAAGTAACATTAGCAAATTTACAGATGGCACAAAGCTGGGTGTCAGTGTGAACTGTGATGAGGATGTTATGATAATGCAGGGTGACTTGGACAGGTGTGGGGAGTGGGCAAATGCATGGCAGATGAGGTTTAATGTAGATAAATATGAGGTTATCCGCTTTGGTAGAAAAAACAGAAAGTCAGAGTTGGGAAAAGGGGAAGTATAATGGGATGTGGGGCTCCTTGTTCATCAGTCTATGAAAGTAAGCATGCAGGTACAGCAGGCAGTGAAGAAAGCAAATTGGTCTTTATAACAAGAGGAGTCGAATATAGGAGCAAAGAGGTCCTTCTGCAGTTGTACAGAGCCCTAGTGAGACCACACCAGGAGTAATATGTGCAGTTTTGGTCCCCTAATTTAAGGAAGGACATTCTCGCTATAGCGGGAGTGCAGTGTTGGTGGGACTGTCATATGCTGAGAGAATGGAGTGGCAGGGCTTGTACACTCTGGAGTTTAGAAGAATGAGAGGGGATCTTATTGAAACATTTAAGATTGTTAAGGGTTTGGACACGCTAGAGGTGGGAAACATGTTCCCGATGTTGGGGCAGTCCAGAACCAGAGGCCACAGTTTAAGAATAAGGGGTAAGCCATGTAGAACGGAGACGAGGAGACACTTCCTGCACCTATTGTCTATTGTCTATTGACTGGAATCTTGATCTGGTTGGGCAACAGCTCTGCCCAGAACAGGAAGGCTCTGCAGAGAGTAGTGCGTTCGGCCGAATGCACCATGGGAACTACATTCCCTCCCCCCTTCAGGACCTATACACCAGGAGGTGCAGATCCAGAGCCAGGAAGATCATTAAGGACCCCGACCACCCCAGCAACGGACTGTTCCAGCTGTTACGGTCAGGCAAGCGCCTCCGCTGTCACGCTGCGAAAACAGAGAGGATGTGACGAGGTTTCTTCTCACACATCAGAATTCTAAACTCTGATCACACCGGGGCATAATTACTATTGTGTCTTTTTAATTGAAATGTAAATACTGGTTCTGTTCTGTTCTGTTGTTTTGCACAATCCCGCATGCACTGCCACTTTCATTTCACTGTACATCTTGTACGTGTAAGTGACAAATAAAGTTGACTTGACTTGACTTCATGACCTATTGAGTAAGCAAATAAGTAAATGGTCTTAAGTTTGAGATCATGAAGTTTGATCTTAAGCATTGATCAATGAATAGTTAAAGGAAGGCAAGGCATGTGTGGTTCATTGAGGAACTGACAACATTTAGAAAAGAAGCCCTATGGTAAGTGGAACGAGGAGATATTTGTAGATTGGGAGAAATGAAGAAAATTGGAAGCAGTGGAAAGGGAGGGCTTGAGAGGGAAAACTGAGTTTCACCAACAATAATGAAGTAACTGAAAGAAAGAGGTTGTAGCTCATTGTAATATCTATTGAGTACATTAGAGCAAGACTCAGAGAATCAGAATAAATGCCAGAGCAAGGGAAGGAAGACCATGGAGCAATCGTGAGATACGGGTGAGAATTTTGAAGTGATTTTGCAGTGAGGAACAGGAGCTACAGCGGATTGATGAAGGACAGGGACAAACTGGACTTATTGTAGACCATGATTAGGGCAGTAGATGTCTTGTTAAGTTGCAACTTGTGTACGACATAGTATTAATTTAGAAACAGTTAAAGGCAAGAATAAATGTTTTAGCAATGGTAATAGCAAGATTAGCATTGAACTGGACAATAACAAAGGATTTGGAAACAATAGGTCATGATAATCTCTAGGATGTTGAATTCAAGCTCAACTTACTGTCAAACAGAACATACGTTTCATGTTTTTGTTTCGAGATTCAGAATGGTTTAAATTTGTAGGAGATTGCAACATCGGGAACATGTTTCATAGATGAAGGAGGGTCTCGACCCGAAACATCACCCATTCCTTCTCTCCAGAGATGCTGTCTGTCTCCCTGAGTTACTCCATCTTTTTGTGTCTATCAAGAGAATTCATAGTCTCTGCTGTTTCAAGGATGATAATTGTCGGTGGGTTCAATGCGCTAGTTTATTTTTTCCTTCCATCATATTCTTCTGTTTAATTGTAGATACTTAACATCTGTCAAGTCAAGAGTTAAGAGTGTTTGTCATACATACTGGGACCAGAACAATGAAATGCTTACTTGCTACAGATTGTAATCCATGCACATTAAATGCAACAACACAACAAATAAATAGACAACAAATTATCGGTTATTCTTTTAAAAAATGTCACCAGACCATGATAGTGAAGCCAACGTGCATGGTGCAACTTTAGTAGTGCAAGCCCATAGTAGTTTTGGTGCTGAGCTAGGGTCATGATTAGGGTCATGCTGCATGGTTCACCAGTCAGATTTGAAGGGAAGAATCCACAAGCACGGTAACAATCAGAATTTGCAAAGACTTATTAGATTTGCAAAACAAAGTCTATAACTGCACTTTGTTAACCATTGTTACATGCAAATTAAAAAAAAAATGTGTGTAACAAACATATATCATCAGAGCTTTAATGTGAAACATTTATTAACTCAGGTCACTGATACGAACCTTAAGAGCAGAAATGTACCCAGTCTTTTGCTTTGGGAATTGCCTCAAACTTCCAGAAACTTTTATAATCCAAAGCCCATTAACCTTCCTCTGTGGCTCTTAACTGCACAAATGTTGTAAATAAGAATTATTGTTCAAACTCAATGCAGTTGCTTTCTTGGGTTATATGAGCCAAATGTTACAGAAAATGACACTGCAAGGTTTAGATTGTCAAACTGAGAGATTCTAAATCTTTCCTTTAAAGTATATTCACAGCCATATTTACCAGCTGTCACACATGTTTTATATTTTAAGTGCTTTAAATGGCAATTATTAATATCATCTGTCCAATCTAAACCAACATCCACCCGATCACACCCATCAACACCCGACGGTCATCTGCTTAAACTTCCCCAGTCATCTGCTCAATAATCGTCTCTGATCCTCCATCCAAGCCCCCAGGCTCCTGTGATTCTCCCTTTCAAACTACTCAAGATAAATACCTACATCTTTTGAAATTTTGAAATTGCATTATTTCCTCTGCTAACCATTCACCAACCTCCACCCCCCCCCCCCCCCCCCGGCACCACCCCCCCCCCCCCCCCCCCCCCGCTCTGGCACCCCCCCGCCCACCTCCTCCCCAGCACCGCCCTGAGTTACCTTGATTCCCCCTTGGAGTATTTGCAAATGGAAATTTTAAGAACTTTATATCTAGATTAATGCATGCTCATGACAACGGTTGTTTATTATATGTAATTAATTCATTCCTATATGTATAAAATCTTGCACAAAATGCTCTGCAGTTGCATTGTATAACACCAATAGTGATTAAGTCCTAAATCAGGACCAAGTTGCATGACCTTGGGGTCTGTATTTGTCCCTGAAGCTCCCGATGCACAGAGAGGCCCCAATGAGGACTGCCAACGTATTGACAACATCTGTAAAAACTTGGCATATTTTTTTCCTTGCATACTTCCAGAAAATGTCAAAATCATACCTTGCAGGACAAGCATACACCATCCAGTATCTTCCTTTCCTTGACATACAATATCGGTAATCCTAACAAATGAGTGGAAAGGCTTGTGGTACCAGGCCACAGATATGGATGGAAAGGAGGAGAGGATGGTTGGAAGTGTGGTCAAGGGTAATCATTCACTGTAGACATGAGTGGATGGTCTAAATTGACCATAGATGTTTGGAGTGATGGGTTAAGAGTCAATGACATTAAGAGGAGACAACAAGGCATCACAAAGATGTAATTGTTAATGTTTCCATTGATGGGACTTTAAAAGGTTGGCTTGTTAGGTTTGGGCACAATATTCATGCTGCTCAGAGGCCGCAAACAATACTGAAGGATCCAAATGTTCACATCGTCCTTGATGTGCTGGAATATCTGAGACCTAGGAAACCAGGCTTGGAGATGTCTATGGAGGCACAAGAAAGCTGATGCTGGAATCTTGAGGAAAACACAAACTGCACGAGGAACTCAGCAGGTCGGGCAGCATCTGTGGAGGAATATGGACAGATAGTGCTTTGGGTCGAGACCCTTCTTTGGACTGATGTATTAATTAGCATTAATTCTGAAAGTCATTAGGATTTGAGGAATGCATTCTGGAAGAATTTTTTATTTGAGGAGATTTGACTTCAGAAAGCAGACAAAGTCACTTTCTCCCAAACTGCGGGTCTTAAAATCAAAAGTGGACATAGGTTGTTCCAGTGCTTTGCACAGCCCTGTACACTATTCTAATCCAGCCCAAATGTGGAAGTTAAAATGACACTCCAATGTGTTGGTTCTGAGTAGTTTCAGGCTGGCAGCTGCTTACAACGATTACCATTCCTTGAGTTTGTCAGCATATGGAGCAGAGTGACTCTAACATGTTTTTTTTTTTTTGGTGAGAATGCAGTCTCCTGGCTGTCTCATGGTATAATTTCTCAGAATGTCTAATCTGACACAGGCTGGAAGCTAAGGTTGGCCGCCAACGTCTCACGAGTGTCCTTGGTGTTGGAAGACTGCCTGTAGTGTGAGAGGAAATGAAGTGGAAGGCCCTAGTCAGACTCCACCCTGTCTCATTTGCATTGCTATCCTCTACTGGAGTCTGAACATGGATAAGCACTTTGCCCCTGCTTATGAGATCTTCAGGAAATGCCTGGATGACATCAAGGGGGCTCCTTCTCCCTTTCCATGCTTGGAAAATATGCGCTCTTCAAATAAAAAGAGGGATAAACACATCAACTGAACTGCCACCTTGTTATTTTTGGGCAGCTCTATTTATCAAGATCTTTTTGATAATTTGGATTAATGCCATGGTTGTCACTACAATTAAATGCATTTTGCACATAGCTCTAACCGACCTATTTCTGTTTCAGACTAGTTCTACAATCCAACTTCATTAAACAATGAGCATTCAAGAGAGGGGAAAAAAACTTGGCCAACACTTATGTTTGTCAGGGGAGACGAGCCACAGGGACCCTGAAATGTGCACAGTTGAAGTTCTGATTTATTTTCAAGAAGCAATGGCAATTTGCACATGCATCATTATTGCAAGAAACTTCCCTAAAGGCACCATCAAAATGTAATGAACTGCAATTTACATTTTGATATAAAAGATGAAATTTGACCACTTAGTGATTTACTTACTTCCTGTTTCCTTTGTTTATTAGAGCGCTCTTAAATATATCAGCGAGAGTGAGACAGGCAAGGCATGACCAGGTTTAACTATCATTAGTAACTAGCTTCGATGGTGCTCTCAAACTTGACTGGAAAATATATATTTTTCCACTTGGATACAATTCAGGCAAGATAATGCAAAGTTTGTGCCAGAATTAAGCTGTGCGTTCCTGAAGGAGAAACTTACCTATTGTTTATGTCTCCCTCTCTCTAATAGAGAAAACTTATAAAATCATCGACACAAGCTGGATTAAACCAGAGCTGCATTTGTAGAATAGGATTTTTATGGTTTTGCAGAATTTGTTCATTGCTTTAGTCTAAATTCAAGTTCAAGTTTAAGTTTATTTGTCATATACACATATGAGATGTGTAGTGAAATGAAAAGTGGTAATGCTCGCCGACCTTGTGCAACAAACAAACAAACAACAAACAAACTACAAACAAACTACAAACAGAATGGAACAATCACATATTATTTTACATATTGCATATTGTCGGAGGAAGGAAAAAGGAAAAAAAAAACAGCAATTTTGAAAAAACAGTAGAATGGTACAGTAAAGTTAGTCCCTGGTGAGGTAGGAGTTTACAGTCCTAATGGCCTCTGGGAAGAAACTCCTTCTCAACCTCTCCATTCTCACAGCATGGCAACTGAGGCGTTTGCCTGACCGTAGCAGCTGAAACAGTCTGTTACAGGGGTGGAAGGGGTCTCCCATGATCTCACTGTAACTTTCTGCAACAGTTACAAAATAGTTCTATTTTACTTATACATGTGACTTATATCATAGCCGCACTTTCCTCTCCAGATTTTATGAAGGTTTTGACGCTTTCAAGAATTGGACCTGCAATCTCTTTAGTGATATGTTTGGACTTCATGCTGATCTTTAGTCAGCATGTGGAAGTGAATGGCTCCTATTTCACTTTCTGAATCATCTTCCAGAAAGTGCAAACTGATGTAAAAAATTGCACAATGGTTCCCTTGAGCTCTTTTGGCATGCAGATGCCTGAGGCTGATGTGAAGGAAAGAGAAGATGGAAGGCCCTTTTTGTATCCCCATTGCCTTCTCCAACCCCATCAGTTTTCTTTGTGTTTCTTTATTTGAGCCTTCATTTGTACATTTTAGTCCTCCAGGGGACTCTCAGCAAATGCTGTAATGACGGAAAGGAGCTCCTTCTGTATTTTCGTATGTGGGAACTGTGGGCGCACAGTGGCACAGCGATAGAGTGCTGCCTTACAGCGCCTGAGACCTGGGTGCTGTTTGTGTGGTATTTGTACATTCTCCCAGTGACTACGTGGGTTTTCTCTGGGTGCTCTACTTTCCTCCCACACTTCAAAGACGTATAGGTTTGTAGGTTAATTGTCTTTGGGAAAATTGTAAATTGCCCCTAGTGTGTAGGATAGTGCTAGTGTAAGGTGATCGCTGTTGGCGCAGACTCTGTGGGATGGAGGGCCTGTTTCCGCACTGTATCTCTAAAATCTAAAATGAGCTTCCTCATTATTTTCGGTCCTAAAATAACAAGAGTGTGGTGATAACACAACAGTTTAATTACCTATAATCCAGAGACCAAGACTGACAATCCAGACACCTATGTTCGAATTTCAACATACCAGCTATGGAATTTAAATTCAATTTATAATCTTCAAATGAACACAGTGAAAATATCTAGTTATTAATAATGATAACTACAAATCTTCTGGCTTGTTGCAAGAACCTACCTTCTTAAGTGTTGCTCACGAAAGGGTGGGAACTTGTCATCTTTATTTGATCAGGGCAATATGTGACTCCAGATCCATAGATGCCACTGGAATGACCCACCAAGCCAATCTGTTGTCAAAAACATTTACAGATGGAACTTAGTGCCGGTCCTACAATGGGCAGAATTCTGTAAAGTGAGCGACAATAGACAAAATCCCAGGACTATCATTCTCAACCTTTGACGTGGAATACCACATCTTTCTCATCCCCATTGTTTCATTCCACTTGTGCCAATTCAGTTGTACTGCAAGTGCTATTCTGTTAACTCTTGAAGTCCTCCAATAATTTTCTTCCAGTACCTTCCGGCCTCATCTATATGCTGCCTCCTATTGACATTATCTGAAGTGATGATTTCTGATTCCAAGGTACTGAGAATGCCATTGCCATAACCATCGTCCTCTTTTCATCAGATTCATCCCTCTTCCCACTGATTCATTCATCTCCTGTCAACTATACAAATTGGAGATGACCAAACCCAATATGACTTTCCAGTCCCACCCAATTCAGCCCCACTTCAACCCAACTAGAGTGAATCTCTCATCCACAGCATTTCCATCTCTAGATTAAACTGTAGTTCATCCAAATCTCTGCTGCCTTATTCATATTCATGTTCGAACTACTCCCTTCCGGCAGACGTTACAAGGCCTTCTACGCCCGCACCTCCTGATTCAGGAACAGCTTCATTCCCAGAGCTATAGCGGCTCTGAACCGGCCCTGCTGAGTGCCCCCCACACCCATGGACTGTCTTCCTCGGATGGTGACGTCGCACAGACACATCTGCACTTTAGTCTGTTTTGACTTTACTGGTCTAATGTTCGTTTTACAAACCTTGTTCTTGGGGTATCTAAACCTAAATTTTATTTGTCGATCAAGTTATGACATCGGATGGAAGTTGCAACCCAAATCTCATTGCACTTATGTGTAATGACAATAAAATATATTATTATTATTATTATTATTATTATCTGGTGTGGCAAATCCTCTTCACCTCTCACTGCTGTGCATGCTGCCACGCTTTGCCTAAAAATTAAATTACAGCAGTGTCTTGAACGGCTCTATCTGGAAAGCTCCAATCTTCTGAGAGCTCTGCATTCTTCCTGCTATGGCCTTGAGTAGATCTCTCTGCCTTTGTCATTGGGCCTTTAATTGTTGAGAATCCAAGTTCAGCATTAACCTATCCATATCTTTCCACTCACATCTCCCTCCTTAAAGCTTTACTAAAAGCTTACCGGTTTTGACATCCTTCTTTGCCTTGGTGCTGTTTTTTTTTGTCTTTTTAAGCAACTTATCCAATTCTTCTGAAGGATTGTTTACCTGAAAGTGCAAGATGAACACAAGATAGTGTTACCACTTTTTGTAAATGTTTCAGTAAATCCTTAGGTATTCATTTTTGTTTTAAAACAGATTTCACATTGAACTCAATAAATCAATCCCATCAACTAACAACGGTTTTAACCTAAGCCATTCAATGGGGAACTGATGAATTTTGGCTGCATCCTTCATACCCAGTCGAATTTTTCTCTGTGGAGAGACAAAAATTAAGTCGGGTGTAAAACAATATTGGCAGTTTCCAGTTGGATAGTTTATGTTAATGTTATCAAACTCAGATTTAGTAAGTTTAAAATGAGATTGTCTGGAGTGTAGGTTGAATTGAGATCATTGTTTGTAGTTGGTGTTGCATGTTACAATACCTGAATAAGAACCACTGTGAAAATCTGGAGCGCAGTTTTCTTGGACTTTACTCAGACAGGCAGAGTCTCATACCACACAATGAAAGCTGTGTGTTGACCATCTGTTGCATGGTGGCTCCAGGTGTCCCCCAGAAGATGGCACAGCTCCAGAGCCACCATTAGGAAGGCAGGGCTAATCGCCACATAAATGTGCCAAGGTCTACAAAAATTCTTGATTGCACCTTGGCAGCTGCAGTGAAGTTGGCATACTTTCTTTACCAAAGTGCCACTTAAAAGATAATGTAGTGTAATTAGCGTGGTCTTTTACATAAACGGAGGTAGAAAATCCATACTGCTGGCTAGCCAGTGTGAACTGTGTTGCTTAGAAATTGAATTAGATCTTTCCGCTGGTGTGCTAAACAGTCATTGTGTTTAGTTACACTGTCCTTGGAGTATTCCACAAAACAAAAGTGAAATTCATCAAAAAGGATGTTTGAAAAAGACGTTTGAGTTGTTTACCGCCAGAAGGATGTGAAAAATCAGATCTGAACATTTCACAATGGATTGTGCCGAGTTTATTGCAGCTTTTGACATTTCACTGTGCACCAATCAGAGAAGGGGCCTTTTCCCTTAAAGCCACACTCCCCATGACAGCACAGGCATCAGCAATACAGACTTTGGCTGCAAGGGGAGGAAAGACAGCTTAAGATTAATTGAGAGATGAACTGGTGAACCAATATGTGCTGCTGGGTGGTCCTGGACACTGAGTGGGCCAGGAGATCTGCCAAGACTACCATAAGGAGAACCTGGCAGGAGCTGGCTCCAGCTGCATGATGTGACAATCCCCCTTCAATGGACTAATGCAGGAATACATTTTGTATCCTCGCAGTGAGGGTACAAATCCTCACATTGCAGACTGTGGAAAACAATTGTAGTGAACCATTATAGTAAATGGCTCTGGGACACATTCATTCTTGCGTTATAATCAGTGCAGCTGGACCTCCTAAGCAGCAAGTAAGGTATTATTATGTGTTATCTACACTACATTACACTTATTACACTACATTATATTCGAAAAAAGAGAGATATCTACAATAATTATAGGAGGCATGGAGTAAATGAGGTGCTAGAGGAGTATAAAGAATGTAAAAAGAATCTTAAGAAAGAAATTAGGAAGGCTAAAAGAAGATATGAGGTTGCTTTGGCAAGAAAGGTGAAAGTAAACCCAAAGGGTTTCTACAGCTATATTAATAGCAAAAGGATAACGAGGGATAAAATTGGACCATTAGAGAACCAGAATGGACAGCTATCTGCAGAGCCAAAAGAGATGGGGGAGATATTGAACAATTTCTTTTCTTCGGTATTCACCAAGCAGAAGGATATTGAACTTGGTGAGTTAAGGGGAAAGAGTAGAGTAGTTATGGAAACTATGAGATTCAAAGAGGAGGAAGTACTGACACTTTTGAAAAATATAAAAGTGGATAAGTCTCCAGGTCCTGACAGGATATTCCCTAGGACATTGAGGGAAGTTAGTGTAGAAATAGCAGGAGCTATGACAGAAATATTTCAAATGTCATTAGAAACGGGAATAGTGCCGGAGGATTGGCGTACTGCGCATGTTGTTCCATTGTTTAAAAAGGGTTCAAAGAATAAACCTAGCAATTATAGACCTATTAGTTTGACGTCAGTGGTGGGCAAATTAATGGAAAGGATACTTAGAGAGAATATATATAAGCATCTGGATAAACAGGGTCTGATCAGGAACAGTCAACATGGATTTGTGCCTGGAAGGTCATGTTTGACAAACCTTCTTGAATTTTGTGAAGCGGTAACTAGGGAAATTGATGAGGGTAAAGCAGTGGATGTTGTCTATATGGATTTCAGTAAGGCCTTTGACAAGGTTGGTTAGTTAAGAACATGGAAGGTTGGTTAAGAAGGTTCAATCTTTGGGTGTTAATGGCGGAGTAGCAAGATGGATTCAACAGTGGCTGAATGGGAGATGTCAGAGAGTAATGGTGGATGGCTGTTTGTCAGGTTGGAAGCCGGTGACCAGTGGGGTGCCTCGGGGATCTGTGTTGGGTCCACTGTTGTTTGTCATGTACATCAATGATCTGGATGATGGGGTGGAAAATTGGATAAGTAAGTATGCAGATGATACTAAGATAGGTGGTGTTGTGGATAATGAAGTAGATTTTCAAAGTCTACAGAGAGATTTGGGCCATTTGGAAAAGTGGGCTGAAAGATGGCAGATGGAGTTTAATGCTGATAATTGTTATATGGTAAGTGTGAAGTGCTACATCTTGGCAGGACAAATCAAAATAGGACGTACATGGTAAATGGTAGGGAATTGAGGAATGCTGTGGAACAGAGGGATCTAGGAATAACTGTGCATAGTTCCCTGAAGTTGGAATCGCATGTAGATAGGGTGGTAAAGAAAGCCTTTGGTGTGCTGGCCTTTGTAAGACCAATTCTGGAGTGTGGTGTACAATTTTGGTCGCCTAGTTATAGGAAGGATGTCAACAAAATAGAGAGAGTACAGAGGAGATTTACTAGAATGTTGCCAGGGTTCCAGCAACTATGTTACAGAGAAAGGTTGAACAAGTTAGGTCTTTATTCTTTGGAGCGCAGAAGGTTAAGGGGGGACTTGATTGAGGTCTTTAAAATGATGAAAGGGATAGACAGAGTTGACGTGGATACGTTTTTCCCATTGAGGGTAGGGAAGATTCAAACAAGAGGGCATGACATGAGAATTAAGGGACAGAGGTTTCGGGGTAACGTGAGGGGGAACTTCTTTACTCAGAGGGTGGTGGCTGTGTGGAATCAGCTTCCAGCAGAAGTGGTGGAGGCAGGATCAATTTTAACATTTAAGAGTAAAGTGGATAGGTATATGGACGTGAAGGGAATGGAGGGGTATGGTCTGAGTGCAGGTAGATGGGACTAGGGGAAAACAAATGGTCGGCACGGACTGGAAGGGCCGAGAGGGCCTGTTTCCGTGCTGTAATTGTTATATGGTTATATGTTATATGGTTATCTGAGCTCCCTTGCCTTTTTGTATCATTGATTTGTAACAGTTGGTGCAGGTAGAGTCACATGGTTTATATTGGAAGTCATGATTTTGCAGGCTACACAACTTGCAGCACACACTAAGTTTCCACGCCTATTTTACATATACAGCTAGGATGTTTCTGAACTGATGTAAGGAATAGATCTTCATCTTTGTGTATCTGGTTGCTTTGGTGATTAGATGGTGTATTTGGAAAACACACCGTTTTGAACAGCGATGGAAGGAAAAGATGGTCCTTATATTTCAGAATCTATTTCTCAGGGCAGTGGCAGATATTCAAAACAGCCACCAATGGTAACTTCCACGTAATGATCTTCAATGAAATATGGCAATTAACATCAGGAAATTCTGAAAACCCATTTGCATATAAAGGGGGTGGCAATCTTTCTTGTTTCAAGTTATCAATGTGACCCCTTAAGATAAACAAATGCAACCACTCACTGCCTGCAGTCCCGGGAAGCCAGAAATGTTGTCAAATCTAAATGCCCAACGTCACAATTTATGAACAGATATAAAAGTAAATATGCAATTATCACGGTGATCTCTCCAATGCTACAAATGCTAGGAACATGGGAGAGGTAGCAGTGATCTGGTGTACCTGCTTGGAGTGACACCGTGATGAAAAAGTTTAGGGTCAACTTGACAGATCTCCATGGCGAGAATAGCTTAAACATTCGAGGGAGGTCACTGTTTCTCCTGTTGACAATTACATAGCCCTGTGATAACGCTTCGGATACCTTGACCCTGATAATACATTGCTCATCAGGATGGTCCAGATAGAATGTGATGACTCTAATGTCTTTTCAGAGATGGTTATTCACAGATGGTCATGGCCATGGACCCTGCTGTGGTATACAAATGCAACCAATCACTGCCTGCAGTGATGCGCAGCCAGAGATCTAAGAGTATTCCAATCTACTCAAACCAGCTGCCATGCCTGCAATGTGATCACTAGCAATGGTGTTCTACCAGCAATGTCCCTCTGAAGTACCCATGGAGTGGGATTGGTGGAAAAACATACATGAGTAGCCTAAAGATGCCGGAGTCTGCCCATTCAAGTGTCCTGATGTAGCAGTGTTTCTGTAGCTAACAAGAAAAGAGTTGAACTACTGCGCTGTGTTCCGAGTTGATCTGAGGCTGTTCCATCATGGTTATAAATTGCACCATTCAGCTCCAATTTGTCAGAAAGGGTGGATAGGGGGCTTGCCTCACAGATAGTAGCACTGTGAGCCATTAATTGACAACAAATCTTTCGAAAGCACCAGTGCAAATTGTATCTGAAAACACAAGATCCAATTTTACAATGGACAAGATCGTGGTAAATCATTTTATGCATGATTATCACCTTATAAATGGGTGACAACTGCTCCAATGAAGCAAGCAAGAAGAATGTAAAAATAAATGGACCTCATATTCCAGCTCAGGGATTCGAATGGAGTGTTGACGTCTACTCAGGCCACTGTCAGTTATTTTCAAACTACCCGAAAGGTTGAAGTTTATTGCTGTTATTTTTGCAGCGGGTGTCAGAAATGGGTGCAACTTAAGCCTTTAGGCCTAAAAAGCCTAATGGCTGGGGTCTATTTATCGTAAATTGAGACCACTGTTCGCATTGATTTTCGGCATTTAGCGAGTCGGAACAGATCGATCATTCGGAAAGGGTCCCAACGAGATCATAGAACAGATGACCTTAAAACCATGGTGGGGTTAGAGGCCCTGCTGTGGTGGGGTTAGAGGCCCTTTCCTGGGTTAGAGGACCAAAACTTGTTCGTAGTTGGTGTTTATCGGCGGCCCAATAAGAAAAACACACTAATGGTGAAATGCAACTTTATTCCATTAAATACACAAGAACATTTCAACAGCCAGCTGCTTGCATCTGGCTTTACTAACTAGTGTGCCCAAGTGAGAGAGAGAGTCTTTGTGTAGTACCATAATACCATGTAAGGGGTGGCATGCACACATGTGTGGTGAAGGTTAGAAATGGCATGAATTAATAAGGGTTAATCTACATCCTTCCTCTTAAAGAAGTAAAGCATTTATAGTGGTTAGTGGAGCAAATATAAAACACCAGTATAAGGTGAGGCATTTATTATTTTATTGCATATGAGAGCACTTATAACTAAACAGGTCATGCACAGTTCAGGTATAGCCAGTAAATTTTCCAATTAGAGGGTTTGGCTTGCAGACACGACCTGCACATGTATGATAATAACCTCCAGCGACTCTTCATCCTTCACTGGTGAAGCAACCGGAAGGAGGTGTTGGCGGGTTCACAGATAAATGCCATTGTCAATACTGACCAAGTACGAGCCTGGTTCCGTGAATGCCTCTGAGGCGGATGTAACCTTGGAGTGACCACAAACGGATAACCTGTCGCTTGTTGAGCGGTTGAAGCAGGGAGCTGGTTTTATCGTAGTATTTTCTTTGTATGTTGCGGCGGTGTTGGAGCTGGGATTAGATAACTGATGGTGCACGAACTTGTGGTTCTAGTAGTTGCTTGGCCATAGACAGAGTGGAGCGGGTTCGCCGTGATGTGAGCCGTTCAGCTGCAGATCGCAGGAGAGGGTCACGGGCGATGTTCCGAAGGTAAGTCGGGATAAACCTCAGAGCCGGCCCTGTGTGAGCATTCCATTAGTTCTTTTGAAACTTTTTACCGCACGCTCAGCCAGGCCATTGGACTGCGGGTACTCGGGGCTACAGGTAATGTGGTGGAAGACCCAGTTTTTCGCGAAATTCCTGAAGAGCTGACTGGAGAACTGACATCCATTGTCTGAGAGTAGCTGTAGGGGGGCTCCGTGGGCAGAGAAGTGACGAGTTAGTTTCTGAATGACCATGGCTGAGATCGGGCTACTGAGCAGGTCGATTTCAAACCATCCTGAGTAGGAATCAACTAAAACCAGGTATTGTTGGCCGTGCCACTCGAAGATGACAGCTGCTACTGTGGAGCAAGGTAAGTCCGGCATGGGGTGCAGGAGGAGTGGTTGTTTCTGTTGGTGCGGGGTCAAGCTATTGCAGATCGGGCAGGCAGCAACCTTCTCTAGAATGAAGTTAGCCATGTCTGGCCAGAACAGCATTCCTTTCGCATGTTGACGGTTTATTTCTGCAGCAGGATGGCCCCCTCGGACAATGTCGAAGTACTTGCTGTGAAGAGACTTCGGGATGACCGCTTTGTGTCCTTTTATTATCACGCCATCTTGAATGACCAGTTCGTCACGGACAGGGAAAAATGGGCGGTGGTGCTGTTTGTCTGGCCAGCTGCGGCAGATGACAGTGGCCAGCGATTGTAGCGTTTCGTCTGCAGCTGTTTGTGACACTAGGATGTCTAAACCGGCAAATGAGAATCAGGAGACCATCATAACCATGCATCCCTCATACTCATTATCAGACAGGTGTTTTTCGCAGGTTGGGCAAGGTGCCCATGAGATGGTGTCAGCTAACTGCATGTGCTTACCACGTTTGTAGGTTAGTCTGATATCATATCTCTGTAGCTCCATCATCATGCGTTGTAAGCGCGCTGGTGCAGTGTGGATCGGCTTACTGAGGATACTGACTGGGGCTGGGACTAGTTTAGACTGTGATCGTGTTGCCAAAGATAAAGTCCTTGAATTTCTTGCAGGCAAAGATTACTGTGAGTAGCTCCTTTTCAATTTGAGCGTAGTGCTGTTTAGTGTCGGTCATGGTACGGGAGGCATCGGCAACTGGCCTGGAGCCCTTTCTGTTGTCTTGTAGGCAAGCAGTGCCCAGTCCATACTGGGAGGCATCACAGGTAAGGGTGACAGGTAATTTGGCATCAAAATATGCGAGGTTTGGAACGCAAGACATTAGTTGGTTGAGGGTTTCAAATGCCCTCTGCTGGTGTTGATGCCAGGACCAGTGCCTATCCTTATGGGTCAGTTGTCGCAGTGGGGCAGATAGCTTGCTGAAGTTTGGGATGAATTTTCCAAGGTAGTTTACCATGCCTAAGAATCATTGTAGAGCAGTCATGTCCGTAGGTGCGGGCATTTCGTTGATGGCAATGATTTTAAACGGGTCTGGCGTAAGTCCGTTGTTGGTGAACACATGGCCCACATAAGTCACTTCGTCGACCCGAAACCTGCATTTGAGAGGGTTGAGTTTGAGATTTACCTCCTTGGCACGATCCAGGATCTGTTCAGGTTTGGGATGTTCTTGCGCATTGCGCCCGGTGACCAGGATGTTTTCTACAATTATGTAAAATGGGTAGCTATCAAAGAGTTGTTCCACAGTACGCTGGAAAACATCACTGCCTGAATTGATGCCAAATGGCATTCGTAAATCGGTAGCATCTGAAGGGCGTCGCAAATATGGTTAACATGGAGGAAGCATGGTCTAATGTCATTTCCCAAAACAAGTTCATTGCATCTAGGACAGAAAAATCTGTGGCTTTACCCAGATTGGCAGCGACATCTTCCACCGTCCGCATTGGTTGGTTTGGCCGTTTGATGGCAGTATTTAAATCCTTAGGGTTGATGCAGTTCCTTATTTCATCTTTGTTCTTCTTGACTGGTGGAGACCATGGTGGAGACCCAGGAGGAGGGGTCGTTGACAGGGGCTATGACACCCAGTGATTCCATTCTGTCTAGTTCAGCTTTGACGCGGTCCTTCATTGCATGCGGGATTTTGTGAGGAGAACTAACGACAGGTATAACTTCCTTGTCAGTTGCAATGCTGTATTCTGTGGGAAGCTTGCCCAGCTGATTGTCAAAAAGGTCTTTGTATTGTTCGAGTAGTTGTTGGGTAGGACTTTGTGAGGTCAACAACTGATACACAGTCTTGCCGAAAAAAACTAGGTTCATATTATGGCATGCATCATTGCCCAGAAGGAGCGGCACCTTCCCCTTTTACGATAAAAAATTCCAAGTTGTAAACTTGAGATGCCAGATGGTATTGTAATGTAACCGTACCAACTGGTTGCAATTCCCCCCCCCCCCCCCCCCCCCCCCCCCCCCACCAAGTGGATGTAACTTTGAGTATGTTTTCAGAATAGTTCTGTTGTTGTGAACTCTTTGGAAATATGCCAGTGAGATCACATTACACCATGCCCCCCTATCTATCTTAGCGGCAACCTTGGTGTTGTTGATACTGAGCGTTGTCATGGGATCACTATCTGTAGCCACAGAGTCGGGAATACAAGATTGTATGTTTTGGCTGACTTCTTGCAGGTGCTGCGGTTGTGGTTCTGCTGTTTCAGTCAGTGCCTTGTGGGAGAGTGAAAGGGGTTCAAGATTCGAAAAAAGAGAGTTGTGACTAAAGGGCCCTGAAAGTTGGCACGGGTGGGGTATCTGCACAAAAGAGATGGGGGGATTGAACAAATTGATATTGAACCTTTCTATTTTTGACACAAGGTAGGAGACAAGAAATTCAAATGCCATAACTGCGCATGGCATTGTTCAAAGAATCAGCAATTATAGAAATTGACCGGGTGATACTTGAGCATCCACTGCAATTTGTGCCTGGAAGGACATGTTTGACCTTGAATTTTTTGAAGCGGTAACAGTCTATATGGATTTCCGATGAGGTTCCCCAGGTTGGTTTAGAAGGTTCCGGAGTAGCAAGATGGATTCCAGGGGCTGTGAGTAATGGTAGGTGTTGGAAGCCGGTGACCAGTTGCCTCAGGGATCTGGTTGGGTACTGTTGTTTGTCATGTACATTGATCTGGATATGGGGTGGAAAATTGGACCTATAGATAGGCAGTAGGTCTACGTCATTTGGAAAAGTGGGCTAGGCAGAGATAAGTGTGTGCTACATCTTGGCAGGACAAATCGACGTACCCAAGGGCTAGGAATTTCTAGTTCATCGCGGGTGTGAATTTCAGTACAAGCACTAAGACCCTGGAGTTGGTGTACAATTTTGGTCGCCTACTGTCCCTGGCAACCCCAGTTAGGTCCTTTGGAGCGCAGAAGGTTAAGGGGGATGTGATTGAGGTCTTTAAAATGATGTGTTGACGTGGATACGTTTTTCCCATTGAGGGTAGGGTGCATGACATGAATTAAGGGACAGTTTCGGGTAACGTGAGGGGGATCCAGCTCCAGCAGAAGTGGTGGAGGCAGGATCGATTTTAACATTTAAGAGTAAAGTGGATAGGTATATGACGGTCTGAGTGCATAGATGGGACTAGCAAATGGTCGACGGTGGAAGGGCCGAGAGGGCCTGTTTCCGTCGAGATTGAAGGTCGAAGACAGTCGCTGAAAGGTCGCTTCAGTGGGACAGGCCCTTAAGACCAAAAAGGGGGGAGGGAGCGGATGAAATATTAGCTATTCTCTGAATTATATATGGATCAATCGAGTAAATTCCCTTCAATATTGTGCCATCTTATTGAATTGCCTTCCCACCAATGTAACAGAATCCATTAAGACTAATAACATGGACTGGACAGAAAATAGTGCCAGTCAGATGGCTAGGGCAGTACGATATCACTGGAGGGACATAAGGAAAGCAGGATAGCCCACCTGCAGTAAAACAAATATCTGAATATGTGATCAGAAAAGAAGTGCCAAAATTCGACCCTGAAACATGGATCCCCAGAGTATCAGCAAACTATGGACTGGGAGAAATTAGAGTCCCGGAATATCTAGACCGATATCATAGAGAAGTATCTGCCCTAGAGTCAGTCCTCCAGAGACCAGGGTTGAGGACATGCCGGTCATCATGAGTGGGACAGTGTTATACTTGAGGAAGGGTAGATCACTGGAGTAGGGGGTGCCCAGATAAAGAAAGGAACGAAAGAGGGGGTCACAGAAGACATTTCCAAGACCAAAGAGATTGGAGGGATCAACGGGATCCTAGAGAGCACAGAGGGAACTGGCAGGAAAATCAAAAATCAAGGGGACCAATCTCCTTTTCCCAATATAACCAATTCACACGCCTATGATCAGAAAACCTAGTAGTGACTGGATGCAAGTCTGATGAAGAACCAATGTTGTCTCTGCAGGTAGAAGATAAAATCTGCACCTTCTTAGTAGTCACAGGCGCATCCATGTCATCTCTTCAATCAATGTATAATTTTCCAGAATCAAGAGAAGTTCAGAACCTGTCCGGGTTTCAAGGACAGGTATGCCAGTATCCCATCTCTGAGCCAGTCGAAGTAGTATATGGAGGAAAGGCAATCAGACACAGATTTGTGATAATTACCGGATTAGATTGCAACCTGATGGCTCGATATTTGCTCTGTGCTTTCCAACTGAAAATAGAATGTGGCAATAGAGGCATAATAGTGACCCCCTGGGCTCCCGTACGGCAATGTTATGCCATAGTGACCCCTCAATGGTGGTCCTTAGATCTGGACGAAGAACCCCCACTTCACATTACACTGGCTTACGATAGGAGTGGGAAGGACAGTGAGCTGGAAACCTTCTTTAAATTATAGAAAGGACAGGATTGGGAGGTAGAAGTGTTGGCACTAGTGGAAGGAAAAGAGGAAGCTGCTGAGTATGCTAAAATATCAGCAGAGTTATTGAAAAGAACTGAAGAAGTTGCTCCTCACATCACCCGAAAGGTGAATTTCCCGGCCAAAGCTAAAGACCTAGGACCTATGGTAATAAAGGCAATTACCTTGGCAGTCCCGAATAATTATCAGAAGCAAAATTTGTCTGATCAATATGTTGTTGAATTTATCAGGCCCCAACTAACGTCATCATCTGGGGAGTGAGGTATATGAGTATGCAGACCCTCAAGTGTGGGCGGAAGACATAGCTCAGGTAGGATGCGTCAACATCAATCCCATCCATGTAGCTTTACAGAAAGGGGTAACACTTCCTTCAATACAACAAAATTCATTAACAATACAGGCCATCAGTAGCATTGACAAATTAATTTGGGGTTTGCTAGAATAAGGAATATAGGTGGTGCCAATCAATTTGTAACACCCTTATTCTTGCCGTTGCAAAACAGGGAAAGGAGAGCCAATATAGACTTGTGCAAGACTTAAGGGAAATCAATTCTGTAGTGGAACCACTCCACGCCGTAGTGCCAAACCCTGCCCATATCCTAGCCCAAATACCAGCTAAAGTCGACCAGATAGTCGACTTGCAATATGCATTCTTTGCTCTTCCTCTCCATGAAGACAGCCAATATTTGTTTGCCTTCACATATAGGGGCCAAGATTACACCAGGACCAGATTGCCTCATGGATTTATCAATTTGCCTACTTTATTTTCCAGGTGTCTGCAAGACCAACTGTGTACTTTGAAGTTCAAAATGAATTCAACATTCGTACAGTATGTCGATGATCTATTCGTGACCAGCAAAAATAAATCCAGTAATCGGAAACATACTGCACAACTACTAAACCATTTAGCTGATCTAGGATATGTGGTTTCACCATCAAAAGTACCAGTGGCCCAAGAGAAAGTAACATTTCTAGGGATTATAATTTCGGCCACCGAAAGAAGTCTCGAGAAGAGCAGACTCGAACCTATCTGCGAATTTCCAATCCCAAAAGAAGCCAAACAAATGAGGCAATGGCTGGGCATGGTCAATTATTGCAGACCCTGGATTCCAAATATAGCTCTGGAAACCAAGGGGTTAACACCCTATACCAGCAAGGAGGGTGAATAAAGAAAGCACAGGAGGCCTTTGAAAACTTAAAAAGATCATTGATGCATTGCGATGACCTGCCTTTCCAGCTCTATTATACAATTCTATCTGACTGTGCAACTGAGTTCTGACTCAAAAGCATGGGGATAGACATAGACTAGTTGTGTATTACTCCTCCAAATTAGATCTAGTAGCCAGGGGACATCCACTTTCCACTCAAATTTTAACTGCAATCTATAATAGTTTACAATCAGCTGCTAATTTGACTCTCCAGTAGGAAATTGTAGTTTACAGTTCACATTTGGTATCGGCATTGTTGGGGCAGCTTCAAACCCAGCACTTAACAATGGCCTGCCAAAATAAGCATGATATCTATCTGTTGATTCCCTTCACTATCCATACAAAATTGCAATTCAAACACCCTTGTACATTGACTTCTGTCTCTTAATTCTCATGTCATGCCCTCTTGTTTAACCCAGCCTCTTTTCTTATTTCACCCCCACCTTTCTCTGTAACAAGTTGCTGGACCCTGGCAAATCAAAAGCAGGGACATGTACACCATACTCCAGAATTGGTCTTTACTGCCTATTTGTTATAGAGGAAGAAACATCGGTAAGAGGGGACTTGAGGGATACACCCATGGAGGACTCTGACATCACATTATATGTGGACGGGAGCACATCCATTGGACCATGGGGTGAGAGATTGTCTGGGTATGCAATTGTTGATCAAAAGATGGAGATGGTAGAAGCAGCTGCCTTTGAGTCACCTTACGCAGCACAGCAAGCTGAATTTACTTTAATTCGGGCTTGTATTATCTGGGAAAATCTAAAAGTAAAAATGTACACTGATTCTCGATATGCATTCAGGGTGATGCATGATTTTAGACAATTATGGAAAAATAGGGGATTCCTAACTTTCGCAGGAACCCAAGTATCAAACAAACAATTGGTAACAGATTCATTGAAGGCTTTAATGTTACATCTCTGTAATGAAATGTCGCACCCAAGCTAAAGGACAGACTTCAGTGGACATTGGGAATTGTAATTCCAACTTAGTAACTAAGTTGACATTTCATGGGAACGTAATGTGGTGGTACCAAAAATGATGAGGCAGACTAAAAGTATAACTAACAAATCCCCCTTGCAGAAACTGATGCAAACCATCCAAGAAATCAATCGATTACAGGAAGAGGCTACTGAAGGAGATGAGGAATGGTGGAGAAAACTGAGATGTGTACTGGATTGTATTACTGGGCAGTGGACCACTCCAGCAGGGCCAACTTGCATGACAGACTCATTAGCAGTATGGGTTATAGAGTGTATGCACTATGCAACCCATTGTGTTGCAAGGGCAGTAGGGGACACTCTATTGGCTACTTGGTGGCATCCAAAATTACAATCTTTTATTCAGAAGGTAAGCACGAATTGTTTGGTCTGCCAGAAATACATTACAGGGAAAGGAGTAGGGCGTGAAGGAGGGAAATAACCATTGCCTATGGGTCCTTTTGAGACATTGCAAATGGACTATATCGAGCTAGAGAGGTGCCAGGGATATAAATATGTTCTTGTCATAGTTGATGTATTCAGCCGTTGGATCGAAGCATACCCAACCCTTGATAATAAAGTGGCTACTGTTGTCAAGGTGCTAATGAGAGCAATAGTCCCTAGATTCGGTATCCCCATTCGACTTGGCTCAGATAATGGTCCACACTTTATTGGACAAATCATTAAAGAATGTTGTGAACTGCTGGGGATCCAGCAGCAATTACACTGTGCTTATCGACCGCAGGCTGCTGGACTTGTAGAAAGGGCAAATCGGAACCTGAAAACTAAATTAGCCATATTAAAGGCGGAGACTGGACTTGGATGCATTAAATTACTCCCAATAGCTCTGTTTCAGATGAGAGTCATGCCTGCAGGGACTCTCATGCCCAGCTGAAACTATTTACGGTAGACCCTTAAAAACCGCTTGGAACCAGAATACAATGAAAATAGTTAATTTCACCATATGACTGCGGAGATGACCAACTACATCTTAGCCTTGACCAGAGTCTTAAGGGATTTACATTGTAGAGTGAGAGAAGCTTAAGGAAAGGATCAGAAGTTCATTGGGAAGGACCTTACCAAGTTCTTCTAATGACTCCAACAACAGTAAAGGCAGAGGGAAGAAATGCGTGGGTGCATTTTCATCGTTGTAAAAGTGAAGGTATAGGCTTATTTCCTCCCAGGTTTTCATAGAAATTCTCCACTCTATTACAAATCAAGGACCAATGAACTAGCAAGATTGATGGATGGGAATCGCGCCCACGAAAACTCGGGAGGTGAAGACTCATCAGACAGAAATCATGGAGCTATGCCCATGAAAACTCGGGAAGCTTGATGAAATTCTGAGAAGCTACATCAACATCTTCTTGTTAGAACATTTGTTAAAGTGAAGCAGTCATCATTGTCTTCTGGGGCTATCATTAATGATAAAGGTTATCATGAATGATAAAATGGGGGAATGTTAACACTGACCAAATTAAAGACACCATAAAATGAAGGATCCCTGCACTTGTCAGAATTGCTTAACCCTTGTCCGCTGAAATGTACAGTCTTTGGATGGCGCTAGCCAATCTCGGCTCAGACTGATATGCAGGATGGTGAAGGATCCAGGTGTTCTTGTTTCTCCTAAATTGATAAAATGTATAACAGTTTTGCAAACAAACGTTAAATGCATCATTTTGATTGGATCGCTGTAAGGGCATTGTAAATAGTATAAATAATGTTGCGAGATGGTTATCCTGTTAATTAATGATTGGTTGAAATGTTGAGCCTTGGAGAAACTGTTTGAATCCAGGGCACATGTTGTACTATTCATTTGTGTTTGCTTCCATCTAGAAGCTTCTTTCAAATACGATGTAGTCAAGATTGTATTATTGGGTTGGAGAACTGTCAATTATGTACTGTTTAATTGGATTATGAAGAGACCACCCCCATGTAGTTCGGCCCCTCAAGGTTCGGGGGCCTATAAAAGGCAGCCCCCATGAGATCCTTTGTCGATCTTCAGGAAGAGCGCTTGAGACTGCGTAACGGCTTGGTGTGTCTCTGCTTGCATGAGGCTAGAAGGTCAAGCAGATACAAGGATTGAACCGCGGTGGTTAGGTATTGTATAGTGGAATTTGTGTTTTGTTGTCCAAAATAAAGTTTAATTGCTTGATTCAGTATTTTATTGACTGAAACTAGACTGGGGGGAGCTTAGAAAGAGCTATTTAAACCTATGGGTGCTCTCTGTATGGAATTTGTACATTCTCCTTGTGAATTTTCTCTGGCTTCCTCCCACATTCCAAAGACATTCAGTTTTGGCTTCTGGTTGAGACCTTTCTGGTCATCTATTCCTTTATTCCATAGATGTTGCCTGTCTTGCTGAGTTACTTCAGCATTTTGTGTTCATCTTCTGAATCAGGCAGTACCCTGGCTTATAGAAGATCCATTCGATAACAGAGAGGAAGGAGGAAGCTGTTCCTCAGCCTGGCAGTGTACATTTTCAACTTTCCTTATCTTCTACCCAATGAGAGTGGAAAGAAGAAAGAATCAGTGGGGTGGGACAAATATTAGATTATGTTGGCTGCTTTTCCAAGTGAGTGTGAAGTGTAGGTGGAGTCAATGGTGGGTTGTCTGATCTGTGTCATGGACTGCACTACGTCCGCATATTTCTACAATTTCTCAAGTTCGTGGGCAGGGTTGTTACCTAACCAAGCTGCGTAGCAACCTGACAATACGCTTTCTGTGGTACATCTATAGAAGTTTGCATGAGTCTTGAGAGGCGAGAGAAATGCCGTTTTCCTGCCCGTCCGAGATATATTATCTCGGGCTACTACCCGATGCTGAAAAATCGTTCCGACTGCCGTTCTCGGAAGTTTAAAAAAAAAACGCGGGACAATTAAATCGCTGGAGTAAAATAAAAAAGCTACTTCTAATGTCGTCAACGCCGATGATGGGACGGATCTCACGTAGGGTACAAACAAGTCGTTTATTTTACATATAAACTTGCTTCTTAGATTACTTTAATCAAAATTTCATTGGCGAAAATGTGGTTAAGGCCCCATATGAACAGCAGTATTTTTCCCGCCGATACGGGGTTTAAATTCACCGCAACCGCAACGTTGCAAATGATCGCGTTCCACAAAATCTCACTCGCAAGATGATTTAAATGGCCATTAATTTATGGGGAATTAAACGCTAAATTCCTTCCATTTGGCCTATAAATTCATGACAATGAGATTTAAAAATTATGTTATATTGTGAAGTCTTGTGTGAATGTTATTTGGACACAGGCTATTTAAAAAGGTTAACCTTTTCTTAAGAACTAGTAATTGAATTTTGTAATTAGCTACAATTAGGTAACTAACTAATTATATGCTTTAATTTCAGGTCATCCAAGTAAGATTGTTTCATATGTTTCAGAATGCTTCAATCTATAATTGAAAATTTCATTCAGTTCTCTTAATTTTAAAGAAAGTTATGGGCTTTTGACTGTCCTCGATCACAACCTTTGAGTTAATTCAATGGAAAAGCAATAGGGAACAAGATGCAATTTCCGAGAATGAAAATATCCATAACCTTTTTAATACTGAAGATATGAAAGTGAATTAGGTGTCAAATTAAACTTATTTTTATGCTTTATCTGATGTAATAAATTGCAGACTCGATTTTTAAAATCTCAAAATGTTGTAACATTGCTATAGATAGGGCTCTTCAAAATAGCTGAGTCAGGGGATATGGGGAGAAGGCAGGAACGGGGTACTGATTGGGGAAGATCAGCCTTGATCACATTGAATGGCAGTGCTGGCTCGAAGGGCCAAATGGCCTACTCCTGCACCTATTGTCTATTGTCTATTGCCACCCTTCCAGATGCAACACACCATGAACATGGACTGAATAAAAGTAAATGACAAGACTGTGATGGTCTGGGTCATGTTTGCCACTCAATCCAGGTTCAGGTGGTCAAGAGCAAAGCAGTTGCCATTCTAGACCTAGATGTGTCCCATCAGAATATTATCTATAGGGCATTTGTAGAGGTTCAAGAGCATCCTCATGGATTGATCATCATATTCAGTGTGAAGGGACCATGTTAGGCTGCTGGTGTTATGGATGTTTAGAAACAGGAAGCTGTTGACCACCTCAAAAACCACACTATTGAGGATGACAAGGTTCTATCACCACCCACATTCTTAGTTAAACAACCAACTCTTTTGTCTCGATAACTCTAAGGGGTAGGTTGTTGAACTAACACAACAATCTCAATCTTTTTTGCTGTCCTTCTTCTCATCATTGTTGTTGAAATGGACAACAACAGTGGTGTAATTGGCAAACTTAAAGATCAAGTTGTCATTATACTTGGCCACACAGTCATGGGTGTAAAGGGAGACGAACAAGGTACCAAGCACAATACCCTGAGGGCACCAGTGTTGAGAGTCGAGGTGGAGAAAATGTTAAGACTAACTCTAAATGATTGAGGTCTGCTGGTCAGGATGTCCAGAAGCTAGCTGTAGATTGAGGCTCCAAGACCAATGTCCAGAGTTAAGGGGTGAGTTTATTCTGTATTATGTAGTTGTAGGCTGAGCTTATGGGCCTGTCCCACTTAGGCGACTTTTTAGGCTAGTGCAGGAGACTCTGCGCACGCCACATGATAGCCACATGTTCGCTGGTGGTCTCTGGTGAGTCTCCTTCATGGTCGTGAGGAGTTCCAGCATTCTGGGAACAAGTCGCGGCCTCAGTATGGTCGCCGAAAATGTTTGAAAAATTGGTCGCCATGGAGATAATCGATAATCCTGTAGTCGTAGGTGCAGTTTTACTGGGGTCGCCATGTCGTTGTAGGTAGTCGAGGTAGTAGTTGGTAGTTTTAGTTAATCGCCTTTGCTGACCGGTCATTTTCATTGGCTCAATGGGGAAAACAAATGTAAACAAGAGTTTTCAGAACCAATGATAACTGACCGGTAATGTAAAACGTCCGCCAAAACTTCTCAGCTGTGTATCTCTGGCTTATTAAAAGTTGTCTAGCTTCTTAAAGGTTGCCTCCACCCCTTCTCTCTTCCCTCCCCCTTCTCTCTTTCCCTCCCCCTTCTCCCTTCCCCTTCTCTCCCCCCCTTCTCCCCCCCCCCCTACTTCTCTCCTCCCCCCTTCTCCCCCCTCCTCTTTTAAAGGACTTACCGTACACTGTGTTATCCGTCTTCATTACAGTGCCAAGTTCCCTGTTCATCGCGGTGTGTGTCTGTATCCCCTTGGCTTTGCACCATGTGAATTTCAGACAGCGCTCCACCCCCCCCCCCCCCCCCCCGCGAGGCCTGGCCTCCTCCCTTTGCGATGTGTTTGTGTGTGTGTGTGTGTGTGTGTGTGTGTGTGTTCCACTCTCACAGTCGCCGTGCCAGTATCCGTTTTTTAAAGCGTCTGCTGGCAACTTTACAGTTGCCAGCAGTCCGCTGAAAAATCGCCTAAGTGGGACAGGCCCATTAGTCATTGAATAGCATCCTGTCAGAGATGCTCTTATTGTCGAGATAATCCTGAACTTAACACAGTGCAAGAGCGATGGTGTTCTTTGTAGACCTATTTTTCATGTATACAAATAGGTTGCCCAGGAGACTGGTGCTGATAATGACCATTATCGATCTTTCAAAGCGTTTCATTATTGCTGATGTTAGATCCACTGGTCAGTAGTCATTGAGATAAGTCAGTTTATTTTTCTTGGAGACAAATGATGAAAGATTTCCTGAAGCAGATGGTGACAAAAGACAGCTGAAGTGAGAGGCTAAATAGTGCACAATTGATTAGTGAGTGTATAGCGGGGACTCGCAGGAGTCCAGTTAAAAACTAAGCAGGAACAAGTTGTGTGCTTGGGATGAATTTTATTCTGTAAGATACAGCTCCCTACCTCTCAAATGGGCACAGGCATTGCCCGACCCGAAATACACTTAAGGGTCAACCCCCGTGACCACGTCTCCAACACTGAGACACCTAACTCCTCCCTCTAGTGCCGAGGGTTCGCTCTGCCAGTGGCCTACTACCAGGCGCTGCCATACGATCCCCCTCACCCCCCAGAACCTGAGGCACCAAAAAGGGATGGGATGCCGAAAGAGACAGCCAGATCGCGTAGATATGTCCCCTCGCACAGGGAACTTGCCCGGTCCGGAATAATTCAAGGGGACCTGGGACGGCGAGTGCCCATGATGTGGAAGTTGAGCCACTGGTACTGGCTCACTCAGGTCCCGATGGGCTGGCTTTAAATGAGGCACGGATACAGTTTTCTGCCGGCCTCTGATGTCGAAGACGAATGTCGTGTGCTCGTGCCGCAGTACCCAAAAGGGATATTCATAAGGGCGCTGCAAGGGCGACCTGTGGGCGTCAGGGTGCAGTAAGACATACGGGATGACGGGATGGAAGCCAGGGCGCCAACCCTTTTCCGCTAGTGCACCAACACAGATGACGGCTGTTCCTGGGACCCATAAGCGGTTGGGATAAATTCCCCGGGGATAGTGAGAGGAGCGCCATACACTAGTTCCGCCGAGAATGATGACAAATCCTCCTTGGGGACAGTCCAAATCCCCAGTAGGACCCATGGCAACTCGTCCATCCACTCAGGGCCCGTGAGGCGAGTGTTCAGGGCGTCCTTCAGACGGCAGTGGAACCGCTCCAGCAACCCTTTTGACTGGGGATGGTATGCTGTCGAATGGTGGAGCTGCATCCCCAACAGGCGGGCCATTGCAGACCACAGTGCAGAAGTCCAGAGGCACCCCGAAGCGGGCCACCCAATTAGCCATGAGGGCACAGGTGTACGACCGGGCTTAAGTGTCCATTAGCGGGATGGCCTCCGGCCACCGGGTAGAGCGGTCCACCACCGTCAGCAGGTGCGAAACACCCCAGGACAGAGGCTGTGGCCCCACGATGTCCATGTGCACGTGGTCGAACCGCCGACCAAAATCTTGAACCGGCGCCCGGACGTGTTGATCTACCTTACACGTTTGGCACGGAATGCACGCCCGGGCCCAGCGTCCGACTTGCTTCTGCAGCCCATGCCATTATAAACCTCGCGGCCACCATGGCAACAGTGGTCCGGATAGACAGGTGAGCTAGCCCGTGGATGACATTGAACACGTGACGGCGCCAGGCGGCCGGAAAAACAGGCCGTGGCTGGTCCGTGGACACGTCGCACAGGCTGGAAGTACCGGAGGGACCCAACGACACATCCCCCAGCACCAAATCCGAGATCGTGGTGTGGAACGCCGGCGTCTCTTCGTCCGCCAGCTGCGCCACAGCCAAGACAGAATAGTCTATTCCGGAGGCCGGGTTGAGAACGGCTGTGATCGCCGGGCGGGACAGGGCGTCTGCAACCAGGTTAGATTTACCGGCGATGTGTCGGACATCTGTCGCTCATCGGGAGCAAGCCTGCGGGCACGGGCATGGAGCGGTGGACCCGATGTAAGAATATGGTGCAGCACACCGTGTTTTGGGCTGGTCGAGTCAAACTTCGCGGTCACCATGTCTGGAAACTCGGCCAGTATCTGTGCATATATATTGTCCACCGCCGCCACTGGGTTGAGGATTGGTGCAGCGGACGCAGTAGGGCGCATGGAGATCTCCTCCAATGTTGAAGCGTGGACAAGGCGTTGCCCTCTCACGTCCACCAGGAGGGATTACGCCTGCAAGAATTCTGCGCCCAGCAACGGCTGGGCCATGTCCACAACAATGAATGGCCAGGTGAAGTGGCACGCACCAAATGGTGATTAGACGCCATAAGCGCAGATGGAACGTCCATTCGTAGCAGTTAAGGGGGGGGGGGAGCATTTACCAGCACACGTGTCCACTCTGGAGAGGGGTTAAAACGCTGATCTCTGCCCCGGTGTCCACCAAGATCCCGAGCCCCGAGCGCCGGTCCCATTCATACAGGTGATGGATGACTCTCAGCGGCCGGCACTGGTGTTTCCCAGAAACAAACATGGCTGGCGGCATTGGCAGATCACTAAACTCCAGCATTGGTGGTAAAAACACCACATCCTTTTTCTTGGATCCTGCTCTGCCATCCTCCTCTACTGTGCCACTTGTCTGGTTTGTGGCTCTTGTGAGCGTGGGCCTCTTGTGGGCGTGGTCTTGGGTCGCTGGGCCTTCCAGGGTGTTGTATCGATCTGATCCAGTGATTCTCTGATTCCAACGCATGCACCTGCTGCTGGTCAGACAGCCACAGCTCGTCGGCGTGCGCGGCTAGTGGGATCGGATCTTCAAAGCTCTCATGCGAGAGCTGCCAGCGGATGTCTCGCGGCAACTGCTGCAGATCGGTAAATTCAAACAGCGGGCAGGGCTGGTGGTTACCCAAGCACATGAGCATCTCGCTCATGAGGGCATCTCGCTCATGCCGGTCACCGAGCACGCCCATGTTGAAGACCCGACAGGCGCACTCCATATGGCTCAGTCCGTAGATCCGGAGCAGCAGCTCCTTGAGGCCTGTGTACTTACACGCCGCCGGCTGGTTACCGAGGAAAGGAACGACCCGATCGGCCGTCCGCTGATCCAGAGCGCTTACCACATAGTGGTAGCGTGTCTCATTGGCTGATATGCCGCGGATGTAGAACTGGGACTTGGCCTGTCGGAACCAAACCACCGGCTGCGAGGTCCAAAATGTAGGCAACTTCAGGGAGACCGCGTTGAGTTTGGCCTCGCGCCCGTCGTAGGCGGCAGCAGCGGAATACATCTCCTTACGAAATTTCCCTTTCGGGATTACACTCCTGGATGTCGGGGTCACCAGTATAGTAGGTACGTGCAGGAGTCCTGCCAAAAACTCAGCAGACACAAGTTGTGTGCACGAGGTGTTTTAATTGGTAAGATGCAGCTCCATACTCCGCAAATGGGCACGGGCATTGCCCGACCTTAAATACCCCTAAGGGTCAACCCCGTGACCTGCACCTCCCACACCAAGACACCCAACTCCTCCCTCCAGAGCCGACCGTTCTCTCTGCCAGTGGCCTACCAGGTGCCGCCACAAATGCGCAATTTCAAAACCTGTCCACGGAGTCCGTCTGGGCCGATCACTTTCTGAGAGTTTATCTTCATTAAAGCAGATCTGTCTTCAACCATAAAAAATATATGGGACAGAGCCAGTGGGTGTTGGGGGGAACACGTCCTGGTGGAACTTTCTTTGCCTGTTCTAAAAGGGCGAATGAGGCATGAGGTCATCTGCTAGAGATTTGTCATTGCCAAAGATCATCCCTGATTTTGGCTTGTGACTCATGATGGTATTCAGGGCCTGCCCCAATCGCTTGGCATCCATTTGATCGAACTTAGCCTGCAGCTCGAATCCCAGTCCTATTGTTCAATCTACGCAGAGACATTTTATTTCAATCAATGCATTGGCAGAGGTTTACAATTGGCCATATCATCCAAATGTTAAGAGAAAGTAGTAAAGTCATCTGATTTTGGTATTCTGTAGCGGATCTGTACCTGGATGGAGCACAAGAGAGAGCTTAGATTTGCTATCCCACTGTTCAATAACTTGCTAACATTGGCTGTCAAATCTTGCATGTGGATAATAGCAACATGGACAAAACCTGGATGTCAGCCAGCACCTAAGGAACCGTCCCTTAATAAGAAGTCAATCGCTGCAGGACAGAGTAAAATTGGTGAGGAAAAAAAGCTTTAGTTAACGACTCAAACGTGGCAGCACATACTGGTTTTGTTGCCTTGCATCCCTCATTGTGGTTTTGTTCTTGTATGTTCTGGTTTTAATTGTGCTCTACAAAATACTTGAAGAAATGCCTGGAAATTTTGATGTGGTGTAATTTGACTGGTATGTGCAATTACTTTTGATTTATTAAATTAATAATCATAAATCCCTGCTTGTGCTGTGAGAGAAAAAGGAAGAATGCAGCCCGATAGTCTGAAAAATAGTGAAGGCTTGTGTGGGGATTTTTACCCCTTCATTTGCCTGCAGGGGGGGAAGAGCAAGTTACATACATTGAAGCAAATGTATCTAAAAGGGTAAAGATACCAAAGAGATTACACGGGTGAGACATTCCTGTATTCATCTGCTCTGGGAGGGGATAGGTTCGGGTGAGGAGATTGCGAAGCTCAGACTGTTCTTGTTACTCAAGGGGCCCATGCTCCTGGCAAGCACAGTATTCATGATATTAAATGGGAGATTCTCCACCGTCAATGGAAAACTGCACACAACAGAACCACAAAGCAGGAAACAGTACAACCATACCCTAAGAGACTACAGCTGTGTGCAGAGCAAGCAACAACTGAGACCCGATTTTTAACTCTGGGCCTCATTGCTCACTGCTTGAGTAGTGAACATAGAAGATGGAACGATACAGCACAGAATGGGCCCATCGGCCCACAATATGTATGCTGAACATGATGTTATGTTAAACTGATCTCCTCTGCCTGATTGTAATCTCTATATATCCCCATTCCCTGCATATATATGCCTATCTAAAAACCTCAAACCACTATTGTACCTGCTTCTACCACTATCCCTGGCAACATAATCCAGGAATCTACCAATTTCTGTTTAAAATGTCGACTTGTTCATCTATTTTAAACCTTTCCCTTTTGACCTTAAAGTTATGTCCTTTAGTCTTTTGCATTTCCACCTTAGGAAAATGGTCCTCACTGTCTACCCTATCCATGCCTCTCATAAATGTTATATATTTCTATCTGGTCTCCCCTCAACCTCCAATGCACCAGAGAAAACAGAGAAATCAACATTTGTCCAACCTCTCCTTATACCCTGTAATACCCTGTAATCCAGGCAGCATTCTGGGAAACCTCTTCCGTATCCCCGACAATGTCTCTGAATCCTTCCTGTAAGGAGGCAACTGGAACTGCACACAATACTCTGAATACTGCCAAACTATCGTTTTATGAAGCTGAACGCCCATGGTTGTCAACTCAACAACCTTCATTGAAATATCAATTTGTCCTCCAGGCCTCATGAAAAAATTCTAAACATTTTTAGCTTCCAACATATTATTTCCACTTTCTTTGACCTACAATTGCATTACGTCAAGAAAGCTCAAGACTGAATTAAAAATAACATTTTAAAATGTTATTTAATTACCTTGCCACCCTTGCATATGAGTACTTTCCGCCCAACACTGGACTTCTGAAACAGACACTTTATTCTTAACTCCATCCTTGATAGAGATTATCAAAAAGACAGAAGCAAAAGTTTAAGGATATACTCAAAGTCTACGTGAAGATTTACAATTTCATACTGACATTTGGGAATCTCTGGCCGATGACCGTTCAAAGGGAAGAAAGAACTTTCAGGATAATTAATGCAGACTTCAATATCTACAATAGATATACACAGAGACACCATGTGAGTGATGAAGGAAACTGTTCACATATCTGCCTCCTTTGCCAGTTGTGCAAGAGCTTGTCTTAGTTTTAATTTATTTTAGTTTTGGAGATACAGTGTGGAAACAGGCCCTTTGGCCCAACGAGTCCATGCCTACCATCACACTAGTTCAATGTTATCCTACTCTCTCATCCAAGCCCTACACACAAGAGGCAATTTACAGAGGCCTATTAACTTACAAACCTACACATCTTTGGAATGTGAAATGTGGGAGGAAATTGGAGTACCCTGAGAAACCAACATGGTTACAGGTAGAATGTGCAAATTCCACATGGAGACCACCTGAGGTTAGGATCGAACCCCAGTCACTGGCACCGGTGACACTCTCACCCGCTGCACCTTGTGCTGCCCAGTTGTTCCCATATTGGCCTAAACCACCGATGAAGCTCTAAAACTCGAGTGAATGCAAGTCAAGCTCAATCACAAGTGACTACCTTGGATGAACAATCAGTGAGAGGTGGTAAAAGCTGGAATTAACTACCGCAACTGGTTCTAGAGATTGCTCAGTAGTTTAAGTGATTTTCGCTTCCTACCTGCCCTATTTATGTGGAGAGGATAGAGTTAAAATTGCTCCCTGTGAGTTTCTCCATATGTTAGCCATGTCCAAGTCATGAAGCTTTCATTTCTGTACCAGTTAATACTGAAAAGTGTGAATTTATGTAGTTTGACTGAAAGAATGAGAGACAATATAGATAGAATGACACTGTTCTAAAGACTATCGAAACATATGGAAGTGGATCCAGGTGCAAAAGAAAAGCCTTTGAAAGTGAGAAAACAGCTCAAGAGAATGGCGAGTGAAAGACATGAGTTTCTGGGATTTGTAAATGGAATTATGTCGTACAGAAGCAGAGAAATAGCTTTACTTATAAAATATTGATTATGGCATAAATAAAGTATAGCTTCCAATTTTCATCATCCAACTTTAGGAAGGATGTAAATGTCCCGGAGGGTTGAAGAAAAGAATTGTTCTAGTGGTAATGATTTCAGTTAAAAATTAAGTGGTGAAGATGGATTGTTCTCCTCAGTGCAAAAAATAAAGGTCAGAGAAGATTTAAAGTAATCACAGATCAATTGCTGCACCAAAAGACATTTTGACTCTTCAAATTCATACTAAATCATTAAAATAACTTGTTGGCTAGTTCCATTATCCAGCCATTTTGTCCTGTAAATTATTTTGTTTCAGATGCTTATCCAGCTCTCTTTATGTTCATAATTGATAGGAGCAGAATTAGGCCATTCGGCCCATCAAGTCTACTCTACCATTTAAACATGGCTGATCTATCTTTCCCTCTTAACCCCATTCTCCTGCCTTCTCCCCATAACCCTTGACACCTGTACTAATCAATAATCTATCTATTTCTGCCTTAAAAATATCAATTGACGGCCTCCACAGCCTTCTGTGGCACTGAATTCCACAAATTCACCTCCCTCTGACTAAATAATCCTCCTCATCTCCTTCCTAAAATAATGTCCTTTTATTCTGAGGCTATGCCCTCTGGTCCTAGATTCTCCAATTAGTGAAAACTAGTTTGAATCCAAAATTGAATGTTCTTACACTAACTGCTCTGGCAAAGTATTCCAGACCCTATTCACGCACTACATTGAAATATTTATCTTTGCATCTCATTGATTATGTCATGCCAGTCGTCTACTTTCTGTGATCCATATTTCAAAATTCCTTCCCCAATGGGGAACATTAGGGAGAAGGCAGGCACGGGTATGGGGAGAAGGCAGGTATGGGTTATTGATTGGGGAAAATCAGCCATGATCACAATGAATGGCGGTGCAGGCTCGAAAGGCTGAAGGGCCGAATGGCCTCCTCCTGCACCTATTTTCTATGTTTCTATGTTTCTATTGCTCCCTATCTTCCTGTCATGAGCTGAAATAACTCTATCAATCCTTTTGCAACCTTATCTGTTCAAAGGATGACAACTCCAGCTTCTCCTATTCAGACACATAACTAAAGCCTAGACACAATGAATTGCAGATGCTGGCATACAAAACAAAAGACAGAAAGTTCTGGAGTAACTTAGCGGGTCAGGCGGGTCTGAAGAAGGGTCTCGACCCAAAATGTCACCCATTTCTTCTCTCGAGAGATGCTGCCTGTCCCGCTGAGTTACTCCAGCATTTTGTGTCTATCTTTGGGTCAAGCAGCATCTCTGAAGAACATGGATAGGCAACATCTTGGGTTGGACCCTTCTTCAGATTTATTGTAGTAGGGGGCAGAAGGATAGAAGAATGGCGAGGCCAAGACAAAAACCAAGCAAATGATAGGTGGATGCAGCTGATGGATGTTTTGATTGGAACACAGTTCGGCAAAGGCCAGATATGAAAAGACAAAAGGTTGAGAGATAAGAAGATACTGCAAGGAGATAAGAGGCATGAGTGCACCACTCTCTCTGTCCCCATGAATTGATACTTAAAGAACAAAGGGACACTGATTTAAAATGTTGGGCAAAGAAAACAAGGCAGATGTGAAGAACATCTTTTTATATTCTAAATAGTCCAGGTTCAGGAACAGCTTTCTTACGAACAACCATTAGACTATTGAACACTACAACTCCAACTAAACTCCAAACTAGAACTGCCTGGGTTGGATGGGACTTTGGCCTTAGTTTTATTTACACTATATTGTTTTTGAAATTTATTCTACTTTTCTTTTGTTTGCTGTGTTACCTACTGAATGCTGTGTTTAAAAACCTATTGTGGCTGCTGCTGCAATAAGCATTTTTGGGACATTTGGCAATAACACACTCTTATCTCTTGAATGCAGTTTATACAAGAGGTTCACTGCCTGTAGCATCGGTGGGAACAGAATTAATCAAGTATCTTCTTGATGAACACTTGAGACGCTAATAAGTTACAGAAATATAGGGAAATACATGGAATTGTACTACCAGAATGGGACATCCTTTTCTGGTGTAATAATTCAATGATTATCATTAAATCAGAGAAATGTATAGCATAGAGTCAAGCCCTCGTGGCCCACTTTGGTCATGCCAACCATATTGCCCTTCTCCACTAATCCCATTTGCCCATATTTCTCTACATCTTTCCTGTCCAAGTAATTGTCCAGAAGCCTTTTAGAAACATAGAAACATAGAAAAAAAGGTGCAGGAGGAGGCCATTCGGCCCTTCGAGCCAGCACCGGCATTCATTGTGATCATGGACGATCGTCCCCTATCAATAACCCGTGCCTGCTTTCTCCCCATATCCCTTGCCTCCACCAGCCCCCTGGAGCTCTATCTAACTCTCTCTTAAATCCATCCAGTGACTTGGCCTCCACTGCCCTCTGTGGCAGGGAATTCCATAAGTTCACAACTCTCTGGGTGAAAACATTTTTTCTCACCTCAGTCTTAAATGACCTCCCCTTTATTCTAAGACTGTGGCCCCTGGTTCTGGACTCGCCCAACATTGGGAACATTTTTCCTGCATCTAGCTTGTCCAGTTCTTTTATAATTGTATATGTTTCTATAAGATCCCCCCTCATCCTTCTAAACTCAGTGCAATACAAGCCTAGTCTTTTCAATCTTTCCTCATATGACAGTACGCCATCCCAGGGATCAATCTCGTGAACCTACGTTGCACTACGTCAATCACAAGGATGTCCTTCCTCAAATTAGGAGACCCAAACTGTACACAATACTCCAGATGTGGTGTCACCAGAGCCTTTATAAACTGCGAAGATACTACTTACTCCTATACTGAAATCCTCTTGTTATGTAGGGCCAACATTTCATTAGCTTTCTTCACTGCCTGCTGTACCTGTAAGCCAACTTTCAGTGACTGGTGTACAAGGACGCCCAGGTCTCGTTGCACCTCCCCCTTACCTAACCTCATTGAGATAATAATCTGCCCCCTTGTTTTTGCCGCCAAAGTGGATAACCTTACATTTATCTATTATACTGCATCTCGGCCACGATCTGCCGACTCACTCAACCTGTACCAGGTCACCCTGCAACCTCCTAACATCCTCTTCACAGTTCACACTGCCACCCAGCTTTGTGTCATCCGCAAACTTGCTAGTGCTGCTCTTAATTCCCTCTTCCAAATCATTAATATATATGGTAAACTGTTGCGGCCCCAACACCGAGCCTTGCGGCACTCCACTCGCCACTGCCTGCCTTTCTGAAAAGGACCCGTTCACTCCTGCTCTTTGCTTCCAGTCTGCCAACCAATTTTCTATCCATGTCAACACCCTACCCCCAATACCATGTGCTCTAATTTTTGTCATTTTGCATGGTGCCTCCTCCTCTGACAGCTTGCTCAAAATATTCAACATCCTCTGTGTGAAAAATCTACACCTAGTATCTCATTTAGATGTCTTCCCTCTCACCTTAATCATATGCCCTCTAGTTCTAAATTTCCTTGCCCAGGGAAAAAAAAAATCCTATCTATGCCCTTCATATTTTGCAAGTCTCAAGAGGCCACCTTTTAGTCTGCTTTTCAGTGAGAGTTAACCAAGCCTATTTAATCTCTCCTTTCAAATGCAAGCAATATCCTGGTGAATCTCTTCTTTTCTCTAATTTTGTTAACACATACTTGCTGCGATGTGACAATTAGAACTATACATTATATAATACTCTGAGCATGATCTAATCCATGTTCTGTACAACTGCAAAATGGCATCTTAACTGATACACTCAATGTTTGGCCTATGAAGAAATGCCCTTTTCACTGTCCTATCTGCCTTTGTCATTTTTTTCAAGGATTGATGCACTTGCACTTCAAGGTCTCACTGTACTTTTAGGTCCCTGCCATTTACGGTCCACCAGAATATATGGCATACATGCTCCCAAATTGGATTACCACACACTGCTCTAGCTGATTCACATCCTACCATAATTTTAAACAACCTTCTTCATTATCTGCAACTCCACTAAATGTTGTGATAAATTTACCAATCATATCCCAAGCATACATCTCTGGAGGACATGGAAATGTCACCCATCTATGACCTCCACAGATGCTGCCTGATCCATTGAGCAATGTCCGAGAACCAATCCCTGTGGTACACCGTTGTGCAGAGTTCCAGTCACAAAAACACCCATCCACCACTCTCCTCTCCTATTACGCAACCAATGTTTACCCCTTGTGATTTAAATTTCTGGATCAGTCAAATGTTAGAAAGCAGAGAGAAGGGTTTTGTTTTCAAGTGGCATCAAGGGGCTGCAGAGGTGATAACCAGATCACTTGCTATTCACTATTATATTGAAGAGTTGGTTGAAAAGACGGAATGTAAAGTATCTAAATGTACTGATGTCAAGCTGGGTAAACCAGGCGTGATGAGGAGCCAAGGATCTGCAAAGGGATATAGAAAGATTAATGAGGTTGGAAAGAGGATGTCAGATGGAATATAAAGAAGGAAAATATTCACTCTGGTAGATGTTATTTGAAGAATCTTGTATCAGCATGTCAAAAACTGGTCTTTAAACTGGAGTTGTTGAATGTGAGTCCTGATGCCAAGGAGAGTGGCATGTATCCTTCCAGTAAGGAGGATTTTGAGGAGGCACCATTGGTGACATTTCTTCAGTGCTTTAATGTATCTATGGTAGATTGACCATGTTTCTAAAGAACAGTTGAGGGTAGGGATCGTTGCTATTCTGAGAGAATTGTCAAAGCACATTTCAACTATACAACAAGTGGATAATCACTTTCCAGCTGTACGAGAGAATGCCTCAGCTGATATCAGGACTGTGCTGAGGGAGTGCCCAAGCTAACAGTGAGTTAAGCAATGTAAATCATTAACTGGCACTGACAACTCCGGCACTTACTGGATAACAAAGCTTTAAGTGTTGGTGCCCTGGAATTAGGTGCAGCCAAGATTCATGAAATTATTTCCTGCAATTAAAGAATTATCATTGGAGGAGATATTGAATAAGACTCACAGGAGAGATAAGAGTTGAACCCAGGGAGCCATGAAAGATTTTGAGAAGAATTAATGTAGTAGATGTTGAGAAGCTGATTAGCAATGATCCCATTGAATGTTGGAACAGGCTAAAGAGGCTGCATGGGCTTAAATGTCCTCTGAGACCCACATTCCAAGAATGTGCTTTATAGCATGCAGTTTATGATTAACATTGGCACTCGCATGTAAAAGAGAAATGGGAGAATATTGAAGGAAAAGTTAAATATGTTGAACAGACTAAAAGAGAAAGGACAAGAAGCAGATGCAGAATTAAAATTGCCCTCCAATTATGTATAGTAATTGCATCTAATTTTCCCTTTAGCAAGATCTCTGTGCTGTAGACCTTTGATACCAGGCTGTTTGTTCTGAGCGGGCATAAGCATTCCAGTGACATTCAAAGCTGGTGGCGTGGAGCCTCCTTCAATAATCCGGCCAGTTGTATGGCAAATAATTCAACACTATGTACCAAAGAGTATTGTCTTGAAATTGCAAGTGTTCAAATGATAACAAATAAATAAATCACATAATACATTTGTTCGGAAAATAAGATTGAAATAAAAATCATGGCCGGAGATAAATCATGAAGAAGAGATGATGGAATGCATTAAGTGCCCTGGAGGATAAACAAACTCCTTATTGGCTGATAATATTTGACTTGGGAGAAAATACACTACTGACTAAAATGAAGAAATCTGACTGCTTTTGCCCCAAAACATTCAGGAAGACAAAATCAGATTCTTACTGTTTTCCTCTAGGAGCCAGAAAGAAAGTGCCTGGAATATCTTTGACAGGAATGTCTTGTTCCTCTGAGAAAGTCTAAAATCATTTTCCTCCTGTCTCAAAAGAAAACGGAATAAATGTTTTCCTTTCCAATTGTATGTTTAACTACCTCTCAAGGAGATTTAAGACACACATAGGAAAATTGATTTTGAATAAAGCCAGAAATTATGAACTTTTCATACAAATAACAGAATACAGCTTTCCTGGCAACTGAATTGGCATTTAGAAATGTTGGCTGAACAGTTTACACAATGACATTTCATGCAATACAAATTGGCTGGGCTTCTTTGTGGCCATGACAGTCTTTTTTCATTAAAAATGTTACAAGTTGAAGCAGTGAGAATAGATGGACTAATACATATATGCATAATGCACATATACACATGCACACAAACATTGTATAAGTGTAAGTATCACAAAAGCATTGAGAACAATTGCAGGACTTTTAAATGTAATAAATAATCTCCTACTTGGCTAGAGTCTTGGCTGAAAGCTTAGCATTCAACCGTGTGATTTTTTTTTAGGTAAAAACCAGTTTTATAGATGCCTTTGCCATGAGTGATGCAGCTATTAATTTGATCAGATTCACCCAAATAACTTATTTGCAGTTCACTGGTGAATTTGGTATTGTTAGGGCGCACAAAGAACTCTTTTTCAGTAAATAAAGCCAATGACAGGAGAAATCTGTCACCCGCACATCTCTCCAGCAATCTTCTTCAAATTCCTACTCCAATTCCATTAATTTACTCTTATCCCTATTGAACCATAGGCAGCACAATGGCATAGCAATAGAGTTGCTGCCTTACAGCGCCAGAGATCTGGGTTTGATCCTGACTATGGGTGCTGCCTGTGCTGTGTTTGTACGTTCTCCCTGTGTGAGTGAGATTTCTCCAGCTGCTCCGGTTTAGAAATATAGACATAGAAAATAGGTGCAGGAGTAGGCCATCGGCCCTTCGAGCCTGCACCGCCATTCAATATGATCATGGCTGATCATCCAACTCAGTATCCAGTACCTGCCTTCTCTCCATACCCCCTGATCCCCTTAGCCACAAGGGTCACATCTAACTCCCTCTTAAATATAGCCAATGAACTGGCCTCAACTACCTGCCTCAACTGGCAGAGAATTCCAGAGATTCACCGCTCTCTGTGTGAAAATTTTTTTTCTCATCTCGGTCCTAAAAGACTTCCCCCTTATCCACATTCCAAATACGTGCTTTTTTGTAAGTTAATTGGCTTCTGCAAAATGTCCCTAGAGTATAGGATAGAACTAGTGTATAGATGATCATTAGTCAGCGAGGACTCAATGGGCAGAAGCACCTGTTTCTACGATGTATATCTAAACTAAACTAAACTAAACCAGGTGTCAGTGCTCTTGCTTCGACAGTGGCCGACATCGGAAAATGTCTTCATTAATTGTTTGGATATTCCTTTGGATAATTCTGGTATATATGCTGCTCATCATTGGAGCTGAAACAGAATAAATAATACTCTTCCTGGCTAAAACATTAGCAGCTAATCAGTGACTTGAGTGAAATTTGACAGTTGTCCCATCTTGCTGAGCAACTGGATGCAAAGATTTCCCATTTGCTACATGGTCTTTCTCCTCACCTTTTCAAATGTCTCTCCCCGGCTGATATTTCTCCAATTGTGCCTTGTTGATCATATTCAGTTTTAATTGCTTCGCCAATGTTGACTGCTCCTACAGCTGCCATGGCCATGACATCTGAAATCCCTTCCTTAAACATCTGCGTCTCTTTCCTATGTTCCTTAAAAATATATCTCTTCCACTAAGGAATTGGTCATTTGCCTATATGCCTCTTCAAGCTGCTCGCTTCAAATTTCTTTTGATAATAGTTTCACCAGATGACATGCTTTTGTGTTGAGCTTTCTACATCAGTAAAAGTTGTTAATTCCAGGAGGAGTCAATTAGTTTCAAACAAAAGGGGGAAATGTTGAAAGAACAAAAACAGCTTTTTTTGCATCATATGTGACCGAAAGTGAGATTTATCCCACTCCAGAAAGGCAATATAATATATATACAAATGTGGCATTTTATAATAACTGCCAATTCTCCTGAATAAAAACTAAGGTTAAGGTGGCAGAGAAACAAAATGCCTTTTAACTAAGTTGTTTCTTTCCCATGGCATGAGTGTCTTTATAGCCTGAAGAGACCCTTAAGAAACACATGTAATTATAGATTTACATTGGGTGTTATGTAAAAGCAGTATTGCATTTGATCTTGTTAATTGACGGCATGGCAAATTAAGTTGAAATTGCACCATTCATTTAATAAAGTGGTTCAATATTTTTTCTCAAAAGTAAGCCACAGACTAGGATCAGTCCCAACAATGGGCTTTGCATGTGAGCTAGCGTCATTGTAGGAAGATTGAGGTCTGCACCATGTTCTGTCTAGTATGCTTCCCACACTTGGCCATAGTATTAATCCTCTGTTTGCATTTCCTTGCTGTGCCACACATGGGATCCATTAAACGGAAGTCTTTCTTGGTGCCACCAAGTGCAAAACTAACCTCTGGGACTCTACTTAGTGTTGCATGGGTCAGCCTCCTGCTCTACTCTCTTCACACTAACTGTGTGGTTAAACGCAGCTCCAATACCATCTATAAATTTGCTGATGACATTACTGTTACTCATTGAATCATGGGTGGTGATGTCAACGTGCGGGTGAGAAATAAAACACCTGATTGAATGGTGCTGCAACATTAACCTCTCGCACAGCTTGACAAAACCAAGGAACTAATCCAAATTGACTTCAGAAAGGGCAAGTCAAGAGATCACATGCCAGTTGCTATTGATAGGTCAGCAGTGGAGAGCTTAGCAGCTTCAAATTCTTGTGCATTACCATCTCAGTTGAATTGTCCTGGGCCCAACACATAGATGTAATCATGAAGGAGGCATGGCAGCTTTTATTTTCTTTGAAGTTTAAAGTTGTTGAGAATGTAATGGAATACTTTTAGTAGACTTTAGAGCTACAGTGCAAAAACAGGCCCTTCAGCCCACCGGGTGCACGCCGACTAACGATCACCCAATAAAAATAGTATTCTGATTAAGTATTACAGATGCACAGTAGGACAATCTAAGATGGCGCCTACCTGTGGCGACATTTTGCCAACGGCACAACAGATATTCTTCAAATATAGTATTTCCGAGCTCACCTGTATCAAAGAAGATGCAGAAATCAACGATATAGTAGCGAGATGCTAACGCATTTAATGCATTTGCGCTACTGCAAACTCCCGAGACCGAAGATCGCGACGGTTAAGGGGAATCCCGGAAACGGTGGGGGAATCCCGACCTGTCAGCCCCCCCCCCCCAGAGGTGCGCAGGTATAGTAAGTACTGTATGCCGTAAATACCGGGGAGGCCTTCATGGAGTCCGGAAATCGAGGGCCGTCGGCAGGATCTCCCAGCAGCAACGGAGTGGAGGTGCTGATGTAGGGATTCCCGATCTCAGGGGAATCCCCGGACACGCGGAGACTCGTTAAGTCTGTACCTTAAACACCGAGGAGGGCTTCATGTTAGTACAGAAAGTGCCATCGGGCAGGACTACAAGTAAGATGAAGGCGGGGACTTCTGGCCCCTTCCCTATATCTACTGGCCCAACGTACAGTCACTAGAACAACAAAGTGGAGGGACTTAAAGGCAAGGCTGCTTTACCAATAGGGAGCTCTGTATTCTGTTTCACAGAGGGACAAGCTCACCCCCAGCTCCCCAGATATCAGGGTCCAGCCTGAAGGGTTCTCCATCCATCGTTATGGAACCGTAAGCAGGCGTCTGCGGAAAGGGAGTGGAAGGGGCGTCAGCCTCTAGTCAATCTGCGTGGTTGCTCTGACGTGGCCAGTTCTATACAACTCTGATGCACACCTCGTAAGTCTGGCGGTGAAGTGCCATCCCTTCTACCTTCGAGGGGAATTCTCCTCCATCATCCTGACCGCGTTTAAATCCCACCCCAGGGCAGACTCCGGTCTGGCACTGGAGGAGCTGCACGCCGTGGTCAACAAGCACCAGACGACTTACCTGAGGCATTTACCCCTGTTAGCCAGGGACTTCAACAAAGGACAACCGTAGTAAATCATACCTTACTTCCACCACATGTCTCCTGCAGCACGAACACCCTCGACCACTGCTCTTATGACTATCAAGGGGGGGGGATGCCTATCGGTTTCCTTTATACCTCGCCCGCACTTCGTAAAATCCGACCATACCAGCGGTGCTGCTTCTTTGCTAAAGGCTGCAAATTGAAGAGCACACCTCAGAGGTGGGGACTGTAACAGAGCTGGTCGGGAGGCCAGAGGAACAGATACAGGACTGTTTGGAGTCTGTAGACTGGGTAATGTATCAGTGATTCTGAACGGAACTGAATGAATACGCCACAGTCGCCAAAAAGACTTCATGAAGAAATGTTGGAGTACTGCATCCAACAAAAAATAACCTTCCGTGTGTTTCCAGAAGCCCTTGGATGAGCATGAGATCCGCATTCTTCTGAGCCGATCCGGGCATTCAGGTCTGAAGATACTGAAGACAAAGAGTCCAGATACGACCTTGGTAAGGCCATCAAAAAGGCCAAAAGGGACCTGCTCCAAGCTGGTGGAAGACAGATGTTCGGCATCTGTGGTGGGGCCTCCTACAAGGTGTGGAAATCAGCTCCGGACTCCATGACGGCAGCTCGAATGTCAGCGAAGCATCACTCCCTGACGTTTTACGCACGCTTTGATAGGGAGAACACTGATGTGCCTTCCCGAGCCCCCATTCACCGTGATGGTATTTCAGTCCAGGTCACAGAGGCCAACAGTCAGAAGATCCTTCAGAGGGGTGAACCTTGGAAGCGCCTGGACCTGATGGTATTACCCAGGGCGTGTTTTAAAACCTGTGTCAGGGACAACTGGCTGGAGCTTTTCGGACATTTTCAACCTCTCACCTGAGGTCTTGAGGTTCACCACTTCTTTAACGTGGCCATCAATATTTACCAGTGCCCAAGAAGAGCAAGGTGACGTGTCTCAATGACTATCGACCAGTGGCTCAAACTCTGTGGTGATGAATGTGCCTTTGAAGGCTGATTCATGGGCAAATCAACTCCTACCTCGACAAAAAAAACTGGGACCCACCGCAGTTCGCTTTGCCACACAGAGTCAACGGTTGATGCGATCTCACTAGCTCTCCACTCCGTCTGGACCCACATGGACAACAAAAACTCATATTGAAGGCTGTTATTCATGACTACCAGATCGGATTTATACCATCATCTCTCAAGCTGATTATGAAGCTCTCTGATCAGGGTCTTTGCGGCATCCTCTGCAATTGGATCTCGACTTCCTCATTCAAGACCACAGTCTGGCTGTATAGGTGGAAATGTGTCATCCTCGATAACAATGAGCACGGAGCCCTCAACAAGGGCTTGCGTGCTCAGCCCCTTTGCTGTACTCACTCTATACTCATGACTGCGTAGCCGAAATGGTGTGTCAAGCTCCATCATCAAGATTCATCACTGTTGTGTGGGACGTATTACTAATGAGGACGAGTCAGTGTATAGACTGTGAAATCGGACGATTGACAAATGGTGCCATTACAATAACTGGCTCTCACACCAGCAAAACTAAGGAAATGGATTATGGACTTCATAAGGGGTGGATGGGGACTCACTGTCCCGTTTATATCAAGGAGTGATGGTGGGAAAAGTGTTGTAAAAAACGTCAAATTCCTAGGCGTGATATTTCGAAGCTCCTCTGGTCCGATCACTGATGAATCATGAAGAATGCAACATCAGCACCTTACTTCCTGAGAAGATAATGGAGAATCGTATGTCAAGGACGAACGCCTCGAACTTTACAGGTGCACATAGGGGCCTGCTGACGGTTTCATTGTACCTTTGTACGGGCAACCTGAGGTCCAGGAGCGGAAATGGTGCTAAATGTTGCCAAACACTGCCCAGTCCATCTCGGTTTGTTTTCTCGAGGGGATCTAATTGCTGTCGCGCCCAAAAAGGCAGCCAGCATCATCATGGGACCCGCACCATCCGGCACACCTCAAATTCTCCACTGCCATCAGGTAGAAGGTACAGGAGCCTGAAATCTGCAGCATCCAGGTTCAGGAACAGCTACTTCCCCACAACCATCAGACTATTAAACACAACTTCAAACACACTCTGACCTATAACAGCCTATTGCATTTATCTGTTTATGTATGTGTGTGTGTGTATATATATATTCTATGGTATATGGACACTGATCTGAACTGTATTTATGCCTACAATATTCTGTTGTGCTGCAGCAAGCAAGGATTACATTGTCCTATCTGGGACACATGACAATTAACCCTCTTGACATGACTTGACTTGGAATTATGCCGACTAGTTACATCATGACTTGGTGTGGTAATTCCAACACACAGGAATGCAAAAGGCTATAGAAAGTGGTGGACTCAGCCCCGTCCAACACATGCACAGCTTTCCACACCACCAAAGGGATTTTTATGAGCACTGCCTCAAGAAGGCATCAACTGTCCTCAAGGACTTGTGCCATCTTGGCCATGCCCTCTTCTTGCTACCACCATCAGGCAGGCCGAAGAGAGGTTTTTTTGAAAAGTGACAAAGTTGGTCGATAAGGGTAGGGCATGGCTGTTCTTGCTTGAATGGATTTTAGTAAGACTTTAAATGTCTGCTACCGGCAGCGGCATCGACTGCAGTCCGTCTGTCTTTTTAAAATTTTGTCTTGCTAAATGAATGTTTTTTAGATTCTAGTATTTAATTATTTTTTAGTTGTGTATATGTGGGGGGTGGGGCGGGGGTGGGTATGGGAATCTGTTTAATGTACTCCCAGACGGGGAACCGACTTTTCCCTTCGGGTCTCCGGTGCGTTGGGCCAAAACATCGTGGGCCGGCGGCGTCCTCCAACTGGAACCTAATGGCGGGATCCTGTCGCGGAGCCTGTGGGACTCTGCCATCGTGGGAGCTGGCCGATTACGGAACGGGGGGAGAGCTATGGTGGTGCACGGCCTGCCTGGAAACCGACTTCAGAGCTTCGGAAGTTTGTGGCCACAGGAACATCGGGAGCTCGCAGGTCTCTGGTGGAGAGACCGCTCTCGGAACTCCCGCAACCGTAACTTCTCCAGCTCTATCATTCATTCCCGCGCGGCTTTAAACGGTCACGGGGACTTACCATCGCCCCCCAGGGCTTTAAATCGGTGAGCCACAGTCGCCCTCGACGCTTGCAGTTGGGGACTGCTGGACTGCGGTGAGGGAAGAAAACACCAGGCTTTTGCCTTCCATCACAGTGAGATATCTCTGTGATGGATGGGTTTGTTTCAATGGTGTTGTGTGTGGACCTTTTGTTGGGTTTTTTGTAATATAAAGAACTGTAGGAATGAAATTTTGTTCAAACTTTGTCTGTTTGAATGACAATAAAACACATTCTATTATATTATATTCTAATGAAGGCCCTCATGGTAGGCTGATCCAGAAGGTTAAGCTGTATGGGATGTGATCTGTGGTGACTTAGTCTTTTAGATCCAGAAGTGTCTTATTCATAGAAGCCAGAATGTTGAGGGTATTATTCCGGTTGGAAATAGAATTCTGCAGGAAGTGGATTTTCTTGGGATCTCTGTTTTTTGTGATATCATGTAATGTTTTTTGGGCCTATCCCACTTAGGCGACTTTTTAGGTGACTGCAGCAGATTATGCAGTCCCCACGTCGCCACATGTTCACGGGTGGTTGCCGGGAAGTCGGCAGGCGGGGGACAGGGCAAATGGGGGAAGTGTTGTCTGAGTGAGATTCACACGGCGCAAAGCCTAAGGTGATCCGACATACACCGCGATATGAAAAGGAAGGGTGGGCGCTGTATTTAAGACGGACTAAAGACACCGTGTAGGTAATTCTTTAAAAGGGGGAGGAGAGAGGGGAGGGGGAGAGGGGGAAGAGGGGAAGAGGGGGGACAGGGGGGGAGAGGGGAGGAGGATTGGAGGAAATTTTAGAAAAGATTAAGCTTGAAGTGGGGATTAAATTATGGGGATTATGATTGATACATCACAACATTAACTATGAATTGCAATCATCCAAAATTAATCTTACCCACCTCTCACCAATTCCAACTTCAATATCCATTCTTCAAAATAAAATTTTAAAAATTAAATCTACAAAAACAATAATCCAAATTTCTTAAAATCTATTATAAAATACAATT